>VZSR01003803.1:53639556-53938679 GCA_013398615.1 Brachypodius melanocephalos
TCCCATGCTGCTGCCATCGACACCATCTCCCACGATTTAACATGAGATTTTTTTTTAATGGGCGTAAAAGAGCCATTTATTCTGATTGTTATGTCTGCTTAAATGTGCCTTCCTGGTCAGTAGTGTACAGAATCCATATAGTAATGATTTGGAGTGTTTTGGCTTTATTTAAAAGATGTTAATGCATTATTCCTTTATGAAGTTCACATGACTTTAAAGAATGTCTGAATGTTTACAAATAATGTTAAACGTAAGTGTGCTGATAGTATTGCTCTTTACCCCACCCCAAACTTGTTTTGCTTCTGGATTTGAAACACAAACCAGCAACTCTGAAAGTGAAACAACTTTTTTTTTTTTTTTTTTACACTGGAAGTTGAAAAATCATCTTGACAAACACTTATTGTAGGACCTACTCTCAGTCCTCATTCTTCTCTAGTAGTCTCATTTGCTTTTTGGTGTCATCTCCCCCAGAAGTATGAACTTAATAGAGAATTTTTACTTTAACAGAGAGCAAACCTGTCCATATTGAAGTCAAAGAACAAACTGAAGTGGATGAGGACGAGGAGGAGGAGGAAGATGAAGAGGAGGAAGAGGAAGAAGAGAGTGAAGAATCTGAAGATAGCGAAGGCAGTGAAGATGAGGATGAAAAGACTTCAGATGAGAGAGAGACAGACTCCCAAGCTATTGGAAAACAATCTATGGAAAAGAAGCCTAGCAAGGAAATTAGCTCTGATTCTGAGTATGACTCTGATGATGACCGCACGAAGGAGGAGCGTGCTTATGACAAAGCTAAACGGAGAATTGAGGTATTAAGATACACTTGAATTCTTGTGCTGTATAACAAACAGATTAATTTTCAGTTAATTTTGTCAAATTTGTTAAAATGGTGGTTGTGTCAAGGTTAATATTTCGGCAGGTTCAGAAATTGTGTTAACTGAGAAAAGAAAAACAACCTGGTTTTATCTGAAGATCAAGTATTTGGTTTTAGGTAACTTGACCACAAAAATGGCAACTTCAGTGTTGTTCCCCTCCACCTGTATATCCCTCCTGTAAAAAGAGGCTTTTATTCTTTACAAATAGATATTTCAAGTTTTAAAAGATGTGTCTAAACTGTTCAGTGCTTTCATGGCTGCTGAGGTTCTTGGTTTCCTCACCCAAGGTGCTTGCTCAGAATGTACCATCAGCAAAGCTACTGTTAGTGGATATAACAGTTTAACCTACTAGACTGTAACAAGAACTAACCAAACAAAAATGTAGCTGTTAGTCAAATTTTTGATTTACCAAAAGAGGGATGACAGACCTTAAATTGCCTTGAAAATATAAGTCCCACAGCTAACTCTGTGTTTGTATGTGTGTAATCAAGTCAAAAGGTGAGCTGTGGTTTTTGGTTTATACTCATCAATTTTTATGTGTCTTTTACATAGAAGCGACGAGCTGAAAACAGCAAAAATATGAACACTGAGAAGCTCAGAGCACCAGTTATCTGTGTCCTGGGGCATGTAGACACAGGCAAGACCAAAATTTTAGATAAGGTAAGGTGTGGAGTGTGAAAGCACTGCCTGTGCCTCTTGTTTATGCATTTATTTTTTTGGTTAAAGACAGAAAAAATTAGAGTGTGCTCAGACATAACTTTAGTCTCTTATATCTGAGTATTTCTGGTCTTTTTTTGTCTTTAGCTCCGCCACACTCACGTGCAGGACAGTGAAGCTGGTGGTATCACTCAGCAGATTGGTGCAACTAATGTTCCTCTTGAAGCGATTAATGAACAAACCAAGATGGTGAAAAATGTAAGTTACAACACTTCAACAGCTGCATCTTAAAATATGAAATGTAGACTAATAAAGGCCTTGTGAGATTTCCTGACATGGCCAGATGTACTTTTCCTGCTCTCTAATTTTGGGGTTGATTGTTTTTTAATTCCTATCATTCCCCCAGAAAAGGGGAGGCTGTCTCATTTTTCATACATTTGATTTCAGTTAATGCATTGCTGTTCATTCAGAAACATACTCAAATACTCTTTACTCTGTTCTGGGCAGTGCATATATGTACACAGACTGCTTGCTTGTCAGTATTTTGATTGTAAGTTGAGACTCTCGAAACCTCTTGAATGTATTTTCTGTTAAAAACTTACCCTTTGCTGTATGTGCTGAAATTTGGCCAGTCCCTGGGTGATGAATTTTATGGTGTTACAGAAATAGTAACAGTTTATTACATTTGTTTTGGATACTATATCCTATTTCGTTTGCAGAAGCAGCTGGCTGAAAAGCCTTGGTACAGTAATGGCTTTTTCCAAGATTTTACTCAGCTTAGTAAACATATAAACTTAGGGAAGAGGAGAAAATCATGAAGATAAGGATGGTACATCTCGCTACCTTGAAATGTTTTTTCTTCTGTAGGCTGCCTTATCTTACAGATTTTAGCTTAGCTTATGGCCAGTTGATACCTGAAGGAATGTGCTGCATAATTTTTTTTTAATGTTGAAATGACTGTTGACTGATTTTGTTTGTAGAGGGTACTGGCCTTAAAATATGTATCTGGATTTTTGAAGTGCAGACTGTCAGAAATGTTGCCAGCTCTTATTTTGTTTTTTTTTTCCTACTTGTGTAATCTCTACAAGATGGCTAATATTTTGAAATGTTAGTTTGACAGAGAGAACATAAAAATTCCAGGCATGCTGATAATCGACACTCCAGGACATGAGTCTTTCAGGTAACATTTCCTCACAATGTTGTACTTCTCAGAACTGATGGCAAAAGCATCTGGAGATACTTTTAGCAAAGTGTGAGGTCTCTGCTTAATTCATTGTTTTAGTTCTCACTTAAAAAAAAGTCCAACAAAACCAACTTAAAGTAGAGGAATTAAGTGGATTTGCTTCATTTGCAGGTGCTTTTTATATCTGGTTAATTGCTGGCCTTTTATAGCTGATTAATTTTCTGTCTTCGTGCCAATTGAGCCATGAATATCTGAAAAAGCATGTAAATAAATAGTTAGTGTAAGAGGAAAGATGGAAGCAGGAAGCTAGCTGGAGGAAAAAAGGTGAGGATTTCAGGTGACCTAAGTACTCTGCTATGAAAAATTAAAACTTTTGTCTTAGTTTCTCATTCATTGTATCTCAGTTAAGGTAACTGAGTTTGTAGGACTGGAAGTTGCTAATTGCACAAGTCATCTGAGTCTTAGCAGAGGTCAAATGCATTCTAGGAACATTAGTGGCATGCAGGCAAGCCACTAAATCAGCTTGTAAGGGTAAAACATGACTGAACTCACTGAGGTGAGATCTTGGATGAAATCTCGAAACATAAGAATTAATACACGGATGTAACATTTTTCAGTAAAAGCCTTTGTAAGCATTGAAATGCTGTGTTGTGGGGCACTTGGTAATGTTCAGATCAGTACCTTGGCATGGTACATCTTACAGCTGTCCCTCTTCTAGCCAGGTTTTGTTTGGTAACAAAGATGTGATAGTGTTTTTACACTGTATTGTATAAAATTTTGATAGTCTTAGTATTTATGCAATATATAAAAAAAGTCTTGTTCAGATTTTATACTCCTGCATTTCACTTTAACTGTCTCAATTGTTGCTCAGAAAATGATCAGAAGATATCTTACATTGTAAAAATATATAATATGAAAACTTTCAGGAGAATAATAGTTTCTTAGTTTTGCTTACACATTCTTTAATGTATTTTGTTAAATGAAAATTACAAAGTGTCATTTGGATGGTTTACATTTTTGAGGGGAAATAACTGAGGAGCTTTAGCTTTTTGGTTTTGTCAGTGTAAGTTTGACATTGTACTTGATGTTTTTATAAAGGTTTTGTTGCTAAATGACTGATTTTTTTAAAATTTTTTTTTGTCTTTTAATGTCACAGCAATCTAAGAAATAGAGGAAGTTCACTTTGTGATATTGCTATACTTGTAGTTGACATCATGCACGGTTTGGAACCACAGACAATTGAATCAATAAATCTGTTGAAATCAAAGAAATGCCCCTTTATAGTAGCTCTCAACAAGGTAGGATAGTTTTTTATCCTAATAGTGTATTTCTCCACTCTAATAGTGCATTTGGCATTTGACAGTTGTCTGTTTCCTTCCTTGAACTGGAATTGTTTTGTGTAAAATCTGAAGGGGTGGTTCTTGGGTCCTGTGTGTTGCAATTTTTGTGTCCTTGATACCACAATGGCTCTACAGGAGCTTTGCAGAACAATCAGTTCTTCTTTGAGTCCTGACTGGTAAATTTTGTTGCCTTATGTAACCTCTGTATATCATTCACACTTCTGGAAGTTGTACTTCAATTGTGAGGCTTTTTTTCCCCTTGTGCCTACTTTTACAGATTTGTGTGCATTTTCTGATAAAATTCCAACACAAGCTTCATGTTGATGAGCCATACTTTATTTTAGCCACCAATACTGGTCAATTTGACTTGAAGACAAGCTGACTTTAGGCCATGGAGCAGTAATGTTGATCACTGGTGGGAAGTGTTTTGGGCTTTGCAATATTAGATGGAAAATTAGCCAGTTATTTTCAGCCCTGTTTTTAGAAATCCTATGCATGAGAAGTTATGCTGCCTGTTTGTGATGACTCTATGAATTAAATATATATATATGGAAATTGCTCATGTCCAATGACTTTGGAAGCCATGTGACATGCTGACAGAGAGCTGTCAGAAGGATGTTCATGTGAAGTGTAAAAACTGCAATATACTTCAAAAAATGAAAGGAGCGTTAAGATTGAAGGTGGTTGGAACTGAGGAGGCCATTATCTCATTGCCAAATTCAGCTACTTTTTGAAAGAATGCAAAGCAACCTCTTTGATGGAGAGGTGTCCAGGCCTTATGGGTGAGTAGTAGAGAGTTCACTGTCGGTCAGACCCAAAGACCTGACTGTCATTCATTGCCATCAAAGGCCTACAGTGAGCCTGAAATTAAATAGCTAAGAGCTCTTGCAATTTAAGTTATAGTTGTATTATTTGACCAGGTTATAATCCATTTTCTTAAGATATAGTTTTGATTTGTACAGCAAGTAGATTTTTGGGCTTATTCTGTCCTGCTTTGGCAGCTGTCTTGGGGAAGTGTTTCTGAACTACAGTTGTCTTTTGAACCCCACTCTGGTCCCTTCTCTGTAGCAGCATGGGGAAGGGTCCATATTTAACAGTAAAATTTAAAAGTTCTTAGTAAAACTAGTGTAGTTGCTTTTCAGAAAAAAACCACAAACACTTCTGTGATATTGGGGTTTTTTTTGTGTGTATGTGAGTCCATAAAAAGGTCTCTTCTGAATGTTTTATTTTAACCTTGGTGTAATTTATGCATATAAACTTTTTCCATATGAAAAATATTACCATAGCTTGAATTTTAAAAATCTGAAGTAATATTGCTATTCTGTAACACTGCCTGACATAAACAGAGCTAAATATAGCACCTAAAGCAAATAAAACCGCTTTGATCACTGGAGCAGATAGATGGCTAGCTAAGTTTGTTGATAAAGTGTTTCTCACTGATGTTGTGCCATAAGCATAAAGACACCCTTTAGTAAGGTGCATAAGATGACATACTGCTGTGTTTTCAAGATTGATAGGTTATATGATTGGAAGAAAAGTCCAGATACAGATGTAGCTGTCACCTTAAAGAAGCAGAAAAAAAATACCAAAGATGAATTTGAAGAACGTGCAAAAGCTATCATAGTGGAATTTGCAAAACAGGTAGGTTGTAATATTCAAGGTTCTTGGCTTAAAAGTGATAGTAAAGATGGGTGGGTGAGTGGCGTGGTTTGTTTTGGGTTAGTGGGTGGTTTTCGTTTTGTTTTGATTTTCCCCCTTTCCTCAAAACAACTTGGAATATCAAGAAAACTGTTGAATCTCTTCTGACACATTGGCATTAACCTCTCACCAACCAAGCTTCATTGTTTTTACATTTTGCATAATTTTAACTGCTCCATCTTTACTGTTGGTTTGGAGAAAAATAGCTAATTGCTGTGCCTGGTAAATGGAATCATGAATAGCAGATGAAGTTTTCTGTCACTGTTCTCTTTCTCTTTGGGAACAGCCTGAGAGAATCCCATCTGTCTCTTTTTCTCTTGGGTGCTGGCAGGGTATGAATCACATCAGTTCTGGGAACTTCCACTGTTGGTGACATACAATGCTGTCTAGAAGCTAGATGGGGTAATTAGCTTTGTAGAATTATCCCACACTGCTTCCAAGTGTGGATTGAGGCTTCGTGTTCCATAGCATGTTGTCAGTAGCAGTGCTGGCTTTTTAAACTGAGATTTTAAAAAAGCAGTTGTATTTGACTGGGGTTGAATGTTACTGCCAATACTGATGTGCTTATGTGCTTTTCCCTGTGTAACTGTTAATCCTGATTCCAGGGCTTGAACGCGGCCTTGTTTTATGAGAATAAGGATCCCCGCACTTTTGTTTCTCTTGTACCTACCTCTGCTCACACAGGAGATGGCATGGGCAGTCTGATAGCTCTTCTCGTTGAGCTCACACAAACCATGCTGACCAAGAGACTGGCTGAGTGTCAGGAGCTGAGAGCTCAAGTCATGGAGGTAATACAGCAACTCTTTCTTGAAATTCATATAGAAATTTCTCCCTTACCTGCACCCTTCATTCTGGTAAAAAAAGAGTGTTTGGAGTGCATAAATAGGAAGTAACTTTTTTCTCCCTTTATTCAGGTTAAAGCATTGCCAGGCATGGGCACTACCATAGATGTTATTCTGATTAATGGACGTCTGAGAGAAGGAGACACCATTATTGTTCCTGGGGTAGAAGGTCCTATCGTAACTCAGATTAGAGGTCTGCTGCTGCCTCCTCCTATGAAGGAGCTACGAGTTAAGGTATGGCAGCTGGTTACTGTACTGACATTTAGAACCAGGAAAAAAATACATCAAGCTTTATAAAAAGAGAAGGTAGTAGAATGTGGTTATGTTCATGGTATCTAAAGGGGGCTTCAAGGGGCATGCAGGGAACATCTGGTGTCTTTTGTGAAAATGTACTTGTGTGTTTGTGTTGGGGTGTGCGTTGTCACAGCAGTGGCAAAAAGAACGATCAAGGAATTACCTTGCAGTTCGGATTAGGATGTGTATGCTTTAATAAGGGATTCAAGTACGTGGCTACATGTGAGAGGGAGATACCCATCCTGAATGGAGACTGGTACAATGGCTTCTGAGTTAAAGTTATAATATTAGTAGAAGTGGTTTTTTAGTAACAAAAATAATATGCACTTATATTGGAGAAGAGTGAACACATGAGTTTCTAGGGCTGGTTGGTGAGTGGCAGAGACCAGGACTTCTGCAGAATCTGCAGCCTCTCGGCATTTTCAAAGAGTTGTTGTAGATTTTGCTGCCCTAGTCTCATTAAACTGAGGAGAGGCCCTGAATTTGAGATCCTTCCTGCATGGCTTTCCATGAAATGAGGAGGAGACACAGAATCAAAAGGCTGTAAATAAATTAATATATATTAAGATTAATGCATGCAATTCAAAGATGATGAAAAGAGGTGCTTTGATATTTCCTATTTAAAAGGAAAGGAATAAATGTCTGCACAGACTATTTTTTAAGGCAAAGAAAACCATATAGATAACCTAGGTGAATGTAATAGGAAAGGCCTGTCAGATTTGAGAACCTTGAGCTGTGGAAGTGGACCTAGGGTAGCTGTTGGACTTTTTTGAGGCAGCAAGTGAGGATGCATTTTGATTCAGCTTGTTCGTGTGGAATTGTCATCCTTGAAATAAGACCCAAATTTTTGGGGTGGAAGGCTAAAGGATAGAAGTTTGCAGCAACAAAGTGCTTATTGAGAAAGGAAGCTGCCTTGCAATTTTAAGAAAAAGATGAGACATCTAAATTAAATTAAGAAACAAACCAGAAAATCCTTCCAACACAATTTAAAGATCTTCAGAAATAACTGGTTTGTTATGTCTTAGAGCCATGCCCTGAGTGTGAGATCTTTGAGGTTCCCCTGGATGGGGAGAGAACCTGGGAAATTGAACATGGAATTATACATATGAAAAGGCTGGATGGCCTCCAGTGGGAGAGTGAGACAGCCTTTCTTCCACAGAGGCTTGGGCTGTGTGTCAGCTATGCTTTAATGTTTTTGTTAAGCTGTTGCTTTTTTCCCACCTCTTGCCTATGGGGCTGAATTTTTTTGGGTTTTATTAGTGAATAGCTGCCTATTGCTGCTTGCTCTTTTCTAGTATATGTTTGTTTTTGGTGCCCTTCTCAGCTTTTAGAAGACTTCCCTATGCCCTGCCCACCTTGGCAGGGGTGCAGGGACCATCTGAAGGGAGAGGCGCAGGAGGACTGAAATGTGCAAATGCAGAGCAGAGACAATCACTGATGAAAGTTGGGAGCTGCTGCACTTCACTGTTCCCCACGGTGTTCTTCAGCTGCTCAGCACTGTGTTGTGTTGCTGTGCACCAGCACAGAACTCTTTGCTAGTGTGTATATACTCTTTTTCAGAACCAGTATGAAAAGCACAAAGAAGTTGTTGCTGCTCAAGGCGTGAAGATTCTTGGGAAAGATCTGGAAAAAACCTTGGCTGGTTTGCCATTGCTCGTAGCTCATAAAGAGGATGAAGTCCCAGTCCTCAAGGTGAGATGGCTGATGTAGAAGTACAACATACTGAAGATAACTTGAGCTCTCTGGTGATGAAACTCAAATGTTGAGAGCTCAGTTTGCAAATAACGTATTTTAGCCTTGTGCCCACGTGAAGCTTTGGTGTTGTGATGTTTTTAGTATCTTGGCCATTAGTTTTTCCCTGCTATTTTGCTGGGGTGTCTTTGCTGCTAGAATAAGGTTTGAAAACAAGTATAGTGGGATAGTTTGTTAATTACTGATTTCATATTTGTAGTAATTTATGGATATATTCTAATCAAATTATATTAGGTAGGTATCTACTACTGGAGTTCTGCAAACTCTCCTAATTGCAAAGCTAATTTAAGACTTTTGCAGTAAATTTCTTTTGTGACTTAGGTGTTAAAAATGGTAGAGGCAAGGATGTAGCTATCCTAAACTCAAAACTGCTCCATGTTCTCCAAAGGCAGGAAGTTAGTTTAGAAAGGAAACTCACAGGTTGCTAATTTACTTTTAAATTTACACAGTCTTACTTTAGTCTTCTGTCTACTTATTTATGCCTTTGAAGGGAAGTTAAGCTTTTGGGATGTCCAAACACAGAGCTTATTGCTGGGTCCATATGAGTATTTACTTAGTGTGCTATTGGTAGCAGATACACAATGGCTACAAGTCAATGGCAAAAGCAATTCATCTGCCAGAGGAAGAGACTTAGATGTTTGAGGTTAGAAGGCACAGGCTCTGAAAAAATGTGTTTTTTTGACTATTTCAAAAAGCAACAAATTGGCTTTGCTGCTCTTGCAGCTTGTTTTGTACCCAGGCCTAAAGAGTGTTGAGGATCTTTTCCAGCTCATGGTTTAGGTGTCAGCTTTTGTCACTGATCCTCAGGCAGCCAAAGGCATTGCCACACAGTGTGGGTCATGTGTTTGCTCAGCCTTGCCAGCAGAAACTTGCAGTGCTGGGGAAAGCGATGTGTAGTCTGCAGAGAAACGTTACCAGCTCTGAAGGTGGACATCTGCTCAGTTTTATATGATCATCTACCTGAAAAATCCTCAGGTCTAGTTCAGCTAAGGTTTTTCTAATGCCAGAAACATTAGAGTCAGTGTCTCACAGGCTCTCTATGATTTACACTGCATCTCTGTCACTGGGGACCCATCACCATGGCTGTCACATGTTTTCAGCAGCTCATGAACAGGAAGATTTTGTACCTCGAGGCTTAAATAGCAAAATAATTAAAACTTGCCTTTTTCTCTCCTGTTATTTTTTTTTCTAAAGGATGAACTAATACATGAACTGAAGCAAACACTGAATGCAATCAAATTAGAAGAGAAAGGTGTTTATGTCCAGGCTTCTACTTTAGGCTCTTTAGAGGCATTACTTGAATTTCTTAAAACGTCAGAAGTGCCAGTAAGTACTACTGTGCTTTATCTGATGTCATTGATTCTGTGTTTAGTCAGTAAATGTTTCCTTTTGACTCAGAAAGATTAGTGACTTGATTTCTGTGGCTTTCTCCAACAGTATTCAGGAATTAATATAGGTCCTGTCCATAAAAAAGATGTTATGAAGGCATCAGTTATGTTGGAGCATGACCCACAGTAAGTGCCTTTGCTTTACTGTGTTGCTGGATGTGCAGAGGTGCTGCAGGCAGCCCTGGCTGCAGCTCTGGTTTGTGGTGTGAACGGTTGTGCTCGCTGTTCCTGCAGGTACGCCGTCATTCTGGCATTCGATGTGAGGATTGAACGGGACGCACAGGAGATGGCTGACAGCTTAGGAGTTCGGATTTTTAGTGCTGAAATAATTTATCACTTATTTGATGCCTTCACAAAATATAGACAAGACTACAAAAAACAGAAACAAGAGGAATTCAAGTAAGTATGAGCAGTCATATTCTGGATGCTTCCCTAATAAGTCTCTCTTATTTTAGTATAGATGAAGCCGTATTTAACTGCTTGTTTCTTTATTACTTAGCATATAGTTTTGATGGAAAGGGAGGAGAGGAGGAAGACGGTAGGACAATAAATTGATAGTTTGCAAGAATTCAGTGCTCCAGTCTAATTGTTTAGATTTGGATTAGGCCTAGTAGGGTGAGAGCTGTGAAAGCTGTGCAGCAGGTACAAGATTCAGCTAGAGCTGTTGTGTAATATGGAGTGTTTTTATTAAGGTTTGCTTTCTATACTTGGCTTCTCTTCCTAGATTATGACAAATGGGTTAGTCTTGCAGAGTTAAAAAAAACAAAACTAAAAAGATTTAGATTCTATTGTTTCATATTATGTGATTCCATAATCACATATGAGGGCTTAATTCTGACTGCATTAACATGAATATGTAATCATTCAAGGGACCCAAAATTAATTTTTGGAATCCTGTGTCATTGGGTGGTCTTCAGTAGAATAAGGACAGTCAAAATAAATGAAAATGTATTTCATTCCATATTGATCCCAACTTGAGTTTGTTTAGCTCAGCTTTTAAATGGATTTGTTCACTTGGCAAAAGAAAAAATCTTGAAATCCTGGAGTTCAGGCAGCAATATTTCTATTCCTTTGTTCTTGTGAGGGTGTAATTACACTGTAAAATTACTACTCCTTTGGTCTTGGTCTAAGTTGAGCACTCAAGCCTGTCAAATTAAAATTCATGCCAGGCATGCATGATTATTGCTCCCTGTAGTTCTTGAAGATCAGGTATGGACTAGAATTAGCAAGAATGGAAAAGAGGTTTTTTCCTGCTTGATTTTTCTCCAAGTAACAGTCCTAGAATGAATGCCCAAGAAGTGTAGGAGAAGGCAGAACTGTTAATGTTACATCCGCTGTTCCAGTGTATCTTTCACAGTGCCTTTTCTTGTCACCTTCCAGGCACATAGCAGTGTTTCCATGCAAGTTGAAAATACTCCCTCAGTTCATTTTCAACTCTCGTGACCCAATAGTGATGGGTGTTGTGGTGGAAGCTGGCCAGGTGAAGCAGGGGACTCCCATGTGTGTACCTAGTAAAAATGTAAGTAAGGGCCTCTTCCCACTGCATGTTTGATCCAGCTGGTAGTTCCTGGGATGATGCACCATGGAGTGCTTGCATGCCTTTCCTTGGTGCACAGGTTGCTGGTAGGAGATGAGAATCAGACTTGCAGATCAAGTCTTTCTTCTGGTGCTGAAATATTTTACTGCTCTCTGCAAGAAGAGTTGAGCCCTGGAGCGGGGCACAGGAAGTGTGGTTGGATGGCATCTGGCAGTTCTGTGCTGTGGTATTGAGTAATGGGCAAAATTGTCACACCTGGGAGCTAAAAAAGGGAGAACCAGCTCTTAGTATTTTAAGGCATAACCAGTTGATATGCCAGATGAGCTGTGGAAGGTTGATGTCCCAGCCCTTTTCAGGGTGGAGCACTTGCTGTGCTGTACGTTTTGCTTGCCTGTGCTGAGGTGGCAGCTTTGCCAGCGCCACACGTCCTGCAGCAAGTCTGTGCCTACAAACAGGAGTTTAGAGAAGGGTGTGTTCCACAGAGGTTTGCTGGATGTGTTACAGCTGCTTCATTGTATTGCAGTTTGTTGAAATTGGAATAGTTACAAGTATTGAAATAAACCACAAACCAGTGGATGTTGCAAAGAAAGGCCAAGAAGTGTGTGTTAAAATAGAACCTATTCCTGGGGAATCACCTAAAATGTATGGACGACATTTTGAAGCAACAGATATCCTCGTCAGCAAGGTAAGAGCAATCTGCATTTGTGGAGAGGGCTTAGGACAGAGTGGCAGCTTGCTTGCAGTGGAAATGTAGCATGGAGCCTCAAAACCAGGGGAGAAGCCTTCTGTCGCAAACTGACATTCACTTGGGAGGGTGCAGGTGAGGTCTCTGGAGCTGTGGTTTGAGGTCTGTAGTTATGCCCCTGCAGAGGCCCAAAGAAATGAGGTGCTGTGGCTGCAAAGACTTTGCAGCTCAGAGCACCTGAGAGGGCAAAATGCCACACTCAGTGCTTGCCAGCTGCTTTACACAGAGCTCAGCAGTCCCACAGGGCACCATAGCCTGTGCTTGAAATGGCACAATAAATAGCAATCCTCCAGTTGCTGACTGTAGGGCACTGGTCTTGAAGGAGGAGATGATCCCTTGCTCCATCTTTTGCTGTTGGAAGAAAAGCCACAGCTCTCCACCTTCCCAACTGCTTTAGTCACCATGTCACAGGACACCTCCTGCCACACACATGCCCAGGGTGTGTGCCCACAAGTGAAGGGTGAGTAGGGCCTGGGATAGGGACAGGGTGGGGTTGCTGGTCCTGTAGGCTCTGGTGGAAGCAGGAGACCTCTCCAGTTCTGCTTAAGGTGTGGGATGGTCTGTGCAGCTGCAGCTCCTCTAGGCCAGATAAGGGCCACAGTGTGAGGAAAAATGAAGGGAAACAAATAGGATGGGTCATAGAGCTGATCAGCAAACAGGGGCTTAGAATGAGTTTAGCTGGTGTGCAACTGCCCTTCCTCTAGAATAACTGTTTCCAGTGTCCTGAAAGCTGCCTTTAATTCTGTGTGTTTGACTTGGTTTGTCTCGTGTGTTACAGATCAGCCGTCAGTCCATCGATGCTCTGAAGGACTGGTTCAGGGATGAGATGCAGAAGTCTGACTGGCAGCTTATAGTAGAACTGAAGAAAGTGTTTGAAATCATCTAGATAACTTTTACAGCAGTGGGGAGGCAGGAATAAATGCACTCTTCCTGTTCTAAAAAAGTTACCAACAACGTCCTGTATTGAAGACAGTGTTGGATATATGTGTGGGAGGAAAATATGTGGATAAAATGTTTTCCATGAGAAACCAAGAAATTTACACTGGTTTGACAGTGGTCAATTTACATGTTCCCATGGTTCCAATGTGCCTGTTCACCTCTCCTACTACCCTTTCTAATACTGGCTGCTGTTTTAAAGTTTGCCCTTTCCTCTCTTACACCTTCCTTCCACCCTTTTTCCCTCCTTCTCTCCAAAATAAAATAAAGTGAATTTTTATTACAGAACTAAAGCTCTTTCACTTTTATACTGATGAGAGCGGTACTGCAGTATTTGATTAACCAAGCTTCTGCAGACTTTGTGATTCTTGGGACATTTTTGATGTAAGAAATACTTCTTTATTTATGCATACCTCTTTCCTTGACTTTCTTTTCCAACATTCTTCTGCTTTGTGCCTATAGAGGTTTTTTTTAAATAGAAAATTAGGCAGTTGGATATCTCTGTATTCGCTTTGTGTGAAACAATGTTGTAAAGCATAGCTGCCCACCTTTTACTGCTTGTACAGTTCATGGAAGTCAGCTTGTAATCATTATAATGCAGAGCCACAAATAAAGGAGATGGACATAGCAGCCCATTTGTTTTACAGTTTGCTTCAGTAATCAAAGTTTCACTTCCTGGGCTGTGGCAAACGTGGAAAGGCCAGGCAGGGGCCCTCTTGCCTCCCTCTGCTTGGCAAAAAGGTGCAGGCTGTTCCAGCAAAGACGTTTCCTCCTCTGAATGCACTTCCTGTGTGCTCAAGGTGGTGATGTCAGCGTTTCCGAGGCACGGGAGAGGCAGGCCAGGTGTTCAACGCCCAGAGGAGGTCAGAGCTGGCATCTCTTCTCCAGCTGCTGCTCAGAGGTGTGAGCACCTGCAAACTGCTGTGACTTTGGATGCTGCATCACAGCTCTGGAATCACCTGACAGCGTGGGACTGAGCCAGCTCCAGCTGGATATTTGCGATGACCAGGAGTCAGTCTGTAATCCCAGCATTTTCCTACAACCCTTCCTCTCTGCCTCCCTGCCTGGGATGACAGCTAGATGTATTCTCACTGAGGCTGTCTCTGGGTAACTCGCAGCTCATGCTGACGGGAGCAAAACAAACAGTCTTCAAAAGCACAAGCTGAAACAAACTCGAGGACTGTTCATGCAGCTGAGATTTTTAGCATTTAAGATACTTACAAGAGTTTAACATGCAACAACACACAGTTTGATCAGATTTCTTCTGTCACCTGGATTATTTTTTGTTGGAAAAATCTGAATGTTATGATTGAGATTATGTGGACTCCATTACAAAGGAACATTTAATAACTCACCTCCTTTGCAAATGGAATTTAATTTTCTGGATTTTTTTTTTTGTTAGACGTTAAACTTGCCATTGATAAGGACCTTTTCACTATGGTGTGTGGTGCAACTTCCCATCCGTGGGTAAACAGAATGATCAGAGGGAGGAGACTGCATTTAATTGTTAAAATTTTCTTTTGCAAACTATGCAATCATGAAAACTACACTAATAAAAAGTTCTTAAGAACACAGATGTCAAAGAGTGTGGTCAATGTATTCTTTGGTTCCTCAAATGCATAAGGGTGTTCTTCAATAGGTAAAAACTCCGGGAAACAGACAAGCTCCTTTGGCAGGCTCCCAATTGGGATTTAAAATAACCTGACAGCTGAGTCCTTTTAAAGATGCCAGTTTTACATCTGTCTGAACACCAGTTCCAAAACCAGGGCAGTACCTAAAACCTGACTGGTAAAATATCTGCTTGAGTTTCAGCAATACCTGAGCAGCTGATGTGCTGGTTTTTCTGAACCAAGGCAAAGAAAAAAGCAGCTTCAAAAGTAGAAACTGAAAGGGCTGCAAAAGACCCACACTAGGAACTAATGGAAATGTAAGACAATGCCCATCTCTCTAGACATGCATCGCTGACTGGAGGCAAGCAAAGGAGCACCATGAGGTGTTCATTCACAGGGATCAGACTCTCCCAGCCTTCTCAAGGTCCTGCTGTCTCAGCCCTCCTTGTGCTGTGGGAGAAGCTCCACGCCCTTGGGCTCTCTGTCTCTTTCACACTCAGGGGCCCAGCACTGGGCTCAGCACTGCAGGTGCCTCTCACCAGCGCTGAGCAGAGGGCACAAGCTCCTGCCTTGACCCCGGGATCAGAACCTGGCAACTCTTCGTGCTGAACTTCACCCAGCTCCTGCTGTGTCTCTGGAGGCAGCGCTCCCCACCCTCTCAGCCCACTCTGGGTCATCAGCAAACATGCTGAGGCTGCACAGCCCCATGGCCCAGCTCCTTTACAAAGGTGATGAATAGGACTGGACCTGGTACTGGCTCTGGATACTGCTTGGACCTGGCCTCTAACAGGACTTTGTTCCACTGGTCACCATGCCCAGGGCCTGCCTGCCCATAGTTTTCAATAAACTTCTCTGTCTCCAGCCTGTATTCCATCAGCTTGTCCCTGAGGATGGGACAGGAGATCTAAGGAAAAGCCTTACTGAAGTCATGGGAAGTGACAGCTCCTGCCCTTCCCTCATCCGTCACCTGGCTGTAGAGGTGGGTACCTCTCCCAGGGTCTGGCCACAGCCTAAAGCTAAAAACCTGCTGCCACTGTTGTAAGCTGCACTGCAGACACAGATGTGGCCACACAGCTTTCTCTGCTCCAGCTGGACTGGCAGCTGCAGCTGCTCTCCCTGCCCTGTGCTAGGCAAGGTGCTTCCATTTAAGCTAGTGATGCAAACACTGCTCCAGGGTTAGCTCCAGCTTGCCTTCCTGCTCTCGATTCTATACCCAGCATTATGTGAGATACTTGTGACTTCCCCATCATTTCTTCAGAAGAGATTTTTCTTACCAACTTGGTTTTTGTCAAATCTTCTCCATTCTCTCCAGGTCCCTGCACAGCCTTGTTCAACGTATTGGGCTGAGTACAACACACCTGCAGAAAGCAGACTGGCCCAAAACGTGAACTGCAGGGATGCAAGCACAGTCCCCAAGGAGGGACACAGCAAGGGGATGGTTTCTTTTGTCTCTGCTACTCCCTACAACCAGTGTTTTGCTGCACAAGGACATGCATGCCACAGGCTGGGGAGAACGGTGGTGTTTTACAGGTGGCTCTGTCTTGAGCAGGAGCAATGCAGAGGACAGATGCAGGCTTGACCAATGCTCTGTGCTGGCTACTCCCCTCTCCTTTATGGTGCTACTTTGAGGTGACTTAGAAGCCTGTGAGAGGTGACAGGACACCCAAGGTCAGACAGCACCCAGGCTTCAGCTGACATCCTGTGTGCTTCAGGAGTGGCTGGGCCACCCTGGCTTGAATCTTTGAAGGATGAAATTGAAAATGAACTAATATTCCTCCCTCAGCTCAAAATCTGTAATAAAGTTAACAGAGAAGAAACAAAAAGTGGCCAGGTGTCTGTACAGCAGCCTCCTCACACACCAGTGTGTTGAGACAGTGCCACTGTGTAGCACTTTGTGAAATTAATCAAAGCTGTGCCTTTAGTAAAAGGGGTTCACTATATTCAAACTGAAGCATCACAAAATAGAATCAGTACAAAAATATACATACAGTTCTTTATTAAACAACTGTAAACACTTCACTGTAAAAATCCATAAAACTTTATAAACAAACATTTTGTAAATAGATTCTATACTACAATAAAAGAATTTTAACACAATTATTTACATGCAATACTGACAAATTTGGCACTTTCTGAAAAGAAATGTACAAAACACTTTCTTGTTTAAAAAGAAATCTGAAATTATAAAAACTCAGGGCATTACTATCATGCACTTTGCAAATACCTCACAAGCACTTATGGCACAGCTAGCAGAGAGCTCCAGGCTCTCATTAAGCTCTTTACTACAAGTTCAGATAACTTTCAATGTGCTTCCATAAGTTTGTTGTAAAACTACCTGAACATTGTCAAGAATGAAGTCAAACGCCATATTCCAAACTGATTCCACGGATGACTGCATTAACCTGAAGGGGAAAAGGAAGAAGAAAATCACCATTACAGAACCAGTCCTTTTTACAATCACTTTTGGTCTCCACACTGGAAAACAAGATCACAACAGTTCCCCACAAATGGAATTTTGATTCAGTCCTGGTAAAGCCCTCCCTCTCTACTTAAATACACCAAGCCTTACTTAATGGCACGAATTCCTCGTGTGAGCAGTGTCACAGCAGCTTGGGAATGCTGGCATCTGGCAGTGTGTGACCCTGTGAATTACGTGGTGGGTGACCTTCCACCAACTGCATACTGAAGACCAGAAATGGCAAGCCTCTGAACCCTGATCTTTACTTCCTCATGCCAAGACAGAGATGCTATTTCTCTATTTCCAACAAATGCCAAGTGCAATCAACACATTTAAATAATAGTGTTTGGGGCACTATATTATTTTTTTATATTTTTTTAATATATTTTATTGTTAAAAACAAAATCCACAGAGAACTAAGGGTTCTCCCTATGATGGTTTGTTACTCTTATAATCCAGCAGCTAAAGAAGTGAATGAAGGAACTGCCCAAGGAAAACAAAGCAGCTCTGCAGTCTCAGTCTGCCTCTAGATCCCTGAATTGCAGGAGAGCGGAGGGTTCCTACACTGAGAGATCTGGAGGGTGTAACATCACTACCACGTGAGTAAGTGTGAACCCTCTGGAGAGACACACTGCCATCAGTGCATACCCAGCACACAGGGACCAGGAATGGGACATTCTGACAATTCTGAAGAGTTTTATAAAGCATTTACTATAAAGATTTCATAAAACAGTTCATTGCATTGTGCATTTTGCATTTTCTAAGGCCTAAAGATAACCCATAATACAAAAGCCCAGTGAACTTTCTACACTTCTGTAGTCTTTTTTGTATTAATTCATTTTGTGAAACGTATTTTGCAGATCTAAAACCTAGAAAGCTGAGCCCCACAGTTAAGCTTTAGTTAATAAGCAAGTCCTAAATGGTTTGAAACCTCCAACTCATGGGAAGAGTATTAGGAACACAATAACAGAGTAACAGGAATGGATTTAAAGGCTGGAGGTGAGACAGGATGTGGACAGAGCAAGAGAATTAAATCAGGTCTAAGATGCCAGGAAAAAAATGAACAAAGACAGTATGAAGAAAAGGGACAATGCTGATGAAAACGACAATCTTTGCCTAGAAATTGTTGCCTAGAGAAGCTGTGGATTCCGCATCCCTGTAAGTGTTCAAGGCCAGGCTGGATGCAGCTCTGAACAACGTGCTCCAGGGGCAGGGTGTTGGACCTGGGTGATCTTTAGGGTCTTTAGGGTCCCTTTCAACCCAAACCATTTTGTGATTCTATGAAATACTACTAAATATTAATTTGTCACAAATTACCTATTTTAACACTCCAACTCCTTCCCTCAAGCCCAGTTTTTAAGCTTAAAAACACTCATCAGTGGAATGTTTAATGAGTTAATGGGCTCACAATGCAGCATCTAGTGTATAAATTCTAACAAAAGTAGTTTAAAGTTCACAAATACTAGCAATTAAGTTACCTTTTCATGTACTTAACAACCAGATCTAACTTTTCCAAGTCTTTTTCTTCTATTAGATCAGTACAGTATTTCACAACCTGTAGAATATCCTCTTCCATAGGATCTGTAATAAAAATTTAAAAATTAGTTCTTTTTTGTAAGTATTCTTAAAATATAATGACAGAATAATGGGGATACAATAGAAATTCTGCAGTGTCAACATATCAGGGGCCAACCTGACAATTTCTGTATTCTCACACATCTTCCTGACATCAGAAGCTGTGCACATAACAGCACTGCAGGGTCCTGAAATACCTGTCTTGAAGACCTCTTCTCTTTTTTCTGTAAGAACAACTGACAGCAAAGCTAGCAGTAACCAAAGGGAAAAGAACTGGGATTTAGAATGCAACAACTGTTTTGAAACTCTTAGGAGAATAGTAATGTCCAGGGTCGGAAGGTCAAATTTCCCAAGGTTTTAAGGAGTTGCTATTTGTTTGACCTAATTCAAATCACAGTTTAGCAAAAGTGTCACAGTTGCATAGGTTTGTTTTTTTTTGTTTTTTTTTCTTTTAATCTAGGGTTCTTTCCAGCATTCATTTTGACAAAACCCCAAGCCCTGCATTCCTTTGACTGTAAGATGAGATGTTCATAGAAGAAAATTAATTCTCTTTCAAGAGCTTTCATCTTAGTGGTTGCAATATATTGGAAAACCACAGTAAACTTCAGACACGAGTAACATCAAGGCATAGGACAATGGCCAGACATACGGCTTGAAGAGGGAGCATGTTAATTTTCATGATGTTAAGCAAGACACAGGAGCTGGCAAAGCCACAGAGTAACAGCTGTTAGCAAGAATCAAGTTCTTCCAAGACTGCCAAGGCAGTTAGACTTCAAGAGTACTGTGATCAATAAGCAGCAAAAGGAAAAGTGAAGTAGAAAGGAAATACACAAAGCCTACTCAAAGCACTTTTCTTTGTGATGCATTGCAAGATCACCCCAGTGTGACATCCCTCACCTGAGATTGTTGTGATCCACTCTTTCAACAACGTCTTCACATCGTTGAATTCCACAGCTCCAGCCAGGTTTGGGGCTTGCGGCCTGAACGAGGCCGGCTGCTGCTCTGTCTGCAGAGCTGATGGGCCCCAAGAATCCGAAGTGGATGGAACTGCTTCTGCCTGTTCCAAACACAGACGTGGATAATGCTCAGTCTGACAAATATGGGAACACCACATACATACAGAGATAATGAATGAAGAATCCAGTAAAGAAAAATAGCAACATGAACTCAGTCTAAAGAAGCAGACACAGCTTTACCAAAAGCTGTTGGTGTTAAAAGTACCTGAGCAGCTGTTCCTTCTTGTTTCAAGAAGCCATCTATTAGCTTCTGTGGGCTTCCAGATGTAGCTGGCATCTTTTTTGCAGGACTACCAATAAGTTTGTTTTTCAAAGGACTCTGAATCTTCTTCAAAGGACTGACTGGATTTTTTTTCCGCATTTTTTTCTTATTTTTCATAGTTGTATGCTTCAGGTGTAGGACAGGATTTTTTGACACTGAAAAACACAGGAAAAGGCAGTGGTTGATACATTTGAAGTTTAATACTTTTTCATTGAAAGGGGGACCTCTGTATCTGCCACAAAAATCTAACAATCACCTGAGAAAACACGGCCTAGATAAAGCAACTTTAACATACACACCCCATTCCAGATCCTGGCAAGTTTTTAAGTATTTGAAAAGAACTCTTAGACTTCCTGTGTACGCAGAGGATACTCAGCTATTCATAAGCTTTTTAATGTGAGCATTTCAGTACTTGAATATAAGCAGCTGGTGAAATATGAATCCACTGGAAAGACTGCCTGACCTCAGTCAGAGCACTGTCCCACCAGTGTTATCAGCAAAGCCAGCAGGGCAAAGCCCCCACAATGCTTTTATCACAGTTTATGAAGGAAATCGCTCTCATTCCATCATTCTAACGTGTCTGCACTGGCTATGAAATTAGGATGTGATTGTAATTACAATGCAATGTTTAAGTTGCAATCAAGCCAATAGCATTTATAACCTATTTTTATGACAAAGCATGTTCACAGAGAATTAGTCTTATTTCTTTCTACTGATTACAAAAAGGAGACCTGGATGATCAGCTCAGAGTAAACCCAGCTGACTATGAGACATACAGTGAGATGCAGTATCCTTCTCTAGCTGTCCCAAAGCCCTGCCAGTGCTATGGGTTTCAAGGAACCATGAGAATGCTCCCTGAACATAGAGTTTAACTAACTTAAGAAGGTGCAATACTTTAAATCACATGACACATCAAGTTTGGATTCCATTCAGCAAACATAAGGATGTCAGTAAGTTTAGTCCCCATGAATTGAATTAATTACCCATTTGAGTAAAGCTGAGCACCTGTCTGCAAACTGAAATCACAGCTGGTTCTAACTGACAGTCTGTTGAAAATAAATACAGAAATTCAATTGAACACAGCATCTTCAGAAAGCTCTGGTTATATTTTCCAGTCTGGTACTTAGGGTTGCAGAGCTGTTTGGATAGCAAACAATTCTTATACCAGAAGACTAGTGCACAACTACATATTCTCACCTAAAGTGTTAGCAGGCTGCTGCTCTGATTGCTTCTGCCTTTGATCATAGGCATCTTTCAGCTCTGCTTGCAACTCAGCAGGTAGTGCAGCAAAAACCTCGGGGTCCACCTGAACAGGAACAAAAGATTCATTTTATTATTTTAGCATTGAGCAGCACCATTTCCTTCTAGGTCACTCAAAGGAGAAAGGCATTTACATTTATGCCAAGCAAAAATAAAAGAGATATAACTGAAACACTGTAAACTACATTATACATTTTCTCTGTATATTTCTGTTTGTAAAAACAACAAAAATGTACATTTAATATTACTCTAATTATTTATTAAAATTACTGTTATGAGCATATAACCCTTTACTCACCTACTGATACCCAGTACAGCTGCATTAAGAGCAGGATTAAGCCTAACCCAGAGAGCACTCCCTTCAAATTTCAAAACAAACATTGTGACTACCAGACTTTTTAAATTCATTTTCTTTTGATACTTCTATTTCCTGCAAGCTGCTATATAACTCAGAATATTCTTGGAAATGGTGTCAGTTCTCTAAGGACAGGAAAAGCCAAGTCCAGCTATGTCATATTTTGAACTAGCCCAAAAGGGTTTAATCTCTTTTTCCCACAGTTGTCCACCACTTGCTTGACTGATAAAAGCACAATCCCTTGCAATTGTCCCAGGGACTTGGATTCTAGACAGGAAATAATTTGATGCCAATTGCCAGACACACTTATATGGACAAAATAGAATTTCTTGTATTATCAGTTATTTTTTATCTTTGCGTGTCTGAAGTACCATATCAGCGACAGACTCATCTTGTATTTGGAGTTTCCCATTATAACTAGACAGTGTTTTCACCTCATAATCTTCAAAATCTAATTCAAAAAAGCAAACCTGTCATTTAGTGGATTAAATCTGCCAGTGAGAGAGTGCCCTTTATTTCACGGGTAAAATTCAGAGATGAGCACAAACAACAAAAAATGAGTCAAAACTACAATTGCTGTTCTAAGAGCACAATGCAATTTCTATCATTATCTGAGATACTGTATTTATTACATGTAAATCTGCAAATGAATTAAAAATGTATCTGTTATTTTCAGTAGAGATTTCATTTTTTAAAACCAGAACATGTATACTATGATAGGGAGGTACAGTGTGCTATTCACACACATGATGTCTAAATAACACAGATAATAAACATCAGAACATGCTCTTACAGGTTAAAATTCATCAATTTAGCACAAGTTTGTTCCTTTCTCAGAACTCCATGAGTCAACACAAATTTTTCACCACACAGAATGGTGTGAGGAAGGAGGAAAGGGGAACAGCTCTGACCTCTATTACCATATCCACTGTGCAGAACAAAGCACTACAGTGGAATGCAGCCAATTACATCACAGGTGTAAGTTATCTTTTGAAATACAAATTTTACTTAATAAAACTTTTAAAAAAGGGTTAGTGTTCTCTGGTAAAGTGTTCAAGAGTCAAGGATTTGGAATGCTCTGAATTGACACTCTTTTTTGTGTACACCACTTAATTCATGCAGAAATAATGCAGTATGTGAACTGGATGCATTTTTGTTATTCCCCCATCCCTGCTCTCTCACAGTGTAACATGGAAAATTCAATTAGAGGAGTCATCAATTGAATTCACATGAATTCTCCAATATAACTGGAGTGTCAGGTAACTAATTGTATAATGCCCTAACACTGTGATACAAGTTTCTGAAAGTTTTTACATTATGGAGAACCTTGGTTTTATAAAGTCATGGATGACCTCAGCATATAGCTATCAGTATTTCTGATGTGCTAATATCAATTTCCTTAGGAGGAATCTCTATCACGTGAAGACACTGTAAGGATGAGATGAAAACTCGCCACCACTAATTATTACAAATGTCATTAATTTCTAGGCATCTGTAATCTTTACTTTTTGCATCCTACACTTCTCCAGGATCCAGGCTACAGAGATATACAGCTATTCTAAATTAAAAGCTTACTTCAGAAACTGATGGAATGGAATGCAACCCATCTAGATTCCTTTCACAGGAGAACTTTACGTGACAAAGGAAATTTTCCACGTTTTCTCGTGAATAAATCACTATCAGCCAATTAGCTTTGCATCTGATCATAAAAACTCAGCTCAGACAAAAGAAATTAAGAGCTGAAAAACAATCCTTATTAAGCTATAAAAAGATGGCAGGGCATAATTTACATCTGATGTAGATAAAGTGCTCATTTTGGAGTGGTTGGCAGTATTTCTATACCTGAAATCTATTACTACTCATTTCACTGCTTCATGGGCCACAAGTAGATGTAAGTGTTTGTGGGCAGTCATAGAATATACACTACCACAAAGACTTTAAGAGAAAAAAAATGTCAAACTGTATTTAGGATAAGATGGTATTTTTGAATGAAGTTCATCTTTGATTTTAACACAGAAAAAAAATCCTACTGTATTAATGAACTGGGTTTAGCTTTTTTTTTTTCCCCCACCAAGCCTACAGGAAGCTTTTCAACCATACTATTCTAGGTATTAAACTTGGACCTAAATCAGAAAATGAAAATTGTAAATCAATCAAGAAAGCTGAATGGCTTTCAGGAGAAAGTCTGGAGTATGAGCATAAGGCATTCTCAGATAGATAGTATCGATACCCTTGACAAATAAATAGGAAGTACTCAATTCTTCTTGAACTACATCTTCAAACAAAAAGGCTGCTCTAAGTTGCATTTTTGGATCAAGTAACTGGGTCAGAAAATACATTAGTAGATAGAGACAGAAAAAACAGTGCAAAAAACTAGTGCAAACTAGGTCCTTTTAAGGAAACTTCAAAAAGTAATGCTGTTTTAAAAAATAACAATCAATTCTTGACTACCTAATTATTAGACAGATAAAGCATAAACAAACTAAAAGGAATTTTTATAGTAAGCCATATGCAGTTACCATTTACCCTGAAAACCAGTACTGAGTGGCAGGCCAAGTGTGGAGGGGTGTAGTTCAGAGCACAGCCTAATTTAACACACATCTTGCTTATGGACAGATGTAACTACAAAATTTAAAACAGCTGGGGCAGAGAGAACTCAGATATTATTTGCACACTAATCCTTAGTGGAAACCAAACTTTGCAGTTCAGGAACAAAAACTGACACAATTTGGTTCTGAACTTCAATCAAGGTGAAGAAATTTTAGTAAAAGAATAGACTACACATTTTTTAAAATAATAATTATGCATTAACTATTTACTGGGATTGCTACATTATTTTCTCTGGATTGTTTATCAGCTAAGCAACATTATGCATTAGAAACAGCAACAATTCTCCGTAAATGTGATTAAGTGGTATTCATTTGAGAACAGCAAAGGTGCAATGAAACAGAAAAATAAAAACACTGCTCCACTTTAAATGATGCACTGCAAGATAGTGTATCTCAGGGTAATCCAATCTTGGATTTTTTTCTTCTTTTTTCTTTTAATTTTTACACTACATTTTTTCAGCATCATCTTGGACTGAAGAGCAGAATAACAGTAGAAGCATCCCTACTGTTCCCTGCTGCCCTTTCAGATGCCTATTTTGACAAACATCTTTGTTCTTTTCTCAGCCTGGACATGCCATGTATGATTCCATTTAAAATTATGGAGATATGCACGACTTTTAGCCACGACTGAGAATCTCATGAATGGGATCTACAGAAGAAGCTGGCAAAGGTTGGCTTTACCCCATCAGAACACATACTTAAGAGTCTCCTGTGATTTAGCTAAGCAGATGTTAGGACTGCTTCAGACTTATGGTTCAGTGTAACTCAGCTGCAATGCAGAAAGAAAGCTATTTACAAACTGGATTGTAAAGCAGACCATATATGAGGGGGTTTTACATTAAACAACAGCAAAAACATAGGCAGACTGATTATAATAATCTTCAATAAATATTACCATACTATGCTTCTGACAGATAACGCAACACTTAAAAAGAGAATTTTAGAAGACATTAAAGGACTATGAGTGATTGTGGGAAGTCACAGGTTCCACTTAATGCTGTCTCAAGAAAGAGCCTCTGACTTCCTATAGATGAAAAGTAATTGTTTATTGATACCATGCAAACATCCTACCTGTGAGAAAGCTGGCAAGGCTATTACATTGATTCCCATATTGGTATTTGGTTCTTGGAGCTCTGGTATTTGTAAAAGCACTGTTCCAACTGGTTGTGACAGAAGTGCTGTGTTACATCCATTTATTGGCTCCTTTTTGCTCTCTCTGTAACTCTCTCCTTGCTGAATGGTGCATATTTGCTCTACTTGCTCCCGGAGATCAGGCGGCAGAGCTTCTAGCACAGACTTATCTAGCTACAAGTATATAAAAGCTTTTAGATTTTTCTAAGCAAGAGGTAACAGAGTTATTTTAGTCAAAACATTAGTTATACAGTTCCTGAATTTTACAAAACCCACTACATATTACCCTATGTATGCAAACATCCTTAGGAACCTGAGAGTTACACTCTGCAGCAGTCAAATACCATTTAAGACTAAATAGCTCAGGAAATATGAATGCTCAGAGTTTTATCTTTTCACAATGATCAGTCTTCTTACCAAAAACCATAGACAGGGTTTCCTTTACAGCTACCTAATGATAAAGAAACCTGAGTTCCAAGTTCAAATTATATAGGCAACGGGTTGATATGAATACTAAATTGGTGTCTGGCACAAAGCTGTAAGCAATTAATTTCTTTCTTTATACAGTTCTAGGGTGCATGTTACTGATTTACTTTACTGGTATTACATATGTTTGCATAAGTGTCAGACTTGCCAGAGCTGGATGATAAAATAAGCTCTTACTTTCTATCAATTATACACTTGAAACAACTGAGACAACCCCTCAGTGTCCAGAAGTTGCTGTGTACAATGACAGCTGCACAAGTGACTGAATTAATACAACTGACAAACAGATGTACAGCCTCATTTTTCTCACAAGTAACATTTGAATAAAACTATGTAGAGAAATGCCAACATTTGCCTCTAAGTTCTGCTGAATAAGACTTCATAACTGTGTTAGAATAGTTTATCTTTTACCTTTAAGAAGAAAATTTGGAGCTTATGACCAGATTTACAGAGGAGAACCACAAATATCTATGAAAATCTACTTCGCTTGGTAACTGAGAGGTTTTAATGAAAGCTGTCTGTATTGTTAATCACTTAAATTATTCTTCTATGTTCTGTTTTTATTCACTCATTCCAAATTTGCTGCATATGTAACTATAATCGTTTCCTGGGGATCCTGGCTGTAAAATATTTTACTGTTACTTTCCCAGTACAGTATCCAGTGTGGCAGTATCCAGTACAGCAGTATGGCACTAACTCTCACCACTCCTTCCAAGCCCTGAATTTTTTATTACATTCCATATTATAATACAGTTAAAAGTAGAAAGAAAGGCCATAAGGGCACCAAAGTTTTAGGAACTCTACTGAACAGCTGGTGCATTTTTCACTTGTTTATACACATTCCTCCTGTGGCAGCATCTGAGCGTACAGAGCTTTGCATTGTTCAGTCAGGTTACTTTTAGATCCTGAGCTGGCTTGGATATTGCGTTATAAGAACAAGTTTCCTGCCAAAAGCACAATTTGCTTCTTGAAATGGATAAATATTTGAGAAAGCTGTTTAAAAAACATCAGAAATGCTTTTACAGATTTAAATTACAGACACTTAAATGACAGACTTTTACAGAAGAGCAAGTAAATCTGCTTATACCTAAAATACCTGCAGTATTCAGTGCAGCTGTTTCATAGCAGACCCTTCTAAGAGAGTCTACTTGAACAGCATGTGGGGTGGAAATAATGAAGGCTGCCCTTTTGTTGAAACACACCTAAAAAAATCTCCATATCCCATAGAAATATTTTACTTAAATATGTCCTCCTCTCATCTAAATAGTGGTCTCCTGTACAATGTTCAATGTACATCCTAACTTCAACATTATTTATTAAGGCAAAATAATTTTGCATCCATAATAGTTAAGTACTGTGCACTGCACTTTACTGGAACTCTTTTTATTTAAGAAGAGCTCCATTTGGGTCTATCCAAATAAGACAGACAATCCAAGTTGTTACATACTGCAGATATTTCATATTCTCAGGTTTACCTGGGAAGCAGATGGAACCTCAATACTTAAATTGAGCCTGGATTTTACACTGATAGGAGAATGCACACCATTCCATTTGACAGCAGACTCAGTGTTATTTGCATTAGAATTGAGACCAGGTGTGACATTGGTACCACGAGATGGAAGGAAAGTGCAAGTTCTTGAATTAGAAGATATTTCAAGGTCCATAGCAGCCACAAATACTATACACATGGAAAAAAAATACAGAACGATCAACTAAGAGTTAAAAATTCTCTGAAGATTCAAGACACAGTAAAAGGTAATTTCTAGCATTATTTGAAGAGTTTATGCAATATATAGCACAATCATAGCACTTGTTATTTCAAAGTGTCCTCTGTTACTATTAACTAAAACAAGAACAAAAAAGGACTAATCCTATACGAAGTTTTATCAGTAGCATTTTCATTTGCAGCAGCAAACCCCACTGTCAGAAATTTTATGCTGCATAATTTATACTGGTTTAATATTGAGTAAGTATTCCAAAAGGTGATCTATGTTAGGGGTCCTTCAGAACTGATCATTATCACACATGCCACGTACAAAGCTTACTGACCTTCCTTATGTTCTTCTTCTGAGTGCTTTTTAGCTTTCTGAACATGAAAAAGATCAATAACTGAATGTGATCCACCAGGTAAATGTCCAGATTGTACTGTTGAGAGAGCTGAAGTTGTTTTACTGATGGGGACTAGCTGCTGTACCTGAATTCCAACCTAAATCCAAAACATAAATGCATTCATTTAATGGAGTTTGAAATAAATAAAATAAATTTTAAAGATCTGTAATTATATCATACCAACATTGCCTTCTTTGGAATTGGCTGTCTGTTGTGTGTGGAGGGGGGGAGGACAAATAAAAATACACATAAACTGCCACTAAAACCATCCCAAACAAATCCCAGGATTACCCACTATAATCCAACAACTAATTACAAAGGTACTACCACCTTAACTTCTCTGATATAAAGAAGTGCTGTTGACAGGATCATGAAGCAATGTGCTTCTTTATGAAATTTCTTAGACACTGACAAATAAAGAAATACTGACAAGAATGTGGTTACAATCAAATCTGGCTACCCAGCAATGCTTTTCCTCAAGGACAATCTATAACTAAATCCATCACTTCAGTCTACAAATAAGAAAAAGGCTATTGATTCATTTGTAAAAACGTCTTTGCAAAATCTCAACGGATAAAAGTACTTTGGTAGAAGTCGTCTTTTTTAGATGAGGTGTTCTTCATTTTACAAGACATCCTAGTTTTTCATTTAACTTTTAAATACCAAGTCAGCAGGGGTTCAAAAAGTGTATCTAAGACTGCACTGGTGCACTGTATTAGTTTATTGCCAATCCTCCAAAAATTTAAAGAAAAAAACCTGACACTTAGAAGAAGTTATATATGGGACTCAGAAAGTGTAAAGAAGCTGGTATATATATTTCCACCAGTTTTTACTCTATAATTACATAGTAAGGATTTTGTTTATTAGCACCTTCTTAGTTGCAATAATGGGATATGACATTTAAATTAAATATTTCCTTAAGTCCAAGCCAGGGAGCTGACTTTGCAAGGCAACATTGTGAACCCTACTTCTATATCCAGATGACGAATTAATGCAGGTTTGTTTTAGAAATCCTGTGTTCCATTGTAACAAATGGCTGATGTCAAAATAGCAGCATCGTGGCATCACATTGCTGTGACAAAATCACTGAGATGAGCAGGAGGTCTAAAATAAACCATGAATCAAAAGTGCCAGAAAATCACCTTCAAACAAAGGCCTGAATATGGGCTGGTAACTTTTCTTGTTCTAAGACTTGCAGTCTAGAGCTAAAGCTCCTTTCATCTCTATCTTTGATTGGCATTACAAACAGTTATATATTAGTTACATAATTAATGTATAGCAAAAGCTTACAGAAAATTCTAAGACAAAATAAAATTTACATGTGCTGATAGAACTGTAGAAGATACAGTCTTACTTTGTTACCTCAGGCTGTTTTAAGTTGTGCATTAAATTATACCACAAAAAAATTTAAATTTTTTACATTTTTTCAAAGGTTACAAAATAATATAACTGCATACACTAATTTACATAAGCTTTGTACTACCTACACTTTTGCTTGAGTTTGGTTATCATCTACCATAGGGAACTGAAAATCCACAGAAGACAAAAAACCAGGTTGATAACGAAATAAAGTGAATGAATTTCAGTTTTCCCATTAACTCACCCCTCGCATATCAGATATATTCAGCTTCATTGTGTGAAACATGTTCAGAGTTTCCTTCCCAATTACTTTTGCACTGTCTGTTGCATGGTCTAGAGTCACAGTCCTAAAAATCATAAACAAACACGGTTAAAAAGGAAACTGTTTCACAAATCTGAAAGACAAAAATTCTGTATTTGTTCCAGAGAGGACCTGAAAGAAAGATAGAATGTAATTTCTTGGCACTTAGAAACTGAACAATTTTTAAAAAGAAACCACAAAACAAATAAAGGTAGTTAAAACCAAGCATGATCTACAGAAAAAGTTAGAAAAGCAGAATATTCCCTAACTGAACATTCTCAGTGTGCAGTCCACACATTAAAAAGCCAAATTTTGTGTGTATATATATATATATACATACATGCAATCTATTGAAGTCAGACAAAAATTTTCACAAGTTTAGTTCACACAAAAACACACTCCTGCATTTCTGTCTTTCACTCAAGCTTGGTTCACAGAGAGTTTTCTCAGTATTACTTGAGTTGTCAATTGCCAAATGTCTACAGCAAGAGTTTCAAAAGGAACTCAGAGGGGAAGCAGATACAGGGAAGGTGGATTACAAGCAACAAGGAATTCAAATTAACGGCAAGTAACTTTAAATAACATTCCAAATTATCTTATACTATGGGCAATATTTTGCAACAAGTCTCACAAAACAACCTGGCTGTGAGTTTTACAGATTACCACTCAAGAGTATGGCAGGGCAGCAGCAGCGCTTGGTAGCTCCGGATTCTCTAATGGCCCAACCTTTGACATCGGAAAGGACAAAATTTCAAGTGGCTCATCAAATACATGTGAGTGATGTAAAGTCTTCTCACTGAAATAACTGATGCAGTTCTTAGCTCAGATAGAGTGGGCTCTATCTAAATAAAATGAAGTTTGGGGTTTTTACAGGGTGCCATCCTGACAACTTACTAAACACTTTGACAGTGTTACTCTGCTTTTGAATCTGTCAGAAACCACCATGAACAGACAAGTGATCTCTGGAAAGGTGCAATTCTGCCAATATGAAAACAAAAACCCCCTCAGACTGTGACCAATATGTAGATGTCCTCAAGCCTTACATGTTACTATTTTTAAGAAAAAGAGATCAATATCACCATGAGCCTAAAGGTACACAACATTTCAGAAAAATATTTTAAAAAGGCCTGTGCTGAAGTATCTGGATTGGGTTTCAGAGATGCAGTGAAAATACCATTTAATCTTAAAAGCTGAATTTGATTTTAAGTGTGTGCGCAAGTCTGAACCCTTTGTAGTACTATACTAGGGGATCTTGACCTGTAGAATGAGAAAGCATAGCAAGCCATTCACCTTGAGAGGTAAGGGGGCAAGAAATGAAACATGAGCTATAGCTACAGAGAAAATCTTAAACTGAAGAGACAAACTGGTCACGTGGGGGAACACCACACTGAGATTTCTCATCCATTTCCTTGGATCCAACTTTTGGAGTTTACCATTCCATTGCTGAAAAGTTTTTCACTGGGCTGAGCAGAAATGCTCTACCAAAGACAGAAATACAGCACCTACGGCATAACCTGGATTGACTGGGGTTGACAAGGTCACTGGAAAGCCAGAAGCAGAAACAGAGACCTCACCAAACAAATTCCTGGCATCTGAACTGCTCCAGTAATTTGTGAACAATTTTGTATTCTTGGGTGCCCCCAGACCTTACTGAAGACTTCATGAATTAGAGAAATTTCAGGGCATGTGTACATTAGTATGCCTGACCACAGAAAAGGGGTCCAAAACACTGACTTGCTCATGAAAAAGCACTCTGACAATACTTAAAATAAAGGAGGAATAAAGCTCTATCTCAATATACACTCAGTACTAAAGACATGTTCTTAGGCTGCTAAGAATAAATCTTCAACTCAAAGAATTCAGGATAGCCAGAAGAAAAAAAGTATAGACTGATGGATTTTCTTCTTGGTATATATATCAGTTCTAAGAAGTGATGAGCTTCTTATAGTGAAACATGAATTTTGTCATTTCAGTTTTTATTACAGCTGAATTCTATTTAACAAGATTACAAGCATGACAGACTCTAATGCATACAGGTCTTACTACTGAACTCTAACCCACTGAAAGAACTCCTGGGAACTTGGATGGTGCTATGCAGGGCCAGCACCTGGACTTGATGACCCCTGGGTGTCCCTTCCAACTCAGCATATTCTGTGATCTGTGAACTCCATCACCTCTTCTGTTACTAGCAACATGCAGCAAATGACCCGCCACTTCAGGAGGGATCAGTCTGTTACAGCTACCTGAGATGGAAGGAAAAGTAGAAAGATCTATTGTCTCTCAAAAGCCAGGATGATCCTGTACTGAAGAGCAACTGCTTTGAAAAAGAAGTGTATGCCTGAAGAATATATGTGTTTGTAGAAGGTTCTGTGACAATCTTGTATGAAACAGCATGATACTCTATGCCTAGATTATATCCCTGGGTTTTCAGTATGCAAATATATAAATAGATTTCAGATTAAAAAATATTTAGTCAACATCATCCAGTTTGTCAATAAGGAATAAAGAACAATGAATAGGAATAACAGCACTGCTTGTGGAAGCTGAAGGTCCTACTCCTTTGGCAGTGACTTATCAACTGACTACCCAGGCAGAATAACTGGGTTATCCTGATGCATTAACTTTTAGCTGTCATATTTTTTAGATTTTGTGCTGCCTAGGTGTGTAGCTCTGAGCTTCATATCAAGGGCTAAGTCAGTTCTCTTCACAGGGCAGGTAAACAAAACAATCCTTTTCCAGCTTGAGACCAAGGACAACCATTACAAGCTCCAGGCCCACAAGTATAAACAATGGTGGACTGAACAGAAAAAAATGAGAAAGATGGGACTGCATAACCTGAAGCTGTAATTGGACAATTAAACTCCAATATGCAAATGGACCAAAACTTATAAAAGTGTGAGACCTTGTGACCTGTTGTCCATTTTGTGTCCATCTCGGGTGTAGCCCTGACCAGGCTCTTGTACTGCCCAAGGTGTATCCTTAAAGGCCTTTTAATAAATACCTACTTTACACTTTTGGCTTTGTCCAGTCTCTGTTCTAGGTCAGCCTTCCCAAGGCATCAGTGCCATTTCTACAGGGATGGGCAGTCACTACAGGGAGCATCTGGATGAGACATGCTATGGGGAGCCCAGGTAGAATGAAACGTTTTTACATTGATAAGGCTACACAAGAAAACAATGGCACTCCTGATGAGTAATTTACACCAAGAGACCTGAGCAGATTGCCTTGAACGGCTGAAACATGGGGCACAATCTTTGACTTTGCGATTTTGAGATTCAACTTTTTAAGCTCCACTTCAGAACTTCATTGTCTCCTCTTGGACTAAAAAAATTCTCTGCAGATTTATCGGTAAAACAACAGGAAAGACGAGATTCAACACTAACAAACTTGTCTGTACCAAGACAAATGACTGCAGTCCAAGGTGTCCGATGCCAGCTTCATCCTTAGAATTTGAAGTTGCCTCTCAGTCTCTGCCAGCAAGTCATTCTGCAAATACCGCCATAGCTCCCATGCACTCTAGACTTTAAGAACTACTGTACTATCAGACATCTTTCTTGACAAGTACAAAGCACAATTGTCTCTGAGAACTGACTCCAACTGTCACAATCAGTACGGGATCTATCAAGGAACAGCAAAAAGCCTCTGAAGAAAAAGGAAAGTACCCAACATCACACAGCTCAGGGAGAGAGAACACTATGCAGCACCAGAACCTTTCAACTTGGCTGGTTACTGAATGAAATCAGTGCTGCTGCACGTGTGTCACAGTGCAGGATATAAATTTGTCTTCTTTAATCACTCTAAGAAAAACCTCATCTCCAGTACTGAGCAAGCTGGAGAAAGGTACACCAACAATATAAAAGCATATATGTATTACTGATAACAGAACATCACAAATGTACAACCCAAACACAGAGGAGTTTTGATAATAATATTCTACTTATTTTGGAGCAAGTGTTATACGTAGACAAAGAAGTACCAAGCACTTTGTAATTTCTGTCTTGTCTTCCTATAAATTTTAGATTCTGCAGAAGTGTGTTCATACCTAGTACTTACCTGGCAATATTATCACAGATTCCATGACCTCCATATTTTGCAGGCTCTACTGGTGCTCCAGCCTTTCTGACCATAATTTTAAGGGTCAATCGTTTACCCTTCATACCAGCAGCTTCAAGTCTACGCTGGATTTCTTCTGAGAGGCTCAGAAGGAAAGCTTCTGCTTCCTTAGGCTGAAGGGGAAAAAACCCATATTTAGGTAATTACTAGTTTTCAAATACTGAAGGTAAATCATTAAGGGTTAATACAGTCCAGATTGTGTAAACTGAAAAGAGCAAGCTGACTCACAAGCAATTGTGTCATTTAACGTTAAGTTGTTTGTTTTCACTGTAGGTCACTTAATTTAGGTGAGATGGAAGATTCCTGTCCTAATGCTGAAAGAAGTCTTTTAAAAATGTATTTAGAAATCCCAACACAGAATTGCAAGTCTAACCAAAAACCTAGAAGATGAAAAGCATAGGACTTAAAATCTTTTTCACCATGAGGAAAGTCAAGCAGTGGAGCAAGTTGCTCAGGGAAGTTTGCAGTCTTCATTCTTGGAGATTTCCAGTGTCAGACTGGATAAAGTGCTGAGCAACTGGTCTGATTTATTAGCTTCCCCTGCTTTGAGCAAAGGTCTGGACTACACAACACCATCAGGTCTCTTCAAACTCTTTTTTTTTTCCTATCATTTCTATAAATACTCAAGATCTCAATAATGTGCCGAGTCCCTTTTTAAATACAATTTTGTTAATAACATTCCCCCCCAAACAAAAAGTATTTGTAAAAAGTCTAATAAAAATATTGTACGGGAGTAGCTGGTGATAGTTTCAGGCACTGGCATCTTTGTATAATCAGCATTTAAATGAAAGAGAATGCTAGGTGCTGACAAACCTACTGCAGTTCTCTTTTTCTGTATCAGACTTGTATAACGAATGGAGAATAGCCAGCTAATTTTGTGCAAGCTTCTTTTCAGTCCAATACTTTTGCAGTCTCTCCTCCCATTTTATCGTTTGGTCTCCTACTTCTTCATTTTCCTCATTTCTATTTCGTGGCTAAGATGGTGCTCTAACAGATCAAAGTGTAAGTGAAAATAATCAGAATATGAGAAGATTCTTCTACAGCTGAAAGAAGTCACTGCAAAAAAGAAGCAAGTTCAAGTTACCTGTGTAAACCTTATTCCATAGTTGATTTCTGCTGAAACAGATTTTCTTTCTTTTTCTGTACGAACAGGTCGGTCATCTAAACCACGACAAAATCTGTAAAGCATTTGTCCTGTTTTGGGACCAAATTCTTTTTGTAGTTTTGACATTGAAGCACACTGCAGATCTCCACAGGTTTTAATTCCCAAAGACGCCAGCTTAGATTCCATTGTCCTGCCAACTCCTAACAACAAAGCAATTAGTTCTGTTAACCTTATACAATTCAAAGCCAGTTAGGTTCTGATCACATAAAATCTTTATTTTTAAACCTATATTAACTCATATCAAATTAACAAGTAAACATATAAATAAAATAAATTCTGCTCCATAAAACATGGTTTGAATGGAAACTTTTGCTGTCATCACCAGTACATCTTAAATCTGTTTCATGTATTTAGTTTAAGATGTCACACTACAGCATGTTTGTTTATTTTTGGGTAAAATATGAATGAATCCTGCTTGGACATTGTCTTGAGGTACCGCCTGTTACAGATTGTATCAGTCTGAATCCCACCAACAACTCAGTCCAAAACGAGTGACCAACATGTAGTATGTTTTCCTCTCATGTATAAGTGATCTAATCTAAATGAAAACCAACAAATACTTTGACCACTGTTCTAGTTCCAGCTTCCTAGGTAGAAAAATAATATTTCAGGTGGAAATGATAGCACACCTGTATCACTTGTGCTTTGAATTACCAAGCACTGGAAATTGTAGGTATCCATGGCAACGGCACATATGTAAGTGTGATAAACTGAAGCATATTTCTGGGATTTGGAGAGGTGGCCTGTTACTTCCAGGAAATATTAATCCTATGAGTTCACACTACCAAAGTCAGCAAAAATTAGAAATCTTAGGTAATCAGATTCTATACTTGATAATCTGTTTCTCTGTCAAGGTGAATTTGTTTCTCTGTTGATTACTAACACAAACACTACAATGTTTTTACTATGAGCATGCAAGTGAATTCTGAAAACTTTAAAATATTAAAGTCAAAGCACAGTACTGTATGAGTAACATTCTGGAGGAAAAATATCTCCTGTAAGTTATGCCAAAGAGAAATTACAGCACAACTGTGCTGTAAATAGTGTTTACATAATGAGAATTTCTGGCAAATCTGCACCTGTCTATGGATGCTATTTCTACCACTCTTCTATTTCAGTGTCTGTGGCTGCCTGTTTTCTACTGCCCTTCTCTCCTTTTTAAATCTTCAACAGATAAAGATTCTATTTTTTATATTTAACACTAATGTATGTGTATACATGCAGGCTGATGTCAGCTGATCACTAAAAGCATAAATGAGTGCTTACTCAGTACTTCTTGCACCATGTCTGTGTCACATTATACTATGTATGTGTATTGAGTAACAATATAGAGTTACATGCCAGGAAATGCTTTATGTTACAAAGCTTTTAAGCATTCTCTGGGAACAATAAAAAATATTATAAAGCCTGTTTTCATACAGGTGGATGTCATATGTCTTTACTGTCTATCACATTTTGGATCATAAACATGGAATAGCAACTAATCCTGTTTGATCTAGAAAGCTAATTTGTAGCTGAACATGGTTTAATACCAGGAGACAAAATGGCCTCTAAAAGATAGGAGTACCTGGAAGACTGGTAACAAGTTGTCCTCTGATAAAATCATCCACTTCTTCAGGTTTTAAGTGATATTGTCCATCTGGTTTTGCTTTACGAGTTGCCATTCTGGCCAGCAGAATATTGGAACCTGTAAAAACAACAAATTATAGCATGTCTGCGGTAACTTCTGTTGATCCTCAAGTAGAATGCCACAATTTAACACTCAAGCAAAAATGCAGAAAATACAGTCAAATTCTTTAACTTTTACCAAGAATTAAATGAAATATATTCATATATATTTGCAGTGTCTACTTTCAAATTACCAGCCAGCACTATTTGGTATACCAGCAGTGAAACTGTAGTGCCAACTGCAATTGCAAAATTAATAAAGGAAGAATTCTGCTTAGAGTCATGAATTTCAGCTTGTCTCACAAGTGAATTTCACACACTTATATTCACTCAGTAAAGGTATGTACAGATACTCTAGTATTAATTAGGAACAAAAAGAAAGGAAAAAGGAATGAGCCAAGAAGAAACAAACCAAGGAAGTCTTTTCAGATGTGTGACTTCATACACAATACCTACTATAAATCACACAAATCTTTGCTCTCAGTATCTTCTAAGAGCTATGGAAAATCATGTCACCCTGTAAACTCTTCCTGCTGTCTCCATTAAGGAACACAATTGGTGCTCCTTTTTCTATTTACTGGAAAAATACAGTAGCATTTCATAAAAATGAATGCTAGAGTGGAATTTTAGCACGGTGTTCAGATAAAGAAGTTATAGCTGGACAGGCCGTTGACTTAAGAGTTGGACTTGATGATCCCTGTGGTTCCCTTCCAATTCAGAATATCCTGTGATCTGTGATACAGAAAGTTTTTTGCTTAAAACCTTCCAGTTATGAATATTTTCTTGCATTTTTATTCACACTAATTTAATGTAAATGGCAACATATTATTCAAACACTTAGGAGGTTCAGCAAACTTAGATAGCTTTGATACATTAACAAAAACAGTCACTGCTTGTAAACAGAAATGAAGTTACTTACCCATCCCAACAGAAGCTGTGCATTTAGTTTGGTCTTTGATTTCAGTGCGGATAGCGTTTGCAAATTCATCAGGAGTCAGTCTGGTCTCTGTAAGGATTTCAGTGATATCAACTAGTGCTTCATCACAACTGACTGCTTCGATGTTGTGAGTATAGCTATCAACACAAAGTAAAGGAGGTGAAACACCAGCAACAGCTCACCATCTGTTAAAACAAATATGTAGCAAATAAAGTCTTCCTTTTGTGGTGGCATTTCCCTGACTATTTTGTATCACACATCACTTGGATATTAAAAATACTACAACAGCATAGTACAGTAATAATACTAACCTAAGACTAATTTCAACATGCATCTTGATTTTAAAGAAACACCTGGAGAAGGAGTTGAGTATTTATTTTTCATTGACAATAACATATTTCCAAACATATCTTGGAAGGATCTCCCCTCTAAGCAGGGATCTGCTTCTCACTACGTAAATGAGTAAAAAATTTAACAGTGACTCATTTGGAAGTCAGATGTTGATTGTTTACAGCATCCAGCTTCAGGATAAAAGAATGCTCAGAACCATGGTGCTCAGAGTAATAAAAATACTATGAAGGAAGACCTCAAACAGGAATAGCTTCACTGAAGCTCAAGTGGTGGAGATGAAAATACGAAATTAATAGCATTCAAGTAGTGGCAAAGAAAGTATGCTTGATAACCTCACCATGAAGATCATGCAAACAAACAGCACATTACCTTGCTAGTATTTCATATACTGTCCGTGCAACTTCTTTGTATGCATCAAAATCATATGAAACTGCTTGAAGATTTGGACACAATTTTTTTGCTTGGCCAAAAAACATTCCATTCTTTATGCCAACTTGTCTAAAATTAAATAATAAAATAAGGCACAAGTAAACACAGTGCAAACTTTTCCACAAATTAATAGGGAATACTTTCAATTTAATTATTTGTCTTTTCCCACAAAAATGGGAATAAGAATTCAGTCATCAGGTAGAAATTTAATAGGTTAAAAAAATAACTGCAAATAGAGTATTTGAATTAGCTATGCATTATTAAGCCATGGAGCATGAGAAATCTGCCTTAAATAAAAAATATCCAGAAAGCACACTTATTATCTTCTGTTTCAAATTAAAACCACACATATACTACAGTGACTAAGGTAGCAAGATCCTATACTCCAATGTGCAAGCTTACATAATTAGGCTCCTGTTAATAAATAAAGCCTTTTTGAGATACAAACAGAAGTCTGCCTATCCTAGCAAGCCCAAGAAAGCTTTCAGTGAAGAAATAATTTCTGGAGTATTATTTCCATCAGGGAAAACCCCCTGTATTTTGAACACTGCTTATATTTGTAAAAGTTGTTTCATATTCTAAACTTTTTAAAGTTAGGTCATTGGAGATAGTCAGCAAAGTCTCTGTAGAAAACAGTTTTAAGATTAACAGTCACACTTTCTGTTCGAAATAAAACCTTCAGAATGTGTCATTAATTCTACAAAATAATGCAACATTGATACAAAGATATGACACTAACATGAAATCATCTGTATCACAGTGGAAGGCACAAGAGTTTTTTTTCACAGGCTTTATTTCAAGTTATATGTAGGTTGGGTTGAGAGCTACTGAGCAGCATCTACCAAGCAGCAGCATCCACAGGAAAGAGCTTCTGTTAAATTCTAACAACCTACATAATTACAACTTTCGAACAGAAGCTTCCTCTCTAGATAAATTTAAAGATACTAATAACCACTATTTTTGGACATCTTATGCCTATCTGTATGGGATTTTCAAGCAAACTACAGGGTAGCTTTTACCTACCTGGCTTCATAACTACAAGAAGCTATTTCAGCCATGGACAGAACAGTGAGATCAAAGTCAGCTCCATTCACATGTGTGGAATCTGGATGTTCCCAGACTGATGAGTCCAACTGATCAGGTACTCTAATTTCTGCTCAAAAGATAAAATTTGTCTATGTTATTCTTCCTAAGAGTTCAACAGAATGAATGCAAATAAAGTTAAATTTATGGATTTTATTTTATACAATATCTTTTGACGAAGAGGTTCTTAATACTATATTGATTCATGCTGTAGTCCAGAAAAAACCCCAGACCCCTTCCCCAGTAATGTCTCCCTGGATAAATCTGTACATACTACCAAGAACAATACTAATAGAAAAATGGCATTTTTATTTCTCCCAAAATTACTAGACAGCAGCTCGTTGGTGAATACATATACCATACTGTAAAATAAGAATAATCTCAGCTTTACTGACCATCAAAATGATCAAACACACATGGCTAACTGTTACAACCACATCCTGCCAACAAATACAAGACACTAAAAATTATTTAACTACTGCTCGACTAAACAAGACACTTAGCTATGTTCCATTTTACAAAATGTGCCCACAATATCAGAACACTGAAATTTCATACAGAATATAAACCCACTTCATATCACACCTAAAGCTATTTTTCTAATAGTCTAGATACCACAAAGTGATTTTTAAGAAGTGAAAACCAGAATGCAAATTAGTTGAAATAAAAAACACTAGCTAAAAACTTGTACTTTCTTTAACAGTCTTACGGGAATATTAACTGAAAAAACTGCTTTTACTTACTAATAATTATCTTATTAGGATATGTCAATTTCTTTCAAATATCATCACAAACTTATCTTGGATAAAAATGATACAATTATAAATACTGCAACCTCAGACTTCAAATGAGACAGACCTTCCCTAACTCTATATAACTTTACTACACATTCATACACAAATCTAAAAGGATCCTCCAGGCCCACTGGGTACTCTAGGTACTAGACAGAATTCTGTGACACTGAATACTGGAAACAAGCAAAAGCTTTTCTAGTTCTATCTGGGTTTTCACAGTATGTAAACCTTGAAATACTTGCTATACTCTATATATGGATCAACTTGAAAAAAATCACTAGATGCAAAAACTATGATGCCTGCCCAAATTTTCATCAGAATCAAAACAACAAGGTATCATATAGAGATAAAATGCTTCTATTTATTTAAAATGAAATCCACTACACAGTTCTTTTTCATTACTGTAGTCTATCTACTACCATGCACCTTTGTACTATAACAAATGTGAGTTTACTACAGAGTACCACAATGCCTAATTATATTCCACAGTACTAACAACTTACACCACCAATCTGACTGAAAGGAAAACTGGTGCTATGTGCACATATGACTAGCTGTCAAACCAGAGAAAGTGATGTAATGAGTGAGTGGAGATACCAGGGGTAGAGCCTAACTCATGTGGAAAACTGCTTTTATTCAGAATTTCTGCTAAATTTGTGCACTTTTTACTTTCTTAAATATTTTAATTTACGATGAGCTCAATAAGTTACCTAAGATGTCTGCAATTGAAAATTAGAGCAAAATTATGCCCCAAATAAAGATAAGAATGACAAGAACAACTTCTTTAGTCCATGCCTTCCTGTGCCCTGGCCTGAGATGATGCTGTCATCTTGTCTATCTTCACTGGATTCGTCGACCTTTTCCACATCGCAGCAGAGCAGATCCCCCCATGAGCTGATGGAGTCACTTCATGTGAAATTCAGGGCAATGCAGAACACATTGTCCTCAATGGAAGGCAAAGTAGAGAACCTCTCATCAAAAGCTGGGAAACTAGACAGGCACATGGTGAATGTGGAGCAACGGATGGAGAAATCAGAGGCCAGGACCCAAGTCTGTGAAAAAGAAATCGCTGAGAATAAATCTGTGACTAATATGATGGTTAAATTCTGCTGCTCTTTAGAATGAAAAGGGAGATTGTAGGGTTGAGGGAAAGGAAGTCTAGAAAACATTCACATCTTGGGCATCCTGGCCATGGAAGAGACCCCAACCTATGAATCCTGATTAACATACGTTAATCTTTTATCTTTAGAACATGAATGTTAAAGATGGCACGTATGTAGAGAAGTAATTTCTACTACCTAGAAAGCCTATCTCCAATCTGGGGATTTAGGGTGAGAACGGTATCAAGTTTTTAAATTTACAAGTTAAGCATTTTTAGATGAATTAATACAAGAAAAAGAAAGTATTTCATAAAAGACTGAAGATTCTATTGACACTAGATATTTGTCTAGCAATGCAGATCCAAGTCAGGAACCAGTATCACTAAAGAATTTAAAAAAAAAAAAAAAAAAAGAAGTAGCTGAAGCAGCAGAATTCAATATTTGATCAAAAGTGATTCACAAGGGTTTAGGGGTTTTGTGTCTGGGGTTTTTTTTTGTTGTTGTTGTATTTTTGTTGGGGTTTGGTTTTTTGTTTTGGGTTTTTTTTTTTTTTTGAGGGGGTGAGGTGCTCTGTTTCTGTGGTTTTGGTTGGTTTGTAATTTGGAACCTTTTTTCAAATAAGCAAGATCTGGAGAAGGCAGTATTAGAGAACAGCCTGGAAAGTATGAAGCACCAAAAACTGAAGTGGGTTCCATGTTGAAGCACAGATGTAAAAATATGCTCACATTCTAAGCTCCTCCCAACTACCTTTCTGTTTCATTTATATCACATGTTCCCATTGTGTCTGTAGTAACAGCCTAATTTACCATTCCATACTTTCGACATTTTAGAAAAAGCATTTTTGCAGGTAATGCTTGCTCCTATTGCACTGTATTTCCCTCTGGCATGGCACAATTAAACACATGCTGTGAAGTGTGTCACTTTCTACGATACTGTGATGTCTGAGAAGCCTAATCAGCAATTCCACCTTTACATCTAAGGCCATAACTAACTGTAATTTCTTTACCCCAAAAGGAAGACAAACCATGTACTTATGAGAAAACACAAGCAGAAACAACAGGTTTGGGTTTAATTGGTAAAACAATTGTAAATGAAGATAAAATAAACAGAGACTCAAAAATATTATGAACTGCAGCTAATGAAACAGAGACTATAAAATGAGTGGAAAAAATCCTTTCACCAAAACAATAGGCTGCACAATCAGCCTAAGTATCAAGAAAGAAAGAGCTAGCTGCCTGCCTGTGTGCAAGCCAGTCGAGACTGGATGCTGAAGTTAAAGAAATGAATGTGTGATATTCAGAAAAAGCTGCCACAATAAGAAACTGAGCTTGTTATACAATGAGGTTGAAAGCTGCTGTACGCTTAAGCAATAAATACAGCAGAAGAGATACGACTGAATTTCTGAATCAAAAGAACATGCTAGGTTATCAGCTAAACTGTAATTCAACCCTCTAACTCTCCAAACCACTCAGTTGTATAAAGTCACACCCTTGTCCAGTTCAAGGCCTAAATAAAAGTTAGCAAGTCACTGTGTAAACTGAACTACCATTTAATACCTCATACACAAACTCTAATGCAGAAAATCCAACTCCATAAAGACCACAGCTATCTTTTTCTGGAGCATACTGAGAAGTCTTTAATAGCTTAAAGGCCAGTGGGTTCCACAAACATATATCCTACCTCAGTTTTGAAGTGTTCCTTAACTACAGCAAAAAAGACAAATGAAATGGCATCCATTCCAGTAATACCTTGCTTCTAAATGTCTTCAAAAACCCCCAACAACCTGCTGATTTCCAAAGTACTAACATTTCATAAACAACCATGGAAGAAAGACCTGTCTTTTGCCCCATTTTGTGTCACCAAAAAAACTCACTGAGGTGTAAACTGTAACAACAGTACTTAGTACTCCAAGTTTGGTAAAAACTGCAAATACAAATGGGCAAAGGAGAAACTCAACTTCCAAGCCTAAACTGAAGTTAAACTGCAGCTACCCCTTGCATATGCACTTTCCACCAACTTTGTGGCAAGAACTACGCTTCTAGATAATTAAATAGACTGCTACTGGCCACTTAAGTTGCCCACGTTTAGCAATATACTTTCTCATACTAAATAAAGTTCAGGCAGTATAACAAAATCTATTAATAAAACTTTGGTTTATATTAGTACACTACTACTTGAGGACACAGAAAGTAATAAATTTCTAAATTATTGCAGGCAAGTATGGAATTCTCAAACTACAACAGACACCCTGATTTTCAGAAAACGAAGTATTGAACAAACAGAATTCATGAAATTGCAGACTTTCCAGAGACCTAAAATGCTCTACTGACCACCCAAATTAACTCATTGTACAGAGATATTCTACATATGCAACTCAAAAGCCAACTTCAATTAGTTTCTCACTGGCCATATGCTGTACTTTTATTGTAAAAACTCCTCTACTAAACTTTTTAAAATTTATTTTGCACCTTCTTCTCTATACTTGACTTTCTGAGAAAAAAGTGATCCTGGACAACCTGTATTTATTTTTCATTTTAAATAACTACATAACTATTCCATCTTACACTCAACCTCAACAAAGTGAGTAAAACCGAAAATTAGTCTAAAATAATTTACTCATACTGAGCAAAGCTAACTAACAAGAAGCCACAGTGGCCTGTCGTTACTGAGGCCACTGAGCACCACGTTGTCCAAAGCTATTTCTTTCTGAAGTCTCCCACATGAAAGAAATAAATTTATCCACGGTACACTTTATGAATAATTTTAAAGAACAGTTAAAAACATACATACAGACAGACTTATCTGTACCTGCTTTGCCATTCAACAGCTTTTTCTGGTAATATTGCTGTTCAAGCTGGGGGTTTGCACCAGGGCGCAGCAGTGCCTTTCCTGTACCTCTGTTACTAGTAACAGCCACTGGCTTTCCTATGGAGAAAAAATGCACATACTTACAGGTCAATACCTATAATAGCTTGCACTTTAATTACAGCACAATTAGAATAAGATCATAAGGATTTTTAATTTACTTTTTATAGTTTCTTTCAAGCTTAGATGCTCTCAAGGCACTAAAGAAGGAACAGCTATTAAAGGGCCTTGGAATTGTGACAATGAATCTGTCTTAATTACAGTCACAGGTAAAGAAGAAAAGTTTTTCCAGAGTGAAAACACAGCCAATACTAGGTGGTCTTTAATAACAAATATAAATGGAAGCTGTGAAATTTCACCAATGACCTAATGATCCATTAGTTTAAGATACAGCAAACACTGGACTGATTTTAAATACTTCAAAATATTTATTAGCTTAAGTAAATCAGAAAAATATACACATGCCAAAACACTTAGTTCCACTTAGTTTAACTGTGCAAACCAAAAGCTTCAGTAAACTTTTGACTTTTCTGTAATATCAACACCTCCATGGTGTTTCCAAAGGAAGCTAATTTCTGCAGTGAAAGTTCTGGTAAGCTTCTGTGGAAAAGAAAAAAATATTTGCAGAAAAGTCCTACATTCTTTATGTTCCAGTAATGGAATTTGAAACTCAGCAGGAAATCAAGTTTTAAAGAACCAAACATAGCAGGAGAATCTTTGATACAGGTGCTCCTGCCTTTGGACAGAAGAGACCAATGGAACCACATACACAGCTTACTCTTTTCTCAAGGTCGGTGATAGCTGGGAGTGTGACACGGTCACCACTGCAACAAGTCTTCAAACTTGTGCACCCCTGAAGTTCAGTGTTTGCATAGAAATACGATCTCCACTTCTGAATGGTACACTTGTAGAACACAAACCCACCAAAGTTTGCTAAGGTGCTCCACTAACTCTCCTATGACTTAAGGATGATCACACAACTCAGACTTCTAAATGTCAGCTGAATTGTTCCTGAATCCTCCAGGTCTTAAAATATCTCATGCCTCCTTAGAGAGGAAAGGAAAGGAGAAACAAATTTCTCTTGAAAAATATGCATCAGGCAGAGACAATTAATTCTCAACCTTGACCTTTCCACTTTTCTAGTTAAACAAAGCTTCTTAAATTGCTTCAGGAAGATTATTAGGATATCCCATTTTCTTTTATTTTCCTTTTTATTTTAAAATAGATAGTGCCCAAACCCCACTTTTAGTATAACTGAAATTCGATTTCCGATTTCTAATACTGTAGATTAAAATCTGAGTAAGTTTATGTACAATGTCACAGAGAATTGTTACTACAGATTTTATGTCTCTCTTCTTACTTTAGATACTGAAAGGAGATAGCAAGATGACTTCCAGTTCTCTCTTCCACTTGCTTTTGGATTGTGAGAAAATAAACAGGAATATGAAAGTTGCATGGTCTAACTATTGAAGATGCAAGAAAAAAGATTAATACACCAAATTAATTTTATAATTGTGCAAGTTTGGTTTTCTAAAGGCTTAACTGAGTAGACTGTAATACACAGACTTAAATACTGACCTTTGAGATCTGGTCTATTTCGGATAGCCACAGACACAAAGAAGCAATCCATATCCACGTGCATTATACAGCTCTGTGGCTTGGCTGAGCTCGCAACAGACACATTACCTAGTATGAAGATACACCAACAGAAAACTTGAACCCTAGTTTATACACTTTGCTACTACTCACAGTAGTCATCAAGGTCTATTATCAAGTTTTTACCACCTCTAAACCATAAATATTTTTGCTTCCTCTCACCAAGAAGGTATCTACTCCAAGATAGATAAACATAAGCAGTAGAAAACCAGCCTAAACAATGAATTAATGTAAGAGTTTCTATTTTTTATTTTCTTATAATTAACACCTTCTATCCTAACGAGTTCCCCGAATCCAAGGAGATCAATGCATGTTGGCACTGGATCTTAATTTCGCTATGTTAACATTGAATCAGGAAGAGAATTTTACTCCTTTTTGTTCATCAAACAGAAGATTGCTTCAAAAGATAAAAATGTAAGTTTAGCTGCACTACAAGCTACCGTTATTTTCCATGAAACATACCACAATTAATTTTGAAAGTCGCATGCAACTGGATTTTGTCATTGCTGTACTTAGACGCATGCAAACATTCAGCGAAGTAACTCCTCACTGAAAAACATACACGCCTCAAACACTAAAAATGCTTCCTCCAAGTTCAAGTCTGCATGTCTCTATGTTGCTGACCTACCAAACGTGGCAATATCTAACAAAAAAATTTAACTTGAACAATGCATAAAGTGTAACAGTGAAGAAATACTTCAATACATCAAGTGAACTGTTCCACTTAACATCTGAGTTAATTACTGAGCAATCAGAAAAATATCCTCTTGGCTTTAATCGTATACATTTTGAACTCATTCTCTGAAATATAAGGACTGTCTTATAATTGGCGTATTTACAAATCAAGTGATCAAGTTAAGGAGCTGCTACTTGTCAACTGAATCACAGGCATTAACTATTTGAATACTCTAGGCCAAATCAAAGAGAAAATAAAGCTGTATTAGCTTATACCACATTTTGATTAAAAAAATACACTTTAAGTAGTTAATAAGCTAACATGTTTGATAACTGGGGTGTGCTAACACAAACACAGAATCAGTAAATTTATTATCTAACAATTTTTTTGATGTGGCAATTTTCTCATGCATATTTTCATATGATTACAAGTGAATAATTTTACAGCACAGGAGTCAGAATCTCTTTAATGGTACAAAGCTAACCTTTTAATTTAATAAGACTGTAAACAAGAGATTCTAAAGATGCAAAATATTTTCTCTGTAACACTTTGACTAACGAATTCTACATTTTTTTCACTTTGGCCCTTGATGCAATGACATAAAATATTTCTCTTCAAGCCAGGTTCAAAAGTCTCTTGTGACACTACCCACTTTAACAGACCCAGAGCTATATAAAACTCTTACTAACAAAAAAAATTATATTTTAACTCACATCCAAATGTTACTCATCTTTTAAATGCTCGTGCTGAACAGTAAGGATTTTTTTTCTTCTCTTTTTTTTCCCCTTGCAGATTTTCACACAGCAACTACAGATTTGTGTATTTAGATATACATAGTATTTTTCTCCCTTATCAATCCATATATCTTGGTAAAGTCAGAAATACTATTTCTACAAGGAAGAATTGAATATAGATCAGAGTATCACATTAAGTAACATTTTAAGTTAAAAAAACCCAAACAAAGCCAAAAGCAGTTGCATCCATTAGTGTTCAGTGCACCAAAGTCATCAAGTTTTTCCAGATAGTCTGACTATAATATGAATGCTCAATACTAAACTATGTAGTCTCATTTGGACATTTAATGCAGGAAGATATAAGGCATCTTCTTAACATAAACCTTCTTAAACAAGTATCTACCTGTGTCAGTTTTAAGTGCAGACCTGCCTGTTTTCCATTTTTTAATTTTTTCCCTTCCTGGAAAGACACCGCTGTTTTTTCTCTGCAGGCTGTTGACAAACTCTGTCAATTCACACTTCCATGTCGATATATGATGCAGTCTTGAATGTGAATAAAAGTCAGAAATAAAAGTACAGTCTGAAGGTTTGGACACAGTTAAGGAAGCTGCCTTGCTAGGAGCAGGTACAGAAGTGCTTTTTGTGCTTGAAGGCCCCTGAACAGTTGAGTGGTGAGCACCATTTATTTTAGCATTACTGTGCAAAAATGAAGATGAGGATGAGTTACTCATAGTCCTGTGTGGACTCCACAGAAAGTCTGTATTTTTGTTGCTTTGCTGCAACTGTTGCATTGTGCAGTCTCTAAAGTCAACCATGCCTTTATCAGTCTTCCCCTCCTCCTGCACAGGGCCTGGAGACAACCTGCTTGCAACACCGTTGCCGGAGGGCACCAAGCAATTCTGTGTCTTTAAGGCACTGGTAGAAGTGTGTGTGTGTCCATTAAAAAGGGCAGTGCTGTCTTTATGAGATTGAATCCCGTTTTGTTTCCGTATGGGAAGAATCTCCTCCAGCTCTGTAAATCCAAAATCGTCACTTTCTTCTTCCTCTTCATCATTCCAGTTGCTTATTCCATTGGGTGTGATTTCATTTTCCATTTCATACTTTTTAACATGATTTCTGAAAGAGATACAACAATTAAATACTGTATATTTTATAAATAAAGGCACATTTATATGTAATTTCAAGCTTTTCTTCCTAATTGTTCTCAATACATACTTCAGTTACACTCCCAAGACAATTAGCTCAAATTCTAAGCCACATCCTCTCAAGTAGCACAAAATATAAAGTCATACCCAAGATTTTACAGATTTCATGCATTATTAACAGAGTTTACATGGGAGTGACCATTCACATATTAGAAAAGCTATTTCCAAGGCCTTTAATTTGGCAGGCAATCTCTAACTGAATTATAATAATTATTTATTTGTTAACACAACTGTACTGCCACGCACAGCACGAGTGTTGCAGGAGCACGCAAACCATCAGAAGGAGCTGTCCTTTTGTCAAGAGATGTGATTTTCCTTGACTAGTTATAAACAAACAAAAAGGAAAGTATACACAGAGAACTATTTTTTAGGAAATTATTTTAGATTCATGTTAGATTAATTTTATTTTTTATTAATGAAAAAATCTGTTCCAGCTCTAAAAATCAAACGTATAAATTAGCTTTGATAAAAACCACAAACAAATAAATGTTCAGCTTTTAAGCATATAAACCAAAGTATTCTGCCACAAGTGCATTAGCAAAAAGACAAAGCTTTCATTCAAAAAAGTAACTCTGGCAATGAACACCAAGGTCTTCAAGAGATCACGCCCTTGATCTTCTGGAAAAAACCCAACAAGCCCAAACATCACTCCCAATTCCCAAAGCTAGCAATTAAGTATGCAAAAAAGGTGGGAAAAAATTAGCTATTCAGTAAGCTACTGAAAACGGAAAGCCAATTAAGCATGGTAACAGTTTGGTTAAGATTATCAAAACATAAATTACAGTAAACATAGTGTTTTTGAAGAGTTGTGTGGTTGAAAATGGTATATTCACTGCTACATACTTAATGGATAGACAGGCTTATAAAGTCATGTTTTTCAGACTACACTGATATTTTGGGAAGTCTGAATATTCTTCTCATTTAAAAAATCTTTAACAACGCAATAGTACCACTCATTGTTTAAAATATGATCTTATTATTACTGCTTAAGATCTTAATTTTGTGAGACTGGTTTTATTTCCCTAAATGTAGACAAACCCCACTCATGTGGTAAAGTCTCCTCAGCATTATGCATGACTGGATTGTAAAAGAATCAGTGGACAGATCACCAGAACAAATCAGAAAGTATAGCATCTTGCACAGTATCCTTGGCCCTGTTTGGGCCAAGTGTTGAACCAGATGACACCCAGATACCTTTTCTAACCTAAAAAAAAAAATCTATGATGTTATTATTCTTGTCTGTAAAGAAGAAAAGTGTATTTCTGAAAAAGATGCAGGAATCCTCTTATTAAAAAAATAATTTACAGAAGAGTCCAAGAATCCAAGTGGAATGTTTCTTTCCAAATTCCAATTCCTTTGCCAGTTTGAAAGTTTTGCTGGTGCTTTCTCTTCAAGTCTTCTCTCAAGGTCTTAGGTCTCTTAGGACACTTTTCTAATATTGTAATTTTATTTTTTAATCCATCTTCTCTTTCAAAGCATGACTTAAACCTTGGTGTTAGCATACGTTGTGTATGCTCTCACTTTTTATTTTACGATGCTAAAGAAAGAGATTAACAACTAGTATGCATTTATATTCATTCCTAGGTACCTTTAGCAAAAGTAGTAACCAGCTTTTTATTTTTGAAATGAAGACCTACTTTTTAGTATCACCAATCAGAATTCTTTAATGCATGCTTGTTGCTTCCATACAGATATATTATATCCTAGGACTCCTGGGTCACATTATCAAGTAAACTGTGGTCCAAGGACTAGAGACAAGGCTTGGAGTCAAGGTAACCGAGTTCCTTCCTCAACTATTTATACAGTATACCTTACTTTCAAATTTCAGCACCTCAGAGCTTGCCTCTTACAAAGCTGAAATGAGCTTTAAAAATGCTATTTACAAATGCAAACTCGCTATGGGTTAATGATGAGCATCTGCATTACAAAATCAGAAATACTTACACCCTGTTGAGATCTTTAGCTATATTGCTTGGACCTGGCACGGCATCTTCAGGTTTGCATATGCTGTTAAAGTTGAGACCTTTCTGAACGCTTGACTGCTTGGTATAAAGCTGATACGGAATGTGCGAAAGGAGACGCCCAGCTTTAATGCTGAAAAAAAACCAAAGAACAGGTTTGCTCAAGAATTTTTTTAAAAAAATCACAACCTTCTATGCTAAAAAACCCCCCTTTTTTATATACTTTTAGTGTGTTCCACAACACCTTTCTCACCCTTAACTGGAATGAACCAAAAAATAATTTGTGATGTGGTGACTGGTGCAACAAAAGGTATTTGCAAAGATGTGTTGGTCAGTTGTCTACATCCATTTCCCTTTCCAACTGACAGACACAAACCTCAAATATTTAATTTAAACAAAACAGTCAAAACCCCCTTGGTTAGTGGTCCAGGTTGTTCTATCTGAACAATGCTGACTGAGCTCTTTAACATGGAACAAATTAGGGTAGAATTTGAGGTCAGCTAGGATGTGGTTCACTGTTAAAAATTAACTACTTTTTCCATTCCACAAGGCTGATTACCCCATCTTGTACAAAATTCACGGAGGCAAGCTCAACAGAAAAATAATTTCCAAACAGACCTTCCAGAAATATCTACAGCAATCATTCCAGTTATTCCTATTGTGTTGCAGTCTATCTCCCTCTTCTTTTTCTTCTTCCACTGAAGCTGCAATTATACTTGAGTAACTGCTAAATACTTGAGAAGTTACTTGAGTAACTCCCTTAGGGAAGTCACACACTTGGAAGCAAAATCCTCTCAAAAATACACCATAGGATGATTTAATCTCTCCACCCCAACACCTGTTGCTGGCAGCAGAAATTAAAGCCTTCGAGGCTGCACTTAATCTCTTCTTTGTATACAATTCTTCATATTGAGCACTGGCTCAGAGGTGCTGGGACTTCTTCCAGCAGAGGAACCTCACCCATATCAAAGCAGATTAGTTATTAGCATTTAGTTTTGAAGATAGACCTGGAGTCAGATTTTAATGATAATTTAGCTCCATGTTTTTCTAATCTTCAGCACCTGAATGCTCTCTCTTGCTCGAGACTGTACTATTGTCAAGGGAGCTGGACAGCAGAACAAATGCCCTTGGGAGCTTTCTGGCTGCAATTAGAGAGAATATAGTAGGAGATCACATTCCCCAATTAGATAAATTAAAACTAGTTAAGCATATACATACACCTGGTAAAGTTTCTATGGAAATGGGATAGCAAAACAGCCCCCAAAAGAGATCAATTAAATACTGTTTGATACATGAATATATATCATTCATAAAGGAACATAATTTGCATTAAACATTGCCAAACAGTTAAAAGCACACCTGAAAGAGTTCCAAAGCTTTCTTGTACACAAAGTGGTAATGCAGCAACTGAGTTTTTACAATGTCTGATTTGACTGTTTCTCAAAAGACCATGTGAACATAGGTGCAGAACCACCTTGGTAATATTTCAGAGTAATTGCTACAATTTTGACATGATTAAACAAACTCACATTTATTTAAGAACTTTTTCATGATGTCAAGGTTTTAGCTACTGGAGTAGCTGCATTACTCGGTCATCAAACAGTTTTTTTTTTCAAAATGCATTAAAATGTAGCAATAGGAATCCTAGTTTAGATGCATCGTTCAACATCTTTACCCATTTCACCTTTCCTGTGACACAGAATTCATAACCACTAAAAAATTGGTTGGAAAGGACCTCTGGAGGTCTCTAGTCCAAACACTGCTCAAAGTGTTATCTTTCAAGTCATATCAGGTTGCCCAGGACTAAAAATCTACCCAAATTTTGAGTATCTCCAAAGGCAGAAATTCCATAACCCTCTCTAAGCACCTGTTTCACTGCTTACTGTCTTTTAACTGTGAAAAACCTTTTTCTTATAGTCGAACATTTCTTTGCTGCAACTTGTGACTATTGCATCTCGTCCTCTTGCTGTACATCTTGAGGAAAAATCTGGCTCCACACCCTCCATAACTTCCAGACAGGTAATGAAAGACAACAATTAGACCCCATCCTAGTCTTCTCTCCAAGCAGAACAGAACCAGCTTCCTCAGTTTTTTGTTATAGATCACATGCTCATATTGGTGGTACCCCTCTGAACTGAACGCTGCAGTTGTCAGTACTTCTCTTACTGAAAAGCCCGAAATTTGACACACAACTCCAGATTTAACTTCAGAACTGAACAAATTGGAAGAATGACTTGCCTTGATCTGGAGTTGTTCTTGCTAATGCAACCAGTATGCTGTCAGCATTTATCTCCACAACAGCACAGCTGCTGCTACATGGTTATCTTTTAGGGTAATACTTGAGGGTCCTAGTGGATAACAAGGGTGTATCCCAGCTGGTGAGTCCCTAGCCTGTCTGGTTGCATGGAACTAATTCTGTCTTGTGTTTAGAACTCTGCATTTTGCTTTGTTGAATTTCATCAAGTTTCTGCCATCACATTCCTGCAGTCTGCTCTCCAAAGGGAAGCCCTGCTCTCCAACATACCAACTGCTGCCTTTTAAATCATCCACAAACTTGTTGAAGCTACTTTCCACTGTATCACCAGTGGAAAGTAGCTTCAGCTACTAATGTCCATGTTGTTAGTGAAGACATTAAACTGCATCTTCCTCAGCACGAACCCTTCAGAAATGCCTCTTGTGGCTATTTACTAGTTTGACTCTGAACTGCTGACCACCATGCTGACCAAGTCAGTTGGGCCAGCACTTACATCCCTCAGCTAGCAGCCCACTATCCAATTCCTATCTCCCCAATTTGTCTTCAATAATGCAACATGGGACTGTGTCAGAAGTGCTACTGTAGTCATAGCAAATGATATCTACTCCTCTCTTGCATTTGAAATCCTCATCAGAAAACTAGCTGTCATACCAGAATAATATTTTTAAAAACTATTTTCTTCATATTTGTATTAGATTAACACAGTCCTTTAGGAAAAATATTCACCTAATTTGAAAATCAAAATAAGGAATCCGCAAATACTGGTACCTCATGTTAGTTATCCTCAGTCTCTGAAAAGTGATTATAAATGTCAAAGAATGTTAAAAGAATATTCAAATTTTAAAGTCAAGCTCTCAGATCACCTGAATTTGGCTTTCACTGCACAACAACCTTTCCACGCTACATAATGATGTGGTGTATTTTTCAAATAAAGAAATATTGACTCAGGAAGGAGGCTTGCCTGTAATCTTCTTCATTCGTTGCAAAAATGGAGAGATAGCAAAAACACACAATAAGGGGCATGCAGAAAGAATGATTTTGTCACTACAGCAACCACATTATTACTCTGCAATACTGGATTTTGCAACTACTATTAGAGAAGATCTCTATGAGATGCTAATTAAACCAAATTTCTAGAGCTACTTCCATGTAACAAAATGTTTATAAGAGTCTGACTTTAGACCATAGTTCAGCATATGCAAAGCTTTTAATGCAGCAATGAAGTTCTACATATGCCTTACTATCCTTGTGTAAGTAACCCTGCAGAATCTTACCTAGTTTCCATGGCATATTCCAAATGATGAAGATTTTTGGTGTTTTACCTTAATGTCCTTTAGGTGGCTCACAAAAAAAATTAAATTAAATAATAGCCATTATTTAATTAAATAATTAAATTAAATAATGGTGATATGTTACATTCATTAATCTTTGGAAAGCAGACAGATGCTGTAGTGATAAGCACCAATAAAAGACAGGAATTAATTATTCATTTCATTACCAGCAAAGAATTCAAGTCATACGCAATAACTAAGGAACGAGAGACAAGAAGGAAAAGCCAAGTCACTGTATTAGCAGTCTGCAACCTTAACTCAATCTTTTCTGTGCAGAGAATTCAGCAGGTGCCATAGTGAAAAATGACACGTGATCATGTAATTAAGGACTAAATCATAATATTTGCACATAAGAAACAAATCAAAGCTCCACAGACAAACGACTTCTTCATTTTGCAACCTTGGGTGTCAAGACCAAAGATCTAACAACACTGTTTTACCAGCAGATTGTGACAGCAACATTTTAGTGTAGATTCTTAACCCAACTGAAAAAATTGCAAACCTATCATATTGCCTACAAGAGAACTGCAGAGGGGCTTTTTGTAAGAGTGTGTAATGACAGGACAAGGGGGAATAGCTTGAAGCTGATAGAGGGCAGGTTTTGATCAGGTATTAGAAAGAAAGTCTTAACTGTGAGGATTGTGAGGCACTGGAACAGATTGCTCAGAGAAGCTGTGGATGCCCCATCCCTGAATAGATGAGGCTTTGAGCAACCTCAGCCAAGGTTCAGTAAAAGGTGACCTAGTCCATGGCCAGCAGGCTGGAACTAGATGACCTTAAAGGTCCCTTCCAATTCTATGAAATTGGAAACTCTACATCTACTACACTGATTTTCACCAGCGGATCTACTGAGAACATAATTTGGTATTCCACACACAGAGAAGGATTATTTAATCACTGACTACTCTTTAATACAGTTGAGAAGAAGGGAAAAAAAAAGAAAGGTGGTTGTAAAATTAGCTTCTATTCTAGATTCTGATATGAACCTTGTTGTGTTCAGACAGTGAATTCCCCCATTTCCTTCTGCTCAAACTCATGTATCTGTCTATACTTGGTTCTTCTGACTTATTCTACAGCGTAACTTTCCAGAACCAGAATGCAGAACCTGAATGCAAGACAGACACCAGAATAAAAATTTTAGGAGATTTCACGTATTAGGTTCTATCATGTCTCTACTGAATGCATACAAATTGATCTTTCCAACCTGGTCAAAATCACAGCAAGCTCTAATAGCACCAATATAAAAGTCACATTTTACAAATAAAACCACACCTGCCATCACTTTTCCAAGTCCTTGAACACAGGGGTGAGGCCCTAAAACTACTGGGGGAACAAAAAAATCTATCTGAAGTTTTTTTCATACTGAGTAACTTAAAATGGCTAACTAAAGTTTAAAAATTGACCATAAAGATACAATATATGAAACAGCTGAATACAAAGGACTGACAATCAGCAAACCGCAAATAAGCTTTCACATATGCATTGCAGAACAATTCCTTGCCTGTTTCTGCTGGTCATCTAGGAAAGAGGCTACTTAAGAATGGCATGACACTGGCAGGATAATTTCTAGAACATATTCCTGTGGGCTCATCAGATGGAAGAAGAGAGATGCAAGCCACATTAACTGCTCTGAGCTTGGCTACTGTCTTTATCAAGGACAACTTCAGTGCATTCTATATATTCCAGTGCACGGAGAAACCGAAGAACATAAATTCCTTGTAAATAAAATGTGGACTTTTATTTTTCCTTTAGTTTTTTTATTATTTTCTTAAAAAGTCCCAACACAATAAATGTTTAGATGGATTAGTTCCAATTTTAGGAGAACACTCTTCAATTGACATCCTTCTTTATATACAGATGACATAAAACTTAGGCAATACACAAGACAGGAGATTTAAAAACAATCCCATAGTAGCTATTTAGCAATCTGTGAAGTCTGGTCAACTGGTTAGATATTAAATGGAATTAACAGGATAATGTTCAGTTTCCTAATATGTTTAAGACCTTCTGAATGTTCTTGGTCAAGTTTCTTAAGGAACAGTCCCTTAGAAGCAAATCTGCAATGTAACAGTGGTACTTCTACTCAGCTGTTCTATGACTTACTAATTTTGAGCTAAACCATAATCTCAAATTGTAATCTTTAATTTTTTTTTCTCCTCAGATTTTTTTTCTTTTTTTCTTTTTTTTTCCCCAAAAGAGGAACTCTCCAAATGCAGTAGACCTAAACTCACCTTTCCACGATCCACTCCGGCCGAACTACTTTTTCTCCTTTCAATTCTTTTATTTTGGCATTTGGAAGATTGGTGGCAATAATGTGAGTTGTTTTTGATCTTGAATAGTACACATGGTATTGGCCTCCGTGTAACATCATCAGCCGTCTTAATTCATCAGCTGAGGGATCTATAAAATTAAAACCAGAAATACTTCTGTTTAGTGTCAGCAAATACAGTGAGAAAAAGAACTTTAATTAATAAATATGATGCCATGGTCAGAAAGAGTGCAAACAATTGTTTTATTCTAGAAAAAAAACTTACGAGTTTTTCAAATAACAAATCAGAAAAAACATTTTGCAAGAAATGCAGAAAACTGTGTTTTTGAAAACACTAATTCACAATGCAAACATTCTATTTGCTATACAGGAGCTTCCCACAATATATATGGCAGAGGACAGGGAAAAATACTTAAGTAGATGTAATGTTAAACTATATAAAAAAATGCTTTACATCAACATAATACAAAATTAGATTATCTTTTCACCAGAGTTCAGCAGAACAGTTTATACCCAGAAGCAACAGAAAATAATTAATATCAAAAGGATTTAGCAACAGCACGGAACTCCTACTATGTAATTTCTGATCTACTGAAGCAGTTAACTCACTCCTTCCTTACCGAGTTATTCTTGAGTTGTTACAGGGAACAAAGAATACCTTAAAAACCAACAACTTTTCTGATCTCCTCAATCGTTCTAAAATAGTACTTATTTTGCAAGCAGAGGTGGGGGGGGAAAAAAAAGAAAGAAAAAAGTGTTAGCTTTGGAAAATGGTTGCAGAGGTGTCACACAGGCACCAAAAGATTTGGGTCAACACTAACACAATGTTTGAATAGTGAATATTGCACAAGATATTAAAAAAAAAAAAAAGTTGAACAATACAAGAATGAGGAAAGGTTTTTTTAAAGGATACAGTTACAATTCCTTTCTGTCAACTCTCAAAATATGTTTAACACTTCACTATTCCTCTAACTTTTAACTAAAAATAGCACACACTTTCTCCAAGTGTTACCTTTCCTACTCCAGCCTTTCAGACAACCATCTTCTAGAGCTCTTTTTAGGCACTAACTGCTGGAAGAATACACAAATGCTGGATTTTCACTAAAGAAACTGCCTGCATTAAACAACCAATCCAGATGTATTAATAGGTTAACATATCCACCTTAACCTTTTTCAATGCATTTGAGCCCTGTGCTTAAACCAGCACTAATCTATCTCACAGAAGCTCTATGCATCAGTTACATAATAATCACAACATTCCTGGCAGAGATCCCTGAAAAAGGCTTCTGGGGAGTTTCCAAGAGGTTATTAAGCTGCTTTACAGAATAAGGAGAAGTATGAACATAAGCATGGTAGATTAAAAACCTTACTCCAGCTAACATGCACTATCGGTCCATCACAGATGGTCCCTACAATACAAAAGTGTATTACCTCTTCTCTTGTTCTTCCTTCCACTATCAGTAGGTTCTGTCTCACACATTATGCCACCCTGAGCTAGAAAACTTCAACATATTCTCCCAAAAATAAATTTAAGGCAAATCTAACCATCAGTAATTTGAAAAATTTAAAGTTTAGTAAGCGTAGGAGGATGGAGGAAGTTAAAAGGCTTCATTTCAAATAATAAAATCACAGAAACATTGAAAGATCTACTCCTATTTCTACAACTTATGTTAGGTAAATGATATAGTAAACCAGTATTTATATTTGGAATGTAAATCTGTTTTTTTATTGAAAAACTTAATCATTAAAAACAACAGGATATACAAAACATATACAGTAATTGTCATGTATTTACTTAGCTGCAAATTCATGTGTTTTACAGTTACCTCTACTCAGGATGGTAAACATGAAACCAACACAATATAGATCCTTAAAAGAAAAATCAAAGGTTCACCTGTCAAGCCATTGACGTAGATGGCGACTCCGCTAAAGATACTTGATGAATTTCCATCCCTCTGTTGCTGTATGGCTGAATCCGACCGGAACTGATCCTCCAATTTCTTAACTTTTGCTGACATGTACCCACCCTGGTTTTTAAATTAAAATGAAACAAAACCCATGATGCCAGTCTTATTTCCTAATGTTTACACACAGAAACTGGTTAACTATTCCTTCAAACTGAATTTGGTTTACACATGAAAGACATTCTTTTTCCAAATGAAAAATAGCAAATGCACCACCATAAACTCATATCTACAAGATAACTGCATCTTGTTACCAACATGCCAGGATTTATTTCATACTCCCTAATCTTTTTCTTATAGGAAAAGATTATATAAATATATAAAAATTCTTACAGAACAAAAGAAGAAGAAAAAATGTTATGATGCAAACTTGGGTGCTAAATTGGTGGCTCATTGCATAACAAAACAATGTGGCCTAGTTCTTAAATATACACGAGACAGTGGTATTCTAAACATCTATGTAAATTAGGTGCCTCAGTTACTGTTTGTCCAACTACAGAATGTGGTGGAGACAACCATAGTTTTCAAATTACTTAGTTTATTTTTTAAATGGTGATTTAAGCTATTCAAGGGTCTGCACTTATTAATAATGAAATTTAGTGATTGTGAACACAGACTTCAAAATCTGGTAATTAAAACATTTCTTTCAAACCTGATCATGTTTTTTCAAGTAAAGCAAAAGGGTTTCTTTTATGGCATCCTTTTAGCATGTATAACAAAACTGTAACCCCTTTTTAACCACAGTACCATCTACCTCTTTAAAAAAGCCACTATGTTTTGAACATACCCATATTCCCCATCCATCGCCTTCGGCAGCTCGTTTCCGCCATCCACCCCGCCTCATACTGAAGCTTCTGCAGAGGAAGAACAAGGCTTGATCAATTAAATGTTCAGCACTATCATCAGTGACATTTCAGTGATGGCACAAACTGCAGGCCATTTACAAATTATCACAAAGATTAAATTTTTTCAATCAACTTCACTGAAATATTTGAGTTTCTTAGCCAATCTTGAAATGCAAAATCACATAAAAATCTGATTCCTCAGTTTTGTAGTAATGCATACTGTGGTTTCTGCTACATATCAAAAACCACACATGCACATTTTACTTTATTCACCCTGAACATAAAAAACTCCTTACAGAGTTCACTGTCCATTACCACTTATTAAATTCTTTTTGTTCATCATACATCTCCTATTAAAAAAGGAATGATAAAAAGTTCTTAAATACAACTGCAAAATATTGTCCAGGTCACGAACCATCTTTTATTACCTATTGGAAAACATAGACATGGTGTGATGCAGGCATTAGAGACTGGATTAGTTTCACCAATGGATTTACAGCTGATTATAAAACATCCAAGCAGTTGTTGCTGTAATGCAGTACATCACGTCAAAGCAAAAAACCAAAGGTGATCTTATGGTCAAAGAAAAAACAGCTGTTTAAGTGACCTAGTATGATCTATAGTCAGGTTTGTGATTTGATTCTTTTGGGTTGGGCTTTTTGTTTGCATTGCTTAATAAATAAATAAATAAACAAACCCCATCAGCCAAATTGCAGTTTTCCTTTATGCAAGACACTTATCCCTGGACCATAAGCTGCACACAGCCATGTCCCCAGATGAGCTATTAGTTGGCTAGAACAGAACTCCTGGATAGAAAAAGCAATGCTTGGACTGTGGCCAACTGCTCACTGCACCCAAGTGATTCATATTTACTATAGCTGTTGTAACACTGATTTTAGAATATTGATTAACGATGTAGTAAGATCATGAGGTCACTGCCTGCTATTACATCTCTCACTTTTCATCCGAAATAGTTTTCTAAATAAAAAGAAAAAATAGTCTTTTAGGTCTATCAGCTATTAGAGGATGAGAACAAGACTGAAACTAAATAAAGGTGACTGTCTTATGTGTTCAATTTCATTAAATATTTTATTTATATTCTGTTATCCTCCCTAAAAATCAGGCAAAACTACAGAAAATAAACAGAAGGAAGTCAGCTGGGGGTTTTTCTCATCCTTGATTGCTTTTGAGTCTCTGGACTAGCCACGGCATTGTCCAATAGCAAGAGCACATAAGTTTCACTCAGTCTCCAGCTTACCAGATAGTTGTGGATGGAGATAACAACACATCCTGGTTATTTTCCTATCCAGGCCTTCTACTACACTGTTTTGGAGACTGTCCCATTTATTGTATTAACATTCCATTTCTCATGAACCTAGATGAAAGTGTGTTCTAGTTTTGTCTCTTAATTCTCTTTTGTGCTAGGGACAAAAGCAGGCATACTCTGATATCCAGTTAAACTACCTTGGATTGCAGGCAGGTTTGATTGCAAAATAAGACACAGCTGCAGCAAAAGTTTTCATAAGTACTATAGTTTTCATGGACTACTGCAAATACGCCAAATTAGGCAACCACAGAATTACAGTCAAAGCAGGTAGCAAGTATTTTGAAAAGGTAAGCATCTGTTTTATGTTTCAGGACCTCCACAAACAGAAAGATCATGATGCACTTGGTTCTTTGTCACAGCTGCTTGTAACTTGATACACAACTCACACAGACATTGTATGTGCAACTATGAAGATCAATCACATGTCAAGGAGATGAGCTCTACACCAACGTCCAAAACAAAGCAACCTCTTCTCAGATTGCTGTATTTTCCCTTTAGGTACCAGCATTTCTTACCCAGAGACCTGCTTCCAAGACATCAGGCCTTCTGAAATTATTGTTTTGTGGTTTGGATTGCATCTAATAGGTACCATAGAACTCTTAAGAAGCACTGAGGAAAAAGAGAGGAGATGAGCTACATGACAACACAAGATAAAAAATCGACTTTTTTCCTGCAAAGGACAGTATATAGTCAAAATGACTTGATGACTTCTTTCATATGGAAAATGTGTACTTTCCCATCAGCTGAAGTGAAATGTAATTCACATCTACCACTTCTGGCTAAGAAATTCTTGGAAAAACAGAAAAGTGTAGGTTCACAAAATAAGAAAAACCATTAATGGAATTGTCATTTAGGTTTTTTTAGATACTACAGATATCATTGTACGGGCTCATAAGAGACACCAGAATTTAAACTAATGACTACTCTTTCTCCCTCTTAATAAAGGATGACAAAGTCTTTTAAAGGGTGGCTACAAAAATGCCAGAGACTCTCTCTTCATATGGAGCCACATGGAGTGCACAAGAGGCAACAGATACAAGCTGCACCAGGAAGTTTCATCTTGACATAAGAAAAATATTTTTAGAGTGAGAACAATCAACAACTGGAACACAGGGAACCAGCAGAGTCCCCATTTCTGGAGATTTTCATGTTGCAATTGGACAGAGTGCCAAATAAACTCAACCAGGCTTCCCTACCCGTGAAAGGTTGGATTAGATATTCTCTTGAGGTCACTTCCAATCTGGGCTATTCTGTGATTCTAAGACTATCATATAGAAAACCTCGTACAAATATAAATTCTTGCTCTGAAAAAAAGAAGACTGTGCAAAATGCATACTCTAAATCACCACAACTCTAGTCACTGAGAAGACAGAATTTGATAGGTCTTAACTCTGATCCCTGTACAACCACCTCCTGCTTAAACTAAAATATCTAATGCCTGATAAACTGAAGAACTGCCTTCACAAGAGTGAGCTTTTCTGAAACCTTGAAACACATTATATTTTTATTCAGGACACTGGAAGGTGAGGAAGAAGGATCTCTACTCTGGAAGTGAAGCCAATTAAAATCAGAATCACGGTTATGTACCTAGTTTGATTAAAATTGGAAATCAAACAAAACTGCTTAGGTCAAGGTGCTAAAAACATGACATATCAAGTGCTCAGAAGTTGTCTTCCTAGAGCCTGCAAAACTAGAGAAACTAGGCTGTAATGCCTACCTAAAACATTTGATAGTGATTTACCATTTCCTTAGCAGATGCAATTTTTGTATCAGTCCACTTAAGCCAGTCCACTTTAATTCTAAATGCACAGGTTAGGAATGTGGTACCTCAGTGACTACTAGATGCCTCTGGCTCAAGTCTTCAGGGTCATGGTTATTTTTCTCAATGCTGGTATGAAAACCTGGGAGAGTAGTTTGTCCCTTTATAGTTCCAGGAACTGAATGATGAACCAAAGTTACTGGACTACAAAGAAACCTCTCTGCTAAAGACTTGTCCTTACAGTGTGAATTTTTCCTTCAAAACGAAGGCAACCTCTTACAGCTGCCTTGCTGAAGCCTAAGGAACAAATGAGCATGAGAAATACCTCGCATAAGACATATTAAACCTGAGGAAAAGTTAAACAAGATTTTAAACAGGTTCACTGGTTCACGAAATAAGAAATATATGGATGGTATGATGCTCCCCCTAAAAGAATCATGATGAAGGGATGAATAAGAAAAACACTTAGTAAAGAACCCGTGAAGGTGGGAAGTAGATGAGGGTGGGTAGAAATCAAGACAGGAGTCTTCAAACAGCCATCACAAACAAACCAATTTCAGACAAGAGTTCACCTTTCTTGTAGTTCTTTCTTAAAGTATCTAACTTGTTTCAGAACAGTTTCCTCTGTTCGCACAAATTCAGAGAGACTTGGCAAGCCACCATGGTTACTAGTTTTTTTGTTATCTCTAGAGCCTAAAGGGCAAGCTACAAAGTGACCCTCTGTCCAGAGAAAAGCTTTTTAAATGAAATTCAAATGCTCATATTTTGAACCTATGAACACAAAAAAAAATCTTCTGCAATTATAAAGAAGAACCCCAACAAAGTCTGGAACTCCACAAAAGCCTGTAAAGATATAAACAGGAACTCCTAGGAACACATTTCTGTTTTTCAGTGCAAGAGAAGTAACTTTTCAAGCAAAAAACTAAAGTTAAAAAGTGGTCAAAATTAGCATAATTTGGCCATCTATCTCCTTCTAGATCACATATAAAATGCAAAATCTTATCATTCTCCAAAATAGCGTTAGCTATAATCAAATTTCTATTGGATGATATTTAAAGTAAAAGAGAAACAAAGAATTTTGATGCTTTATACATCACTAGTGACTCAGAAATAGTCAACACAGCCAAAGATATGTAACATCCCTTTGCACCCTGCTTCACAGACCTAGCATTATACTTCCGAATCCATAACCACTTAATCCTGTTACTAAAGACTGTTAATCAAAGCCCACAGATCAGGTAATGGAATGAAATGTTCAGTGAACACTCTATAAATTCTACAAGCATGTCTGCGTGCATACAAGACGTACAGAGCAAGGAATGTAGATCTAAATGTTGATGCTAATATTTGTTGTAGTCTCATCCATAGCACACACTTTAAAAAGTTATTTCTTTAAAATACGTGAAATTCAGGATGGTGTGATTGTAAGACAGTGGCTTTCCATCATCCTGGGCAGTCGGGATAACACGGCTAAGGGACCAACCCAGACCAAAACTACAGGTGTTATGGGGGAAAATGGTTGGGAGCACACAATACAGATCTCAGTAACTCAGTAAGGAGTGCACATGGATCATCATGAGCTTTCTAATTCCAGTGCACTACTAGTCCCTGCTTCTGTCATACATTTCAGCAGTCTCTTTGCCAAGCATATATACAGTGCAGAGGTATTTCTGCTACCTCTTCAAGTAGCCAACTCGAATCTGGCAGAATATAAACTTTATGGCTCTGCCCTACAAGAAAGCCTATGAACTATTTCCAAAGACAAAATGAGGCTGCACTGTGACTCAACAAATAACCCTGCCAAAGTTGTGTCTAAATACATCACACAAGTAATGTTCCATCCAGCTAATCCAATTTTAGGTAACAGAAAGCTGTATAGAAGTATAACACACTGTAACAGCTAGTCTGCATTTCTGACCAGAGTAGCCATGCTGTCATTGTCCTCTAATGCAAAAATAACTTGATTTATTTAACATATTCACATGCCACAAGCCTATATAGAAGGTGTAACTCCAGTGGAAATATGGGTTTCTTGGGCCACTGCTATTGAGTACCAGAATCTTCTCCTTGAACTGCAGATTGAATCCATTCCAGCTCAGCAGAGCTTAAAAGCTTTTTCCATCAAGTGGGTATTTTGTGGCTTTTTTGAGTTTCATGCCCCTACATTCCCAGCTCCCACACCAAACTCACCACTCTGCCTGGCACTAGTCTTCAAGATCTCTGAGCAAAGAACTATCTTACGTGTTCATACATTTCTAAGCACAGGACAGTCCTATTCTTGGCTGAGTCTTCTAGAAAAGAACTGCTGCTACAGGGCAGAAAACTGTTTTCTACCACATTGAGAAGCCCAGAATCCAGCAAAAAGAACTTACACAAAAAAGTCAAAAGCTTTTTTAAAGATACTACATGCTTAAACGCCTGTGATTTCACACCATTCAGGGCTAGCACTACTACTCCATATTAAAATTACTAATTAGTATACTGCAAAGCAACTGAATTTTATTCTAGGTGGGAAATAAAGTCTCAGGGTGAAGTTTCACAAGATGTTTGAGTCAACTCGTAGGATGAATGCTCCCAAAAGGGATGATTCTGCTCTTCAGCCTCTGCTGGCCTAACAGGCTTTATCCCTTCTTCAGTACTTCCAAGCTTATATGACCCCTATGTTCACACTGGTGCTACATGCAATTCAGCTCATTAAATCAAACAGAAAATTGACATAATTTTATGATTTAGCTTTCCACAAGTTTAGCAAGATGAAGTGACTTACAAAATCATCAGATAAAGCCAAAACAGACAGGCAAAAAAAGAGGAATGGATGAGAGCTTAAAATTATCTTAGCAATTTCTAGAAACCAGCTTGTGGGTCAGGACTATAACCAATGGCAGTGTAAATGTAGGCACAGAGTTCCAACGAGCTGGCTACTCTTCTTTAAGTAGTCCTCCTTATGTTTTTCCACCCCTCCACCCACCCCCAAAAAATAGAGGGATAGGCTACCTCACCTTTTCCATAGGGCAAGGGCTTTAAAAAGAAAGTTACAATCAAACAATCTTATGCCATCTATCCCCACAGGGTAAGCACTCCTAACTACAAGCAAGTAGTTACATGTTACAACAAGTAGATGTTACAGGGCCAACCAACAAGTTCTGTTTTGCAGTTCAATATTTGACGATATTTTAAATGAAGAGACATGAAATTAGCTAAAGGGCACTTGAAACAATAGCTATCCTCAAAAACACCCAACACCACCTCCACGTCCTGGGAGTAAAGATAAGAGTGTGAATTAGGAAAGAACAAACTTCAAAATCTTGGGCAATTTAAATATTAGAAAAAACAATATTGAGAAATGTAGAAATACCATTTGTCTAAAATACGAGCATCCATGGCATTTGCTAGAAAGGCAAAATACCATACAACTCACATAAAACATGGAAAAACTCCCAAGTCCTTCAGAATCAACTCCTCATGAGCAGATGACTATTCTAAAACTGTGTTCTGTGCATACTTTCATTTGAGCTTGACAGCAAAGAAATGACACTCTGAGAACTTCCAATTCAATCAGTTCCCCAGAAAAAGAACTCCTTGCTAAACCAATCCAGTTTCCAAATGACTATTTTTGCAACTCGAAATGGTCCTTATTTCAGATCTGTTTAGTTCACACTAATGGACTAAAACTTCACACACAAGTAACAACCAAGAAATATAGATTTCTTTCACTGGCTAAACATGACAATAACACAAAACACAAAAGTTGCACAGCAGATAATTGTTTATACCAGAGCTGTACAAGACAAAAGTATTTATATCTTTTCACAACTAATTGGGGAGTCTGGAACAGACAGTTGTTTTAATTGTCACAACTTCAGGAAGGCATAAGCATGAGGTCCAAAAACAAGGATCACTGTACAATCCACACCAGCTTTGAACAATCTGTTTTCGATTTATCACTTTTGCTTTTACACAAGGCATTTGAGATGGTTAATTCTTTGAAAAACAGCAAGACAGATTTAACTTGAAACCAACTGTCTATTCCCCTCTAGGAATACCACTCAGTAGCAGCTACAGTCCATTTAGAGCTTGTCACAAATAGCGGCTTAACTTGGTTTTTTCTTCTGCTTACAGAAGACTGGCCTTCAGTTTCAACACTTCTGCATTTTTTGGTAAATTAATGACCTCCCCAGCCCCTTCAGAGTTCTTCAGTGATGAGTAGCTTTTATCCACAAATGTTCATTTCTATATGTAACCACATAGCTCAATTCACTTTTTAGTTCAAACATCACTTCTTTCACACAAGGGTTCTTAGTGTCACAATACGATGATATGCTTCAGAAAACTTCATCAACTGGCTTCATAATTTCTTTTCTGTGCTTAAATTCTTTTGGGGCTTCAACCCCAAGAAGACTTGGCATATCCATAATCTTTATACCAGCTTCTAAGTGCCTAGAATCCAGAATAAAAACCATTAGGTGAAATCAGAACAAGAAGCATAGTTTGTGAAATTAGCACTCTGAATAGCCACACAGTGAAGGGATTGTAAATCACCAAAAGGAAATGCTCTCTTGGACTTGAGCATCCAAAACAATAAACAAGATGAGCTTGGGAGCTGCATAGTCTTCCTTCAATCCCCTCTGTTTACCTATCTATAGCATTTGAATAGGGAGAATAATTATGTCTCTTTTTTCTTTGAAAGTGAAGACTGGGATACTAGTTTTCTACCTATTAAATCAACAGAATTTGTTTAGAAAGTTTTTTGTTTGTGCACTCAGTATGACAATCCAGTCCCACAACTTCTGTCTTCCCCAAGCAGCCTATGCTAAGGCATAGGCCAAGAAGTCAGTAGGTAGCACAAGTAAACCCATGATCCCCACTCCCAAATAACAAGAAGAGTTGCTGCCGAATGATTTAGGACTTTCTAAGACTTTCCAGGCACAACTGAGACATCTTTGTAAAGCTGAAGAAAAACTTAACAAGGCAGAGAAAGTGGCTAAGTGGAGGTATAATTATTCAAAAATAACGGTAAAATTTTCATGAGGTGATCAAAGCAAGGCATCTGTGGATGCTCTGAATTTATTAACATCAAATTCAGAGGAACTGTGCTTGTGAAAACCTGACATATACTACCTTCAGCTTCCCCAGACTTCAGCCCAGGAGATGGGTGAAATCCTCAGAAGAGAGTACATCCTTTTTGATTGAATTTAGGTATCTGACTATACACATGTGTATTAATATCTGTATGTATGTGCACACACAACAAACTGATCTTTGTGGCTGATCAACACTGAGTGCTCGCTACCCAGACTGACCACTTTGGCAGCAGTGAATGGCACAGAAACAAACCCTTGCTCTGGGCCAGTGCTGTAACCAGTGTAATGAGAGGGTACATGCAATTTAACAAGTCCAAGCACAAGGTGCTGTATCTGGGTGGGGGCAATCCCCAGAATCAATACAGGATGTGGAATGAGCAGATCAAGACCAGCTCTAAAGGAGTTGGGGGCGCTGCTGGGTGAGAGGCTGGACATGACTCAGCAATGTGCACTCACAACCCAGAAAGCCAAACCTGTCCTGGGCTGCATCCAAAGCAGTGTGGGCAGCAGGGCCAGGGAGGGGATTCTGCCCCTCTGCTCTGCTCTGGTGAGACCACACCAGGAGTGCTGCACCCAGCCCTGGGGTCCCCAGCACAGGAAGGACACAGGCCTGTTGGAGCAAGTCCAGATGAGAGGCACCAAGGTGATCAGAGGGATGGAGCACCTCTGCTATGAGGAGAGGCTGAGAGAACTGGGATTATTCAGACTGGAGAAGAGAAAGCTTCAGGGTGACCTAATTGTGGCCTTCCAGTATGTGAAGGGAGACAACCAACAAACAACAAAAAGGGAGAGAGACTATTTACAAGAGCACGTAGCAACAGAACAAGAGAGAATGGCTTCAAACTGAGAGTAGGTTTAGATCAGATATTAGGACGAAATTCTCTCCTGTGAGGGTGGTCAGGTGCTGGAACAAGCTGCCCACAGAACCTGTGGATGCCCCATCCCTGGAAGTCTTCAAGACTAGGCTGGACGGAGCTCTAAGCAACCTAGTGGAAGGTGTCCCTGCCCACAACAGGGGAGTTGGAACTAGATGATCTTTAAGGCTCTTCACAACCTTGACTACTCCATGATGATTCTGTGATGACTTTGGGCTTTTTTTAGGAGACATGCCCAAGGCAGTTGTGCTTTACAGTCAATTCAATGTTAACACTGAGCAAGTGTTGATCCTGCCAGGCTTTTCAGGGAAAATGAGAGAGAAGGCATCCACTTTGCAAATGGTAGATGATGTCAGATACTAAGGAGGACTCTTTAATCATGTATGGACAGCAAAACCCTAACTCAACAACTTTACCAGCAGAAGCATTGATAACTACAGATTCAGTATTGAAATAGGTAGATTTTTCTGTTCAGAGCAGCTTTTGAATGACATCACTTCATTTCAACTGATATTGCATAGTCAAGTTCCCAAATGCTTTTCTGACATTGCCTTTGAAACTCTCAAAGCTGCAAAATCTTTCTTGAAGTAAAATCTTCACAACGTAAGGCTTCTATGCTTAGCCTTGAAGTTCCAAGTTTCTACTCAAGTTTTCTACATCTTTCTTTAGTCCACAGATATTACTTTTTTCATCAACTCAGACCAACATGACTAGGAAGAATCAGATGAAACTAGCAAGTGGAGAGATCAAAAGAAATGGAAGTATTTTTTCACTTATAGCCTAGTTTATTTGAAGATTACCTCACACTGGATACCAAGGATGCTAAAAGTCCATATCTGTTGAATAGATAAATGGAATAAAAACATATTCAATTTTTTAAGGTAACAAACTACAGAAGCTCAAAACACAAAGGGAAAGTATTTTGGTGTGTTTGCTTGTTATTAACAAAAGAAACTTCTGATCTGACTCAACATACTATAAAGTTTCCTCCCACATTCAGAGAAAAATTAAGAAGAGCACAGCGTTTCTGTATTTTCCAGGAAAAATACAGTTCTAAGATCTTGGGACAAAACCAAAATGCTCTAATCTTCAAGATCCTTTAATTTAAACTCAAATCTGAACTGTATTCTTGGCCTGTACTGGTTCTAAGTTGGTATTTTAAGCACATCTGACATAAACCCACCAATGTTACACTGCTGCTTAGTGGAGACACAGCAATACAGAATGGCTACAGAGCAAAAATGGCCTATCCCAAGCAAATGCTACACTTGTAAAACTTGGGTTATCAACACAGAAGTTGCAGGAAGGGGCAACACTTAAAACTTCAAATCAGCAAGAAATTAACAGTAAAAAGTCATTACAACCTTACCTCTCCCCTACTGTTGGTTTATTAAGAGGATTCTTGGAACTGCTTACCAAATAATGCAATTACAGCATGAAAAGCAAGGAATTGTGACTGAAAAGGCAGTATTAGAGCCGAGTGCTCTTATGTTTCCTGAAAACAACAAGCAGATGCAGAAATCAGGAACAGTATCTTTTTAATGTAGATCATTATTTTAGTTCTTTATTTCAACTGGTAGTTGCATTCAATTTCACAGAATGGTAAAATACACTCATACTTGGGAAACTGCACTAATCATTTCCCTTACATGCCATGGGGGCAGGGGCTTTCCTGTTTGTAAGAATTAATAGTAATTCCATTAATTCCTTCAAAAAACAACAGCTCCTAGGTTTCCAAGATGACCTAAGTGGACTACAATCATTTGTTCAAGACACTTGCTAACTCATCGTGCCCTGAACAAACATCTGATCCGAGTCAGCTCAAAGAGGTGAAGGAATTCATGAACATGGGGGACAGAACTTTATTTTACTTTGGATATTCACTGACAACTAGAATCTGACAAAACATGCTATCAACAGGCCCTAGGATTCTGCCAAAATGCACCACATACCTCACCCTGCCAGAAGACTGCCAGTCTCTATGTTAATTGGAAAAACCTTAGAGTAGTTCTTGACCCTACTCTGCACAGCTTCCACACTGCCTTCTTGTTTTGGCATTCAAACCAATCCACCCGCATTTGCAAGAATGACTCTGCAAGGTACCTGAGCAGTGTCTTCTCCTAAGAGAAACCACCTCTCTTTTCCAGTTATTTACTTTCATAAATCAGCCCTGAAGAGATGTGCATTAATTGAGGCAAACCAAATAGGGAGGTTACAACCACAAACTCCATTACACAGAGACTTGGGTATTTACAGATAGCTGGGAATGGAAAGCAAAACCAACAGAAGAGTTAACCACTCTTGGCTAAGCTTTACTTCTGCCAAGTAACCGAATTTCAAGTCACCAGCTTCAGCACAACCAAATAGATAGAATATCAAATGGGAAACCTGAAACTTTGAGATAGGAAAGGAGTTGCTTTACCCAAAAGCTAACACTGAAATTCAGGGACCACAGTCTGCCTAGGCATTCAAAGCAAGGAATAGGGAATATACAATCCTTGCAATGGGTATACCAAACAAAAAGTATCTCCTAGGGTAATTTCACGGTCACAGACTCCTTAGCTACAATAGCATCAGTCCTTAAGTCCATTTTGAAATAAAAGCAACAGGAATGGAAGTTATCATTACAGCCCAGAATTCAGGGCTGTTCTGCACACTCACCTCTCTTCTGCAGAGCACTGAGAAATAAGCCTTCTCTAATTCTGACTTCTATCTTATGAGCACCAGATATTCCACATGAAATACAATGTGAGGGGATCACAGACACAGCAGGCCCTTTTCCCTAAAAACATTTGTGTGTCCAGTTAAAATGCTGTCTGGTTTCCACAACAGAGCAAAAAGCTGCTCTTGAGGCAGAGCACTACAAATACTTGTCAGACAAAAACTCTTCCACAAGTATACTGAATGACACATGTCTAGGAATTCCTCATGAGTTTTTGCTCTCTTCTAACTTTTTCCCAACTCCATGACCACTCTAACTTCTATTTGATTCAATTTTTTTTCCTCATTTTGCTACACTTAGGTAAACACATGGCACTATCACTAAATTAATCTACACTGTATTCTTGAAGAAGGGTTTAAATATTTGGATATTTAGCTCTCTAGTTACACATACACCAGGCAAACCTCCTAAGAGCTGTCAGAGATCTCAGTGATAATAATATACCTCTTTAATTAAAAGAGAAAAATGTTGAATTAAAAAAAACCCATTCTCTACAAAATAAACAATAGCTAACAAATTAAATGGGGAAAGCACATGGCAGGGTCAGGCAAGTTATTTTTTTCCTGCTTGTCCTGGGTTATTAAAAAAAAGTCTGTGTAATCATATTAATTTTTGTCTACTTACTCAAAACCAGATTTAATTCTTAATTTTTTTATTAAATCTCTCTAGTAAATGAAAGGGATGGTAGAAAGACTGAAAATTTGCCATCAAAATTCTTTTAAGAAGTCATGTGGGTCAAGGGATCAAAAACAACTAATGAAAATTGGCACTCTGTTACAACACACTATTACTGCACCAGAACAGGCTGTACCAGAGTGTATGCACTAGATGGACTGGTCCTAGGTTTGAAGGGCCCATTACTAAATAACGTACTAAAAAAAACACATAATGTACACAGAAAAAAATGTACAACCACTTACAATTGAGGTTTGAAATATACTAATGAATTTTTCCTATTAGTGCTTTGCTTTTAAAACAATCTTTCCTCAAGTAGTTTAACATCAGTGAGTGACAAGGTAGGTGTCTGCACTGTGCCTCTACTAACACTGTCCTACCAGTGACCTCCAGTGTGACAGCTTGGGATTATTTACTAACAGGGATTTGGTACATTATCCAGCAGAAGAAATGAACTGAATGAAAGACCAATATGGTGAGAATGGGTAATAACTACATGCTTGAGGCAAGAGAGCAAGGAATTTGTCAGAGATTTGGATTTCTGTCTGATCTTGGATTTCATTTATGTTATATGTCTTAAACCTTAGCAAAACAGGACTATTCCAGAAACAAATTTTAGCTGTAACTTCTTGCAACTAATTGTTATTAGGTAACTGTTCAAACCAGTTCTATTTGAGCAATCATCTAAATTGCATCTAAACAATTGCATCTAAATGAATAAAGAATTCAGATAATAAAATTACCCCTCGTTTTGCTTCTTTGGATTATGGTGTGAAATTTGAGGTAGGACCTGGATTTTAGATCAAGATGCATAACACACATCAACTCGTCTTTTCATTAAGACAATTATTAACACAAGCAGAGTATTCACAGCCCCGTCATTCTGAAGACTGTGATGTTAAAGCATCAGAAATAATGGAATATTACAGCACACAACACACAGACTTTAGGAAACGTTCACCTTCCTTCTTAAGGTTAACATGCCATTACAGGGCATTTCCCATCAGGGGCTTTTAGCCCAGTATCACAGGTCAAGTCAATGGTAACTGTACAGCAAAAAGCATCAAAATCAGACGGGGAAGGGGTCAAGATGTGAACACATCAGTCCCTCAGTGTTGGTAAGCACGGGCTTACTCATCAAGCGCAGGTCCTCTCTCTTCCCTTCAGCTCACGGGTTTACACCCAGCACTATTGCTCAGCAAATACAACTTGTGACAAGCACTACGGGAAACCGCAAGCAAGATACACGCTGCTACAGAGCTGGGAGCGTTCCAGAGGGCACGGCCGCGCCTGGGCTTCCCCTCTCCTCTCCCTGCAACCCATTTCCCTGCAGTGACCCCTCAGCGCGGGCAAAGAGCTGTGGCACAGCCTCGCTCGCCCCGGCTCTACCCGGGGGACCCGTGTTGTGTCTACAGCGCAGGCCCCATGTGACAGACACAGATACAGACGCGCAGACAAGACAGACAGACAGACAGACGCACAGGTGCGGGGAGGGGCAGGTGACCCGGACACGCGCACACCTGGCGCGCACCCGCGGCGCCTCGCGGGCGCGCACAGGGGTCTGTCCCCGTGTCCCCTGTCCCCTCCCGCGCGCGGACAGACGAGGCCCCCAGCGCCGGTTACATAACGCCGCGCGCCGTCCCCCTTTCCCTTCCCTTCCCCCCGTTCCCGCGCCGGGAAGAGAACGGGGAAGGCCCAGGCCGCGGGCCCAGGGAGGGGCTGTGAGGCAGGGCAGCGGCTGCGGGCCTCGCGTCTGCCTCCTGCTCCCCTTCGCGTCCTCCCTGCCTTCCTTCTTCCCGTCCTCGAGCCACCCCCCGCACGTCCCTCCCGCCATGGGGGCCTCCGCGTCGTGGGGGGGGGAGGAGGCGCCCGCTCCGCCAGCCCCGCCACCGCTCACCTTCCGCCGCGTCCCAGACACACATTCCCGGGGGCGCCGCCGCTGCCTCCTGCCCTGCCGGGCCGTGTGTGTGAGTGTGCGTGTTGTGTGTGCGTGGGGCTTCACATCGCGGCTCCCCCTCCGGCACAGACGGACGGACGCACGCAACCGCCGCCTTCTGCCCGCCTTCTTCCTCCTCCCCAGCGCCGGCCGCTCTCTCTCTCTCTCTCCCTCTCTCCCTCTCCCCGCACCTCACTCGGTGTCCCAGGCACGGCCCCTCCTCCACCCCCCACCCCCTTCTCTTCCCGCGAGCGCGTCACGGGAGAGTCTCGCGCCACCAACCCGCCGCCGCCGCGCGGTCAACAAACGGCGCGCGCCGGCCCGGGCAAGGCCTCTGGGCCGCGGCGCCCCCTAGCGGCACGCCCGCAGGGAGAGAGGCGCCCGGCGGCGGCGGGGGCGCTCGGACGGCGGGCACGTGACGGCGGTGAGGGGCGGGGCGGTGAGGGGCGGGGCGCGGCGCGGCGCGAGAGCTCGCGCGCCTCTCCAGGAGTGCTGGCAGGCTGCGACGGGCGCGGGGCGGCGGCGCCCCCTGGCGGCCCGACAGGCGCGCCGCACGCACGGGCGGGGATTTTGTACCGGGACGGAGCGGAGGCCAGCGCGGGGGATTGCCGTGCCCAGCACAGCCCGGAGGTGCCGCGCCCGGGGGCCACCCTACAGTCAGGAAGCGGGCGGGGAGGGCCCGAGTGGGGTTGTGGCCGTGCTTGCCCCCGCTGGGTCCACCTTGCGGCCGGTGACCCGGGTCAGCCCTGTCCCTGACCAGGCGGGGTCCTCGTAGATGAACTGGAGCTGAGCCAGGTTCAGGCCCCGCCACCCTCAATCTAGAAGGGATTTCTTCCACAGAAGAAAGGCCTGCTTGTTCCTCTCGCGTGCTGGATACAGGAGTGACACCCACTGGCTCCTCCCATGTGATTCTGCATTTTTAACAGAATCACAGAACCCTTTAGGCTGGCAAAGACTTTCCAAGATTGTCAAGTCCAACCTTTAGCAGTCACTGCCTTGTCAATTAAACCATAGCACTATGTGCCACATCCAGTTATTTTTCGAACACCTCCAGGGATGGTGACTCCACCACCTCCCTAGGCAGCCCATTCCAATATTTAACATCTCTTTCCATTAAGAAATTCCCCCTGATGTCCAACCTGGACCTACCCTGGCACAGCTTGTCCTGTTGGTAGTTACCTGGGAGAAGTGAATGAGCTCCCACATGTCTACAACATCCTTTCAGTACACTGGGGATACTCTGAAGTGTATCCATGAGGAGGCTGAGAGGAACAGAGGACCAGTTGTGGGGAAAAACATAGGGTATGTGGAGATTCCTGTATAGGAAAGCAGGTGTAATAGTGGTATGGGAATAGAGGGGAAATAAGACAGAAATACTAGGAAACATCAATCTTACTAATTGTGGTACTTTATGTAATTTACATAAAAATTACTATTGACTTATTCTGATTCTGTTATATGCAATTTGTTATATAAATAGCAAATAGCCCCAGTCCTACAACTGTGTCCACATAAACAGATCTGCTAGGAGTCCACACTGATACTAGGCAAAATTCCAATTTGGTTATAACCACACCAGTCAGATGGACTCAGACCCATAAGGATTTAGTTCCAGGGATGAAGTTGTCTGTTGCTATAAGACAAGGGCTTATGTAGAACATTCTTTTCTCCATCTGCATTGCCCCAGTTGTCCTGTTCTATGAAAAATGTTACAATTTCAATTTTTTTTCTCTATTTTGTGTGATAACGTCAAAAACTTAATGAATGTCCAGCCTTTCACCTGTATCTAGTTACATACTGCTCAAGATATCTATGTAGGATAAGGAAAACTCGAGTTCAGATCTGTGTCTCTCAGTTGAACACCAGCTATTTTATCCAGAGTGGTTGCTGCATTTTACTTTGAGAAATATTTATAGCACAGCTCTTGCACCTTCATGAGAAACACCCAAATATTTGACTTTCACTCAATATTTTAATGAAACTCATCTTCACTGTATGGGTGTTTCCTGCCAGAGGGAAGCACTAACTAGAGTTTTGACCAGGTTTAAGTCAAATTTTGGAGACATTGCGGCTGGCTGCTTTCAGTCTAGTTTTATCAGCAATTATATTACCAAAAAAAAAAAAAAAGTTCTGAAAAATACTGTTTAGAAAACATGCTATCTAGAATATATCTACCTCACTGGACCAGCATTTTCCAGTTTTGCCAGGAAATTACTCTACCAATCCCAGTCCTTGCCAGTCTGGAGTAAACTAACTGTTAAAAGTATTGCATGACTGGATATGTGCATTATTTTTTTCTTACAGAGCCATTTCTGTAGGGGGCAGTTGTGGAGCAGAAAGGCAGAAAGACAAGTGGAACAGGGATTAATTTAAGTTAGCAAGAACAGCTTTAAAATGGTTAATCAATGATTGTATTTTATTTTTAAATAGAAACTGACATATAAGCAAATTATAAGAGGAACCAACAATTATTTAGAGAGGCATGTGGGGACAGCTATTTCGTTTTGTGAAATATAGCTGAGGTAAGAGTTACCAGTGAAAAAACCTGAAATAGCCATTCTGTACTTTCAGCAAAGAATAGATACAGTTAGTTAAAATAGGCCAATATTAGTTTAAGAAGAAATAGAAAATGGAATTAATGTTAAAAGAAGATAAAAATAGGAAAGTCTAGGAAAAGGGCCAAAATAATAGCAGTAAGTTATCTTCTGTCTTTTAATGCCTTAACACTGTAACTCTTCTTCACCAGTGAGCTCCTGAACTGACAGAGAAACATCTTGGGTTATAGTAGCTGGATTGGGAACCATGTTTATTGCTTAGTCATTGGTAAATATTTACAGGGTGAAGCCTGGTTCAAGCCTGCTGACTTCAGTAAAAGCTTTCTTGCTGTCTTCATTGAGTTTTGAATCAAATCTGAGGATGGGGAGAGAGGCACTAGGTGTCCAGTGGGATTGAGGTTTTAGTTGGGGCATATCAATGAGGTGTTACTGTTGAGCAGCCATTACCTATAAATCTCACTTTCTGAGTCAAAATCTGCTGCAACTTACAAAAAATTTGTCTGATGCAATATCAGTAACTTCAGCACAAAGGCATTTCCAGGTGAAACTCGAGAGGCTCAAGGTCATGCTACTTGCAGCCTAATATAGGAGACGTGACCAAGCAGCGACAATGGCTGCTATGGCCTCTGAAGGCTTCTGTCGTGACATCTCTGGGTCTCATGTTGTCAGAAAGGGCACATAAAGCCACAGACAGAAGATCCCTCCCCATGCTGATATTTCTGTGTATTCCTTCTGTTCTCACATGTTTCCCAGGGCGATGTTGGGCTATCAACCACACACCAACACAAGGGCCAACAGAACACCAATTTTCTGGTATTCCACAGAGGAAGAAGAAAACTTGGGATGGGCCATTGCTTGCTGTTTTGCTGGTCTGCAGGTAGTTATATTTAAGGGGCAGAGCACTTCTGATTGCTTGGCTCTACCAGAGCCAAGCTGTTTGTATAGTAGAAGGTGTCTTTGCCACCTTCATCCATTTCCAGAGAGGGTCCATAAGGTGAAACTGACAACCAGTTGCTGCTCACCACCATGGCAGTCACCGGCCTGCAGCTGCTATAAGCAGCGGTCATGACTGACAAATAATAAATTGGGAATAGCTGCAGTGGACTTTTTCCTTGTCATACAGTAGAAAGGTCCCTACTTCTCACTCCTACATTTTCCTGGTTCAGGAGCTCTTGGAAAGATCGCCTGTGTCAAATTCACCCTGGGTGGGCTCAACTCAGGTTCAGTTCTCAGCATTAAATTCTGAGGTGATTTTGATACGGGCAGCACAGGGATGAGAATAGGGGCACTGAATTCATCTCCGTTTCTGGACCCTTTCACACCAACAGGTTCAGCTTTGTAATTCATTCAGGTGTATGTCTCCGCCCAAGCCACAGAAGGCTGTCTCAGTACAGAGGTGTCTTATCCCCAGCACACCCAGTACGGCTGCCCGCGAGTGGCTCGGGCTGTGGCCATCAGTGTGGTGCAAACACGTGTTACACCCGCATCCCCTGCAGCAGCCAGCCGGGATCAGGGATCAGGATCAGGAATCAGGATCAGGGATCGGCACGGCCAGCGCAGCCCGTGGTGGGGATGGCACCGGCGGTCCTGTCCCGGGTGCCAGCGGGCGGAGGGAGGCTCAGGGCTGCCTGCGGCGCCCGGGGCGGCTCCCGGCGAGGCGGTGCTGCATTGCGGGCACAGCCCGCCCCGCCCGCTCCGCTCTGCCCTGGGGCCGCCTCCCGGAGAGCCCCGCCGGCAGCGCTGCCGCCCTCCCGCCCGTCAGGAGCGGCCGCAGCGCCGGAGGGAGGAGAAACCGGCTCGCCTCTAGTTCCGCACGTCTCTCGCGGGGCCGAGGTAATTCTGAACGACAGAGACACATTTCACAACTCCTGCAATGCTGTAGTAACACAGCCTGCTGTAGTAATGCCCTAAATATTGACATGTAAAAGCTGCAGGATTATTGCGGTAGTTTCCTGACCGAGCACTATTGTTTCATGGTAACCAGTGAAACTGCTATTGCAAAATCTCATCTGCAGTGTTTGGTTGTAGCACTAATATATTACATGTAGTGACATGCCTACACCTACCTTTTAATCATGATGCCTGTTTTCGTTAGCTCCTAAACCACAATGCAGTCAGATATTTTGAAGTGGAATATATGTTTAATTACAATTATGATTAATTAGTTTTACTAAGCAGAGCTGCTCCCGCTCTTTCAAGAGTGAAAGAACCTAAGGAAGATTTCTAGCCAGGGATACAAATCCCTGTTCCTCTGGTATGATTTTTAAACATCACAGAAAAAAACCCCCAAACCAACAGCAAAAACCTGCCAAACCTCTGCAGGATAATCTACACTTGCAAACAATCTGTTCCCCTCCCCTTTTTAAATTTTTTTCTCAGCATGTAACTGAGAAGTTCTGAAAGGATAAAATAACATAAAATCAAAACTTGCAGAGAGCAGCAGTTTATGTTTGGGCCTGGCATTAGGAGAAGTGGCTGTGAGGCTCTTTGTACAGAGGACATTCTGAAGGCAGGAATAAAAACCTAGGTAAAAAATGGTAGGAAGCAAAGCAATTATGAAAAACAAACAAACCTGGAAAGGCTGTTGGAAAGAATCAGCACCAACAGTTAGCTTCAGGCATTTTGTTAATGATGGAGAAATATGGTTGTTGTGTTACTACTGCAGACCAAAAGACCAGTGGTTGAAGAGAAAGGTGTCACCAGCAGATATTTGTCTCCTGTCTTCAAACTGACCAGCTAAGAAGAGTAAAACATGCTGGCACATCCTCCTGTTCTCATGGCTTTATTTTATTAACCTACTTTACCCCCCAGCAGTCATTTTGGAGAGGTACACTAGTGTCCAGAATGGAGCAATGCATCAGGCCTATTTTATACAAAGTGTTGATTTACTGAATAGTCTAAAGATCTCTCAGTTCTGTCTTCCTCTTGCTCATTACCATTGGGTGCAACACTCTTTGCTGCTGCAGATCCTGTGGGCACAGCTGAATGGTGAAGAATCCTCCCCCAGTCATATGTCAGGGCTGCATCTGCCCTTGCAACTGGGAAGAATACATATAAATAAGTTTTATTTTGCCTAATTTTGTGCTGAAGCAGTTTAGGACACTGCAGTAGAATTTATTTTAGATGAAAATTGCACATCTGCAAAGATTTCTACATAATCTCAATAGTGCTCTGGTATCTCCGTTTCAGCAGTTCCCACCATGCAAAACTGCTTGTATGAAGAGCAAATATGCATGATTGGATTGCCACCTGCAGCCCCATTTTTAATGAATCTGAAACTGTGGCTCAATACTCAAAGATATTAAGTAAGAGTATACTATGCATATACAGATATAATGTGTGCCTTATTCCACTGACCTTTTATTTTCATAGTCTTCCTAGGCTAATACTCACTGATCACAAGTTTTGCCTCTGTTTCAAAGAGAAGTTGAAATGGAGTCCTTGATCTCGTCTGCTGTGGTTCTTATAGTTTCCTGATTGTTCCCAGCTGAGCTTGGAGCATTGTTGGACACAGGCGTTCCTACAGGATTCTCCCTGAAGCAGTTGCTTGCTACAGCACAGGATAGTCTATTCAAAATGACAAAGTCACTGTTTGGCAACTGGAAGAAACTTCAAACCAACTGCAAAACTCTGTGTAGGCATATTGGATCACAATAATACAAAGAAGCCTAAAGCTGTGTCTCTCACCTATCTGCCCTGTTTCTCCATATTCAGAGACATGGATCTCTCTTGACAGTGACCCAGCAGATGCACTGGACTCCCTGCTGGCTGCAGGACTTTACAAAGCCCCTTGCTGAACTGTTTACAAGTTGCATAGGAGGAGAGTTCTTCCTCTCTGAAATGTTCATTTTCTGCTATGAACTCTAGGTAGTCTGTGTTAAGGAGAGGAAAGGATTTTTCTCTTAGGACATCAGTTGCCTCCAGTTCTTTTCTTTTTTCTACTTGGAGCACGTGTTTTCCTTCTCCTGAGAATTGCTTGGGATGTCAGTTATATGGAAGTCCATATATTTTACTTCCCACCAAGATTTTCCAAGATTTTTTTTGTTGTTGTTGGTATTGTGATCAGAGATTTAATGGATGCCATTGACAACATTCGAATAGGCTTACATATTCTCTTCTCTCTGCACAGAGGGCAAGGAATTATTGCTGGGGTTCTTTGTCTGTAAAGGCATAGGAGAGCTCAGCTTCTCCATGGTGGAAATTAGTCAGTGTATTTGTTCTGTCTCTCAGGGTTCCTGAATAACAGCGAATATCAAACGAATTACAGATTCTATTGCAACTTGCAGTTAACAGGCAGAAAGGATCCTGAGGTACGTCGGAAGACAGAGCTGTACTCTGGCATACTTTTTCATGTTACGTCTTGTGGTATCTCTAAGAATGTAAGTATTGAAAAATACTATTGTAAGTATTGAAAAATACATCAGTGAAGTGGATGCAGTGGATTTAGTGAATGCTGATACAGAGGATGCAATTTGAACCAGAAGAGCAGGACTGAATTAATTTCTCCTAATTTAGATACCCACAGCTGAGCAAGCTTTGAATGTAGCTGACTATACAGACTCTAGGGTGACTAGCTCATATGTAAATGTCTGTGCTTTGGAATGTTTGATATTAGCTAAGATGAATGTTAGTCACAAAAGCCAGTCTTTCATATTCTTCTCACTTCTCTGCCATGCATCACAGTCTTCTTAACACTTTATCCTTTGGCTGTTCTGAGGTACAGGAAAACTGACAGCTCCTGAGAAAACAGCCTCTTGAATGGATCTGGTCTATGCTGGCTCTCAGCCCAGTGTGGAGTCCCAGAGAGAGTCAGAATTGCCACAACACTAAAGGAAGGGATAAACGAGTAGAATGTGGATAGTAAAATGGGAAAAAAGAGGACAGCATGTCAGCAAGGATGAAATGGCATGAGTATTACAACCATGCTAGTAGTAGAAAATAGTAGAAAAGAAAAAAAGAATCTGTGCTGAGGCTAGAGGTATGAAAATATCTGGAGGATATCTGTGAGCCAGAGGAGGAGACTGGTCACTACAGGTTTGGGGTTTTTTTTGTTTGGTTGGGTTGCATGTAGACAGAAGCCTCTGCAGCGTTTTTGGAGATAATTTCAATTGCTTCGTACTATGACACAGAGCAAATCATACTGTCATTGACGGGACATTGGAATCCTTCCCTTCTTGCAAAATTCCTGTCCTACTTTCATTGTGTGCAAATTTGCCAGAAAGGAAACCAAGACTGAGGTGCCAGGTGGGGTCTAAATGTTATGACAGAGAAGGTTTTGAGAAGTTCCAGTGAATTGAATAATACTAGAAATGCATGGTCCAATCACACTCCTGAGTTCCAGGCAGTTCTGTGAGGCTGTGTGCTGCACAAATCATACAGCTGTGATGTACAGGAACAGGTCTAAACCAGCTTGCAGCAGTTTTGCTGTTTAAAAATGCTGAATATTGGCTGTCACTGTTCTCCCAGAATTCTAACCCTTCAGGCATGAAACTAAGTGAAATTTAGCTTGGAGCTTCATTCTTTTATTAGAGACCTAAGACTAAAAGGAAGACTATGAAAAATCTTTCCAGTCACGACTGTGATGAATTGCTCTGATTTACGTATTAATAAAGAATGCCATGAATTAACAAAACTCCTTTTTCCTACTGCACTATTGTAGCAGAACAGAGGATGTGAGTGTAGTAAGGAGTAAATGCTAATTTTTCCATGCTCAACTAGAGTTAAAAATGTTTTTTTTTAAAAATGCCGAGCATCTAGAACTCCAGCTGGTTTTAAATGTGAAAAATTGGGGATAAAAAGTAGTATCTCCAATCACAGCCAAGGACAAGTTAGTTTGACTGGTTATGCTGATTGCCTGCCCGAGAAAGTCATAGCACAAATTATTTCCTGTGACGTTCACAGCTTATTAAAGATTTATCTATGTTTTGCAGTCCTAACTCGAATCACCATGTAAAAACCCTATAAATGGGAGTAGCAAATCTTTCTGAACTGGGGATTCAGAAAATCAATGAACTGTAAAGAAAAAATAGATCATTTAACATGTGGACCCTAAAACAGCTGCAAAATATTAACCTTCTGAACGAACCATTCTGTGGTCATTTCCCACATAAATACATTGTTGCAAAATTTGCAAGCCATGCACAGGTTGTTTAGTTCTCTTACATGAATGTATCTTGGACAGGCAACTGCTAATGCATCAAGTGTGTGCAATGCTTTCAAGGGAAGAACAAAAAAAGTCCTCCCAAAGATTGCTCACTCTGGGTGATCCAAGATATTTTCTTCCTTTAATAACAAGCAAAATAAGGCAAAGGCAAAGGTAATAGACCAGCAACTCAGGCTTCCTATTGCTGAGACAGAAAAGAGTTTCCAAGAGAATGCCATGTGGCACATGCTTCAGCACAGCATAAGCCTGCCCATAAACCCTGTTTTAAAAGCATCAGTGCTTAGCATGCTCTATTCTGGTTCTCAGAGCCTGGAAAAAAGTGTGTGTCCCCAGCTGACCCCTGATTCTTACAAATACATTTGGCCTTCCACACACTGGACATTTCCTGAGTGATTTCAGAACAGGTTCATAAAATCTTCATAGAATGGGCTGGGTTGGAAGGGACTTAAAGATCATCTAGTGCCAACTCCCTTGCCATGGGCAGGAACATCTTCCACTAGACCAAGTTGCTCAGCCCCTCATCTAACTGATCTTGAGTGCTTCCAGGGATGGAAGCTTCTCTGGACAACCTGTCCCCATGCCTCACCAGCCCCACAATAAAGAGTTTATTCCTAGTATCTGATCTAAACCTACTCTCTTTCAGTTGGAAGTCATTCCCCCTTGTTCTGTCACAACATGCCCTTGCCAGTAGTCTCTGTCTATCTTTTTGTTGTCTCCCTTCAGGTACCCTAAGGCCACAATTGGGTCACCCACAATTAGGTCTTTGTGCTGGATTTTCAGAAATTGCCCTGTTGGGCTGAGAGGAAATTGATGCTTTTGCCTGTAGGGCTATAACAGTGCTGGTTTCTGTATGAGTGAAATCTCATCTTGTTTCCAGGTTCATCTTTCCTTTTCCCCTTTCCCCATGTGCACAGAAACAGCACACAGTGTGAGGAGATGTGGAATGTGCCTCTTCTTCCAGGACACATTATGGGAGCTGTGAGATGGGCAGTGGAGTACATGCTGTATCTTGGTGTGGGCACACCAGATGAGGTTTCTGAAAGCTGCATCCCATCTTGGGATCCCTGCTGTAACAGACTGCCCTGCACTGTCCTCCAGCACAGGGCCTGGGCTTAAAGCCATCCTTTACCTCAAGCAGGCTGAAGCATATGTGAGCCTAATTATTTGCCAAAGCTAACCCTTCTTTTCTGTATGAATGCAGCAAGTGGCAAATCCAGGCAGGATGCTCTGCCCTAGGTAAGGAGATCCTGTGGTTTCCCATTTCTCTGCTACTGTGCCTCAGCTGAGCACTGTGTACATGAAACCTCCACTGGTTGGATGGTAAAACTGGAAGCACAAAGCGATACGGAACAACGCAAGCGGATTCAAAAGGGATTTGGATCATTTAGTTGATGAGCCAGCAGATGGCAAATGCTGCCTGGTGTAGAAAATGAAAAGTAATTAGTCTGGGAACAAAGAGCAAATGTAGGGAATGGGTGTTACATTCAACACACTGATCAGAGAGAGAAAGGGGTTACTGTGGAAAAAAAGCACATAGGAAATGTCACTTCAGTGCACAGCTGCAATAAAAAAGGCAAACAAGACACGAGACCAATGGAACAGTGAGCTATAATGCACCACCAAAGAGGCAATACAGTCCTCTGGAAGATGGGTATTAGGCCCCAGACTACTGCATGGAGCATGGGTCACTGTCTCAGGAAGGTTATATTTGGAGAAAGGTGCATTATAAAGCAACTAAACTCTTAATAGTTTCAATGATTTCAGTTCTGAGGCAAAGTTAAGAGGCTCATACTGAGGGGTCAAAGAGACCTTAAAGAGATTTTAAAATTACAGCAATGGTCAGTACAGATACCAGAAAATGCTTGTAGTAATACAAGATTATAAAAATTAAGGAAGTAGTACCGAGCAGAGAGCAGAAACTTCACAAACTGCTGCACAAGAAAAGGACAGTTACCTTCTGACTCCACTGAGTTGGATATGGTGAAATACAGCTTCAGGGACACATAACTCGGTCAAGTGAATGATGCACAATTACAGTACATGGAGGTGTCCTGTAGAACAAGAAGGAGGACAAATAAAGACACAGATAAAAGTAGGAAAACCATTTAAGGGAAGAATCCCTCCCCAGGGTCTCAGGGTTTGTTTTTATTTGGATTCTGTTTGTGCAGATTCCTAAACTGTACCTATCTGCCTGCTAATAGAATGAACAACCTTTGCACATGAGCCATACTGAATGTGGGTTCTCCCAAACCACACTCAAAGAGGAGAAAAGGGTAGGGGGAAAGTAGTTGTTGCCCTGTCTTATTTTATGTCTATTTAAGGGCAAGATTGTTGGGCTGCTCCTTGTGAAAAGTTGTGGAAGCAACAGGCTGAATTTGAGATCAACAGGTAGTTTACCAGGCTAGGGAAGGAGGGAAAAACTGGAAGCAGGTATACCTACAAAAGGGGATGTAAGCACTAAACCTGCAATTAAATAAGTTTCAGGTGCCTATGCCTGTCTAGGAAACTATCTATGCCTAGAAAAATAGTGCATGTTTGGGCAGGCATTAGAGAGGCACCTGAAGTAAATTTACTGACATGTGCTGTGGTGCAAATACAGAACGGCTACCACTGCAGCAGGAGTGGGATGGAACCTGTATATCCTGCTTAGCCCAACACCAGTCCTGAAGCTGGTAGATATGGTTTAGAGCACACAGATTAACTGCATGGACATTGACAGGAAGCCTGGGCTCCTTCATTTAGCACCATGGCCAGAGAAGACAGTATTCGGGGTATATTGTCAGGAAGTTGGAGGTTCATTTGCACAAGGCTCACAACAGACAGCTTGCTACTGGATTAAGATTGGGTCCTGATCAAGTTTTGCCTCTTTTGTAGGAAGGAATTCAAGAGAGTGAAAAGGAGTTGACAAGACTGAGCTTGTCCCTGGGGTGAGGTGAGGGAGATAGGGAATGCTGTCGCTGCATGTCTACAAGGCTTCAGGTCCACGGCTGTAACCACACCATGATAAAGGAAATTGAGATAAAACCTTGTGCTGATTAACTGCAGGTGGTGCCATGGCTGTAGCACTAGTGAAAAAAGGAGGGTTTGAATTTTCTGACATTATTGCAGCTACACAAAGCTATGCGATGCCTCTAAACCTTATGTGGAAGTGAGAAAATAGAAATTGTGTAGTTCATGCAGACTGATGTTCTGGCCTAAAGAGAACAGCATCAACTTATTGCAAAGAAGACAGAAGGACCTCTGAGAAAGATGTGGAATAATCTACCCTTATAGAAACCTAATTTTAATTCTCTCATAGCCAGGTACTGGTTTAAATTCTGAAAGCCTGTCTTTTTACTTTTTCCAAAGTTTAGCATAATTGTTCTAACTGGGTATTCCTGTGATCCATATAGCCATCCAATTCTTCTTTGAATCCTGCACAGTTCTTGACCTCAGTGCTTCCTGTGGTGTTATCTTCACTGTCCAATTACGCATTATGTGAAAGAGAATTTCATTTGATCAGCTTTGAATACATGAGCTCTTCATTTCATTGAATGTTCCTTTATTCTTGTGTTATGCAGCAAGTTAGAGAAAAATGTCAGATATTTCTTCTCTAGAGTATTTGGTATTTTATCTTACCGAGTGCCTTCCTATCTGCCTGTTTTCTGAGATAAACAAATCTCATTCCTTTCAATCTCCTCTGGTGATAATCTCTGCCTCTACCTTTACACCCTTTGATCCCCGACTCACTCATTCTCATTCTCACTCTCTGACCTCCATTTCTCCCTGCAGGATCTTCTAGAGCTTGGGGAGGGGCAGGGACAGTATGCTAGAGGAGAATTCAATGCTGACTGAGTAGCTGAATATCTTGTTAGCTGTGTGGGTTGCAGCTGTACTCTGGTCAGATATCTTGGTTGAGCCATCTGTACTGTTTTTTAGGCAGTACATGTTGAGCTCAGCACCTCAAACCTTAATTACTGTAACCAGCTTCTCCCTGGCATCTCTAACGTTCATGCTGTCTCATTTCATTTGGCAGATATCTTGCCACCCAGGAAGACTGCACTATCTGGTAACCTGACCTTATGTCCCCTTCCTAAACCCTTTTTTCTACCACTTCAAGAAGAAAAGTCTTACCCTTAATTGAAAAAAAAACCCCACTTTTCAATACTTCCTTTTGCTATCTGTCTGATTTTATGCCATCCTTAAGCTATTTATTACTTCCTTTTCATGTATTAGTACATTTGACATGCATTGCCCTCACTGTCCATGTCATCTCCACAGTAAGAGCTTTTCCATGTCAATCTACCAGATTTCCTATTATTACTCTTTGTGGTGGTTCAGAGCATCCTGGAAGTCTAGTTTTCTGGTAATATGTCCAAGATGCAGTGACGGGTAGTAAGGCAGGGTCATCTGGAATTCCATGCTGTGCCTGTAAGATGTACCTAGATCTGAAAGCACGAGAGCAGAATGAAAGTGGAGCTCTCCTTGGTATTTAGCAGGAGGTGTATCCCTTCCAACTCACTCAGCCCAGGTTGGTACATGGAGTTATAAGTCAATCAAAGCCAATTTGTGTCTTCCATGTCAAAAGAACCACAACTACTTCACCTTATATGTGTTTGACTGTATGTGCTAAATACTCTGGTACTGAGGCACTCATTTTCTGGCTGTGCTTTCTTGCTCGTGGGAATTGTTCCTTGCAAAGTCACAGATAATTCATGCAGCATTAGGCAGTGACCTCCAGGGCTGTCAGGGGAGCCAGGCACTAAATTGCAACTCAGTTAAATTGATTATCTTCCTGTCCTGTTATGACAGTGCAGAAAGCTTTCTTAGAATTCTGGAGCTGAGGGTGCCTCTCCAGTGCAGCTCTTGTGGGCCATGGTTTTTGTATGGGGGCCCTGTTTGCATAGTTCTCTCTTCCACTAATAAACCCCCAAACATTCTGGAAGCAGAAAAAAGAATTGACTTTCAAGTGTTTCTTATTTTTTGAGCCTACTTCATACTACAGTACTGTTTTGCTGTGCTGGCTAGATAAACCAAGGTGTCTTTCATATTAATATGCATTTTTTGGAAATGAGTAAGTTCTCACAGGTAGGAAGTTGTGAGTGAATTGTAAATTGACTGAATGATGTTCAGGAGTAATCTGAAGAATATTATCTGGGAAAATGCTGCTGAGGGGATTCAATGCTGAGGCTGGGACACTTTGTGCTGAAATCCACAAAGCTTTTGTTTCTGTGATCTTGTTCAAAAAGGAGCTGGAGTGGAATTAGGATCTGTCCAGGTTATTTTAGAGAGGGCAACTAGGATGGTGGACAATTCGCAACACTTAAAATTAGAAACACACCTGTTAGTGTAATCTTTTTCTTACTTTAATAATACTTAATTAAATGCAATGTAATCTCAGTGTCATCTCTTCATTATGAGCCAGTTGTGCCTGACCCACACGTTTTAAATTGGCACTGGTAAGGCAAATGGAAAGGTGAATAGAACAGCTGAACTGAAGAAGCAAACCCAGTTGGGTCACTTCTGTTTCTTTAGTGTAAAATTTTCAGAAAGCATACGTGTTAAACGTATAATCAAAAGAGAATTTTGGATTGCTTTCAGGGTTCCAACTGCCTTCCATCGTCTCAAAGCACCTATTCATGCTTTTACAGGAGCTTTATGAAAGCGTGTGAAGTGGGTATCGATTTACCCCTGTCTTATGCTTGGAAACAGACAGGACAGCTTTATCCTCTTCTTCTGGCTTTGTCTGGGTGATGATGATGATGATTTTTGTGAGCCTGATCTAAAGCAGCCAATACAAAATAAATTTTCATGTATGCCTCATTTACAGCATTTAAGCTTAAATCCTTCACTCTTGCAGTGTTTTAACTCAAATAACTTCATACACAGCAAAGAATACCTTTTTTTTGTTAGAAACTATTAGCTCAAACTAGTTAGAGGACCTAAGCCTACATATTTAAATCCCTCCCCAGTTAGAACTTATATTCTGATGAAACAAGAACAAATTATATCTGCCTCACCTAAACCTATTTTTAAGCTTTTAGCCCATTCTGCATCATGAAGAGAGCTATAAAAACAATTCACTGAATCCAGACAGACCAGGTTGCCTTCATTTGCAGAAGCAGATGACACCTTGTTTATATTTTGCATCCTTGAAGTTTCAAGAATTTTTTATCACTCTTAGCTTCCTCTTTCTTTTTTTTTCTGATTCATCAGTGAGTTTAGGATGCCACTGAGTACTACTCTATTAATCACATTAAAGGACCATGAAGCCTAGTTAATTTTTTTGCTGCTGCTGCTGTTATTCAATGTGCAAGAATGACATAAAGATGGATCACGCATGCTGTGGTGGAACGGGTCCCAGGCCCTTGGAAGAGGGTGTACTGTGGCTGGTGTTGGGACTGGGGAGCCTGTCTTGGGAAGGTGTTTCTGCTGGGAGTTTGATTTTCTGTGCTCATTTTTCAAACAACAGTATTACAAATAACTACTTGATCCCAATGGTCAGCTCGGAGTGGGGTCTCTTCCTGAAAGAGGGCTTGTTTATGCTAAGGCTTGCTTTCAGGTTGTAACAAAAACCCTGCTGTATTGGCCTGCAAAGAAAACCCCAGAACAAAACCCCACAACCTGGAACTATTGCCTGGCTCACTTGTTTCCTAAGAGATTTGCTTGGTACCCTGAAGAACACCTGTAAGAATGTACTTTTCTTTATCCAGCTGGATGGAAGGTTTTGTATGGGACCCTGCACCAGGTGCTGATAATTTAGAAGGGGCTGGAGATTACTGCCCTGCTTAGGCACTGCTGTCTGCCCAGATTCAGGAGCACCCTCAAGTCAAGGTTCATTCGAGCCACACAGATCCCAGGCACCTGAAACAATGTGTCTTCTAACAATGCCTAAACCATTACGTAGACACAGCTGCAAAAGCTTGCTTTTAGTACTTTTTGAGAAGCGTGACAGCAGCGAGAGGGCTGGGGAATATTTCTCAGGGAAATCTTTTAACGATGGGTACCCTTTTCCTAGTGGCTTTCCAAAATGAATATACTCCTTGTGCTTAGTGTTCATTCTCCTGCTTACCTGCAAGGATTTGTAAATCATAAGCAGTCCATAGCACTGTGTGACTAATAATTTATTTTCTAGGGAGCAGGGAAAAAAAATGAAAAGAAAAAGAAAGATCTGTATCTGTAGGACTGTGTTCCCCCTTATTTTAAACTGCCCGTAGGCATATGTACTCTCAAGTCACAGTTCTTGACATATGTAACCTTAGCTTCTTACAACTGATTTGTAACACTGGTGTTTGAAAAATGGCTACAGAATATCAAATCAGTTCGAATTCACACTTGTCTTGAGTTGCATAAGTGGTCCTAGGAGACACTGTAACAGTACATCTCTAGTGGTTTGTAATTCCTCATAGTATGGGAGATTTCAAGCTAATAATCTCTATCCAGGCAGTTGAGTGGCCTGGCTTTCATTTCAAAGAACATTGAGATGTGCTGCTGGTTCCTATTTGTAAATTAAAGAAAATGTAAGAATCATGTTATTATGAATGTGAGCTTGATGCAAATGTGGAAGTGTGATGACAGGGCCTGCATTTCAGCAGGATTTGTTGCAATGTTTCCTTTTGTGCTTTGTCTTGTGGGGCTTGCATGTTCAGTGAACATGATCACAGACTAATTTATTTCAGAATAGCAAATACTACTGTCTGTGCATTTGTTCCTCATATTAGGAACAGAAACTCCCCTAAAATGCAATCTTCCCCTTTTCCCTCCTTTCAGAACACATATTCCATCTTCAGGTTTTGAATTTTCTTTTTCCTTTTTTTTCCCTTTCTTTTTTTTTTTTTCTATATAACTTTGCAGTTGGCTTTGATACCATTCAAAGTGAAGCACTGGGGCAGAATTTTTAGCAAATAAGAGTTGAAGAGCTGTGGTAAATCCTTCATTGTTCAGTGTCTTTAAATCAAGATTGGGTGCCTTAATAAAAGGTTAGTCTTCTCTTCATCAAGTTATTAGCCTTTCATAAAGAAATCCCTAGATGAAATGTTATGGCCTGTGTTTTCCTGGGAAGTAAGACTAGATCATTGTAATGGGCCCTCCAGGTCTTTAGCTCAGTGGTGCCTAATTTCTTTCCCGACCTTGAGTTGCACCGAGAAGAGGAAATTCAAGAGGAACAAGTCAGGAAGTAAAATTCTGCATATTCTGAATATTTCACAGGATTACCAGCCGAGTGCTGAGGTGTTCAGAGGAAGAAGCAGCGCTACAAGAAGGAGCTCCATTAACTGGCAGAAGTTAATGAAGCTGTGTCTGGTGTGTAGGATTGAACCAGCACTGGTGTGGGAGATAGCAGTGGGCTCCCTCTGAGCCTTGGTGGCCTTGCAAACACAGCTATGTGGAACTGTCCCTCTGTGTGTGGTTCATCAGATCCTCAGCTGCTGCAGGCAGTGCCTGGGGAAGTGAATTCCCTTCCTTCGATGCTGCAGGCAGTGCCTGGGGAGACCATTCTTTGTTTTCCTGTCCCAGCAGCAGTCTCCTGGCAGTGATCAGGAGCAGCAATGCCACATGTCAGCCCACCATAAGTCATAGTCCCTTACTGAAATCCATCCTCCACCCTCAGGACCAAAGCTCTCCATTTATGTGCTCAGCTTGTGGTGATTATAGTCCATTGAATGCACAGGTTTGTGTATGGTGGTGACTCATCAAAGTGCAGAACATTGTTTGGTCATTTTTTTCTGTGCTGCACCTGAGATGTTCCACCAGTACCTGCCCTGGCTGTCAGATGCTGCCTGGAAAATGTCTTCCCCAGTAAGAAATAGGAAAATGTCCAGCCCCTTACTCCACAGGTATTGATTGAGCAGAAAAGAACCACAAAACTCCACCACTTGCAAAATGACTCTGTTAAAAGAGCAGCATTTACGTTTTGGCTTAAGTATGGAATAAGTACTCATAAGAGATGGCAATCCTGTGTGGGAAGAAGCCATTGGAACTGGGAAATAGTTGGTAAACCTTGTACTTGTGTGTGAGGACAGGGGAAGGCAGGCAGGAGGGTGACTTGTATTTCTTGTGGTTTTATTATAACAGTGGCTGTAAATTGTGAACTGCTGCTCTACAACTGCTGAAATGGTGGCTGGCTTTGGCATTACTTACAGATGTTACTGGTCTAAGAACAGGGGCTTGTTTCCTACATCTGCATAAAGAAAAATATGGATTGGTGATGTGCTCATGCCTCACTAAAATGTAGCAGTGACTGCTTTCCTTTCACCAGAGAGCTGCCTCTTTTCACATCTTTTTTCTGCCAGACAGCCCAGTTAAAACTGGTGCCCTGCTACTGAGATCTGCTGTAATGGAAGAGCCTTTCCTCCTTCCTTGTACAAAGCTTTCATGAGCTCACCCCCAAAGGAAGTGTGGATGAGGGTAGGTGACTTAGGCAGGAACATAGGTGACCGTGATGGGATTCAAAAGCTGTGACACAAAACCAGGCAATTCTTTCCCTTGGAGAAAGATTTAAGAAAGAGACAGATGAGGCATAATTGAGACAGAAAGATGTTGATTTCATGGTTTATTGTCACATTAAAAAAGTAATATTACTGATGAATTAATATTTGCTTTTTAATATAAAAGTGCTTATTCTTACAAATCCTTAAGGCTCATTCTGTTACATTACAGTAGGATTTTTCACCATCCCAGAAACTGTGCTACATGAGTTTTACATGAACTGTGGACATAGCAAAATCTCCAAACAGTAAAACAAGTAATTAATAATTTTGTTGCCTTTGTATGCATTATCCTGTTTAATTGTGTATGATAATTTAACATGAAAATAAAAAAAGTAACATTTTCTTTTATTTTCTAGTTTCGTTTGGAACTGATCCCCAAAATATTTCTATTTTTCTTGAGTGAATGGAACAAACACAATTGGTTTTAAATCTCAGTTTTTTACTCGTACAGCAGAAGGGAAGGAGTGAGACAGAGGAGCATTACAGATGTAGCAATTACCCTATGTTTCTCACCAAAGAGGAAAGGACTGACTGCAAAGCACAAGTACTGTTTATATGCCATATATTTCTTTTTGTAACGTCCCTATGTTGTGCTTAGGTAAATCTCCCACTGAAGCCAATGTGAGTTTTGCCTGAGGGAGGAATAAGACCAGGGCTCTCGCAGGGGACATTTTACATTAAGGAGTTTATTATATTTTTGTATCACAATGGAAGAATGAAATAGGTAAAAGTTACTAAAGCTCTTGTTCGTACTGATCACAAGTGGAATACGATTTCTGGCACATACTATGATACACAGATAAGAGTATACCATATTTATTTGTAATCATAATCAGAGCTATATTGGTTTGATGGGCAGTGAATTTGCTATTTCTACTTAAATTTTAGATACTTATTTATTGTAAAACTTTTTTTTTTTTCAATAACTGGGTCAAAATGCAGCAACTAAAAATACCTAATGCAAAACATAAAAATAATTTAAAGCATTCTGGTGCAAGGGGGGCAGTGCTAACCAATCTAATAAATAAGGCAGTTTAAAGCATTTGTGACTGCTACTGTGATATATCTACATACTTTACAGCATAAATTACTGTACAGAATACTCCGTTTATTAACCTGTGTGTAAACAATACTGCCTGCTGTATGGGGACATATCATGGGATTATGGTCAGCAGAAAGATAAACTGCTGTAGCAGGGTGGGGGAGGCCTGGGGTAGCACATCCTCAGAGAGCAACATGAGCATTATTTTATGAGCTGCAAACAAAGCCATCTCGACTTGAATAATTTTACAAAAAAAATCTGCTGACATTTGTTGCTACAAACAAAATATGGAAATGAACCTCTGTGGTTTGTTACAAAAATAATTCTAGTCATAAACTGGTCTCTGCATACCTCACCTGGCCAGGGAATCTCGCTCAGGAGTTTGCTGTGTGAAAAGAAGGATGAGGAGAGTTGCAATGCACCTTGTCGTGTGCTGTCTGCACTGCCAGCCAACAGCTGATCCCACTCTGGGATTGCCACACTGCCTTTTCAGCCACTGGTGCTATGTTCAGCATGGGAAATGGGGAGGGAACCCTGTGATCATTGCAACCGACAGGAGAAGTAGTGACAAATGTAAGCCTCCTGTTATTTTGCCCACTGTACTGTCTTCCCCACCCATTTGTTTCCCTCACCCATCCAAGTGTGGTTGGGTTTTGATTTCTGCATGGTGGCAACTCCACAGAGAGTCTCACCACAACATGGCACTGGCCAGCAGACACCACTGCAGTCCAGGTTTCCATAAATAATATTCCCAGGAAGGCAGGGAGTTGCCAAAAGCATTATATGTGTGCAGCCATGATTTGTTACTGTGGCTATTGTCTCCATCTGCCACGGTCATCACGGAACAATGCCCCTGCACAGGAAGACCAGGGATTACTGCCCAGAGAGCAATTCTCACACTGTCTGGCTCCTCTGCTTTGGCTGCTGCCCTTCCTGTTGCCATCCATGGAAAGAGACAATGGCACTGCAAGCCCACCTTGACCTGGCTGCTCTGGAGCTCCCAACTCACCACTGCTCTTTCTGCCTCCAGCAACAGCAAGGGAAGCCAGCCCCAGGAGCTGCCATGGGACTACTGGTCTGCTGGCAGACCACGAGCTTTAGGCATCCCAGTGTGGCCTACAGGCTGTTTATCATGGATAAAATTCCCATTTTCACGTAATGAATTGGAAAATGCTGTTGAATTTTCATAAAAAAGAGTAATATTGGCCTCACTTGGGCTCACAGCCAATCTTATCTCTTTCGTCATTTACAGAAAAATTTTGTCCTTGTTTAAAGGAGGCTAGCTCTACTTCCAGGCAACATAAGGAAAAAGTGTCTGCAAGTGTTTAGTAAACTGTAAAATGTATTTTCTTGATATTTCAGTAATCTCAATAGAAAAAGGTGCACATTCAGTTCTCAAGGATCTACTTTGGATTTAGGCCTAGTAAATTATAGAGTGGTCAAGAGGTGTTCCAAGTCTGAAACATATGCTTGAAACACCTGAGAAATAAAGTATTTACCACATACCTACTTTCCTGCATATGTGCTCCCTCCTGACATGGTCTGAGCCCCATCCTGCCTCAGCACATCCCGACATATTTACCAATTTCATCGGGTATTCCTGTCAGCAACAGGAATGACCATAAACCTGGGGTGTGATTTACAGCACCTCTGTATCTGAGCTCATTACCTAACCCCCTTTTTAGCCAGTGGAGACAAACAAGCATTTCTAAGGTGAGATTCACTGTGCTTATTTTAGACCTTCAGTACAAGATTAGGTGATTTCCAACTTTTGTGTTTAACTCAGGATCTTTTTTCTCTTTCATTCCACCTTCTTATCATATTTAACCCCAGTGAATTGTTACAAGGCTGACTCTGTATCCTCCATGGCCTAAAGAAGGTCATTGTACAGGTGAGACCACCAGCTCCTTCCTGCTGGTTCTACTGCAGGGCCATGAAATGGCAAAGCTCACTCAAGTAGATTGGTAGCACAGTTGGGCCAAGGCATCACCCCTCCAGCTGCACTGCTGTTTCACACAAGATATTTGAGTCATCAGCACTAAGGGCTTTTGGTCCCCAAATTACTGGTCCCTCTCATTTGCCTTTCCCTGCACAAGAGAGCTGGAAAAAAACCTGTGCATGGACTCATCAGCACCCACTCTCCTTCCTCAACAGGGAACTGAATTCTCTTGCTAGAAGTAATGGGAGAAGGTGGATGCCAGTCTCAGAGATGAGGTGGGAATGAGAAGAAAACAGGAAGGTCCTGAACTGCTTGGAGCAGCTCTGCACTGCCTTTCACCTTTTTCCTGTGACCAGTTTCAACTCCACCTTTCATGTTGCAAGCTGGGAGATGGAGTTGAGGGAGTAAATGTCTAGAACTGCAGAAGGGATCTCGACATCCAGAGGGACCTTGAGAGGACTCTCATGTGAACCTCATGAGGCCCAATCAGGTCAATTACATGGTCCTGTCCCTGTGTTTGTCCAAGCCCCAGTATCAATACAGATGAAGGATGTACTGGTTGAGAGCAGTCCTGCTGAGAAGGACCTGGGGGTGCTGGTGGATGAGAGGCTGGACATGAGCCAGCAATGTGCCCTTGCAAACAAGAAAGCTAAAAAAGCATGACCAGCTGTTTGAGGGAGGTGATTCTCCCCTCTATTCTGCTGTTGTGAGACCCAACCTGGAGTGCAGTGTCCAGCTCTGGGCTTTCCAGAACAGGAAAGATGTGGACTTGTTGAGCAGATCCAGGGGAGGCCATGAAGATGGTCAGAGGGATGGGGCATGTCTCCTTTGAAGACAGGCTGTGAAAGCTGGGGTTCACTCTGGAGAAGAGTAAGTTCTGGGAAGATCTTACTGTGGTCTTTCTGTACAAAAAGGGGATTTATAAGAAAGATAATGAAAGACTTTACTAGGGCCTGTATAGTGACAGGACAAAGGGAAACAGTTTTCAACTGAAAGAGGGTAAATTTAGATTAGATCTAAGGAAGAAATTAATTACTGTGAGTGTGATGAGACACAGGAACAAGTTGCCCCAAGAAGTTGTGGATGCCCCATCCCCGGAAGTGTTCAAGGCCAGATTGGATAAGGCTTTGAACAACCTGGTCTAGTGAAACCTGTCACTGCCCAGTGCAGTGGGGTTGGAACTAGATGATCTTTGAAGTCCCTTGCAACCCAAACCCTTCTATGATTCTATGAGAAATCTAAACTGCAAAGGAAAATATGCTTTTTTAAACTAGAGGTATATTCCAAAATGGAAGTGAGAAAAAGAATAAGAAGGGCCTGTCCTTTGGTAAATGTTATCTATGTCTAGCTTGTTTCTGCAGGAAATGTCTGTTTCATGTCTGTTGACAGGTTGAGAATTTTGTATGTAAGAATGCCAAGTGGAGCAGAAAAGGATAACTACTGCCAAGAAAGGACTTGTATTGACTGACTAAAATGAACCACATTAGAAACATTTTGTTGATTTGTACTGGTGTTCACTTCTTAGTGGAGTGCTTTATTGATAACTTCTAGGGGTAATGTGTCAGAAGAGAGCTGGAAGTTTGCCCTGGGGATATTGGCTAACAATGGTGTGATTTGGGAAGGTCACGCCCTGAATATTGTGTTCCCAACCTATCTCTGACTTCCCACTTTGGTTACTGGTAATGTGCATCAAAATCGGACACATATTTTGTCACAATAGACTTTTTAAAAAAATGTTTTGTTAAGCAACTAGTTCTCTGCAATACACTGTTCTAAAAGAAAATTTCCATTGATTTGAAGTTATGTGAAGCTGGATTTAGATTAATAAATTATTTGAACAGTTCTGAGGCTGCTTTGAGGAACATACTTTGTACGACTTTCTTTTGCAAAGAAATACAAAGTGACTGAAAGACATAGAAAGATTTGAAATTCTTAGGATGGCCATGCAGCACTTTGTTAATCTGTGCTTTTTGTCCCATTATGTACTGTTGTGATTCCTGCTCTCTGCCAGGATCAAAGTCATAGATACTCTCGGAATGGCAATTTCACCTGGGCTGTGACAGCCGTCGGCACTAAGCACAAGTTTTATACACTCTGATGCTTACACCAAGAGCTTACATAGTATTTAAGGATTTTGTAGGTCTTGTAGCTCTGGACTCAGGGGTGAAATTCATCCAATGTACTTAGCAGTTTTTTCCATAGCTCTTCAACACACTTTCCTTCTGAGGATACAAAGTGATTTGCAAACATTAATTAGTTCTCATAAAGCCCTATGAGGCAGATAAATGTTAAGTATCCCTGTGTTAGTACATATGAGAAACATGAGACCTGAGTGCCTTATCATTCATGCTGTTCACTGTATTTGCTCCCAAAAATGACTAAGTGCCATGGGACAGAGGAAATCCCCCTTTTTTCCCCTAGTTCTGTTGTTTTCCTTGGACCTTCTGGAATTTTTGAGGGCAGCAGGGATAAGGCTGGGCTTCAAGCTGCAGTGTGTGAAATTCAAGCTACACAAATTGCAAAAGTGAAGGAGCCTTGGTGTACTTGTTGCTGGTTTTGGGGGCAAAAGCCAGGCCCTTTATGCTATCCGTGAGTTACTTGCTCCATGTCCCAGCACCCCACTGGCAAGGGACCTTGGGCTGCCAAAGCAGGAAACATCCCTGGAAGTCAGGCATACTTGTGGGCTACCAAAAGCAACAGGGCTAGACAGCAAGTGGAGGTGGAGGAATTGCTTGAAGAAATAGCCCCAGCCAGATCTCACCCATCTCACTGAGGAAAACCCTAGTCTTTTGAAAGAACTATGGATGCTCTAAATCTTAGTGCTTTTCCTCTCTGTAGCTTCAGTCAGCTTAGCACAAACAGGACCTAAAGTGACTTTCCCAGTTTCTTAATTAACCTTAAAAGCAATTTAGAGCATAGGGGCCAGTGACACTGAAAATGGAGACTTGGCCATTTTGAGGGCAAACAGCAACTTTGTGAGAGACAGTAAAACAGCTAAATTTTCATGCTAACAGTATTGGCTGAGAGACATAATTCCACATTTTTTGAGACAGACTAGACATAAGATTATCCAAATGCTTTTCTGAATGCATTCTAACAAATTTATCTATGGTTACATGCCTTCCCAGCCCTTGATGCACAGCACATAACCTAATGTAACAGTTGTAATTATGATAATGATCAGACCAACCAGGCATTTTTAAGACATGAAAACTAGATGAATTCTTTAATTTCAAACACAAAATGAGAAGCATATTAGTCTGTGCCAGACAGACTTCTGTTGTTACATTAACAAGTCTGTATACTTCAGGCATTGTTTGTATTTTTATTGTGCCAGGAGATTTTAGTCTTTAGTTTGAGGATTCTCCCTGAATGGGGGAGGGAAACGTTGCTATCGCTGTGAACAAGAAACATTTCTTTCTGACATATTAAGCATTAAGAAGATTATGTAAAGACAAGGCATATTGCAGGAGATGCTCTTAATATAGCTTTTACCATGAACCCACGATCTGTCAAAATTTAGGAGAGTTAAAAAACCTATTGCTTTGACAATCTTTTCATTTTAAAAAAATCGTCTTGTAAAAAGATCAAGGAATTCACCCACTGTTATTTACATAAAATTCTAACTTTCCTGCTTAAAATCATGAATCATTGAATGTCACATCTGTGGGATATCTAGGCAGATGCCATTAATCCAAGTCATTTTGCAAATTCCAATTTCATTTGGATTAAGCTACAACTAAGTCAGTGAATAGCATATACTGTACATGCATTAAGGCTGGTGACTACTAAAGTCTCTTGGGTAGATAAACTAAGTACAGATTAGCCATATCTAAGTGTATGTCCTCATCTGGGGAAGAAAAGTTATCCTGACATTTCAGATTTGAATCAGTAGCCATGAAAAATGGTTGAACACTTGTATTACAAAAGAGATACTATGGCACAGTCCCAAAGGTGCATTTCATACAAATTAATTAGCTACAGAAATTATTTTGACAACAGCTACTGCACTTCTGAGGTGATATGGCTGCTCAGTGATGAGTACTTGATGATCAATGGTAGGCACTAGTAATATCCTTCATGCTGAGTAACTTTTATTACTATTTAGATTTACAGTATATACATATGTGTTTGTATCTACACTTGGGGCTTGATCCTATTAACCTCCTTTACCTAAGGGCTCCTGTTCACTATAATCTCTTGCTTTTGAACTCTGTGTTATTTGAACAAAAGACATAGGCAAACAAGGGGCTTGGGTATCCTGCCACATGACAGGAAGAACTATGCCTGGCTTTTGACCACACTTGAACCTCTGGATATGCTTTGTTCTTACCTGACACTCATGCCACTATGCCATACTACAAAGGATTAAGGCCAAGGGCACTGTATGATCTTGCTGTCTGTGAGAATCCCATAGGCTGTTCTGGATTTGTCAAGTCCACCTGCAACATACAGTTCCTTTAAATGTATTCCCATTGGTGTATCAACTCTTACTGTTTCAGAAGACTCTGTTTGTAAGCAAACCTCTTCCCCCAGGCATAATCGTTCTGGATTTGTACAGAATGACTTCTTACTTTTCCAAAATTGAACCTGAATGTTGCTATGGCTAAAGAAGCCTGCATGTTCCTGGACTTTTACAGCAGATTAAAATAAGGCAGTGTCTTTCATGGAACTGCAAAGAAGGACAGTCTCCTCTGGTCCCATCCAAAACACACAGAGCATCTTTGACTCACAGTGTGATATGCCTAAGACTATTCAGGTTCCTGAATTAGTGCATATGCTTAACTGGACCAGATATAAAGTCACATGCACTTTTGCAGACCAGGCCCTAAGAAGATGAAATTAAGTATTGGTTGTCACCATGCCATATTCAATCATCCAGTCAGCAGCAAACAGCCTGCACAAAAGAGTATTCTAAATAACCTCACTAAAATAATATAGCTGCAAGAAACCTTATGGAAAGGCCAAACCCTCTAATCCACTCTTCCTGTTGCACCACCAGAAATTAAGGCTCAGTATGCTCCTCAGACAACACAGATGATGCCAGCATAAAAACTAAAAAACAGTAAGATTTCTGTGGAAGCAATAGGTATTTTAGCTGAAATAACTCAATGTAAGAGCAAGGTACAGGAAAGGACAATCATCTACAGAGATGCTTAGTACTTGGAAATGTTACAACAGAACACCATTAATTCTTGCATTTCTTTGAAGTTTCTTGACATATTATATCCATACAAAGAGATCATCATGATTAAGAAAAATATCCCAATCTTAGTAAAATAAACATGCTTCAAATTTCCATATTTGAAACTCAAATGCCACATGTGCAATAAAACTAAACTCCGTTTAAGGCAAGTAATATATGTTACTTCTAAAATTTCTCAACATTAAACATCAGAAAGGGCTCCCAAACCCCCAAACTTATCTGAAGATAAACATCATAGGCACCGTCAAAGAAAACAGAAGCTAATCTAGCTGGAGTTTCACTTTCCTGATCTGAGGAGAAATCCCGCAGTACCTGCAGATGGCATTGAAGCAGCTGACAGAATCCGTTGCTACTAGTCTAGCAAATCCTGAAAGACTTCCACAGCTGGAGATCAGGCAAGTGATAAACAGAAAGGCACAGATCAAGTTCTCCACGATACTTGTGATGAAACAAATTGTTTTCCTTCTGGGGTGGGTGACAGCCAGGGCTAAGGGTGATGGCAGGACTCAAAGGTCACGTATTTTGTCATTTAAAGGCAAGTACATGTTCTCTCCTAAAGCCAGCCACATTGTAACACTCAAGTCCATTCTAAGAGGTGACCACAGCCACAGGGATTCTCTTGGGGGAAGTATCTGAGCACCGATGGGCACGTAAATATTGGCCCAGGATGGCTTGGGGCTGAGCAGTTCCTTGGTGGCTGCTTCAGAGAACACAGTGAATGCTCTGGGTCTGAGCAATAGCTGGAGTTATGGTGAGCAGCCTCAGCAGAAAAACACAGCTATGTGGGGCTCAGTGTGCTCATAAGCCCACTCTTTATCACAGGGTACATGGAATCTGTGCTACCAAGGACATTCGACTGAGAAATTGTGCCATACTGTTTGGTATCTTTTCTTCAAAATGCAGCTCTTCAAAAATAGTGGACAGAAAAAAAAAGGCAGCAAGGACCAATTAATCAACCATTTGTATCAGTGGCTACTTCTACTTATATCTTCTATTGAAAGTGTCTTTTGTACTCACATTTTATTAACATGTAAGCAAATTAGATTAGAAAATAACAATAAAAGGGCTCAACTAATGACTTGGACAAGAACAGTCCATTGAAAGTCACCGGTGCTGCTGATTTGAGTAAAGGCAGCAAATCTAAATGCAAAAATGAAAAATTTCCAATATAGAAAAAAACCCCCTAAATATGTGAAAACCACTGAAAATGAACAGAAATGCACTGAGTGCAAGCACAGTTGATATGAACTGGCCTTGACCTCATCTGACCCAAATTAAACTCCAATTATTGTGGGATTAATTCTTCTGGCATGAAAAACACAGCCTGTCAACAGGAACTGAAAACATCCCATAAATCAAGAAACGTTAAAGCCTAGTTGAGGATTATGCATGAAGAGTGAGAGGATTATGATGGGAAACAGATCTTAGCCTGATGAGCAGCAAACTCAGCTTCCCAGATAAAGGAAATTGCATGTAATGCTCCCATACTGCCTGGAAGAAAATGTTGCAAGCTTCTGCTAGATGAAAAAGATATGAAAGTCAAAATCTGTGGGATGAAGCCTTCCCATGCAAAGCCAACAACTGTTGTAAATATCTGTCTGTGTGTGTGTGCAGCTGAAATTAACACATTTTCCTTCCTAAGTGGATTACTGTTTGCCATATTTTTTCCTTATCTATTTACTGTCAGTAACAGAATGCAATTTTCCACCATCTCTTTTAAATTCTTGCTATCAGCATATCTCCTTTTCAGGCCTTCCTTTTGCTTGATACTGTAGGTTGCACTGTTGGTGAGGAGCTGAACGAGACATAAAGTTATTTAAGAAGACAGGAGATAAAGAAATGCATGCAATTTGTTGAAACTTATTGCACATGAAGGAATGCTGTCTTTCTCCGACCACATGCGGACTACACAACTCCTCCCTGTGCTCCAGTGGAGAAGTAACAGGGAGATGGCACATTAATATGGAAACTTCTGTGACGTGTCCATGCTTGTAGTAAAAATTCTCCATGTCTACGATTTGCTCTTATTCATTCCAGTTCAGGAAAGCCTTTGTGTATGTGCTTAAGCTCTTGCTGAAGTCATCAGGATTTCAGTACAAGCTTAAAGTTAAGAATCTATTGAGCTTTCCTGAATAGGGATCTGTGCTTATTGCACTTGGTTCAACCAACCCATAAGATTTTGGTTTCTGAGTTTTTCAGTACAAGAATAGAAAGGGTATGTTTGTGCATTAAGATCAGTTCTTTATAGTATTTCTAGTGTATGAAAATGTTTGGAGAGTGATACAGAACAATTCATTCTGAAGAGACATCATTGTATATTGTACCTCTGTGCACATACATGTCTACACTCAGAAGAATTTTGCTCAATATTGAAGAAATGTTCACCTTTGTTTGGATCAATGCTGTAGCTGACTTTTTCTGTAGCACAGTGTCCAGAATAACTGAATTATCCATGAAAGGGATCTGTCCATGTGAATGGCACACAGTCATTATGACAAGTGAGCACTATTCCGCACCCAGTGAAGTCCTTGTTGAGTGTACTGAACTAAATGCTCCATACTGCTGTGCAAGGTGATAGGTCCCATCAATGCATCTAAGTCGTTAAAAAAATCTGTAGGGGAAAAAAAAAAGATTCGCATCAGAAGAGTGAATCTTTATTTGCTACTTGTCACCCTTTAACAGATTTTATTCTCTTGCAAATTGAGTCAGGCTGAAGATTCTGTGGGAATGAAAGTTTAATGCTGGTGAGATTAATTTTAAAGCCCCGCGGTTCATGATGTTACAGGCTGATGCACAACAATTTTCTTTTCAAAGAACAAAGCAGTGAGTTCTTCAGTTTTGCTTTTCATTGAGTCTTGATAAATCGAACAGACTCTGGGCAAGATTTATTCTGAGATTGAGGACAAGTAGATCAAAAAGTCCACACACAAGTGTCCAATGACACATTTGTGATATGCTAGCTATTTAAGCTAGACAGAGAAATAGAGGCCCGTACAACACGGCCAACCCAGCCTAAAGAGTAATTTGGCTAACTAGACAGTTAGGACTTAAAATCACAGAATGGTTTGGGTTGGAAGAGACCTTAAATACCAGCCAGTTCCAACCCCTGTGCCATGGAGAGGGACAATTCAGTTGTCTACTCAGAGGCACATGGTGCCCATTTGAGATGCTCTCAGGGAGTTGATACAGTCTGGACTGGCAGATCTAACAGGAGAGTTCTGGAGCAGCAGTTTAGGTAAGGATACCTCAGTGAATTGTATCCCTGTCTCCCTTTCAGGGTGGACTAAACAGCACCCTGAACTCCTGTTTGTATTGAACAAAGCTCCATCAACTGCAATGGGAGATGAGCCCCCCAACTCATATCTACATACCCTCACTTAGGTGCCCTTGTTTTGACTCGGATCTTGCCCATGTCCTTGCCTTAAATACACAAATTAGCCTGAAAACCAAGGAATACTTGACCACCAAGTCAGATGCTGAGGCATTTGCTCATGGAAACCAGTGCACCTAAAAGAAGCTTGCTGCAGGCACCTTGTACCAATCTGTGTCTGCTACAGATGGTGGAGGGCTAGGGGCTGTTCATTCCTTCTGCAGAAAGCAGGTGTGCTCCTGCTTTTTGACGTGGGCTAGCTAAACACATCCCATGCAGCTCCATGACTTTGGGGGCAGGAAGCTGTTTTACTTCACACAAACCTTCCTCTCTAGAATGCACAGATGGCAGTAAGTGCTACTCACAGCCAAGTCTGTGACCTGTCTGTCACAAGTCCTGGCTCAACTCCTCTGAGCAAGACAGCTATCAAAATGGTCTTTTTGGGCTGTTTTGGGACAGACTAGGAGCAGACTGAAAAAAGAAATAATCTCTGCAGTCCTACTTTGCAGACAGGTTTCATATCAAAATAGTTATTTTCCTGATCCAAATCATGTGACAGTCTTCTAGAACAGTCCATTGCCTTGCCTTGCTCACCTCTGTTTTCCTTGGCCAGGTTGTCAGCCATCTCCCAGTAGTCATAGCTGTGCAGGATGCTGTTGGTGATGCTGACGTGGTTGGCGGCCATCTGATGAATGCGCTGCGGGATGCTGATGATAGGAGATGGGGAAGGGGCCCCTGTGCTCCCCTGGGATCCTACAGAACTGACTGGAGAAGGGCTAGGGGACATAGGTGATGGAGTTCCTGTGCTCCTAGAAACCAGTGTTAATACAGTTATTTAAAAGGTGTTGTGATTAAAACCACGAGAGTATCAGAACATACCATAGGTAAAAATATACGATTTCTAACTGCCAATCTGATACAAGTTTCTGTGCAACTTACTTTCCACTGGCACCCCAAGGAGATGGGTTCTGGGCAGCTTTTGATGAATTCTGGAAAGGAAAGAGTAATTCACAATGCATATAATTTATATAAGACTACAAAATGAAAACATTAAAGAGTATAAAAGTACAGAAATGTAAAGAAAGTGATGCAATTGCATCTCATGATGCAATAAACCCAGTCGGCCTAGTTTGATGTTATGATGAAGCAGTGCTGCAGAACAGACTTGAAACATAGTCTTTTAAACACACTGGCATAGGGGCTGATTAGAAAAACATTAGGTGAAATGGAAAATTTTCACATAAATCCTGGGAATTCAGAAAAGAAAGTGCTGCAGGACTCTTTGTAAAGTTTAGGTTGGAATTTCTTGTGATGAAGAAAATCAGTAAGATTTCCTCCCACTCTCCTGCCCCCAGTGACAAATGTCATTCCCCTAGGACCTGCAAGACTGTGTAAATCTGCTCAGCCTGGCATCCACTGGGATGTGAATCTGAGGATCTGCAGCTCAGGTGGGAATTTTAACCACCAGGCTCAAAAATCTTGCTCGTGATTGCTCCTCGTGGAGCTGTTCCCTTTGGTCCAAACATGGCAGCATTCACAAGGTCAGAGAGACTGCCCATGTAGATTGGTGGTTTTCATAGATGAAGGATTCCCCAGAGAACCCCAGAAGAGGCCATCTGATCATTTAGTGTGGTCTCTTGTATGCCTGGAGTCATTAAGACTCTGGTATACTGTGCTTAGACTAAAGAATTTCATTGCTTGAGGAGAGACTACCTTGTACAAGCACTGTATTTACAGAGGAGGAGAAATTCAGGTGTCAGCAGTAATGGAGACTAGATAGGTAAAATGATTTTAGTAGTTAAAACACCAGGAGCTGGAGGGGTTTCAGTCACTGGTTCCTGACCACTTGACCTGTGGAAAAACTCCACTCCTCTCCCAAGTGACTGATGTAGTCCTAGGCCTGCAGAGAGAAAGAAGTCTAAGAAACCAAGCTTTCCTAGCCCATCCCATCCAGTCTCACATTCAGCAATGGCTAGTTTGATTCTTCAGAGGAAAGTAACCTCCTGGTGCTCCCTGAAGCCAAACCTGGAGGTTATTTTGTGCTGGAGAACAGCCCTCTCTTCTTGACATCCATGTGAGACCAAAGTCCTCCAGCTTGAGATCTGTTTATGGATACTGTTTTAAATACAAGGCTGCAGGTGTTGTAAACTGCATGAGCTAGAAGCAACAACAGCAGTACAAAACCTCTTAGTCTCTTAAGGCTTAGGAAAGAAAATGGTAAACAAGGGGCTTCAGATGTTCACGGATTTCAAGGCCAGGAGTAATCCTGCAGTGTACACACTCTGCAATATCTGTTTTCCACCAATCCTGGCACTTCTAAAAGAAGCTAATATACTTTGAAAATTTATCTTATTTTATTCTTTATAAAAAGGACAGATAGCCATATAGAAATTTTTAGATACTATTTATCCTTCTTGTTCTTCTGTGTCCTGTTCTATGTTTAGCAGGCCTCACAATTAGAAAACCAAATGCTGTTTCACAGTTTCAAGACTGAAGCTGCCTAACTTCAGTGCTAGCTCTGGGATTTTGTTGGTCCAAAGCCAGCAAAACCGCATGTAATTTGCAAATTATCAGCTCTGTTTCCATGTACACAATGACCTCTTAATCCATTCAGCACTAAACTGGACACATCTCCTGAGCCTCTCTTCAAAAGAGTTTGTTTTCTCAGTTTTACTGTGTCTTCTGAACTGCCCCTTGGGTTTCCACATCTTTTATGTGCATCCCAACACTGTCTGTATTTTAGCAGTGATCACATCAGTGCTGTGTGTACCCTGTCATTCTTCCTGCATTTTGACACTGGGTCCTCTCTGTCCCAGGTACATGATATAAAAAAATAATCTTTGGAGTGTCCCACAAGAGGTTCTTCCTTCAGAGGGTTTTTTTTTTTGGTGTTTTTTTGTTTTGTTTTGTTTTGGTTTTTTGGGGGGTCGTTTGTGTGGGGGTTTTTTTGGCTTTTTTGGCTTTTTTTTGGTTTTTTTTGACAGGAAAAGCTAAGTTTGAAAAGATAAAAAAGGAGAATTTCTCATTTACCATCTTAAATAGAACCAACCAGGGAATCCTCAGCATTTGATCCTGCTACAGAATAGATTCTTTTTTTTCCCCCTTTCTTTTCTGATCTCTCTCAGAACTACTTGTCTTCATCTTTCTACTGTAATGGAAACGGAGTACCTGTTGTTTACTTACATAGTTGGAAAGGAAAATTTGAACACTGGAGTCAAGGATACTTCCACTGTAAATGTAACCAACCTCTGCCTTATTGTACAACTTCCCAAACACCTTTTTTTTTCTCATATTTTGGGTATACTTCAGCTTCCTCTCAGTTCTGCACCAGAAAGGTGGGAGTAAGGATTCTTAAGAGTATAATGTTGTAAAGGACCAGCTCTCATCCCACTTTTCCTACTGCAACCCATTCTCCTGTTTTTTTTATGCTCTTGTATGTTCCTGGCCCCTGAATATCTGTGCCTTCTTTTTAATTCTCTGCTGCATTTTTAAAATAATGGAAATAAAACACTTATAGGAGATTTGAAATAGTATTTTTTTTCTTTTCTGAAAGAAAAGTTTGCCTAATTTTCCCTGCAAATGTGCAACAAGATTTAGAATCTTTCTCTGATTGATAATATATGAGGAAGCTCTTAATGCAGTCAGCATTGCATGTCCCTTGGTTTTGAAAGCTTTTAGATACCAAATAGGAAAGGAGTGGAGAATTGGCCTGTTTTCCACTGAAAATTATAGCAAATGGAATTTTTTTCAATTTTTGCTTTTAAAGGTGAGATTACTTTCTAAGGTGAAGCTATGCTATCATGGTATCAGCAGAGCTCTGCAAAAACCAAACTCTTCTTGGCTACACTAGAGTCTGAGTGCATTTTATGTTTGCTGTGAAACTGTCTCTGTCTGCTAGCAGGTGACATTTTACATGGTTAAGAGCTGTTCTTAATACAGCTATTCTCTGAACTGGTCAAGAAAAATAAAGTACTTCAATAGGCACATATTTCTTTCCCCTAAAATCAAGTAATTGTTAGAGAAACATAACATGCTGAATTATATATTGCTAAATTTTTCAAGCAATTACACTGACTTCAATTTCCATTTGACAATAACGGATCTGTCAATTCCGTTCCCTGTCTTCATGTGTTCAGAATTTGGTCATAAGCATTCGTGCTTGTATTTGAATTTTTTATTAACAAAATGTCAAAGGATGGATGTTTTTCATTTCAAGGTTCTTCTGTCTGCAAAAAAACCCCAACATATGAGCCCTGTGTTCAAAGACAAATGGCTGTTGAGGTCTCGCAAAGCAGTTTGTCTTAAAACATTTGTACGTTCGTTCTTTTTTTGTTTTTTAATTAGGAAGATAAAGGCTAATTTTCGTGTTTGTATATCACATGCTGGACGGATTGACTGCAAGGTGAGCTTCACCTGAAAGATTTTGTGCTTGAGATACTTTCCAGAGAAAGGCTGCCTGTCAAAGAAAATACATTAAAATACTTTGAGAGACTTCCAGTATTTTTCAAAATAAACAGTGCTTGGACTTGTCAGAAGTGAAAAATGGAAGCAGTAATAGGTGAAGCAAAGCAGGAAGGGGAAGGCAACAGTGCCATGTCAAGTACATGGCAGGTGGTCTGTCTGCCCTCTGATGCTTCTGTACAACTCCTGCTGAACTCAGTGTGGGCTGTTTGACAGTTCCCTGGGTAAGATGTCCTCCTGCACTTCCTAGCTACTGATGCTGCTGAGTGGAAGGCCTGCATCTGAGGACTGATCTAGATCAAAGTCTTCAGCTCGTGGGAAGTGTAATCTCAAAGGGGATTCTTTGAGCAAAATCTGCAAAACCTATTCACAACAGAGCTGGACAGCACTAGACAATTGACCAAGAATAATCTGAAAATACCTGTTTGTTAGTACAACAAATTTATCATCCTTTGTGAAGGGTCACAGTTTGTATTTTTCAAAGAGGGACCCTTGTGATAATAACTGAATTAACTAGAGCTCAGATGTTGCCATGGGAGTCTATGGTAAAACACCACTGACTTCACAGGGGAAAATCTAATGCCAACACAGCTACTGCTCTAGTAAGATGCTGTATGTCCTGTAAAGACACATTGATCTAAAAACATGCCATAAATAATGCACCTTGAAATACTCAATAAGCGCTTTTGAATACTTGACAGCGTGGTCTCTCTTGAGTCGGAACATCCTCCAGTACAGAAGAGCCAGGCAGCGGTAACTGGAACATAAGGGAGAACAGAAAATAGAGAATGACTCCTGAACAGAAATCCCACAGAATATCTTAAATCTTCAAACTAATACAGAGTGGAAGGCTGACAGCACCTTGCTTACAGTTTTTATCACCATTTGTTGGCAGTGCTTCACACTTGGCCATGGATTCATGAGCAGAGCTATGCACTACGGCCAGGACAGGTCGTGCTGACAAATGATACCAGTGAGATACTAAACAAACTATACTCAGAAGGGTCTGGGCTCCCAGGCCTTCATTAGGGCTTGAAGTCTGCACACTCTCCCATGAAAAGAGACATCCTGGAACTCAACATACACATAAACAGCTTTTTGAGATATCTTATCTTGGGACTTTATTGCCATAACCTGGATCCTGTACAGTGAACTGGAGTTATAGTGGATGTATTTTGTATACACCCAGTGGTCCCTTCCAGCAGCTGGAGATGTCTGGGATAAAGGGAAACCTTGCATCTGGCACAGATTTCAGTGGCCAAGCTTCTGTGTAGGAAACCAGAATGGCGATTGTGTTGGAGCCTGGAGGCTATTCCCAGGCCACTTGCCTGATTTGGTCCCCAGAGGAAAGCAGCAGTGCGCAGAAAAACTCAACCTGCTGTACTGGTACTGTCTGCCCCTGTGCTCCTCGTTAGTCTGCAGAGTGCCACACCTTTAAACTGCATAATTAAATGAGAGTAATGGCTATTGACGATGGTTATGTACCACAATAGTCAGTATTCAGGACACATACACTTTTCTTTGCTAGTGTCTTTAGGTGTACCAGTCTATTTTCCAAATTGAGAATCACTATCATCTCTTCCCAGCAAGGTTTCTGGATTGAAAACGTGTGAAAACTGGGGCAAGTGTGAAAGTGCCCCACAGTAATCCTGCTTTCAAAGCAAAAACCATGTGTGTTTTGCTTTTTCTTTGGCAGCAGAGGCCTCGTTTTTACAAGCAGTAGTCTTGAAGCCAATCCGGAGCAGCAGAGGGTGCCTTGAGTTTGGAAGTGCAGAGTGGTCCCCATCTCCCCGCGCCCAAGAGCTGCCCACAACTCAGCGAACCCCTCGCACTGTCTCTGAAACAACCCCGTGGCAGGCAGGGCTGCAGAGGCAGCCTGGCCGCTGTCCGGAGCGCGGCGGTGAAATCCCGGCCGTGGCCGCTGGAGGACAGTGTCTCCCCAGGAGAAGCGGGCCGGGAGCGGCGGGCTGGCAGCCTGCCCGGCGGGCGCCGGCAGCAGCCGCGGGATGCGGCGGCCGCGCAGCCACCACCATCACTCTCCCTCTGTCACCTTCACAGGTACAGCACATATGCAAATGGTGTCAGCTCATCTGTTGGCTGGCAGACGGTGAGTTAAGATTGCCATTCATCGCCCAGAGAAGGCTCCGTCTGCTTTCCCTCGCGCTGACCTTTCTCCTGCTGGAACAGATGCAGCGGCTCCCTGAATTTGGATGTGCTTCCACACGCACCGAAGCGCTCCGGCAGCTCTCAGCAAGCCTTTGTAATATGGCTTTATATGTCCTTTTTAAACCGTTCTTTAGTCATTTTCCCACCTAAGCATTTTTAAAGCAATTGCCACTAATGAATTCTGTGGGCCTCTCGATGGCACAGAAACATAGTGACAGAAAAAGGGCATTTAAAAAAAAAAAAAGCATCTCTGAATATTTTGTTCCTTTTTATACAAATGATTAATTAGGACGCCTTCTTTATGGAGGCTAAAGATGCATTTAATTTGGTTTTTTAACAGATGGTTAATAGATGTTAAAAACACACTTGCTGATTGTAAATGTCCACTTACTGAGACTCAGCAACCATGTAATAGGTATTTTATGTATTAACTACAAAGATATTAAATTAAAAATTGATTTTAATAACATTCTAGTATTTTACTAGCAATCAGAAACCATCCCATAGAATCTTAAGGTGCTTACACATATATTTAGAAATCTCAATTTAATAGATAATCCAAGAGGCTTAATTATCCCCATCACCATATTGCCCTTCATATAATATGAATATAATTTATGATTATTGAGCCTAAAATGTCAGCCACAAAAGAACTTACCGAGCTGTTGGTACAAAAGTACATCACTCATAAAAACAACAAACCATCAGGCATTTAAAAATTAATTACACTGACATACCATAGCCAACCTGTCACAGTCAATAAAAAAGTATGAATTGCTTATTTGCAGAGACAGAATGCAGACCTGGTACAGTGATACAATGGCTGGACCTTCACAGAGAAGAAAGTATTCTCTTAATTTCAATAGAGAACATAATTCTATCTGACTGCATCCAACATCTGATTTTCAAGAACTGGCTCATTGCAGAAAAGAAGCTTTTTGAGGAAAGCTTGATCTACTAACCATAATGCTACCAGCTGTTTGTCTTCTGGCGTGGCGTTGGGGCCTGAGTGGGTTTTTAGTCTCACTGCATACCTTAAGCAAGAAGAAAAAAGCCAGTGTGAGTTAATTGAGACAGCTTTATATTACTGATCAGAGAACTATGCTGCCAATGCCGTTTGATCTGCCTCTTTATACATTGTTCAAGTTACCAGACACACGTGTTTTTCCTGGTTGTGTTTCAGAGCTGTTTTGCCATTAGCAGTGCATCTCTGCATTTGTTAAACAGCCGTGAACCCCCTTGATCATCCATCAGTCCAGAGGAGAGCCTAGCTGGCGAGGTGACAGTGTCCTACCAAAATACCCTCTGCTGCTGCAGAGACCCAGTTACACAGAGTTCATGCAGAAAGGGGTTTGGAGCATTTGAAGGCAGCCAGCCTGCCTGGAAGCTGGTGCTGACCTCACCCTGCCAGTTCTGAGTGTGTCTACCCAGATTTGCTCCTCCGAGCACAGCACGGCAGAGGGGGAACATGTGGCTCAGAGCTATTTTTGCTCATATGACATTACATTCAAACTCTATAAATATTAAAGATCCACAAAGGTAGCACTGGTGTTTCAAGACTGTATGTGCTATGCAATCACAAATTGGTTTCTGGAAATCTCAGCTTCCAGCTGAATACCTGAACAACAGACAAGGTTAGAACAACACACAGTGCTTCTGGGCTCACTTCCAGGAAAATACCTGTTCCCCATAATTAGCTGCTTGTGATTTTTTCTTACTTTTGCTTTCAAATTCTGATATCTGTGCAAAGATTCAGTATGAACATTTTGTTTCTACAGGCATACCTAGCAAACCACTTATTTTTCTGACTTTCAGTGAGATCAACAGCAATTCACATTACAACACGGCCATAGCTATACACATTATTGAGAGTTATGGATCTGCAAGCAAAATTAATTTCCAGAGTTAGGACCATATATTTACTACCATGAGAAAAGACAGGGCAGACAAAGAAAGAGCTTTTTGCCTTTTGGGAAAAAAACAAAACAAAACAAAACAAAAATGGGAGGAATTGCAGAGGTGGTAAAAAAAGAAGGAAAAAATTGCAGAGATTGAATGTACTATTCTCTTACAGAAAAAAAAAGTATTTGATTTTGTTCAACAACCTTCCAGTTAGAAAGGTGGCTTCAATCCACTGAAATGCATGAGAAGACAGCCCTAAGTGGAACAAAATGTCAGTGGAGTTATTAACATGCAAGAAAATCTTCACATCAACACTAAGTCCAAAAGAATGCTTTTGTTTTAGAAGCTCTGATTCATTATGAATATGATTAAAAATGAAATGTGTTATTTCCTATGAGCTTAATCCTGACAAGAACTGCGTGGTTGACTGCCCTGAGGAAGGATACCATGGTCGGTGTCAGTGCAGATTTCTCCACTGGTGTGTCTGGGGTCGCTCTCTTGCAGAGTCTTTCAGCTGCTGCAATGATTTTGTCCTTTGTTTTCTCTACCAATGACACTCCCAATAACAACAATTTTAAGTACCGACTATAAGAGAGAAAAGGACTCAAGAGACATACTTTCTTCAGAGGGACTGTGGATGTGAATTCTAGACTGCCCTGTTTGGAGAGCCATGAAGGTGACTAAAGGTAGGGGCAGCTCTAGGGTGAACTGCACTCCTGACTCCACTGGCTACTTTAGGAGCACACACATGAAATGGACTTTAAGTGTCCATTTTTCTATCACTGTTCACATCTTCTTTCAGGTAATCTTTAAACAGCAATCTTAAACGTGTTGCAATATTTTTCAAGTTACCATTCTCCATGAGAATGTTTCGTTATTATGGATTACTGGTTTCCTCCACTGAGTAGCTCTGGACTTACACAATTAAACTCTTGAAGTGATTTGCAACCCAAATAATAGGAAAACCTTTGGGGTTTTTGTTTGTGTTTTTGTTTGTTTCTTTCAGCTTTTTTTTTTCATTCTTCACAATTTCTTGATTTAATTTTGAAAGAAATCACAGATAATACATATACATTACATATGGCTAACCAGGCCCCTGTAAAGAGTCCACTTCTACCCTTTTACTGCATGTATGAAAACAGGTGATAATGCAGAAAAGCATGTTTACACAGAGTAACCCCTGCAGTTATCTCCTTTCTTTCCTACCTGATGAGTTCAACTGTTTCTGAATACATGGTATAAGGGGATTTAGATTCCATTGGGCCTTGTTCCATTGCATTTCCACACTCAATAAACGATAGTGCTGCTTCTGCATAATTCAGTGCCTTTCCAAACTTCTCCACCTAGAGAGAAAAAATAAGGACACAGAGATGTAGTGTAATCATCAAGATGTTGTTACATTTGATGGGATTTTCTCAACAAATATCGTAAACTTGACACAATTTGATATATCTTCAGGTTCACAATTTTTCCTGTGAGAAAGCTGATACCCATCAAACCCTGTGCAGCAGTGAAAATCATAAGATACAGAAAACAGAGCTAGAAAAGGCTCTGAGGTATTATTTGTTCCACACTCTTGCGTCCAAAGAAGGGTAAGGTTTGCCTAGGACATTCCCAACCATGTTTGTCAAAGCTCTTCCAGTGCTGAAAATTCCACAAACTCATTTGTTCCAGCTTTCATCTTTCATTTAAAAGGGTATCACGCATCCTTGCAAGCATAATTTTTTATCACTCAACAAAGAATGGTAATGGATATAGAGAACTAAGAGAAGAGAATTACTTTGACTGCTAACTCTTACACAAAGGCTGATCTCTGTACTCCTGTCTTCTTTATCCCTACCATTTTCAGCAGTGTTCTCCTCTTGTCAGGAATTTACTTTCTATATCCTCCTGCTCTTTCAGGGACTTCTCTGCTCCCTCAGCATCTTCTGCCGTCCTCTTTCCTTGCCCCGTTTTTTCTCCTATTTTTGGTACTTCTTTGACTTTGTGTGTGTATTTGTGCACTAACATGCATATACACGCATGTCCTCAGTAACACTGTATATGCAAATATGCATCTAATGTTCATATGTGTACACTTACATGCCACTTATCTGCCCTCAGAATTTCATTTTCGATGTGAAGAGAGAGATGAATCATACTAATACCTCTCTGTCCTGACTTTTCTCTCCTTCAGTCGGAACTCCTGCGGTACATAAAGCCCATTAATGGACTGGATGCATTTGGTTGAAATCTGATGCACACAGTGAAAGGTTAATGGACCTTATTCTTTTCCAAGGGATAAAGATTTTTAAATAGTAACTTTGGAATGGCACACTAGCTTCAATCTATTTTAGGTTCTTGTATGACTCCCACTGCGATCATACCAGAGAACTTCACAAACTTTTTATTATATTTCTCCCCCTGATGCTCCAGTGCGGGTGGAAGTGCTATTATCCCAATTTCACAGATGGGGGACTGAGGAGCAGAGAGACTTAGAGTAATTTTCAAGCTGCTCACTCTAAGTGCCTGTGTCAGTAGTGAAGTGCCAAAGTAGGAGGTGTCGAGCCCAGCAAGGTGATTCAAAGTGCCTGGAGGCACTTTGGCAATATGGCATTTTCCCCAGGATGCCTACATAGCCAGGGAAGGAGAAGAAGCACCTGCAAAGGGCTGTTCACAAGATGTAAGTAAGGTGCTGGTCCACTGTGTAGGGAAGCTGAATGTGGAGGGTATTTCAACCAGCTGATACTGATAGAAAGCTATTTAAACCGTGCCTAGGTGACTTTCATGCAGCAAACTCACGGCACAGCAGAGAATAATGCTTGCAACTCCCCTTTCTGGGAGTCTACCATAAAAACATTTCTCTCCTGGCTAAGAATTTCCTTTGCATATTAAGTGATCCTTTCCATTCTGTTTAAAGTGACACACTAAACTGCACCATTTGTACTTCTCCACAATATTTTCTGATTTTAAGACTCACTTTAGAGTAATATGGAACTGAATAAACCATAGAAATTTGTGCTAATAAACTCAGGCAGAGTGTAAAACTCGGTGTTAGTGTTCTAAATTAAGGACCTGCTTCTGCTTCCTTGGCCTTTCTGCATTCTGCACAGCTGAGAAAAAAGAGGTGAAGAAATAGAGGCTCTGAGCCACCTTTCTTCTTTCCTGATGGTATGACAGCAAAGTGTCTGTCTGACAGAGCAAGGCAGGAATGCAGCTACCCCCACCTGCAAAGCAGCCACTCTAATGCAGGGTCCCACTCCATAAACTGCTATCACAAAGACCTCATGTTGTGCTGGCTTATCTGTGGCACTGGACAAACACAGCCTTAGAGGGAACTGAGGGACAGCTAAGCAGAGCTCTGCTGCAGCACTGCATGCTTAGTTGCACCCCTTTGTTGGGAAAGACAAGCATCTCTTTAGTGCTCCATATAACCTCAGATTCCCCTTTTTCTTACTGCCTACATTTTTAGACAAGTCAAAGCCAGGGTCAAGAATCTGTTTGTTGCAGCAGTACTTTGTGTGCTAGGTGTTCCTTTAGGGTTACAAAGCTTCCTTGTGTGCTTCTGATTATGTTGGGAAACATCTGCCATGAAACCAGGATTCTTTTGGCACTGAAAAGCCAAAGCTCTTTAAAAAAAAAGTACAAATGCCTCAGCTACCAGACCAAATTTGGAGATGCAATTATAGGACCTAGCCAGCTAGTTAAACTGAGAAGATAGGTATGTGGATTCTTTACGCAGCCTCCATTACTATAGTTACTAATTAAAGCAAAGGGATAAATGGAAAGTTTTATTTATCCAGGCTTTTATCTCAGTAAGTCATTATTTGTTAAGTCATAGTTTATTGGGCTATGAACATTTGATTATATAAACATTTCTTAATTTAACAAGCCTAGCCATCCTTATAATAGATTTTATAATTACCCCAGCAATACTGCACTGATGAAGAAACTGCATTACAAAAATTATTTGGAGCAATGTAACTGGAAAGAAAATGTTCTCACCATTGCATCTGCTTTATGCTTCTTCCGTTTAGCTTCCTGCATAAAGTAATCTGCATTGCGTGGTCTACCAGGGGAAAATAAGAAGACATTTTATTATTTTCTGAAGTGCAGAATATTTTAAGGTTATATTTTTCCCTTATTTTAAATCTGATTTGCAAACATTTTTTATGAAGAAAATACACTTATCGTGTAACCATGCATCTTCTATTTTCAAATTGCTGCCTGTGGAGACAATAGTGTTTATGGCTGTTCTCATTCTTTAGAAGTCAGTGATTCAAGTAAAGAAAGGCTAATAAAATGCATTCTTATGGATTATATAAACTGCTTCCCAAATTAGCGCAGTTTTGATCTGCAAAATGCATACACACTTTAAGCAGAACAAGATATTCTATCTTCTCCTCTCCCTAATGCTTGCTTACCTCTTTTTCTGTTCCTCTATGTATACTGTTATTTGCCTTGGCTTTTCCCTCCTCTCAAAACAAGTGTGTGTTTAATCTCTCCACTTTGAAAACAGATATTGAACCTGCTTGCCTCCACAGCTACATCTCGCTCTTGTCCCTCTTATCTGTAAGCATGCTGAGTGCTGTTTACTTTTGCTTCCTGGAGTTCATCTGTGACTCAGTGCTGGGCCACCTGCTGCAATTCCACTGGCATTCCTCATGCCAATTTCTCCATTGATTTGTCCTCAAACAGATCTGGGAGATTCCATCTCTTCCTTAACCTACCTGATCTACTGAATGCAGGGCACAAATTCTGTTGCTGTCCTGAAATTCACAAGTGTGTTTGTAAACAGATTTATTTACTCCCATTCAAACTGGAAACAAATTGTTTCCTTGTCAGCGTGTCAGTGACCTCCTCATGGCTGAAGCTAATTTCTTCATCTCCTCCCACAAGCTCTTCCTATGGCACCTTTATAAGTCACTGTGGAGAACAGCCATTTGCCATGTCATTTCAGATCATAACCTTGCATCTTCAGTCACTGCCTCTCATAAAGGTCTTCACATTTCCTGACCCTGCAGATTCTTCCTGTATCATATGCATGGGAGGTGACCTTCTTTCTCTACTCAGCTAAAATATGTCCTGGTTCTTCTCAGCTTATACTGTGGTTACTACATCCTTGTCTCTCTCACAGAGCGAAGTTTTGACTTACAAAATAGTTTTCTTAGTATTTTTAGAGTGTCATTCCTTTGTCCTGATCTCAAGAAAATGAGATATTCCTGAGTATCTGGGGCATGGATTCTGATGTTTTTACTACTCATGCTTTTAAGAGCCTGGTGTTGTAAACGATATGTTATTATTGCCACTCAGCAATCTGTTGCATGTTAACTCCAATAGGCAGCTCAGCTCCACTCACTCACTCACTCACTCACTCACTCACTCACTCACCCACCCCCCTCCCACAGGATAGGGGAGACAATCAGGAGAGTAAAAGCACAGAAGAGTAAAAGTAAGAAAACTTGCACATTTACATAAAGACAGACTAACACACAAAGCAAAGCAGAACAAGGAATTCATCCACTGCTTCCCATGGGCAGGCAGGTGTTTAGCCATCTCATGGAAATCAAGGTGATTACCAGTGACCTGGGCAGACAGATGCCATCACTCCAAATATCCACCTCTTCTTCCTTCTCTGAGCTTTACATGCTGAGCATGACACCACATGGTGTAGTCAGCAGGGGTCAGCTGTCCCAGCTGTGCTCCCTCCCAACTCCTTGTGCAATCCCAGCCTCCCTGCTGGAGGTGTGGAGTGAGAGGCAGAAAAGGCCTTGAGACTATCCCAGGCGAAAAAAATCACATTCCTAACTATTTTTTTCCTTGAAAATGAGATTTCTGAGCACATGTATTTAACAAAATGTTTTGTGTCAGTCCGAGAAGATGCAGATCTAAAAACTGAAGTGGGATGGATGAGTAAAACATTCGTGCTTATAGCAGTAGAAACATGCTCAGATCCAAAACTGAAGTAAGTGGCAACAAGGGGGAACCTCTTGACAGAAGAGGGCAGCCTTATAACTTCCTTAAGAACATAAGGCTATTTGAACAGTGTATTTACTTAGCCTGTTTCTTTCTACTTATGTGCACACAGTTTTAAGGACATTTAATTGCATCAGAGAAAGTTAGTCAACCTTATTTTGGGCTAAATATAACTAGATAGAAATGAAATTCGAAGTCTGGCTAATTTAGAATGATTTCTGTCCAAAAAACTTTTTGATATGAAAAGCAGTTCCTTTGCTCCAACTTTCTTTAAAATATTATTCTCCTGCAGAGTCAAATTTCACCCCAGCTTACTCTACCTGTTTAGTCAGAAAGGGGACTAGACAGCTTTGTGTGCCAGTATCTCATTACCTACTGCAAATACTTCCTATGCCCCAGAAGATGTTCTTAAAAACCAGTCTTGGTCAATTATAAAATATTACTCATTGAAACAATGTTAGCTTGATGCAGAAGAATAGCTATGTTTTCAGAAACACTGAAAGAATTCTTAAAATAATACTAAGTTCTGTCTCTCTTTGGCATGTGCAATGACCTAGGAAAGATGGTTTACTATGAAGACCCAAAAAGCAAAGCCAAGTAGAACAAATCAACAAACCAAGTCTCATCTCTCTGAAATTATGGAAGTGATGAACTTTTGCATGAGCTTGTCAAACCCAGGTTGTTAAAACACATCCTCTCCAACATTCTCTCCTATGTATCACCCAGCACTATATGTCTAATTTTCTTGTCTGAAGCATGGTAAGAGGCTGTAAAAACAAAGTGAGATAACACAATGTAATTATGGTTGACTTATTTATACATTAATTGTAAAATGGTTTTCAACTTGCAGCAGGATTTATTCTCCTGAGTTATGATTAGCAATGAAGGTATTAGCAGGAGACATGAACATTCCTGAACCAAAAAGACTTGCATTGCTGGGCTTGCTATGAGATGGTTAAGCATAACATAGAAACTGAAGTCATTGGTTTGTACTAAGCTGCTTGCAAATTCTAACAGAAGAAAAGAAGCTATTAAAATGCCATTTTAAAGCAAAGCATAAATATATCTCCCCACGTGAACATTTAGGTATTTCCAAAGGAAAAATACAAGATTGATTTAAAAATCAGGGCATGCCTAACAGAAATTAAGATGCATTGGGAAAAAATGGATGGGGTATCATTTTTATTAGCTTCTTAAACAGAACTTGTTCAGTAGTGTTAATAAACATGCCAAGTCAAATTCTGATTTCTTTATGCCACCTATGAAATACTGTCCTTCAATTTATTGCTACATGTTAATGACCTTTCTATTCAGATAACGAATGTGCATGTTAGGTGAAAATGGGAAGCTGAAATGTCCAATAGATTCGATGTATGTTTTTGTATCATTTTAGTAACAAAAAGGGGTGCTTAAATTTAATTATTTACTGGGTTTTTTGTTTTTTTAAAAATGAGAGTTCCAAGGTTTCAAGTTCAGTTTTGTTTAGGTTCCCACTGCACATGAGCAGCATAATCTGTCTTTTTAAATTCAGTATATTGGTTTAAATTATTATGTTGTGAATTAAAAAAAAAATAAGAAAAACATCCTCTTTTGTGGGATCCTTAAAGATAAGAGGCTGCCTGATCTCACGGACATATGCAGACACATGAGAAAACTAATGCATAAATTAATTACTCTGGATAGCTCTTTTGCATACTGCACATTTTTTATCTATGAAGTTTGTTAGTCATATTCTCATTTTACCGACTCTGAAGTTACAGTGATCAAGAACCCATCTCTGCTACAGATGAGAAGGTCCATGCAAACCTCCTCTGCAGCTTGACCTATTTAGATTGGTGGTAATCTCAGACTGGAGACTTTACAGGTAATCTCACTGCATGCTAATTTCAGATACTATATGTTATTGATGACAGGCATCTTGAGGAGAAGCAAATGTGTTTTCCCACTGATGAGATTCAGAAAGACCTGTGGCTAAAACCCTTTTCAGGTCTTTGGTGTCAGCTTTGCAATCCCCTTGCAGATCTATAGCCTGAGAAATGAGAGAACAGGAAAAGATTTCAATCTCCCTGCAGATCACATCCTTGCCACAGCCAGAGAACCAAGAGAATAAAAAAATTTCTGGTACTAGGCTACTGGTTGAACTGGAGTGCCTGTGAGTAGCAGGAGCAGCACTGGAGACTCTTTATGTTTACTGGTCATTAATGTAAACTGCAGTTGCAAAGAAACTTGTTCAGTGACTTTTGGTTTTCAGACAATTGGGTCAGATTCCCCTCTTCAGTTACAACTGTATGAACCTATTGGCATCAGCACTCTCACTCCAGATTTACAAACAGAATTCAGACATCTTGTTAAAAAAAAAAAATTAAAAATAAATCTGACTTCAAATTAACACGTAGAAACAAATGTTTTATCTCTATTAAACTGCACAAGAAAGTCTTTTATTCCTGAATATCTGATTGTTGGTAGTTTTAGAAATATAGTCCTCTTCAACAAAGCCAAAAAGGAATTCTAATACACTGCTCTAATGCATCTCATATATTTCTCTGAATGGCAAGAGAAAGAGCGTAAAGCATTAGAGCCAGCTAAGTCAGGCCGCTGGTGAATTCTCCCTGGGATCAAGTGTCATTATGTGAAACTGGCTGCTCTCGAGGAGAATTTACCCTACTCTGTTGATTGGGGAAAGCAATCAAGTACCGCTGGAACGATTTCAACGCATTCTCAGTCAACACTAGGCAGTCACCTAGGCACTGCAGCAGAATCCAGCCTTTTACAGAACAACCCCCCCACGGCTAGATCTGATAGTACAAACAAGGCCAGGCTTCCTTTTCAGCAGTGGCATTCAAACCATTTATGACTTTGACAAGGGCAGCCTCAGTAGCATGGCTGTGGCTGAATCCAGGATGAAATTTATCAAACAATCCACTACTGTCCAGAATTTCTCTCACTTGCCTTGGCACCGCTTTCCCTGGGAGCTTGTCGAAAACCAGCGGGAAGGACAGCATTTCCATTGCTTGTTATGTTGCGCGGGATCCCAGCGTGAGGTGGGATGGCTGCGGGCATTGTAATTACTCCTCTGCCAGAAGCAGCCTTTCAGAATTTCCAGGCTGTTGAGCTCCTAAGAGTGGTGTTACCACTACCCAGGTGAATGCCTCTGTGTGTGTACATTTCTCTCATCCTATTTAGCTCCATGCCATTACATTGCATCTCTGCCACCTTTGTCTTCTGCTGCCTCCTCTGAATTTAATTTACTCCAGTTTAGCAGATAATTGCAAAAATGTAAACTCATGCAATAAAAAAAGGGGAAGAGAATCAAACAAAGTGAATCAATAAAAGCCTTACTTTGTACAGTAATTTATCAGCATCTACTGCAAAATAATCTCCTTGGAACTCAGAGTAAGCACTGGTATTTACAGAGTATGGTGTAGCTTAGACTCCAATATACAATTTTAATTATATTGCATTCAAAACCACATTTTTCATCTAATTTTTATATTTTATATGAACTAAATACTAAACTATAGCATTTTCTGCTTCATTTACATAATCTACCACTTGTACATTATTTCTTACTGTTGTATGGTGCTTTATGAGGATACATTAAAAAAACCTAATAAAAGTTCAATTAAACATCATAAATGTAGCCAAGCGCATATTTTAATACCCTTCAGAGATAATACTGCTGAAGTGTTGTAAAAAAACAAGCTAGTGCTTCCTCAGTGTACAACAATTGCATCTAGTAAAAGCAGCTTAAATCATAATTCTAAATATAGGACCAGTTTCACAACTTCAGTAATCTAAACCCTAAAAAAAATGAATGTGTTGGAAAGGAGTAGAACAGCAACATGAGCAACTTTAAAATATCATCAGAGCTAGGGGCAAATCAGAAGAAATTGGCTAGCCAATTTCTAGGGTGAACCCATGACCAGTTTTGAAGCTGTGCCAGTATGCCCTGAACTTTCAATCCATGAGGAGAAGAAAACCCTGCAAGAGCAGGAAAACCACATAATGTGAAAGGCAGGTGTACACAGCCTATTTGCTGTCTCATAACAGGACGTGTCCTGCTTGTTTGACATGCAGGGTGTTCATCTTTGGGGTGAATGATAGAGCTGAGCAGGTGCTACTGTACAAAACAGTGCTCTCCACTATGGACCACAGCCTCCTGCTCATTCCACCAGTTAAAATAAATGCTGTTTTATGGCATGTGCCACTGCTGTGTCTGAGGCATGGCACACATGGTGGCCTACAGGCTGGGGGAGAGTCCATGGCACTGCCAAAGTGGGTACCCAGCTCTATGGAAGTCCCATGCTCACTCAGGCAGACCCAGCAGGCCTGGAAGTTCAGCAGAGGAGCACAGAAGTGGAGAAGGCCAGGAGACAAATATTGAGCCATTTAAATGATAGTACTACAGGCATTTCAGAAAGATAGGAACAAAGGATCTGATTGGAGTCAGGCCAAATGTGAGAAAAATTTACCCAATCACACAACTACACAACTACTATCTTGTTGGGTTTAGTATAAGGAGGTCAGTATCTTAGATAAAATGAATAGATGAATAGTGCAGATACCTAGAGAGGGAGTTACTGTTGCAAAAAATAGCAGACAAAATTAAAGCCTGGCATCTATAATAAATAAAATGCAGAAGTATAAAATAAGTGGAGACTCCTATTTTGGCAGAAACGCAAAATCCTCCTGACTAACTATGTCAGTGTAGCGAAATACAGAAGAACATGAGAAAGAGTCAAAATCTACTATGAATTCCTGTGTATGATTTGGATTCATGACTTAAAGATATCTATGTGAAATCAATATCTAGACTAAAACACACAAGGGCAAAGTGTACAAGTGAAGAGAGAGGAAGGAAACAAGTATTCACAATAGGGACTTAAGCTCCTGTTTTAAAAGCACAGGAAGAAAACTGTGTGCTTGCACACAGACTACGATTTTGTCTCTTTTGATGTATGTTAAATAGATGTTCTGAATGAGGCTAATTTCAGTCAAGAGAGAGTGACAGCCTTTATAATCAGTCCTACAGAGACAGGGCAGGACCACAGCAGTCCAGATCTATTTTGTTTTAAAATGCCACAGAATGACACCTCGAATTTTCAAAAAGCATCTGAAAAGCAAAGGCAGAAAGACCTTTTCTTTCCAGGGACCAGGGTCTACCTGGCATCCAGCTCTGATGTTTCCAGCTCTGATGAGGGAGAAGACAAGGAGTGGGTGGAACTGTTAGATGAGAGTACATGTGAAGCCTGAGTCAGTGGCTGTCAATGGGGTGTCCATGCTGAAAGAAGCAGGTGAAACAAAGACCCTGTCCAGGGATCCTGTCCTGTGGAGCCTATCTTAGACACTTCAGTAACCACAGGATTTGAAAGAAATCATAACCAGGCACTAAAGACCAGGAAGACATTTGATAGGGATTTTGGGAATTGATGCTCCTCATGTGTGTTAAATTATCACAGCCCCTCTCCAGCTCCATGACTTGTTGCTGGTTCTCAAAATGAACAGGGTATTCCCAGGCTAAAAATAAGTTTGAATGGTCTACCTGCGATTCTCTAAAGAGATTATGATTATTTCCCGGTGTGATTTGTCATCACTGAAAGACGAAAATATCCTTTATATGTTGAAGGAATGATCAGGAAACCTCTAATGCATCCTTGAGGAATCACAGCCTTTGCACCCTAAGGCAATTGCAATGAACTTTCTCGTCTAGAAGGGAAACTTCTGGGTAATTATATTGTTAAAAATGGACTTGAAGCACATTCTTCAAATGTATGTAAAGTTATTTTCCACTGCCACAAGGACAGCAAAGCTGTCTTGGGAATTAAGCCTCAGACAGAGGCACTAGACTACCTTTTCCACATCCCATCTATGAATCCTGGCACTGAGGGCAATGGAAACCCCACGTCATTCTGTGATCCAGCACAAACAGACAAATCCCCAGTTACACTGTAGATATTAGTAGAGAAACAAAACATAAGGAAAACAAGCTCTATCAAGAACCAGAGATGTTGTAGAACAGCAAAAACAATGGGAAGTTAGATGAGACTTCTTCGTATTCACTGTAAGACCTAGACCATTCAAAGAGCTGCAGGGTTTGGACTATCCTCATTATTCACTGCAGACATCTGCTCATTGCTCACCATGCAGAGGTGATGAAAGACTGGGAGGGACTGGTGGAAGAGACTCTTCTCCTCAATCTGTGAAATTCAGTTCTGCTTCTGGAATCTGGAGGAGTGTTTACTGAACCTGACTGGAAGACCTTCACTTGCTTACTGTTATGATTTACTGTGGACTGAAGATATTTTCTAGTTAATCCGTAGAGTAAGAAAAAGCTACATTAAAATTAATTGATAAGAACAAATTCTTTTTCCTAAGTGGCAAAATATTCAGGCTATTTCAGATCTGAATCTGTCAACAGAAACATTCATTCCTTGGCTATGCCTGTGCAAGTGAAATAAGGAGGGCAAGGATACCAGGTTTATCATTTGATCATCCATGTAGTGTAATTGCTAATATTCTCCCTGGCATAGTTTTGAGCTCAGTCTGAGACAATACCTGGGCACAGCCTGGGGACAGCATAGACTAGGGACTGTTCTCAGGGGACACTGAATGTTCTTTGTTTTGGGGAGTGAAGACAGTTTAATCATATAAACCTAAACCTACTGAACCACTTGCCTACAGGTGCAGAGGAGGGGCATGGATGTAATGGATGCTAAGTTCAAAAGAGGTCCACAGCTCTGGCTTTCCTTTGATGACAGGGACTAGTGGCTAAAAATTCTATACCCTGTGAAAACCTCCTGCTAGAGCTGATGAAGCATCTGTTTCCCACCAAAACTAAAGTGTCTCTTTAAAAGTGACCCGTGGTCTTGCAGAGAGCAGGCAACTAAATTATCTAATCATGAGAGGCAGTGTCTGGCATGTCTGTTATTTTCTCATGGTCAGCATACACGTGAGAAGTTCAGTGTCATGACCAAGAAGGGAAGAAGAGGAAAATTGGGAGGATCAGATGAAGTCTTGAAATCCCCTAAAGCCAAGAAACTGGGAGCAGTCCACAGTAAGCGTATGAATTTGTGCAGAACTTAGGGTCGTAGGTCTTGGTCTGACTAGTTATTTTCTAGATTGCTGATGAGAAGAAAGAGGAGCCACTCTCTATTCCTGAACTGTGCTCCTCCGAGTGTGTTCAACACTACAAAAGTACCTCTAAATACTCCAGGAATCCTTGAGGCATTTTGAACAATTCAAGTAAGATCACTTCCAGATATATGAGTCAAAACCTGAGAGCACCTTTTCCTTTCCACTCTGAGGAGGAATTACAAGGAAGAGAAGACTGAAAATGAGACACTTGGGGTTCAAGTCAAAACAAAGAGATGTGCCAGGAAGTTATTTTCATAAGCTCTATGTGCAACACCTTTACAGGTGAATATTTTCTGGGTATATGGTTTACTGATTGACAAACACAGGAATTCTACCTCACTGCAGGATATGTCCCTTGCACAATGTACAGCATTGATGGGTGTCTGCAGCACCTAAACCCATAAAGGTGGAAGAGACATTCAACAAAACAGGAACTTAAAAAAAAAAGTTGTAGAAAATGTATTATCTTGCTCCTGTAAGGCAAAAAAAGAGAGAAAAATAAATGTAAGTGAAGAAAAACCACTCCCCAAGTTTGAAATGATAACTCAAAATTCAAGTAAAAAAATAATCCTGAGGAGCATGTTCTGATTTAGTTATGATGAAATCTGGGAAGCTGGGTACACTCTGCTATTTTTTTATACCACACAAGCAATATTTTGCAGAGGGTGCCCTTGGGCACCCACAGGATGTCTACGCCTAGCACTTCAAGGACAACAGATTTTATTCCTAAATGCAGTTATTGGGAATTCTGTTATTCAGTGAAATTACAGAAGGACTCAATATGGCTTGAAACATTATTATGCAGCCTTGAAAAAGTTCTCTTCATGGAGACAGAAATCACCAAAAATCCAGGAAATCTTACTAAAAATTACTACTGGAAACAGCATTGATGTCATTGACACACGTGGCATGCTGGGTACCTCTAACTGTATCGAGATTCATCAGCAAACAATGACAAACCAGGGGAAGTAGAACTTTGTCTTTTGAAGACTGTTTGCTATATTTACTGTTATACTGCAGTGTGTGTGTATACAGCACTATGCCAAGCAAGATATACTTTTTACTGACCTACTTGTGTTCCAATTTATTGCTAGTGACAGCTGTTGTCAATGATCTGGAGAAAATAAATTGAGAATACATTAAAGAGACACTGACTGGTCAAAAAAATTAGTTGTTGTTTTAAATCAAATATAAGGGATTTAGTCTCTTTAAAACTTTAGAGTCTGATTAAAATTAAGACTTTAAAGCCATGGCTGGATTACAGTAATTCAGAACTTCATGGATTATGAGATGAAATACTTCATAGGCATCGTTTAGGACAAATGCTGCCATTAGGATTACTACATAATTTAGACCTACCGTATTGCATTTCTTCAAATCCTCTGCTGTGGTGCTATACAAATTTGAAAGGCACTGGCTGCCATGTTTAATTTGATTCTTCTAACACGTGAGTCAAAATTGTTGACATTTAACATTTGCAGCCAGTCTAATCTGCTATATTTCAGTGACTCCTCTGCAAAGGAATTTCAGAATGAAAATCCAGTGTAGCTGGTGCTGTATCCCAGCTACAAGATGTGGATGACAGCTGCAGTATTTGACAATCTCCCTCCTCTAGTTAGCACAACAGGCATTTAACTGTTTCTGGTTTTTAAGGCCAAATTAGGACATATTTAATTCTGTGTTTTATCTTTTTTGTCTTTCTAGAATTTTTTTTAGTGGTCTACAAGTTGCTTGGGGATATTCTACATGGAAGGCACTACACATGAACAGTTTAATCGTATCTCTCTCTGAAAAGATGAAACGGTTTTATTGGAGATGCCTGCCAGAGGAATCACTTGTAACACTAATGGAGAAAGCTAGTGATAAAAGCCTCTCAGATGATAGAGATGGTGACCAAAGTAGATCTCCTGTGACTATATCCTAGGGGAAAAACAAAACAAACCAGTCCCCTTTTTTTCTTTTGTCAGCAGCTTGAGGGAAAATCAAATGAAGACACAGTAGTTTTGTTGTAACTGTTTCTGACTATGTTTTTTTCTAATCTAGGAATGACATCCTAAAATTTTGACTTTTATCAGACACTGACACCTTTCTGCCTTGTATGTACATGTTTAAACCACACAAAAATTGAGCAGTTACAAGTAAATTATAAATTATAGAGTATTTTAAGAGATACAAAGAGTTAGGTAGTACTTATAAACAGTTTCGTGTTTCCTCAATGGAGATTGTTGAATAAATGTACCAGGAGAGTTGAAAACATGGAGGGAGGTGGAGAAAGAGAGTGAATAAGGATATATACACAGGGGAGTTTTCTCCAAAAGAGGCAGAAAAACTGATTACATTTACATCTTACATCTGCTTATGACTGCCATGAATATACACAAAAATTAATCTCACCAGTCCTCTTTTCTTGACATACAAACCACTTACATCCTTTTGAAGTCCATAGGAATTATTTATACCTTATAGTAGGAAATGTGGTTTTTTTTTATGAGAGGCTGCTGTCTCTCTAGTAATCTTGAGACCAGATAGTGTGAACAAGCATAACAACAACAACAGTAATAATAATAAAAAAATATATTAAAAATCCCAATTCTGGTAGAAAGCAGTTCCTAAGGAAAACAAGTTGTTTGTTATCCCAGGGTTTCCTTTGGTATAAAGAAGTTTGACATGTCACGGGTGAAAGTCTGGAAATATGAAAAATATGTCAAGGTCATACAGCTCAGAGCTTCAGGCAGTTTGAGGCATATCTTGAACTGAACCTCTTCCATACTAACTAGAAACAAATATCAGTATTTGCAGGCCACAACATTACCAGTCAAAAAGAATCTTGATTTTCTAGATACTAGGATTTCAACCTTCAGTTTCACCATTATATTCACTAAATAATACTATGTCCTAAATGACCTTGGGGACAAACCAGCTTTTTTAATTTGCCAAAAAGAAAGACAGTTACAAGCTTAAATTATTTTAAGAGGAGGAGAGCGAGGGATATGTGAAGAATGAACTGGGGAGGGCCAGGTATCCCTCCAGATACTCATGCTAACCATTGCTTCAACCTCAGGCTTGCCCTGCTCACCTTGCTTGGGTGTTGTGGGACTGGACCCCTGCCAGCTGCATTCTGCATCCTGGCTCTTGGCTCCCTGTCCTTTAGGGAACAGCCAGTCCTTACTGCTCCCTGATGATCAGGGACTTGTGGCAAGGGCTTGCAGTGAGAGGACAAGTGGGAATGACTCAAAACTCCAAGATGGTAGGTTTAGACTAGCTGTTAGGAAGAAATTATTTACTGTGAGGTGAAGTATGGGAACAGATTGTCCAGAAAAGCTGTGGAGTTACTCATAGCTGTAAGTGTTCCAGGACAGGTTGAGTGAGGTTTTGAGCAACATTGTCTAGTGAGTGGCAGCCCTTCCCACAGAGTGGAATTGGCACTCAGTGATCTCTAAGGCACCTTTAAACTCAAACTATTCTATGACTCCACGATTCTATGCATTCTACTATTCTATGGTTAGAAACTTAATTTATGTTGAAAAATTAAGGTTTTATATAGTATTTCTCATTCCTTAATGTACATTAAGTATTACTGTAATATTTCAGGCAGTGTCTCAGTTCCTGTTGGACAAATTGTATTTTTCTCTCTTTAAATGACATTGTTTTTTTATTTTAAAGTCAAATGTACTCACATATCATCGAAGATAAGCTTTGTTCTTCTGCAATCCCTGGGTGTGGTGGACAGAGGTGACCAAGGTTCTGTTTGGAACTGTGGCTTATTGCAGAGAAGAACATTTTCTGAATTGGTATGAATTGCTTTCTAGACAACAGACAGTAGATAAGACATTTAGGAATTGGCTAATAACTTTAAAAAACCCAAGTCGCAAAACCCAGAGAGTCTGCATTGTGTTGTAAATTGGAAGTTAATTTTCCTCCTATTTCAGCAGGGAGTACGTTTAAGTGTCCTGACACTGATGGCCACAAATTCACAGGTATTGCTCAGAGCACTTTGTAAAGAGTTTGAGTTTCAATATGATATATAGGAGAAGCTGAGCTAAACTATTAGTAACTATCAAAATACTCTGAAATGCAGCAAGTGAAATTATTGAAGAATAGATCTGTTGTCATTTAGAAGATTAAGTTAAACCTCTTGCCTTCAGCTTCCAACCAAGTATTATATCTTGCTTAGGAGAGCATGGCTCATGTTTGACTTGCTTCACACTACACTGGTGATGTGCTTGTCTTGTACAAATTTGTAGTCCAGGTTTCTTTGTGCTCCAGAGTTCCCCTGATCAGCTTGAAAGATCCCTTCTCTCTGATGCAGTGGAAGGCCATGTCTTTTGGCAGGGTCTCATGCACTCCCTCAGCTGCAGCCCTGTTCTTCATGTGGCCTCCTGAGCACCTTCATCCCATCAAGTGACCTGCTGTGGGGGCTACCATGCACTGGTATGGTGCAAAACAGAGGGCTCCAGGTGGTTTTTAGTTGACAACCACTGCCAAAAAATCCTGTGCCATTGTCAGGTGACAGGCAGAAAGGCACCAGGGATATGGGGAAAAAAGCTCAAACGGATAAATGTCCACTGTGGGCAAGCTTTGCTTGTAGTTTCTCTCAGATACTTGAAGGACCACTTGGGCCTGCCAGTTGAGTGCCAGATGGGAAGACGGGCTAAAACGAAGCTAAGTTTAACATTTATAGTTCATGAGCTCCCATCTTCTATGTGGCACATCCAGATCAGTTCATCAGGCTAAAGTTTTCAGATGAATAACCAGATATATAAGAATTTTATTGCAAAGGTTGTTAAATGTTGACCAAATGGTGCATTGCTAGGCTATGCAGAAAATCTCAGTGAAATGCATTTGCGAAGGGTGTGGATCATAAAGCAATCACCTTTTACTTTTGATTTCCAGCACATTTGCCTGTGAAAGAATTTAAATTATTTTCAAGATACCCAGTGAAGAATCATAATTATAAGTCTGAATGGGTTATAAACTTCTAAATTTATGTTTTGGAAGTTAAAGTGTTTAAAACTTTACATTTAATTAGTGAAAAAGAAATTAATAACTATAATATGTTAAAGCCCTTTTTCCTGGAATATTTTATGTAATTGGTTTTTTTTTCAGTTTACCAAAAACATCTGTGAGATATTCCTGGAAAACACAATTTATGGTAACCTGTTTTTGAAAATGTATCCATAATTAAGACTACATTTACTACTTCCTCCTCTGCTCTCAAAAAAACCAAAAAAAAAAACAAAACCCAAAAAACCCCAAAACAAACCAAAAAACCCCCCCAAAAAACCAAGAAAACCAAACCCAAAAAAGAGAAAACCCCCCAAAAACTCCAAAATACCACCACCTAACCCCCCCCATATACGCTTAACAGATACAGAGGAACTACTTATCCCCACAGCAAAAATTGCTGGAAGAGGCCACTGCTACAATTCAGGTAGCTTGTTTTCCTAGCTGGAAAGGAAAATATACTTAGGTTTTTAAGGCACTAATACTTAGGCTTTTGACACCTCTTGTACATCAAACAACAAACACAGCAAATAGATACAGCATAAAAAACATGAATAGCTTTTGTAGCAAGGAGAGGAGCATGGGCAGCAGAGGGCATTAACAGCTTGTCTAGATGCTACAGCAGTGGGCGTCAAGATGATGGTATCCAAATTGCTTGTTCTAGGTATTTCAGACAAAGCAGAACAGTGTCATGGGGAGGAGGTGACACTAGTCTGCCCCTGATCATCTACTCTCAGTGTCCTGTAGGCTGGAGGGTAGGGTATGATTTTGAAAGATGAGATAGAGAGATGGAAATTTCTTCAATCAAAAGAGCTAACAGGCTCTTCACTCCAGCATTCTAATCACAGAACTCATGTAGAAATAGGGGCAGCACCTACTCCTCTCTCTGTGCTCTGAAGGCAGAGGCCACAATGCACTGCTGTAGTACAGCCTTATGTGGAAGAGTGCTCTGGGCACACTTAGTGTGAACAAGACTCTCCGACAAGGATATGAATACAACTCTGATGGAACTGTGCTGTGAGGCTGATGCTAAGATGTCACTGGTATAGGTAGAATCTAAAGCAGTCTGTTCTAAGACAGGTAGAAGAATCTGTCTGCAGGCACACCTAGGGTTAGGCTGTGGCTGAGTGAGCCCTTATACAGTAGGGGCCTTATGCACCATGAATGTAGGGGGCTTGCATCATGCCCAAGCAATGCTCTGGAGGCCTAAAGCCATTCGTTTTGGGCCATTAGCTTTTACTTTTTGCTTATTTAGCCTTTGCTATTTGCCTGTTTTACAGCCTGCCCCTTTTCCTTTCTTCTATGCCTTGCTAAACTCCAAACCAGAAAAGCTGAACTTAGAAAATAACATTCATTATTACAACTTTTTTTTTGCATAACATTCTGCAAAACTATCACAGTCTGCAATGCAAAGTGGAAAATATGCTGCTAAGCTTTATATTGTGAACAACAGCATACACTTACATTGAAGTCTCCAGGATGTGGCTGCGACTGGATTTCACCCTTATGTTTTTTGCTGGAGGAGATTGAGGGTAATAGACTGCTGCCATTAGGTCTGCTGGAGGAAGTTAAATCATCGCTGGAATATTTGTGTTTTGATGCATCAGAGAGGGGAGAGACGGGTGACCGAAGCATTTTCTCATTTTTATTTATTGGTATTGCCAAGCTGGAAATGGAAATTACAGTAATGGAGTGTCACGAAGCTGGCTTTGAGAAAGGTAAATGTTTTATATATTACCAAAACTTTGAATTTAAAACCTGCTGGCAGGATAAAGTCTATTGGTATCTGGAAACGAGCTTACAGTATGGGGACCAAGAGTTCATTTACAAATTTGTATCATGTTTCTTCTCTTTCCCTTCAAGGCAAATTGTCATTCTGGAGTTAATATAAAGTCTGTATCAGAGTACTTGAAAAAAAATACAGAGATAAATGGCTACTTGCTCACCATTTCTTAAGGGATAGCTGGAGATGAAGATTAGGCTCTGAAGTGTAAGTTCAGGTTATGGAGCCCTATTTCACCATTACAGGTGACAATTTATAAGCCATGGCAATAAAACCATATGTGAACTAAAACAGGAAACGTGTTTAAAAATGACTGGCTTGTCTTTGTGCTCAGTGCCCAGCCTTTGGTAGCAGTGTTTATACTAATCTAATACAGATTTTGAAGACAAAGAAGGATAGGCTGATAATCAGACAAAAGGAAACATATGCAAACGGTAGACACAGAAATGCACTATCTTCTAAAGCAGAAAGCTGTAACACAGACAATATTTTCCGCTTTCATTTATTTGAGAGAAGTTTTGGATGAGAAGTCAGACAGACCATATAAATATGCCCAGAAATAAACTTCAGATGCACTAATTTGAAGAAAATATTTAGCTGAAAATCTTAAAGCAGCACACAGAAAATGCAAGTTTTTTAAGAAGATAGTTGGCAATTAAGACTAAAACTGTGTTTAAGGTCAGAAAGACAATTTTAACACTATACCTTTCCCTGTCACATTCCCCTTTATTCAGCCTATTACTTTTTATGGACAATTCTCACTTCTTTATAGTTACTATATCAGACAATATACACTTAATGGAATCACAAAAAAGAATACAGTAAAAACTATACTTCATTTTTGCACATAATTTCAGGGAACAGAGCTAATTAAATGTGCTCTTATAATACATTTGTCCATTTATCTGGCAAGTCTTTTTTAAAAAGTAGCTGTAAAAGAAGTCATGAATTGTAATTCAGAACCTTTACTGTTTCACATGGCATAGGACCTTCAAAACACCATGTCAACTGTTTTGCTTTAATGACCAATGGTGTTTATGAAAGCAAGACTCAGAGTGTGAAAGATAGACAACTGTGTCCTTCTTCTCCTCCTAAGAAAAATATAATCTTTAGCACTATGTTGAATGTGCAGGCTGATGCTGTCGGTTTTTTTCCTCTTTTCAAACATTAACCCATGCCTTGGCTACCCATGTTTATACATCACTGTCAAAATGTGGGCCTAAAGCATCCAAGGGAAGCCACACCTCTTTGGAAGAATACCCAACCCTCAAAAGCTTAGCCCTGAACTTGTGACAAGTAGCTGAAATTTCTACTTGTGCTGCACACTTCCTACATGGCCTTTGGACACTGAGTAGGGCCCACCTAGACACAGTGTGAGCAGCCAAAGTGCAGCAGCACATCTTATACTGAGAGGCCATGTAGGACAACTTGCAGCAGAGGACTGTCAGAGCTATGATCTGCTGGCAATGGGCAGACTGTGGATCTGATAGAGGTGCAAGAGATTTGGGGTATCTCTGAGCCTGCAGCCTTTCTTGTCAAACAGGACCTTACTTAGTCTGCATCTCAGACTGCAATTCCACAACAGAAAATGCTCATGGCTGCAGGTTGTTTTGCTTCTCTCACTGCAGCCCTCAGCTGTTTTGCTGCCAAAACTGTCTGGGTGGCTTTACTGGGAGATTAACAATACTACTCCTGCAAAAAAAAAAAAAAAAAAAAAAAAAAAAAACAAAACAAGAAAAAGAAACAAAAGAAAGAAAAAGTCAGAGAAAAAAAATAGAAAAAGGATAAGTAAAAGAGACAGAAGGAGAGAAAGAAATGAGAAAAGGAAAATAGAAAGGAAAAGTAAAAGAAGAAAAAAAGGAAAAGGAAAAGGAAAAGGAAAAGGAAAAGGAAAAGGAAAAGGAAAAGGAAAAGGAAAAGGAAAAGAGCTTTGGTTTCAAACAAATTTCTTGAGTATATTTACAGGAGAACCTCAGAGGCATCTATGGTGGTATAACTGGAGAGGGGATGCAGCAGCATGAGCAGATGCTGGTTGCAAGAGGACCAGGAGGTCCTGATGTCTGCACTGCTGGTTTAGCTACAGCCTCAGTAGCCCTTCCTCAGCTGTGGGAATATCAGCAGTTGATATCATGTCCCACACTGGCACAAACCACAGAAACATCTTGGAAGCAGAACAAACCAGGAGGCAACTGTAGGCATTAGGAGGCAACTGTACATTTCAGAAGTTATTTGTTTCTCTAATACAGAGTTGCTACTGGAAGTACTGAATATAATGTCAAGAAAACCAAAAATTATTTTCTTGCTTCCAGGAAGCACAGAATTAACCCTGTGACACAGCAAGATATGTCAGCCATGCTACTCTCTAAAAATTAATGCAACATAAAACATATGACACCGGGGTAACAGGAACAGCATGTCTGCATGCAACCACCCACAAAAAAGGAACTGTTCTGGACATTGTTTTCACTTTATGAGACGTATGTGACATGTCAGAACAAAGAAATTGAATGCATATTTTTTTATAAACACTATATATATCAGTTTTCTTCGTGATTTTTTTTTCCAGTATTAATGACAAGAGTTGCTCAGTCTCATCAAAGATGTGTGCAATAGAAAAGCCTACTAAAATAAATACAAATATTTTCTTATTTTGTAGCAGTTTCACCCCAAGAAGTACACTGATATTACCAGAAAAATAATTTTAAAAAAATACTGCTAACCAGCATGTACCAAGCAGCTGAACTCTGAAAATGTGCATGTCTAAGTTTGACTGCTGGAAGCCCCCAGAGAAACTCAAGTGTGATTGCTCTGACATTGATAGGGCTCTGTGTGCATAAACCATGCCAGCAAATGCTAAATATTCATCTTTTGTTTCATGCCCTATATCCTTCAAAAATCTCACTTTTTAAAAAGTCTTAAGTTCCTTGTCCTAGAATAGTTACTAATTAGACAGAATGGAATACCTGTAATCTCAAAAATACTGATTCTAAAATATATTCTGGAGGTGAGTATTGTAGGCATCGTTATGAACTTTTTTTTCAATCTTTTTCACAGAGCTGATACATAATTCTATTTATACAGTCCAACTTAAAGCTTGAAACTGGTAAGTAAAGAAAGTCTAAGTAAAGAAAGGGCTATAAGATGTTTGTATAGCTGCATTGCTGCCTGAAACACAGTGTTAGGGAATATGTCTTGGACAATCACACTGCTCTAGCTATAATTACTTGTTCCATGAGCCTCACACTTGAGCTGACAACTTATTTGTGCAACAGGAGAAAAATGCAAGTACATGGATGTGTGAGGAGCTACTAATTTAATCAGTAAACCAGAAGAACAGAGAATGCAGTGGGTAATTTGTCAACATAAAATGTGACAATTAAAAAAGAAATCCTACTAAAGGAAAAAAATAACACCTGGCAATAAACTGCAACTAGTTGTATGATTCAGTGGTAACTAAGAAGGCAAAAAGCTTACCTGTTTTCATTCATGTTGCAGTGATTTGCTGTTGTGATGCTTTGGGCAGAGGCAGCTAATCGTGAAGAACTCTCTCGCTCTAAGTGAGTCTTCTTGATGTCTCTGCACTCATCCTCATTTTCACACTTAGTGAAGAGAAAAGTAATAATTTTTTATGGTTTGGATTTACTACAGATCCAAAAATATTTCAACAAGTCAGGGGCTGGTATATTCTGTCATTTTGTTACAAATGATGATATTTTCTTTGAGTATATATATCTAACTTGGATCAGAGATGATCGGCCCTTGTCTTAAAAAATAAAATCAAGAGGCAGTAAAGAATGGGCTACAATATAAAACTTGGTTTCCACCACTTCCTCACATGAACCAGGGTTGCACCCTTTCAGGGATTAATAAAAGAAGAACGAAAAAAAGAAGAAAGATAAAGCAATAAGGAAGACTGCTTTAGATAAATGGTCCTCAAAAATATACAGATGCATCTGCACACATACAGTAGCTTAGACGGCCACAGATGACTGGCTGCACAGCAAAACTGTCCAGAAATTGAGCAGATGGTGATTCCAGTTCAGAATGACTTTTGGGATCAGGTCAGTACAAACAGACCAGAAAGCCTGCTCGGTGGACAGCTCCAGCCATAGGGTGACAGAGGCTTCCCTTTTGGCATCAGAAAGCGAGAGGGAGTAGTAGGGCGGAAGGGCGGATTTGAGCAGAGGGGTGTGCCCACCCAAGCACTGTGACAGTGCTGCTGAGGAGGCAGCTACTGGACTGTGGCTCTACTCCTACACCTATAGCCACAAGGGAAAATGGGGCCACCAGGGCGTAAAAGAGCCAGGATCCAGAACCAGTCAGGTCCCAGGTCTCTGCGAATGCATTCCTCACAAAGTCACGGCCCCCTGCTGGGACTGAAGGGCTTGCCTCTTGCTGACAGTCAGAAGGGAAAAAAGATGCGGCCCCTTCTTTTACCAGACACACAGTGATCCTGTGTAGACTATGACAAGACTGCAGACAGTTGTCCCTTTACTGATCTGACCATCATTTCCAAATGCTCAGGTTTTGAGAGAAGCCTCAGGAGAGAAAATTATGCTACTATAAAGGCAGTGCCTTCGTTAAAGCACACAAACGTACACACTAGCAATCAAAGCTGTCTCCAAGGAGCTGTGATCCCTCGCGGGCAGGAATTTCATCACCTCCAGAGATGGCATTTCCCCTGGAGTTTGGCCAGCCCCTACATGGAAAGCAGCGACAAATCCCAGCTCTGAAAGGCCAGCCTGGAGAAGATGCTGCCATCGAGCACTGGTCGTGGGTGCAAGCGGTGTTAGCCTCCCACTTGCTGGAGGCTCCCTACCCCCTCTGATCGGTTTCCCAGCAGCTCACCTTGCGTTTCCTTCTAGATTTCGGTAAACCCTTCTCTGCGGGGGGTTCAGCACTACTACCCTGCGGGAAGCTGGCCGCCTGGTTTGCTCCGGCGCTCATGGCCAGCGGTTCTTCGGGCAAACGCTCTGGAATCCTGGACAAAAGAGCCAAGTCAATGTTGACCCACAGCGACTTTACCTCATCACTGTCTTTCAGAGGAGACAGGAGCTCATTCCTACCGAAAGGAACCAGGGTGTAAAACTGTTCCTCCAGCTCCTTTGCTATTTCACTACTAGTCCTGGCATTAATAGAGCCAAAGGCACTGCAGCCACCGTGGGGTTTGCTGGCGGTGCCGGTCCCCGCGTCCTTGGCACCCCGCGGCTCAGGCCCGGCTGCCGCTGGCGCCTTGGGCAGCGGGCGCTCCTCCCGCTCCGACTCAGAGCCTGAGTCGGAGGAGGATGATGAGGATGAAGACTCGGTCTCGATGAACTCCTTGGATTTGGGCGCCGTTTTGCTGGGCCCTCGGGCCCGACGCTTCTCACCAGCTGCAGCCGAGCGGGGCTCCCGGCGGTGCCCCGCTCTGCAGCCGCCGCCGCCGGGCCGGGCCCTGGGCGCCTCGCCAGCAGCGCTTTCAGGGAAGCCGTGGCTCCGGGGGGGCTCCTCTGCGCTGGGGCAGGGGGGCCCGTCTCCGGTGGAGTTCCTCTCGGCTCGCCGCGGTGCCTTCTTCCCTGCTGCCCGCCTGGGCGGCCCGCCGTCGGCAGCGAGGGGTGACTTCTGCCGGCTGCCCTTGCTGCCCGGCGCTTTGTTGGCGGTCCTGGGCCGCGGCCCGTCCCCGGCGGCGGCGGCGGCGGTGGCGGTGCGGCTCTCCTCACTGCGGTGCTCGGCCGGGCCCTCAGCCGGGGTCTTCTGTCCTTCCTGCCGCTCTACCTTCACGCGGCCGTAGTAGGGATGGGCTTCCAGCGCCGGGCCATCGTGGTGGGTTAGGATGGGTGCTTTGTGAGGGGTAACTTTGTTCAGCCACTTGTCCAGCTGCCACTTGTTGGACGAGGGCGGCTCAGGCTGAAATGGAAACAGACGGCAACGAGCTTAGTGCCGAGATGCTGCTTAACCCCACCCCGGGGGTCCCTCAGGGACACGGAAACGTCGCATCCCTCCGGGCACCCAGAGATTTTCCTTCGGTCCGGGACCCGCCCCAACCTATGGCAACCCCTCGGCACTGGCCCTGCGGGCAGGACAGCGCTCATGCCTTGCAAGTGGGGATGTTTTTGGCTTCAGAATGGGGTTCGGAGATGAAAAGGAGAAGGGGTTCTGTGATGTATCATTTCCAAGGGTGATTCGCAATAGCAGTACTGCCATTGGCTCTACTGGGAAACACTTCCAAGTTTCCAAATAGAAAAAAAATGCAAGGGAGATAGGAAGGAAGGAAAACAAGACAAGGGTACAGGTGAGGCTAGGGGAAGATAGCTATCAGGAAAGCTAGGGATGTGTATTTTTGTGTCCTGTGCCATTGCAGTAAATACAGAAAGCATTTAAAGAGCATACGAAGTGATGGGGGGGCATGTGGCGGGGAGTCGGAGGGCTAACCAGGCGCTTTGTGCAATCTGGCTGGTATTGACATTATAATCCACAAACATTTGCTGTGTGGTGGTGCTGTCAAGAGTTCATTTTGTGAGTATTGTGTGGCTGTTAGTTTTTCTTTTAATGTCTGTCACAACACTATCAAGTTATAAGAGTACATCTAAAACATAGTGGTGTTTGGACAGAGAAGAAGTGGGATAATCATGATTTCAAATGTAACCACAGCTGAGACAATGTTATTTCAGAACAGTGTGCGACTGTTTTCTCGTGCTTCTTGCAATCAGTAATTTGAATGTAATAAAATGAAGAGGAAAAGCAAAACCCCCCAAAAGAAATAGGTGATGGAGTAGACAGCTAGCCATAATCTAACTCCACAAAAGCCAAAGCAAAAAAATCTCCTAATTTCCTCAGATGGAACCAACATTCACTAGGCTATTGCACGTGAATAATCAAAAACTGCGTCATGAGTCGAACATGAAAACCATCAGTGCTCTGGAAGAAAGTTTGCTCAAGAGAGAATATCCACAGTCTCTAACTTAAAAGAGTATCTTACTTCTTATTTAAAGTAGATGCCTGAGGGCAACATAGCTTTCCTGCACAGCCAAGGGTGCCTTCAGAATCACCCAATGAGGATTGTATGCACTCTACATGGAGCAAAGGCTCCTAAAATAAGCAAAAAACTTAGACATTGGAATTCATATGATAAAAATATTTCTTCTAGCTAAAGTGTCTAATTTACTTGTTACTGAGTTAGCCCAGACCTATGGGGAAGTTTGCAGGACTGGCTTACATTTATGTTTTCTAAAGCATGCTCCCTAATATCTTACATGAGGAATTTCTTTCCTGAGCTGTAAATCTTGAAAATGGATGGTCAGTATTTCTCTTGGATGAAGCTGTATTTTTACAACCCTTAAGTCTTTATCTAAAAATGAACAGCATTTCTTTTTATTGCTGTTGAAAATACAGATAGATTTGTTTGGTGCCATTCACTGTGCACATACTGAATTTACTAGATATATAATAAAAGGTTCACTATACATGGAGGAATTTCCACTGTTCAGGTGTATTTCAGAAAAGGAGATACATCAGAAGCACATGGGGAAAAATACACTTCTGCCCATAAGTACAGGTCAGAGTCAGTGCTGCTTGGAAATTCAAAAAAACTTCCAATTCATCTGTTACATCCCATTCTTCCTCTTTACGTATCTTGTAATTCTTGAAAATGGTGGCTCACGGATTTCAAGGGATCACAGTAAACCAGCAGAAAAATGTCATTACATGCTACAGTGTCATAACCTGGCAGTGCAGGACCTTTCCAGAGCAGTATGTCTGATATTTAGTCATCTCACCTATAGTCCTACCAACCTATTCGCCAACTATGAACTTTAATAAAAAGGATCAACAGTGTTACCTGCTTTAGTGGTTTTGTCAGGAGTTTCAGATGCACTTTCGAGGTTTAGTTAAATAAAAATTCAAATCCTTGTGGCTTCTGAAAAAACCCCCTAAGATCTGTCTTCTAAAAAAATCCTTTAAGATGCATCTGATAAAAGTAAAATCTCTGCAGCCCGTCAAGGTAAATTAAAAGAATCCAAATTTTAAAAATAATGATTTTAAAATTTTTCTTCACTAATTTTGGGTCCTGATACCATTTTGGAATATTTGAGATTGTCAGTGTACACTGAGTGATGCCAGTTCATTTTTGGAAGTAATTTATTCAATTGATTGTTCTAACTGAAAATTACTGTACTTTGAGATGACATTGAAAAACAAAGAAGAAGGTACCTTGCAAGAGAATAAATCATGACAGCCAAGAATAGATTGCAGGACTGGTAAAAAAATGGACTGGGAAAATTCACTTGAAAATTTTTGCCCATCCTTTATACATGCTTAATTGTAATTATATGTGGGAGAAAAAGAAAATCCCTAATTTCCACTCCACACACCATTCTATGGAAGAAAAGTTGGTCTGCTTGAACTGGAAGTTTTTCAGCAGCAGATAGAAATACATATGAATCTATATCCAGTTTATTCTGATACCAAAATGCTCTCTGCCTGTTGGTTTTGGTGTCATGGAAATGTGCTGCCCCTAGGGCCTTTTAGAGAACTGGGCAGTTTTCAACTGGGGTAAAGCCAGTGCTGTCCAGATGGGCACCAGCAATAGGAGTAACAGTCTGTGATCAGCTGACTTGCAATTATATATAGGTTTGGCATGAACACTCAAATCAGGAAACTTAACAAAGATACTTTCAGGGATCAGCGTACCTCAGACATACACATGTGCCAGGCTTCACGAAGAAACAGGAGGATGTGATACATTTCCTTAAATATTGTGGGTGGATTAATCTGTACAACACACACCTATATCTTAGCTAGTCAACAAGTTCCTTCTCCAGTCAGGGGACTACTCTTCTAGGGTGTGAAAATTTTCCTCTTGAAATAGATATATGAAATAGGCCAGATGAGCTGGGCCCTAAAAACGTCTTTTCCACTCCACAGACTGTAAAGGGGAGGCTGAGGTGGTGAGCAGATGTAGGTATCTACAGGAGAAGTGTGCAAATTTAGATGGGATGACTCCCACACAGCATGTCTATATATATATCTCAGATCTCTTCAAGGCTGCAAGTGCAACCAGAGGCATGAATGGCATGCATCCAAAAAGAAACTTGTCAAAATGTTATCCAGAAACACTTTCCAGGGTAAAGGGCTGTTAAACAATGCCAGTGTAATGGGGTCACTCTATGCCTGTTATTACAAAGAGGGACCTAAGGTGTGGCTAATATGTGGAAAACTTGAAGTACAACACCACTTTCACTGAGAGATAAGAGAGCCTGTAACATGTGCATGGACTTAGCCCACCATCCCTGCAAGCTACTCTGCCTATCATAAATCCATGTACTAATTTACCCTTGTGGTAACTGGCTTGTGCTGCCCTGCTATCAAATACTTCCCTCAGGGCAATCCCCATACAAATGTGCCTTCTCGTTATGTTTAAGGCGCAGACGGCAATGATGATGAAGAAGATGGTGATGATGATGATTATTACTTCATTGCTTCTATTAGCACTGCTGCTAGTGCTTTAACAAATTAGAACTGGGCATTCCCATGTGTTAGGCATAGCACACACATACTGTAAGAGGTGGTTCTTGGTACAAAGAGTTTTCTGGAGGGAAGGGAGAATGTAGTTTGCAATATTTGTCAATAATAGTCCACAGGACAGCCAAAACCCATGAATCCTTTTTGCAAAGGTAATGATAGCATCTACAGTTGGTCTAGTGATAAAATTCCATTTTCTTTTGTTTGTTTAACTTCTTAAAAAGCAGGAAGAAACTAATGGTTGCAAACTGATCACAACAGCAAAACCTGTAAAGACCATTGGTATGTGGGGCTGGTGGGAGTCAGAAAGGGGCATCTTTCTCTCCTGGAGTGGTTACTGTTGAGAGGCCAGTGATCCTTTGTCCCATGTGATAGGCTCCTTCCTTGCCCATTCCCCACTCTTGTCCTCCCTCATAGTAGAAATTCATGGTTGTCTAACCAAAGACAGCTTTAGTAAAGACCCGCAGGATAATTCAATGGAACAAAGAACAACAAACCAAGAAGTCTCAGTTCCTTGTTCATAATTTTAGGTTTGGCGGTCCACAAAGCTTTAACTACTACCATTAATGTCTGAGGCACCTTAATTTGTCCACATCACTGAAACTAGTCTGAATGTTGTCTTCAGTTCTAGCTCAACCATTATTCTTAGTTTACTGCAGACATAAAGTGAAGACAGCTGAGCTAGTCACTACTGGCTCTAAATAGTCAATGGAAAGAAACAGACAATTTTAGGGTGCAATTCATCTAAGCTACTTTATATGTATGCTTTACAATGAGCTGCTTTTACACTCTAGGCAACTGCATTTAGGCACCTGAGGAAAACTTGAAAATCTCAAAAGGAGAAGAGGAAAAAATTACAGAAGACATGAAACAGCACTTGAATTATTATATAACCTCAAATGCAGAAGATACACTGTTCCAGAAGAAAAAAATCTTTGAGTGTATGCATATAATATTTCATATTGGGGGGTGGGGGGAAAGAATGAAGGCATCACAATGGTTTGCAGATTTCTACATTAAGCTCCTCCCAACCTCTAAATACGGAGTTCCTGCCCAGCGTTTTGCTGGCTTATTCAAGTTCATTGATCCTGAAAACACCAGTTAATGCTAAATCAAAACCCAAGATGCATTTACTTTTTTTGTTTTATCCAACAGATTACATTAATTTTAAGGCTAACTCTAGAACTGAGTCCACTCCTTAAACTTAGGTGGACATGGCCTCCCTTTAGGGAGCTTCCAAGGACCTGTCTCTTTCCATTTGCTGGGTAAGAAACTGGCATATACTTTGGAAAGATGGCTTCACTGGGTGCATAAATGTAAGTTAAAGCATTTATGCAAAGCTAAAAGGACTTGCAGTCAGAGACACACTTGAGAATGTTTGAACTGGTGCCATCAGCCATATGATAGGCCTGGGAAAGCATTTACCCTTGGGGAAAACACAGGTATTCTACTTCTCTGGGACAGCCATACCCTATCTGTGTGTGCTGTCTCCCATATCCCATCAAGGGATGAAAATTGCCTAGGAAAATCACTGGAGCCACCACATTTTTGAGTCACTTGCATTTTTGTGTAGGCATGTTTCATACAGCATGTCCTAGAGGGCAAACCACATAAATATAATGCAAAGAGACAAGCAATCTGTTGGAGTGGGGCAGCTGTTTCGTGACAATGATCACTGACAGCTCAGGCTCTGCACAGAAGTAGTTCCACAGATCTCGAGAGGATATGTATAAAATGCTTAAGAGGAGGCACTTCCTCCATGTTTCCATGACTTAGTTCTCTGCTGGACTTTCTGAAATCCACGACCTGCCTCAGTTACTTAGCTTCATGCATTCTCTGAGGTATTGCTGCTCTTGGGTCCAAGCAGCAGGGATATCTGCCTAGATAGAAACCACTCCTCCCTTCCTGTGCTTCTCCTCCTTTCATCTCATATTTCCATCCCCTTCCTTTCTTCTCTTTGTTCCTTTTCTTCCGCCTTTTGAGATCCCACAGGGAGAGGAGAGACCGAGCATGAGATCTTTGCACTAATTCCAGCAGGGAATTAAGTAGACAGAGAACAAGGTCTTTAACAGGTCAGATGAGAAAGCTCAGAATGGGAAATAAGACATGGGGTACTGCAGGGAGAGCAACAAGAGAGACTGGAAAGAAGAGAGAGATATGTAGGAAGTGGATAAAGTGACAGGAAAATTAACTGGAAATGGGTCTGAAAGTACTGTGAAGGAAAGACAGAAGATAAGTGTTAAACAAGGAACAAAAGTGACAGAATCTGAGAAAAATATATTAAGGATGTTTCTGTGAGTACTGCATTTTGCTCAGTTGGAAACATGGCCCCAAATAACCAAGGAAAATACGAGGAAAGGTTTGCTGTTTTTTCAGCATATTTTTTTTCAGGGCGAGAGAATAGGTGAGACACAGTTTTGCTGGGAGGATTCTAGTGATTGGATGGTTTATGTGTAGTAGGAAAATACACAGACTGTATTTCATGTGTATTTACAATCTTGCCGCTAGATTTTTGAATATTTTTACATACATTAATGTGTGTGATGTGGCTGTGGAGTTCATAGTTTAATTCTAAATGTGTGTATTGACCAAAACATGTAAAAATGTCAATCCTGCTAGAAAAGCAGAGCAGAGAAAGCAGCTTTGTTGTGTCTGTTGAGCTTTCTGCAGAGGTGAAAGCAGAAGGTGTCACAGCACTGGCAGCTTAATTGTAGTTTGGCTAGGGCTTGTCTACATGTGGAAATTTTCAGTGCTAGCTTTCCAGATGACTAGTTTGGGCTCAGTGTTTTGCACCATGAGTAATTCAGTTTAGTCCATTTCGGAGGTGAATTGAAAGAAATTACATAAAAGCAGCAGTAGCAGAGAATAACTCACTTAGAGAGCGAGGCAAGTGAAGTGCATGAGTGAACAACTGGTTTCTTTTAAAAATCCACCCTCAAACTGATTTTATAATAGCTTCCCTGTGTAGAGAAGCCCTTAGTTCCCTTGCAGTGCTGGGAGCCCACATCAGGACTTGCACAGTAAGCAAGCCATTGCCTACGGAGGCAGAGTTGCATAAAACTTCAAGCAAGCTGTGAGCCTTGCAAGGTGCTCCACTCATCTCCAGTTTGAGGAAAACGCAACAGGGTTATTTCTTTCTTCATTTTTGTTTCCAATCCTTTAAACTCCCCTGAGATGCCCGCCACTTACATTTCACAGCATGCCAGGAGGAGGATCCTTGGGCCTTTCTCTCCCATTTTTTTTTCCATGTGTCTCCTCACAGCCTCCTTGTGTTGGCTTGGCTGGGAAAAGGTGTGAGTGGGTGTAGTAAGGGAGTGCCACCCTAAATCATAGAGAGAAGCCCTTACCTCTGGGCTGGAGTAATGCGAGGGCTTGCTGCCGTCACTCTCACTGGAGCTGCTCTCGCTCTCGGAGTCGGACTCTGAGCTGGTCTCGGATTCACTGGAGCTGCTGCTGCTCGAGCCCTTGCTGGAGAGTCCTGAGGCTCGGGCATTGGACTGCGGCACCACCAGGCTGCCAGCCCCACACACAGCCCAGCAGGGTGCAGGGACAGGAAGGGAAGAGAAGAAAACAGGAACAGAAACATAAAAACCCCGATATAAGAACCATGCTGTTTTAGGGAGCATACTCTCTGAATGCCTGTGAGCTTGTCTCTAATGAATGGTGCTGCTAATGAATGGTGAAGCGACTTCAACATTACATTGCTATAATTGGGGGGAAAACATGGGGTTACTCTCATATCCATTTAAATCCATAGCCTTTGCCATCTTTTTCAACTGGGGGAGAGTCAAATTTTCACTTCACCTTGTCTCTTTTCCTATTCCACAGATATTTTAGGATATATTAAAAATACTGAGTGTTAAAAAGCAGTATAAAAAGCAGTTTTATGCTGTCTAATAAACACTCAGCCCAGAGATGAAAGCAGGAGACCAAAAAGGTGAACAATTAAGAAACAGAGTGGAACCCCACACTACCAGTCATAAGTAGTAATAGCAATAACCATAAAAATAACCCTAATAATACATATTCACTGGAGCTTCCAATGCCCATCTTCCATTTTGTACACTTCTTCACCTACCTATAAATGATGTGGTTACCTGTATATACCACCTTGATATTGACAATTCAAGATCTAAGACTCAGCCTGCAAAAAAGAGCTCAGGCTTGTGTTTTTGCATGTCAGCAGTGCCGTGCTGTCAGCAGAGCTACTTGCCTTCTTTAAAGTTATGTGTGCATGCAAGTGTTTGTATTATCAGGCCTGACAGCAGAAGAAATGTGTATTTTCCTGAAATAGTTGACCATGCATATTAAAAATATCACAGTCATAAAGACTTGAGTGTGAAATATCATATTAAGTCATCCAGCTTATTCCCTAGGCAATGCAATATTGTTCCCGATAGCAGGGTGCATTTTCTAGTGAGTTGTCCAATTTGATTTTAAATGACTTGAATGCAGCTTTTACTTTTACCCCTGGGAAACTTCTCTGCAAACTAACCCAAATTCCACTGTCAGAATTTCTCCTGACTTTCAACCTGAAGTTGCCCTTTTAAAATTTATAGTTGTTACTTATTATTTCATCATATTACTAATCGTTACTATGATAAATTATCCTCCTCCCTTTTTGCTCTCACATTTTTGCAGATTGTTTTCCTGTCCTTCTTCAGTCATCTTTCAGACAAGGCCTTAAACATTTACTTCTTCTGATCTTTCTTCATAAGTCATTATCTCCAGGGATATGGGATCATTTTTATGGCTCTTTTCTGAACTCATTCCAATTTGTCTATATCTCTCTGATAACAGGGTGCCCAAAACAGAGTGCAGCATTATAGATGGCTTCTCACTACAGCCCTGCAGTGAAGGGCTATTACGTCCCTGCCCCTTGATGCGGTGCTTCTGTAAACATATATCCAAGCTGTGAGGGAATGTATAGACCATTAACATCCCTACCTCTCTTTCAACACTACTTTCTTCAGAATTCCTCCACTGATAGCTACATGATTATTTGCTTCCAGGGAGATCAGCTCACTTTTTTCCTTCATACCAGATCTCATTTTCCTCTTTTACCTTGCAAGCTTCTAGCTCCTTTTGATTTATTTCGCTGCCCTCAGAGGTGTCTGCAGCAACTTCTAATTTAGTATCAAATGCAAACTTAATTAAATGGTTATTCACTTCCTTTTCCAGATCATTAATGAGACTGTTAAATAAACCCCACATGAAAAACACTGGTACCCTGATAACCATCTCTTCCCAACTCCATTCACTAGTGTTTATCATTACCCTTGTTTATGCTCCATCAGTCCAATATTGTGGCTAATGCAATGTGATCTTGGAGATGCATTTTGTGAGAAATAATATCTAATAATTAATTACAGTTCTGCTATGTTGCACCTAATGAATTGTCTTTACATGCTAATGGTGCTTTTCATTATGGAAAACTGATACCTGACACCTTGCACAATCCACATACGACAGGCAATTCGGGAGGCTTTGAAAAGGGGCCAGGCCATCAGAGATGCGGTTTCAACTTCACAATTCCCCATGGCTGCATACTTTCTGGCCCTCTCCCTGCCTCCCCTAACATATGCCAGCCTTTCCCCTCTGGACCACCTGTCTTGCACAAGCCAGTACTCCCACCTCATTGCCTTTAGTTGCAGCATCCCTGCTGCCTTTTGCTAGGAAGTGGCACAGCTGCTCATGGCTTTCTTGCTCCAGAGGGTTTTTGGTTGCTTGGGGAATCATGGCACTGTTGGAGAGCTTTCTGCAACCTTCAAAGCACAGTGGGGCCAGGCAGGGAAAAAAATCTCACCTGTGATCTCACCTTACTAATTAAAAGCAAGTATAATAAACAGGAGAGGGAGGAGCTGACATCCATTTATATTTTTGATCATTATTTCCATCCTTGTAATTACTGGATGGTAGAAAAAGAGGTGGCAGTAAAAGCTTGCTCACTGTCAGGATGGTTTGGTGCTACATGGTCACAGAAGTGTCTGCCAGCTTCTGGGTGGCAAGAAGTCTGTCTGCACACACAGGCATTAAATGTACCAGTCACAAGGAGTGCCTTTAAAAACTTGGGCTTTGTCCAGCCATGTAGGTGTAGTAAAGACTAGATTTTCATACAGACATTTGTATAACTTCATTAAGTCACAGAGGTGACAGGAACAGCTGGTAAGCTTGTAAAAAAAATTCCTTCTTAGAGAAGGAAAACTGGTATTTTGTAAACAGCTTCAGGACAATGCAGCTTTCCACTTGTACAGGTTGCCCAGTGAACTCTAGATTTAAGATGCTCACTTCTATTAACAGATTGCAGTTGGTCCCTTGCTAATAAAATAGTGAGAACTATATACAAGTCATTATGAATAGGTTTTGCGATTTTATTTTTTTCCTTAAGAGAATGTGGAAAGAATATGAAAAGTTAACAGCCTTTTCTGACAGTGTAGCTTAGGGAATGTCTTTGACAGTGTCTGACTCTGATGGATTTCCAGTCTTCTCCACAACAGCAGTGTGACTGAAAGCATCACAAAACATCTGCACATTTATGTCCTGCCCTTAGTGACTGTGGTTTTAATTTTAAAACCATCGTTTTTATTTGTCATTGACTGAAGTATACAGAATTTGCTATATAGAGGATGAGGGTGAAAAAGCCCCATTCTAATATTTCTTTCCTGTTGTGACATGAAATGTTTTTTTAGGCTGCTAAATAGAAATTGTTATTATAGCCCTAGATATAGAATATAACTGTTGGACTCTTCACAAACATCTGGAAATCTATGTTTGCAGTTCTAATGGTACCCAATATACTACAAAAATTAAACATTACAATATCTTCCCATTTATGCTGATACTGCTGAAGTCTTCTGTCCCCTTCTGCTTTTTCAATTCTGAAATATAGCATATTCTTATAAGGATTCTCCTTATGTTATGGTGACTGGGGTAATAACAGTTACATCTGTCTTCATCCATTATTATTAAGCCCACCCCCTTTAAAAAAAATTGTTAACTTTTTTTTTTACTGTTTTTTGAAGGATATAAGCAAGATCATGCAGTTAGACTGATTTACATTTTAATGGCTGTGGCACATAACATTTGTGCATATTTTGCTACTGGTTTATGCCCCAGAATTAATTACCACATCATAGAATTTATATTTTTATTTAAAGGAATTAAACAACAATTGGGTGAGAATCACTTTTCTTTAAAGCTCTTAATCAGAACATGCCATCTCTGACTTGAGAGAGAGAGTAAATACCTTGTAAATTTGCCATAAGTTCAATAACAAGACTATTTAAAAACTAACACACCATCTGAAGTTTCTGATCAGGTATCTCCCATCACCCTGGCTACAAGGGCCCTGGGCACTGAATTGCCATGCAAGTCTCTAACAACCTGTTTTCCTGCACTGTCTAGTGGACAACTGACCCTTCTTAGAAGAACTGCTAGATTCCTTGTAGCCTCAATTTTTTTTCTAATATGTGCAGGTTCAGAAACCCAGTGATTTGGGGAGAGTAGTACTTCCTCCCCACTCAAACTAACTTGTGATCCAAGCTGAGATGGAGCCATCTCAATCGCTGGACAAGACCTAGAGGGTATTTGTGTGGGACCAGCTGTTAGCCCCACCAGGCTGCATGGCCATGGCCAGCCTTCAAATGGCACCAAGGTAGTTTGAACAGTTATACAGGAAGGTGCTAGAGTTGGCTATTCAGCCAGTGGAGACAGATTCCCAAATGAGATTACTTTGGTGGCCCTCAGGAGACCTATTCAGGTTAATCACGCTGGATCTGAGTCCTGCTTTATGCTTCATATTAAGCTGCTGCTTACAGCTGCACTACTTCCCATGATAATAAATCATGGCATTCAACACTGGCCACAAGAATTTCTCAGGCTGGGCATATGCTGCATTGCAGGAATTCAGGCCCAAAGACATGTAGAATGGATAAAGATACAAGTAAAACTGCTGCAGTTCTTTACCAAACTGCAAGTACCCAGTGACAATATAAAGAGAAAAATCCTTCTGATGCTGAAGAATTTGTGATGCCAGTTTTTCACTGCATTACAATACGAAGACACTTTATAGCTACTTTACACAGGCATGAATGATTATCAGGAATGCAATGCAAGGGAGAATCAGGCCTTGGAGAAATGACAGCCAAAGGAACATATCAGAGTAAGCCTCTCAAATACTTTTCCAGCCACAACAAAGGCTATGCAAATGCTCATATAATCATAGAATCATTAAGGTTGGAAAGGACCTCCAAGATCATCAAGTCCAACCTTTGCCTAAATACCACCAGGTCCACTAAACCTTGTCAGAAAGTCCCGTGTCCACTCATTCTTTGAACACTTTAGGTATGGGGACTCCACCACTTCCCTTTACCACTTTTTCAGTGAAGAATTTTTCCTAATATCCAACCTGAACATCTCTTGGCATAACTTGAGGCCATTTCCTCTTGTACTATCACTGGCTGCATGGAACATAAGGCTGACACCCACCTCACCAAAATCTCCTTTAAGGTAGTTGTAGTGAGCAACAAGGTCTACCCTGAGCCTTCTTTACTTCAGTGTAAACAATCCCAGTTTCCTCAGCTGCTCCTCATCAGACTTACATCCCAGAAGTTTCACTGGCATTGTTGCCCTTCGCTGGACATGCTCCAGCACCTCAGTGTCCTTCTGGTAGTGAGGTGCCCAAGACTGAATACTGTACTTGAGGTGTGGCCTCACCAATGCTGAGCAGGGAGAAAATGCATCATATTTTAGAGTCCAGTTGGTCTGTGTAATTTCACTTTGCAAGAACTGTTTCCAAAGCTTTCCTACCAAAAAGGTCACTAACACTATCAGACTTTATCTGGGGTATTTGTTTTTGTGTCTGGTGATAGGAAACTATTTATCCATTGTCATCTGCACAGCTGTGATCATCTAAACTATTTTTCTTCTAAATCTCATTCTAGTGTGCAACTGCTGAATGGCTGTGACTTCACAGAGGAGAGAGAAATGTAATAATAACTAGTGAGAAGAGCTTATTTGAATAAACAAGAAACACTATTAGGGATCACATTGTCGACATTGAGAGGTAAGTGTGGAGAAAGTGATCCAAATTCATATGTCACAAACAGACGAGAAAATCCTATGACAGGCTGTATGAATACTTGGAGTATTTGGGATACCCAGAAAAAAAGCCTATCACTGTCTAGAGGATCAAGGCTAATTGTGGGAAAACAATACTCTGAAACAGACACCAGTCCCTTAGCTGGTATAAACTCTCATAGCTCCATTGACTTCAATTAGGCTACAGTGATTTAAATCCAATAGTAAATCTGACCAAGACTCTGAAACAGTGACGAAAACATATTCCATGGTTTAAAGGAGCTCTGATGACAGAGCCTCTATTTTGATTCCAGATTAAACTATTTGAAACACCACTTCTTTCCTCCCTCTGAGCCAACCTACAACCCATCAAAGGTCTTTTATGGAAAGCTCTTTATCCCTTTATTGCAAGAAGCAAATTCCACATGGTGCTTCCTCAAAGCACAGACTGAGAACATTGTGCCAAGATCTAGATAAATATCTCTGCTGCCTGGCACTGAAGATATTCCATGTCTCTCATGCACACAGTAGGGAATTCCTGTCTTAATAATTGTGAATGGATCACAGAAGCCATAAAAATGCCCACTTCTTGCTGCTGCCCCTGTGTATTTTTCAAATTCTCTTCCAGCAATGACGTCTGAAGCATGGGAATTATAAGGGCTTGAAGGTCAGGCCATCCCAATATTGTAACAGAACATATGGGGATATCTTCTGAGGCAACTGTACAATGCCAAGAAATAGCACCACAAGGACAGCCTACGGAATGGAGGTGGACCTCATCCATTTGTTTCAGGACAAAATCATGCTGAGAAAAGGGAAATGATACCATAAGCTCTAGAACACGCACAGACAACAGCCAGATACCACCACAGTTTAAAAAAACAGTACAGAGACTGGTTGTGTATTTAACATTCAAAGATGAATACAATCACAAAGTCATAGAAAAGCTTGGGTTGGAAGGCACCTTAAAGATAATTTAGTTCCAACTTCCTGGATCTTTAGGGGACGTTCTAACCCAAGCCTTTCAGGACTCTATGCTTCTGTGATAACAAAGCTCTGCTCTAGTTTTAGGTCTGCCCCATTGTGTCTGAATGATCAAATCAAATCACCCTTCCAGGGCTCCAGCCATGGGTGTGACCCAACTTCCTACTGCCAGTGTGTTAGGAGATGTCCTTCATTATTCTTAAAAAGCACTTGGATATCCGTTTTCTGAAGTCAGTATGGAAGTGACACAAATGTCTAGTTTTGTACCTTTGCCAACTATAAACATTAAACCAATTAAATGTCTGAATTCTTTCCAGTCACCAATTGCAAAAACCTACTGTTCACTAACAGGAAAAGACAGCCATGCCATGGCCTGCTGTTTCAGCCTGATCACAAAAAAATGAGTCTCAACACTTTCCTTTCTCCAGGTAAACGATTTCCCAGGAGTCTGTTAATATCTTTAGGAAACAGAGAAATGTTTTCATACCTCATTCCTGTAATGGATGAGGTATGAAATAGGAGTCATGATGAGTGAGAGTCCTGCAGGTTGTTTGGCTTGTCACAATATATAATGCTTCTGTGAAAGCACTGCATTACCTTAGCTGCACCATCTTTGCACAGCACAGCTAATAAAGCACAGCTGCCAAGAACAGAGTTCATAGGCCCCACCTATATTTTAACACCTTTCCTGGGAGCTTCTTAAATAGTTTGTGCTGACAAGACTACAAGTATCATCTGATAATGCACACTGAAGGCGAACCAGATCTCTCTGAAGAGGGTCAGGTGTGCAATTGCAGCTTAATTGTCAGAATAGTCACTAAAGAAAATTTGATAGGAAAGGCTGTTTAAAATAACAAGCTATGAAGCTCATCCACACACATTAAAAAAACTCTAAAGAAAACCCATTCTGGCAAGGGGTGTCTACTTAAGGTCTAGTTGATACTGAAGGCAGCCAAATCACAGCTCCCACTGTGAAGGAATATGGTAGAAAAGAGAAAGCCACTAGAAAAAACCCAATTTGAGTAAAAAAATCCCTCCCAAAAGAAAATTATATGTAACAATTAATAGTGACACCTCTGTATAAATCTGTCTATCAAGAGGAGCGTGTGTTGGGGTATCTGAGATTAAATGGTCCAGTGGACCTGGAGCAGAATTAAAGTGGGGGTGAAGTGATTAGTCAGCAGGCTGACAGCTGTGCTGGGAGCCTGGTGCCAGATTCCAGCGTTTGCCTTCCACTGCTGCCAAGTGTTTGTTTGTTGCTCCAGATAAATGGAGCATCAGAGGTGTTTTATTTGACCTGCTCACAAGAAAAATAAAGCAACTCTGACTTCCTTGGTGTGTTTGTCATTGACCTTGCATCAGCTGAATATGAGTGAGAGAATCCCTGGTCCGGGTTAGTTAACTCTTTAGAAGAAGAGGACTGATAGGGTCTTTTTACCTTGGTATGTTAATTAGTCTCTTAATGTCTCAAAGTACAGTGACTTCGAAAGAAGAAATGACAGGCATAGTCTATGTGTCCTGTATTGTCCTTGGAACATGGCCTTGGACCAATGGCCTGGAGAATGATGAACAGCTTTGAGAATAGTCCATGAACAGCACTCTTCTGCCTCCCCTGTGAAATCAGGAAGCAATCTCTATAGACACTTTTTCGAGGGGGAGGGAGAGTGAGCCAGAAATAAATGGGAACTGGATAAAGTTGTTGAGAACATTCAGTCATAGAACACAGCCTTTGATTTCCCCCTGAGACCAAGGGCAATGGCTTTTTTGTATTTTCCTTCATATGTACCCCAGAACTTTTAATTTTTCTTTTTTTCCACTATTTTGGCCACATTAGGAACCTTCTTTTTGAGATCACTCTATTGTCTGGTCAAGGCCAGTTTGTGCTCTCTGCAGATTCCTGCCTCTCTTGATGGACTTAGAAAGACTCTAACATCCTAAGGATTGCTTAAACTGTGTGCTTGGTGTGCCCAGCACCTTCTGCATTGTAATCTGTATGGGAAGTCAAGGAGGTTTGGTTCAGATTTCTCTTCATAATTTTCTTTTCAGGGTTCAGTTACGTCTCTCCCCTTGTCCTAAGGTGGGATTGGTATCCAATATGAAGACCTATATCCACTCCCAAATCAGTACTCCACTGTTTCACTAGACCACTATCAAAAGCTGATCCCCTGTAAGATTCAATTATATCAGTACCAGGAACAATTATATCTGTCTCAGGAACAGATCCTCCACTAACATTTTGAAGGTGATTCCAGCAGCCTGGTTGACATGTTAGAAAAACATAGATAATTAAGCACTGGAACCAATCATCAGTGAAGACAAGGAATGTCTTCACTGGAAATGGTAATGGCACTTTCACTGCAATGGTAATTGCAGAAACTAGGCAAAGGAGCAATGCAAAATATTCTGCAGAGTGACTTTAACCCACCATTTTCAATAGGTCTCATCAGGAGATTTTGATACAGTTTCACTGGATATTAGCCTGGGTGTTGCTCTTTTTTTCTCATTTATTTCCTAAAATGTGAAGTGTAAATGTACTTCCATCCAAGAGAACAGCAATTTATGCTTGTGAGTGACAGCTTCATCAAGCCTCAGGAGAAAACCACAGCAGTGCAGGCTAGAAAATCCTCATCTGCACTGGCCTGTCATCACCTTATTTCAGAATTTCTGTTAATGTTGGTGGCTGGCCATCAAAACAAACAGCCTTTCATAGTCTTCAGACACAGTCATACCTTGCCCCAGCACAGCAGTCGTTTGCCTCAGTCAGTGGAGCCCTGGGTACGGTTCTGCCTCGCAAGACCTCTCACTAAGCTCTGAGAGTCCAAATACAGATGAACTTGTGCAGATAAAATTACTAACTACCATAATGGCTGTCCAAATGGGTGCGATAAATTTCAGCATGAGACAAACTCTCTCAGGTTTTACTGACTCTTAATGTTGCTGCTGCCAGCTTTAGTGTTACTCTTTGACTCAAGCCATATTCTGTTGTCTCCCAAAGGTCTTTTTGGCCCGTCAGCTCTAATCAATATGCTGCCTTGAAAAGAAGCTTGTTTTAAGTAAGTTTGCTCACCATAAAGAACCATGTAAAGAAAATTTGACTTCTAGTCCTTGTCAGCATATATCACTCCCTATGCAGAACAGCATTTAAATGGTCTGTTATTTGAATCCAAGTGCTCTCTTTTATATGTTTCAAGAAATGACAAATGCCTGGAAAAAATGCATAGTTGTTCTACAGAAGACATTAGGCAGGCTCAGGAATGGCAAGCTGAACAGCTAATAAAGCCCAGAATTGTAGCAGAGAGGATGTTAAAAGCTAATTAGTTTGAGATTATTTGAAGACTTGTAAAAGGTTCTTCTGTTCTCCTTTGTGTTGTAGGCATAGCCTGTATTCCATCCTCATCCAAAAACACTTTGATATGCTTTTAGAAAGAGTTACCCAGGATATGCTGTTTACCTATTATTGACATGTTAGCTGGAAATAAAGAATGTTTAAAATTAATTTTTAGCTGTTGAGTATTTGCTTGTGATGCAGCCTTAGGTTTCAGGGGTCTGAGCCACTGGCAAAAAAACCTTCTCTTATTCTGACCAGGCTCAGATTCTTGACCCCTTATTCTGGTTTAGTAATGTCATACTTTACAGTTCGGATAAGAGTACCCAGAAGTGCTCCTGAAGAGCAGGAATGGTCCATCTAGTGGGGGTGTCAGGCAGGATCTGACACTGTAACCCAGCAAATACAGCATGCAGATAACTGATGAAGGATTTTGAAGCAGAGAGCAATGTCTATGAGTAACCTTTGCGGTGCCTTCCTCAGGTATAATGTGGTCTGTGAAAAACTATGAAGAAGTATGATATGCAGAAATATGTAAGTGTTACAAAGAGTTATATAAATTGCCCTTTACAATTCAAAGGAAAAATTGAATGTGAATTGCATCTTTTTGTTAGACGTTATCCATGGGAAGTAAACTTGAGGTTTACTCATGCACACACAGATGATGAGGGGAGGCAGAAATAAATTTCAAAGTAAATATAATTTTATTTGCTTTATTAATCTAGAATGTGGTATACCAATGTGTCTGGACTCAGTGGTTCCCCAGCTGCAACCTCCTGCAGGATGTTATCAATCCTTTATTTCTGTGAAATGTGCTACCAACTACTACGAAAAACACTAGATCTGTATGACATTTTAATTAAAAAAAAAAATTGGTCTTATACCATGCTGTGTCCTGATGTAGTTAAACATATATCTTCCGATATACCTTTCAATCCGTATCTCACATGTTTTGCTGTTCATTAACCACAATGCATCTTTTTTAGATTTCCTGTGAATTTACAATATCACTAAAGGATGTGGAGATGCCTTTGCCTATCCTTCAATGCATCTTTTGGTGTCCCTACCTTTATCAGTGGGGCAGAAAGGAAATGCACACATGATAGTGGGGAGAGGGCACAGGGACAGGGAGGAATATCTCTAATTGTTGCTGCTTCCCCCTCCCAGTGGCACAACAAGCTGTTGCTCTTTTTTGTCTCTCTGCCCCCAGGCCAATAGTTCCTTTCTGCAGTGCCTCAAACATGGCTCTGCCTGCCTGAGCTCCTGCATGGTCTAGGATGTGCTGTGTCAAGTGGTGAGCCTCTTCAGAGCAGGAATGTGCTTTCAGCAGTGTGATCCAGCATGGAGACTGTTAAAGGTGTAGGAGTCAACACGTGTTGCTGCTGGGAGTTCAGTGCCCAGCTGTGAGGATATACATTCAGTGCTTCTTTAAAAGGGTATCACATCACCTGCCTGCAGCTGGGAAACAGCTGGGGGAAAGCTGGAGAGTCTGCACAAGAGCTTTGCTGAGATGAGACACAGATTTCCAGGAGAGTATGATTTTCCATAGTCAGTGAAGCATGAAAATAACTCTTGGGAATTTTTTTTTTTTTTAACCACCCCAACATGACCCTAAGTACAGCTAGGCAAGCTTCAGCTTAAGGAGAAAGATCAAGTGCTGGGTCTTTGCCATTATCTTAGGCACTAGGGGAGAAAGCTAGATGACTTTGTTGATAACTACTAGCTTGAAGACCCCAGCAGGCCTTCAGACAGTTTTATTAATCATGAAAGTCATTAAAAATGGCCGATTCCTCAGGGGCAAAGTAAAAACAAAACCTTGGAAGAATGAACCAGAGCAGGCATCTCCCATTCCTAAGAGCACTTCGTTCAACATTCTCTACAGGCAACTGAAAGGGGATATTTAGTACTGATACTCCCAAGCAATATAATCTAATGCTTTCTCAGGGAAGGGGCAAGCTTCCTTATGGACTTAGATTGCAAAAAAGAAAAATATTGATGGACTTTGTGTACAGCTGGGAGGCAATGAACTCTCAGTCAGTTGACTCAGAGGTTTGCATGTCACATCCAGAATCAGCAAGATAGTTTTCCCTTTTGCCTTTGAACTTAGCCTTTCCTCTTTTTTGCTTCCCCCTGGCCTCTCCCTGGATCCAGCTCTAGGCTCTGCAGTACAGAAGAGACATGGAGACCAGCAAAGTGCCATGAAGATGATTAAGGGATTAGAACTTCTTTCACGAGATGACATGAGGATGAGATGACTGGGAGGGATAGATACCTGACAGGAGGAAGTGAAGAAGACAGAGCTAGGCTCTTCTCAGTGGTGCTCAGTGACATGGCAAGAAGCAAAGAACAAAAGTCAAAACACAGGAAGCTACATTTATATATAACTTTTTTTTTCTTTTTTTTTTTTTCCCGTTACACAGAGAGGTTGTGGAGTCTCCATCCTAGGAGATATTCAAGACCCAAATTTGACCCTGAGCAATTGTTTCAGCTGATGCTGCTCTGAGTGGGGGTTGGACTGGACAATCCCCAGAGATGCCTTCCAGTCTCAGTCACTCTGTGACCCCGTTAGGACTAGCTCAAGTACCACAGACTATGGTGCTAACTAATGTGATAATGTGATAACTACGTGGGCACTGAGTGGTTCCTGAGCTCCATCTGGCCATGGGTGTCCCCCTGTTTTGTGTTTAGAGCTCTCTCAGATGACTACTAAGTCACTGCCCCAACTTGACTGAAATGTAGTCTTGGCCTCAGGCACCAAACCTACAGCTGAAACATGTCAGCTGCCTGTCATATGTTTGCAGCTTCACCCCCTACTCCATCCTTTTGCAGGCTACTCCATTCCTGTCAGAGTAAAATGGACTCAGGGGGCGTTTATGAGGTTCATTTGCTGCATTTGGTGAATTTTACAGTACGTGGAACATGCAACAGCAGCAGCCACTTTCCAGCAGAAGCTGGAAAATTTCCTTCTCCTTCCAACATTTCTGGATCTGTTTCTGCATGTGACCAGCAGTGTCTGAGGAAGCCCATCAGATTATGCTTTATTTATTGAGCTGTACTTTACAACACCTCTCTCTTTTATAAAACTGTGCTATTAGGACATTGCTTTACATTTTTTCAGGAGTATCTCTCAAGTGTAGTTGTGTAGCATCATTGCCCAGAGCAGCTGCTGACAATGCCAATGCACTGACAGCTCCAAAATCACTTCTTTCTGAAATCAGGAGTAGAAAAGATCATCATGAAATTATGGACCAATGTGGCCATTCTATCTATGCTGCTCATAAATTACATTTTGAACCTGGCAATTGCAGGGTAATTAGGAGGAGAGTAGATTTCCTGCAGGAACATATATTTCCTATTCTGCTTGCCTGACACACTCCAGTTTAATTTTTCCTTTGTTCACTCAGCTCAGAGAATGCCAATTACCAGAGGTGATAGCCTAGTGGCAATTTTTGAATCATGAAGAGACTTAGCACAGAAATGAGGGAAAAAAAGGACAGGTATCACTAGTAATTAAAATAATTTTGAATTAAAGGAACTATTTCAATAATTGCTTTTGTCCTGTACTTCTTACCACATAACCTATTGTTATGAATTACTAATACAGTGAAATAGCACCACAGTGGAGAATGAGCTTAAAAAACCAGGTTTCCTTAACATGTTACTTCAGCAATGAGAGGTAAGTAATATCTGGGTAGATATTTTGAAATGGCAGGTGATGCTAAAGCTCTGATCACTAACAGCCCTGCAGTTTTTAAGCCCTCCATCCCCTTTCGACCATGACAGAGAGGCACAGGAAACACGGCAGGAATTCCCATCTCGAGTAGCCAGAAGAAGGTTTCACATTATTAAAACAGATGATTTCCTTCATCTAAAAGCCTCTGAGGAGCATAAATTACAAACAACATCAAAGCAAGTAAAAAGTTTTAGAGCAGACTGTCAAAGAGGCTGCTGGGGTTTCCTTGGTAGAGCTCCATTTTTAAGGAGTCTCAGCAATTTGCTATCTTCCACAAAACAATTCCATATGTCTGTGGATTATTTACGGTTGTTTTGATTTTTGTTGTCAAGGGTTTTAAAGAAACAATATCACAATTATTTAACATGGGGAACTAAAGTTAGACAGACAGTGCCTGCAGTAAGAAATTACTGGGATGATCTCATGGACTAAAACTTTGCAGACTTCTCTGTACTCTCCAGGGTTAGACTAGATACAAAGAAAAGCAGTATAGGCAACTGGAAAACAAGTCAGATGCTGTACAAATACAGCAACTAATTATTCATGTTGCCATCACATATTGGCAGGATTTTACCAGTGTTGCACAGAAACAAGGTCTTCAAGATATGTTGGGCCAGACTTGAAGCAGAACTGAGAAAACTTTGTTTAATGATTATTGGAATTCATCTGATGAAAAGCACAAGGGCCAGCTGTGGTTTTAGATTAAAAGTCATCAGGGCAAGCTGTGAACTGATTCATATTAGCTTCCTAACTTAGGGTAAAGAAGTGATTATTATTAGAAAAGGCATGGAGACACGATGTGCTGATGAGGTTATTAGCTTGTCCTGAGGAGGTGGCACCTGCTGAGTGTAGGTTTTAAGTGCTTTCCCTGCAGGAAAAGGTCGTCATTACTTGCTGGAACACACACCATGCAGGAGGCTGGTGTGTCACACCTCAGCCTGTTGTTCCTGCCTGCAAGGCCATGGGCATATTCAGCAGTGATCTACAACCAGATCAGGCTGTACTGACCACATCCAGGAAACCAGGCTCCATCTGTGCAGTGAAGTAAGCAGGAAAAACGATGGATCTGTGAGAAGCATTGCCACCTCTTGGGATCACCGAGCAACAAATGTCAATTTTAAAGTCTGTCATTATCCTGGCCAAAGCTTCTGCCATGTTGTGCTGGCAGCTGGAAACCATGTGAAATAAAGATCCTTAGGAAGAAAGGTGATGCTGAACACTTTCTTTGCCTTTAAGGGAAGGATCCCACTTTATTTCACATAGCCGTTTGGTCAAAAAAGGAAGAAAGTGAAAAGGTGCATATTAATTGCTTGCAGGCCTAGCAGCAAACACCAGATTCTTAGATCCATCATTTTCTACTGGTGAATTATTCCAAAAGTTATTCATAGTCCTTACCTAGTAATTATGCAAGAAGTAGTTTCATAAATATTACATCAATAATTAAAAAAACTGCACGAGCATGTGATTATCAGAGTGACCTCTGAGTTGAGTTTGATGGCCAGGAGAGAAATAAGAGCACAAGAATAATCATACATGATAACTATATGACATGAGAAGGAAATTCTAAACTCTGCATTGCTCTGAGTTTGCTCTGATGGGTGGCCTTCTCTGGACTGAACCACAACAGCACCAGTCCTCCATGCACCACTAGCAAGGACTGAAGAATGCTGTACTTGATTGCCTTACTCAGTGCTTTGTGTTGACTTGAACGTTTGTGAGGAGCTTGGTTGAAATGTGAACTGTCTTCTCTTCAGCTTTTCCTGATGAGAAAATAACTGGATGTAGTTCCATCTCATGTCAACCTTAAAATGTAAAGCTGTTTACCTTCTTCATTGAATGTGTCTGTTTGAAAACTCAGAGCTCTGATTCATTGGTTCAGGTCTTGATTGTGACCTTGATTTGGTGACTGCTGTCCACCGTTTATCAGCGTGTGGTGGTTCTGCTAATATGGTGATGTGTTTTACATTTGTTTCTTATTTTTAGTATACAGGGCAGGTTTATTCATTTCAATTGTGACATGTGACATGTCAACTGAAGATGTATGTAATTTAAATAATGTAATTCCCATGCATGTGGCCCTGCAACCAAATAAATAACTCTAACCCTGACAAGACTAAATCAACATTAAAGCAAAGATAAAAAATATGTCTCAATAAAAAATTAAACAAAGAAAATCTCAGTGTTGCACTGTTGCCTTTAGCAAGCTTTTCACCAGCTGCAGGACAAACTTAGGGCAATCACTTCCTAACTAAGCAAACTCTTGTCATGTCTTAGCTTTGCACACATGTTGGTAATTCTAGAATCATCATGGCCGCATGAATTGGGTGTCACTTATAAAAAAAAGAAGTGCAACTTGTGGGGGTAATTGTTCTTTTCAGCACAAGTGCAGAAAGTGTATATGAACACTCCAAACATCCACAGAAGATAAGCCTTGACTCAATCAAACTGCAGCCTATGACAACCTGAAAACAGTAGCAGAAAATCTATTCTTTCAGGAATGATATGGCCTTAAAAAAAGTAGTGAAGAATTTCTTAACAGAGGCTCGTCTTTCCTGCTTCCAGATTTTACCTTCCTTCCTTTGATGACCCTTTTTATACTGGCCAGACTACCCACATGTTGCACCTCTTTTTAATCCTTGCAGCTGTTGATTAATGAGAGGAGTGACTGGCAGGTCCATGCCGTTACAGAGTTTGCAGTTACCAGCTCTTCCAGCTAACCTCCCAGTTCAGCAGATGAACACTGTGCATGACATCGCTGTGCAGCTTGACTCCAAAGCAGACAAGGAGAGCATTGTGACACTGGAGTGTGTCTTCTCCATTTGGGGCAGTGGGAATTCGTTTGCCATATGTTCCCCCATTTAATCAGAGAGTGTTTGCATAGTTTGTTGTAATATATTTAAAGGGCTGGTATGGTAAATAACTGGTGGAATGGTGTGGTAAAAATGAACAATTCAAACCAGATCCAGAATTCACTGCTGCTCTGTAGTGATACCAGATATTGGTCATAAAAACAACCCTTATAATTTGGGCAGGGCAACTCTGTCATAATTCCCATTCTAACCAATTACGAGACCTTACAAAGGCAGAGGACAGCCACATACAGTAGACAACAACAGAAATTTGTAATGGCTCTTGTTAAATGGCTAATGCTGCATTTTGACCGAACGGAAGAAAATAATACATTTCTTAGAAAATAATGTGGTGTTGGCTGAGATTAGCTAACAACATCAAATGCTGAGGCACTCATCTGCTTCAACAGTGCCCTTTGTCTACACACATAAAGAATATGCATGGGGATAATTCAAGGCTCCAGAAGGGGGTAGATGTACTTGCACCACAAGGGAAAAACTGGATAATCAGGTGTCAACCTGTTGCTTTTCATCAACATTAAATCCCTTACAATAATTTAGGAAATATATGTGCACATTTATATAATACTCATAAAACATCAGCAATCTGAAGTTAAAATCTGGTTGCATGTGACAAGCACCTAATATGCTAATACAGAAAATGATGTAAAAAGAGAAGTTGAAACAGAGGTACATCTGAACTGGTACATCTCTATCAATTGCAGAGTGATGATCTCGAAGGAGTGTTTAGGTTTTGCAGTCTTCTCAGACTGTTCTCTGGGTTTGCACAAATGACTTTGCAGTTGTTGCTTTCTTCTTCAGCTTTAACAGTGAGAGGTGCTGTGCTGTGAGTCCCTCTAGCAGAAGGAGAAGAAGGAAAGTTGAGGGTGATCTGACAGCTGGAGAAGCCCAAAATTAGGTTCTTCTCAGAGCTCTACTTTTCAACATCATTATTTCAAAAATGTAGGCTACAGCTTTCATGTTGGAATACCAGCACCCTTATTTTTCTGTATACTGGTGCTTTTCTCACAAGTCCTGTGGGAGATACTTGCACTAGGGGTGTTTGCACCAAAAAGTTCCAAACTGGTAAAATGAGTGTGCTTTTTATTAGGTTCAGACTGGAAATCTGCCAGGCTTTTATAAAACTGCTCTTTTTTTTTTTTTTTTTTTTTTTTAAATTGAGCACAGGACAAGCTCTATCTTATTAAATGAAAACAAAAGAGTGAGAAGTTGGAAATTGCCAGGAAGCCTGGGAAAGACCGATATTCAGCTGAGATTTCATTCCATGTTTTCCTGTTGACCTCACAGGCTCTCGACACAAGAGCTCTGAGTACATTAAAGAAAGGCCACAGTCTCATTTGGTCCTGTGAACATTGGCAATATGTTATGGGGACAATATACAAGCTTGAAAGGGAAAAACCGCAGCAATGTCCCCATACCCTGGAGGTTTTGTCTGGTGCAATGCTGTTTAACCAGAGCACTGTGAGGTTTTAAATGGCCATATGAGATTTATAGTAGGTCATGACCAGATCTCTTTTCAGGGCAAAGTTTGAAAAGTCCATTTGTCTCAAAATTTAAAAAAAGAGTCTGGTAATTCTCCAAGGCTTTTCCTCTTCCTTCAGGCAACTATTTTTGCCTGGCCAAAGTTCCTAAACCCTTCCCAAGAGCCTTTTTAATGTGGGAATTATTGTCCTAGTGTTTGCTATCAAAGAAATACTGAAGATACAAATATTTACAAACCCACACTAACTCCACATGGTCAGTATCAAGCTTATTAAGTTTTAAAAAGGGGACGTCATGACCTTTAAAAGAAGAGGCTTCAGGAAATCAGCAGTTGAGGGCATTATCAGCAGGGCAGAGTGATGGTTATTGCAGGGAGCTGAATGCAAAGGCTCGGGGTGCAGTCAGAGCCCCCCGTGCCCAGCTGATGGTGTGGCTGTCCCACAGTGGCAGCTGGGGACAGCCCTGCCCGAGTGGGTGGCAGTGCTGTGTCAGAGTCCAGGGCATCCCTTTGGTCGCCCTGGAGAGTCAGGGACCCTGGCAGAGATGTCTGGGACCTGAGCAAAAGGGTTTGAAACCTGGACAGGGGTGTCTGGGATCTGGACAGGGGGGTCGGAGACCCTGGCACAGAGCCCAGGAAGACACTTTGATTTCAGTCCATGGGAAAAGCTTCCAACTGAGAGATGAATTACAAGCCACAAGAGTGTGAAAGACAGTAGTTTAGCTTATCACAGAGTGGAAAATTCGTAGTTTTGGGTTTTTATAATGGAGGTGAATGAGAGCAAGATGGAGAATTTTCAGCAGTGCCCTGGGTTCTTCTTCCTCTCCTTTGACTCCACCTTCTGCTGTGACAGTGGCACAAAGTAATTCAAAGAAATTGGGTCAGAGTAGAGATGACCTGTTTATTATAGGTAGTAAGTATTGGTAAGAAATTGTAAATAAAAGATAGGTAATAATCAGTATAAAGGGCTGTGACCTCCCAGCTGGGGAAGAGTCGTCTGGTGCCCGAGCTACTGCATAGACCTTGGCTGGACACAGAGAGAACTGTAAAATAAGAAATAATTTAAAAAGCACGAAACCTTGAGAAACAAGAGTTTAAAGCCTCCGCTTCATTCTTGCATCTGGCTCAAGGCTTTTCAGAAAGCAAAAGGCTCTAAAGCACCTGAATCTCGAAGAACCAACTCGAGAGTGCTGGCTCTGCTGCTGCCCAGCTGGGCTGTGTCCCACCCTGTCTCAGCCAAAGGAGGATTCTGGTGTCCCTGGGGTTGCAAAACAAGGCAGAACAGGGCTGGCCCTCACTACAGCTGTTTCTCCATTGTCCCCCTCCAATGATGGGGTCCACATCAACCTTTCAGCAGTGCTTGGGTACCCTCCACTGGGCTTCACTCATGACACTGCACACCAGAGGGGCTTGGCTCTGGCTGCATGGCCCTGAGACCGGGGCAGCTGGGGGACACTGCTAGGAGATAGGGGTTCCAGGGGACATTCCAGGCACCACAGTGGGGTCAGGGTGGTCTTGAGGAATGTGCAGAGGGCAGCCTGGGCAAGAGACACAGCAAGGGTCCATGATGGGCAGACAGGGAAGCTCTGAGACAACGAGCCAAAATCATGGAGATCTGAGGCCACGTAGGGGAAGATGTATGTGATAGAGGCTGCATGTCTGGATTTCCTCTTTTCCCTCTAAGGGCAATGTATGAAGGAAGAAAAAGAAGATGGGAATGGCAAGCAAAGTCCCTTAGGGCTGCTGGGAACCAGGGTCTAGCTGCCCCCTAACCAGCACCTTCCCTGCCAGCAGGCACCACTTTCCTGGGCATGAAACAGTACAAACCTCCCTGGGTATGCACAATGCCAGGGCCACAGCAGAGCCTTGAAAAAGCATATTAAAGTGTCTTAAAGTGTCATTGCGAAGCAATAAATTTACTTGACAGGTCCCTATGACTTTTTGAGGTGGGTTTTTATCTGTTAAATCAGAATAATGGGATTCTTTGACCCCACTCCCATGTTTTGCTTTTTTAAAAAAAATTAATTATTAATTAGTTTTTAAATTAATTTTCAAAATTTGACATACATTTCATTTAGAGCAGTTATGTTTGATTGTTCTAGTAAGCAATAAGTGAGAGCTATTTGTGAATTATTCGGCTGCTGTATTTTCACAGAGAAGAGCCTATTCTTTTCTGTGTGAATGTGTGGGTGAGAGTCAGTGCCTCAGCATGAAAAAGAGTTCTGTGCCTGAGTCAAAAATGAAAAAACCCTTTAAAATCTTGATAGCAATCTAACACAGAAGACACACTGCTATGCAAAGTAAATTTTGTTAGACATAAAATACCTATCTTTAAAATAAACAACTTTCTTTTTGGCTAAAATGATGGAAGATTGCAGACCATATTAAGGATAGCATCTGTCATGTTTAAATCATACCCTGTGGGAAAACACCTAATTTAATTTTAGTAATTTCTAGTTATTTCTGCCTTTCAAAATGATAACATTTTTAGATTATAAAAATGTAATGTCTGAACTTAGACTTTTTTACACCCAGTTTCAATCCAGGCCTAATTTTACTTCTAAGTTAAAAAGCACATTAGAGCAAAGAGTCATAATATGATCTGGCCCCTCTCAGACTGCAAAAAGGGCAGCCTACTATAAATACAGTCCTTGAGAGGAGGAAGGTCTTCCATTTGGAGAAGGAATTTGAAATTTCATGCCATTCCAGTTTGGAACAAAGCCCTTCAATTTTGAATTTACCCATGAAACAGAACCTCAAAAGAAAGCAATAATAATGAAAAATAAAGCAGAAAGTGTTTGGTCTGGTAATTCGTAAAGAAAATGTCACCAGACTCCCTGGAAATGTTGGAGTGAGCAAAAAAACCAACATTATAACTTAAGAAAATAAGCCATTTGAGATTTTTGGATATCAGTTTTCATCAAAAAAGCTTCAATGGTTCCAGAGCCTGAATACTTTCCCTGCTCATCAGATTGCCAGCGATGTGTTGGGGGAGCTAGTAGTGCCCTACTGGACTGCTGCTGTACCTTCCCACCAGCATATGTGAAATAGCTGTGGTGAAAAGCTGTTCCACCCTAAGAGCTTTGTTTAATTTCACAAATGCTCCAGTTTTTCTTTGGAAGAAAACCCAGGCTGTTCGAAGATCACACATTTCCTTTCACTGAAATGCAAGAAACCTAGAACAGTATGAACCGTTCCTCCACGGTAGAATAAATCCAACACTTTTCCAAGAGAGAGGAAAGGACAAAATTTGCCTGCAACTTACATCAAAATTGAGGCAGCCATGAAGAAAATAGAGGAGACATCTGGATAGGACTGCATGGGGGAGCAAAGCATCTCACGTCACAACAATGTGACTACTTGCAGGAGTATTTCAGGCCTGATCAGCCACAACTAATCCCCGTGGAGAAATCACAGGGTACCTCATTCTTTGTATTAACTCATCCCGTTTTTCTGCCTGCAAAGAAACTGGACACAGTTCTCCATCTGTGTAGTATCCTCTTCACCCTTCAGACAACAAAGGGCCAGCCAAAGCACAGACTTTGTGTTGTCCCCACTGGGGCCTCATGGAGACACCGTTCTGAGGAATCCCTCACCCATCCTGGACACAAGCATATCTTTTTCATTGACTGGCCTCCTGCAGAACCTGCTCTCCCCTGACCAAGCCAGTCTCCCCTTTCCTTTCTGCCTCCATTGCTGCCAGGGTCAGAACAAAAGCAAGAGCAAGGAGAAAATGCTCTTGAATCTAAAATTAAAAAATACAGAGGATGGAAGGCAGATAGCCTTAGCAGTGACAAAGGCAAACCCAGAAATTTAGCTGAGATTTCTAAACCATCTTTGCAGGGAGGCAGGAAAAACCGACTGGAGCAAGCATGTCATCATCCTTGGGGCTGATGCCAGAAAGCCCTGTTGTGCCTGGCTGATTACTGAACGATTAAAGCTTGAAGGGGGGATCTCCTTCCATCTGCTGCATGGGCTGCTGCCTCACTCAAAGGGAACTGAGATTCCTCCTTTGCACTGCTGCACCTGCTCTGGAGACTCCCCAAGCTACAGCTCGGATGCGATTCACAAGCACGCAGGGGTCCAAAGTCCCAAACTCGTGTCATGTAACTGGACTAGGCTGAGGTGTTGCTGCTTGCTATGAATTTTCACCTTTTCTTAAAGAGAAGTGGTAATGAAAGTGGTGATTTTTGTGAACAGAGCAGCTGCCGGTTTCCTGCTTTTGGTGCTGTGTAAACCTGAGCTCCCTTTCACCAGACTGCCAGGAAATAGATACAAATGTATTTACAACATTTCACTTTTTGCTGCATAGCACTAAAAATAGCACAACGCGTTACTCCTAGTATAGGGCTCTCTGTTATCTTACCCCACTGCTGAAGTAAGAAAAGCATAATTTATCAGCTAAGTGTCCTCCTATCTCTTTGAAGAAAGCAAGTTTTAACTAGCAGAATAACTATCAGGGTTAAAATCCCTTTTGTTTTACAACATTCATTGCCAACGGGGACTTTTATAGCCCAGATGTTCAAATCTCATTGAAATATCACAAGTAGTATCAATAATAAGGAAAACAGCATTCATTAGCAAACTCACTGCCTATAGCAGGGCACTCATGATATATGTAAGTGGTGTTCAGAGCATCAATTCCACAAAACATTAGGTCAGTGCTACTTTCATCCACATTTCTGAAGAGGGACAGACAGGTTAGACAAGATGACCTGTTCTCCAAGGGTCATAAAAATGTAGAATTTTTCCAACTGTGAACTGATTTTTCAAAAAAAATTATGTGCACAATTTAAGTGAGTGGCCATATATGCCTTCCAGGTTTTATGTTGTTAATGTTTGTTTCCTCTTGGATTGTTGCTGTTCTCCTACTCTCACACTTTTTGTTTTTTTGCCTCAGATACACACATTAAAAAAACACTCTCACACTTCTTGTCCTATTTGATTTATTCCAAAGAAATTAAATTACATTTTTATAAGCCTGTGTTACCACAAATGATAGCTGAAGATTTGCTGAAAAAATTAATTCCTGATCTGTTGCTGTGAAGCATCCTCGCTAGCACTGAACTGACTCCGTCTCTCAAAACCAGATGGAAGCAGTCCAACAGTATGATTAACTTCTTAGTCCCTGCAATTTCCTATTGCTCTACTTGCCCTAGATTTCAGGATTGACCTCCTGCTTCACTGCAAAATGCACAGTTGCTCAGTTTGATAAATCACATGAATACTTTTTTGATCACAGTTATCTACTATTTACTACATAGCCAGTGAGGTTAATCATATGCTGAGGCACTTCATATGCTGCACACATATACACTCTTCTTCCCAATAGCACTTTGCATATTCTTCATGCTGCCAGCCAGCAATGGGACCTGTTTTCTGCTTACTAATATATGAAAGACCACAGACCTACACCTTGCCTGTTTACCTTCCACATTTATGCCGTAATTATCCTCACACTGTTTCTTAAAAGACCAAGAAGTCAAAGAAAATATGCGAGAAATTACTAGTCAGACCGTTCTTCTAGCAGACAGATATTTTTCAAAATGCAGATGTTTCTGGGAACTAGAACTGATTGACTTCCCCCAGATATCTTTGGGGAACAAATGTACGAGGTTGCCCATGGGGAGGTTGGAAAATGTTTGGCTGTCATGATAGCAAAACACTATCACTTCCTTGAAGAAAAAATGCATCTTAACTTTTAAAAACATATTTTTTCTTTTTCTGTCTTTAAACATCAAAGGAATTCCAGTATTTAGTAGGGCTCAAAGTTGTTACAATTCCCTGGCACAGCTCTGCTCCACCATCTCACACAGTAATACATCCACATCACATCTTTGGTGCTATGGTAGAACAATTCTAAACAAGCAATAGTCAAGGTATGAGAAAACATCCAGCAGCAAAAAGGTGAGCGCTACAGGCCTTGCTCACAAATTAAATAGGAGTCTCAGTTTTACAAGAGATACTTACTCCTTTTCACTCCAAGCTGTCTACACAAGCTCTTCTTCTAAATCCCCTTTCCGCTAATCCACAACATTCTCCAATACTGGAAAAACTATCCTACATACAATATGTGTCATTACTCTTCCACCTTCATGTTTTGTAACTGAGAAACTCCAGCCCATTCCGAGGAGCAGCTGCCCCTTGCTACCCTATATTGGGGCAGGGGCCAGGAAGGGTGCAAGTGTGAGACACCAGCACTTCCAAACAGCCAAACCCTCATGTAAGATATAAATGATAAATCCATATATTCCCTCTCAGAGGTATTCTCTTTTCCCTCTCAAAGATAATCCAGGATGTTTAAGCAATGTGCCAGCGCTGAGAGCTGCATGTTTGCCTCTGTGACAGCGAGCACTATGCGCGTACGCTTTTTTCTGGCCAACCTTTGTGACTCCTGTGGAGCCTGTGATCTCAGTTCCGTCACTCTCTGCCGGGTCCCAGATCAAGCCAAGGCTTCCCCTGGCTGTCACTGATTGCACAGTGCTGCCACATGAAGCTTTTCTGGCCAGCCAGCTAGCTGAGTCACTCACTGATAAGCTGACCATGGTAGCTTCTCATGTGGAGAACTCTCATGGTGTGAAAGGCAATGTTATTGAAAACATCAGTCCAACACAAACACTAAGGATGTGAATGACATGAAGCACATGAGTATTTTTGCTAGCTGTCACTGGACTCTTTACTTACTTTAGGGTATCACAAGTTTAACTGCTTTGTACAATCACAGCTCAAGCAGATACCTGAGAACAAGAAAGCTTTGTCTCTTTTCACAAAAAGTTTCAAGGTTGCTTGCACTGCTGCCTTGCCTGCCTTAAGTGATCTATTAAAAAAATCTAAATTGCCTCTTATTCTTGCCTTAATATTTTACAGGCAGTGCCTCCCCAGGCCTCTCAGCACAAATAGTGCATCTCCATGTGGCTTTGTCTGAAGAAAAGCTGTGCTATACATCCTGCTGGACTAATCATCAATTCTGTGTCTGCTTACAATATCAAAGAAAGGGACTGGGGTGTCCAAGGTCAACCTTTTTGATTTTTCTTGCACCTGAGTGCTAAATGCATGCATGCAGCCAGGAGAGGCAGCAGCATCTCTGCTTCCAAATGTCTCTCCCCACAGATGTGAGGCTGCACTGCTTCTCAGCCACTCAAACTCTTCACTTCTCTAGTGGAGAAGGGGAAAAATTCATTTGTCCTTCAGGATCCTGTGTGCTACTGGCCAGCCCCATTAGGATAAACAGCTCATGTCTGGTATAGCCTGCATTTTGGTGTCCTAACCATGAAAAGACTTGGACAGATGAGGAATGGTTACATGAAAGTGCAAAAGCACTATCCCTCCAGCCCAGACTGAAGGTCAGGACAGGCTGTGTAGCTCACCAGCCATCATGAATGAGGCTTGTCTCCACTGCCAAATTGATGCTAGTGCTGAGACGCCTACTCTGTCAACAGCAAGAGGTGGTAAATCTAAAAGGTTTATCATAGCCCATGCTCCACAGGTCTGGAAGACACATTTGTATCCCCCGGGTGCTGAGAATAAGCTATTGAGTTGGACCCTTTACAGGGCTTATCAGCTGGGAATGGCAGCCCTGCCAGCACTGCCATATGGCTGCTGAGGTGACTGGGTTCAGCTCTGCCTATATCTTACATGCCTGCACTGAGGTTTGTATGGGCAGGGCTGGGGGGTTTTGCCTGCCTCCTCCACTGTAAGTACACAGAAAGGAGAGCTGTGAAGTCAGCACCTCTCCCAAGTACCACCCAAGCACTCAGCAAAGGATCTGTCTTTCCCTTGTTACAACTAGAGAGGAAATTCAGCAGTGGTACAACACTTTCCTCTAAGTGTTCAAAACTCTTCAGCAGACCCCCTTGGCATACACTCCAGCACAGAGAATTAAAAACAGCCAGGGGAATAAAAGTGCCCTAGGACCACTGTAAATCTTTACTTCATGGAAAATCTTATCTTGCACATGAATATGAGCTGTGAGTAAATTTAATGTGTGGATTAAGTACTGCACGGTCTCCCTCATGGTGGGCTTTTCAGCCTAAAAAGAACAAAAGAATAATAATGAGTGTTGTGTTTGTGTAGGATTGCAAACAGCTGTAATTTACAGCTGGACATTCTCCATTGCAAATGTATCCAGCAAGCAAGTGCTTCTGGGTTAGTGAAACAGACTGCAAAAAAAATTAACTTTTAACTTCAGCCTTAAGGTCAGAGTTCTGGAACCATGGGAGTCAATAATAAAATCTATTTAGCTCAGTGGGATTAAGCAAGTTTAAGACCTGGCTTAACCACACTGCCTACTGCTAAATAACAACAGAACACGCTGAATATTTTAGTTACAGGCATTTTTCTTCACTTGAAAGCTATTCAAGCAGTGGATATGGGAGTCAGACAATTGAAAATATGCCAGCACTATACCATTAAGGTATATGAGTTAAGTTCTTGCTCTTCTCTGTCCCAGAAAGTGAGTGATCTGTATAGTTTGACCAGTTTACTGAAGAGCACAATAAAATTAAAACCAAGCTGTGCTGAATAAACACCAAGGGCTTTTCATGAGAGAATGAAAAGCTAATGGGGCCAGTGCATCTTTGCTGACAAAACAGTCAGTGCATGTGCAGAGCAACCTGTCTTCTGGAAGCAGAAAAGCTGTTTCAGTCAAGCTTCTGGGTCACTAATCTTTGTGTTTGCACATAAATCTGCTGGGGGTTACTGTGTCATTCTGAAAACAAGAGTGAGTGCGATACACTACAGAAATCAATGGCTAGGTTTAAAAACTCTCTCTTTTTTGTTTGTTTAATTTTTTTTTCTCATCTTTTAGTTTAGCTAACTGTTATCTCTTTAATAGAACCTGAAAGCAAGAACGGCAGCAGAGACTTCTGGAGAATATTAAAAAAAACAAAGGCAAAATTACTGAAAGCTTTACAGTAAGCTTCCATCTCCCTTGTTGCTGGGAAGTGTGGTGTGTGACCGGGAGCTCTGAGTTACTACTGGGACACGACTAATGAGCAGCAGTATCACAGGCACCTTGGCTCCAGCCAAGAAGAGACAGAAACTGCTGTCACAGTGTGGGATTTTGGCCCCCTGCCCTCCCATTTGCTGGCTGCAGTGAGGTCATGGGTGGCTGGGAGGCAAACCCCCAGGGTGCACCCCCAGCATCCCCTCCAGAAGTGGGGGAAGGAGGGTACCCTGGCTGCCAAATTTTTGCAGAGCAGGTTGGAAAGCTGTAGTCCCTGATCATGCTTTTAGGGGCAGACAGGGAAATATTTGATCATAAATCCTAAATCTGAGGTGTGATGGTTATTAATACTGAGATCCTTCTGCTCTGTGGATGAAGGCAGCCTGCACCCAGCTACCTCACCATCTTGGACAAGGTTGGAAACATCTATCCATCACCACCACTTTTCTTGCCAGGGGAGGCAGAAATCAAACTGCAGAGTTTGGGGCTTGTTAATTACCTCCAGGACCACTCCTGCAGGAATATTTCACATTCAGCCCAGGGGAAGGATGTTGTGAAAAAAATCCCCGTGTTTCCTTTTGTTGCAGTATTGTCCCCACCAAGTGCAAAATCTGCTTTGCCTTGGGGGTGAGCTTGCACACCTCCAGGGAGAGGGGCATAATGCTGACTCCAACTCCACTTTCTTGTCACATTCATTCCAGTTACAGCAAATACTTCTGAGCATTATAACTGTGCCAGCAATTTCACCCACATCCCATACATTTTACTCAGGATTTTTTTTTCCTTAATGCAGGGCAAAAAATTCTAAACAAAACGGTGTTTGTAAACTTGGGGAGGGAAGGTCAATAATTTTGGCGGTCTTACCCTCCGAGCAGAGAGAAATGTTATTCATCCACGCACAACATATAATTCAGCCTAAGTGACAGGCTCTGCTCTGGAGAAATCCTGGCCTGAGCTGGCTTCCAGAGTCAATTACTGCTTATTCCCAGGGAGGCGGGGGGCTGGGGGCCAGACGGAGCAGAGGGGGCTGCCAACGAGACATGGGGAAATTTACTCTGTGTCAGCCTGCATGACACAGTACCTCATTTGTGGAAAAATGTAAATCTGCTAGTTCTTTTTCACAGGCACTAAAATGTACAGTGTCTCCTCCCCCTTCTCTACCCCTTTCCTAAAACTGGAAAAGAAATCAGGACCGTCTTAGAAAGCTACCTTATATTTCAATCAATCCTCTTTCATAAAAGTCATTTAAGGTAAATACCTGTGCAGACCTACAGCCCAACTATAACATTTGCTATGGCCCAAATCCTGAATTCCTCATTCAGGCAAGTTTCTCATTGAAGTTAATGGATTTTTTTTGCTTGAAAAAGAGCTGAGTAAAACCTGAACACTGAGGATTTGGTCCCCTGCTTATCTGCCTGGAGCACTGCTACAGTTCCAGAAGATGTGAAAAAAATAATTAAATTCCTCCAAAATACCAATCTCTTAAAACGAAAAGGGTTAGAAAAGGGCATTGTTTTTGTGCATAAAACATACAGAGAATCTCGTCAAAGAAAGAGTAATTCCCAGGGAAAGGATTTGGAAAAAGTCAAAAGAGAACATCTCGGAATAAATGAAGTACTTATTGCTGAGAAATGAGCTCAGATATATCTCAGCAAACTTTACAGCTCAGAATTTACTGCATCATTCATGCCTTCTCCAGTAAGTTTCTTATCTCCCGTTTGGTATCACAACAAGGGATTCTGCATACTCTGTATGAAATACAACAAGACTGTGATTTTTGCAGTAATAAACTCTACACATGCATGACAAATCCAAGCATGCAAAATGTTTAACATCCCAGTTCACAGATACTTTGGGGACAAAATCCGATTATGAGTTATATGCCACAATAAATAGGGCTCAACGTTTCATAAAGCAATTTATAGTTCATAAAAATGACAAAATGTACCTGTCAGATAGAACGCGGAGAGCAGATCTCTGTGCTGCCTGCTGGAAGAAAGGGCAGAGATGTTTATTTTATATTCTGACTTGAAAATTACGAGCACAATCAACACTCTAAAAAATGCGTTACACACATTTTTGTCACATGTCCAAAATGTTAATAGTACGAGCGAAGTAGCAGAGAGTCTATAGTCAAACGGACATTCCAGCCTAGTAAATGTAAGAACACTTTGTTTAAAATGCCAAAACCCAGAAGATTGTCAAAGCACCGCATGGTATTTGAGGTCTGAACTTCTCTATTTAGACAATTTTTTTCACCAGCCTCGGTTTTCTGCTTTCCCATCTCCCCGCTTCCGCACTCCCACTCCTTCTCCTTTACCATTAGTCTCCTCCCATTCTTCCACAGAAACAAACATCACATATTTGGTTCTTTTGCGATGAATTATAAATTTTGCAAAGCTTGCCAGAGCTGCTGCCAACTTTTCGTGAACGCTGCCATGTTAATCTGCTGGCAAGGTTTGCCTACACAGCACAGGATTGACCTTTTGCTGGTTTGCTCTTCAGTTTTTGCCTACTACAACTCTTTGGATGGGGAAACATGGTTCTTGTTCTTGTGTTAACCACCAGGTCTGGGAATAGAAACTGTAGCCTCTCAAGTTTAATAGGACTCCCAAGCCTATCCCTGAGCTAGTTTGCCACTTTACTATTATTATTTTTCCCCCTCCTTCAATCACTTCGAGTGGTGTGATTCATGGCTTTGGCACAGTAACCAGCTGTCAAGCAAAGATGAAATCCATAACATTTTGAAAATCTGCCTTAAAGACTCCATTCCACTTGGACAAGGCCAGAGTCCTATCCCCAGCTGCACCTGTCCAGGCTGTGCCTCATATGGCAGAGAAGGGACACAGAGCTAAGCAGAACAGAGAGCCAAAGGGCATGGAAATAAAAGCTTATTTTCTCATTGCAGGTACCAGTAAATACGTTTTGAAACTGCTCTTCCTGGCTTATCAGACTGCTGGGGGCCGCATTCCTATTTCCAAACAAGCTGGATGCCTTACAGGTATCCTGCTCAGCACCAGAGAGTAGAGACACAACCCTTCTGGCCTGGCAAAAACGCTGCTGATAAATTGCAAAGAAAAACATGACTTGTGGCTTCAGTTACATTGTATTTCATAGAAAGGTGTGAAAAAATCCCCTGGATGGACCCCTGAAGATTTGACAGGAGTGGGAAGAATTTCCACTTGATTCTGGGAGCTGGATTTCTGCTCTTTGGACTTTCTGGAATAACTTGTGCCTACTGGGTTTCTGGGGAGATGTAGCTTGATGAGTATCACCCACCAGATTGTCAGAGGACACAATGGCATTGCTCACAGGAGGGTTTTTCCTTACTGTTGACTTTCTGCAATAGGCAGAGAACCTGTGGGAAGGTCTTGGAAGGTCCCAGCAGCTCAGTCGGAGTCTTCCCATTGCATGAACACATTGCTTTTAGCATTAGGAAAATATTATGGCAAGTCTGGTATTTTTCACTGTTTCCAGTAGGTCATACTTTTTCCATACTCTTTGGATACAAAACTATCCATGTCATGGCTACAGGCTTTAAAGAGTGCAGCCACTCTCTGGCCCTCTGGGCTGGCACCATTTTTCCTCTCTCTGCAAGGAGTTTGTTAGGACAATGTCATCCCACACAGTCTTGCAAGTTCAAGTTCAGAGGAGACCCAAACCTTAGGTTTAAGAATGACTTATGGTCTAAACTCTTTTTTAACACTTAGGGCAAACACAGGTTCCTCTGCTCCCATGTTCCAACACCTAATCACTCCCACTAGCAGGAGGCTTATGACCATTTTGAGTTTCAAGCTGCCCAGATTTGATGCTGAGTCCTGCACTACACTGCATCTTTGCAAAACTCAGGAGCTTCTCTCACTATCTGAGCCATTTTCCATGGCCGAGTTGTGTAGTTACCATTCAGGTCACCTCTTCCTTTCCTCCCCACATCAGCCAGGGCCAGTCTCTCCATTTCATGCAGCCACTACGTGGCAGTGCTGTTTGAGACACTTCTCATGTTTCCCGCTCTAGGCTCAAGCCGTCACAGGTGCTCATGTGGTTGTGCAATGCAACAGGTCAGACAACTGATCTAGTCAAAAATTAACAATTTTTTTTCTTCCTTTTCCTCCTGATTTCCCCTGTGTTTTTTCTCACCTAGATCCTTTTTCTGAGCTCTTTCCCCAGGGAGCGGGTGTCACATCATGGGGTGCAGTGTGAGAACTGGAACAGCATTGGGGGGGTAGTGAGACCCTTGCTGCTGACATAAGATCATGTCCACCAGCAAGGTCACTTCCACCTGACATTGCTTCCTCTCCCTTCTGGAGCTGCAGAACCCTCCTGGAGAAAGGTACATGGAGGCTGTGGTAGCCAGAAGGCATTGAAGGAGACAGGTTGCTCTGCAGCCACAGGCCTCATGGATATTGAAAAGACCACAACAAAGCAAACATGAACTTTGGTGATGCTAAAAGCCCCTAATAGGGGATGTGGGATTCATATTACTGTTGTATTTCCTTAAAATCCCCAATTTTGAGAGGAAGATGTGCTGGATAATTTCTCTTCCAGGCTTGAGGAAAGCTGCCCTCAGAGGGGAGAGGACAGGTCCCTTGTCTTGACCCATCTGGGGTGCTAACAGCCAGGAGACACTGAGTGGAACTGCAGCATCAAGAGCCACTCTTCAGTTTCCACCTTAATGCATTCAGTTGCTGAAAGCTTTGAAAAGGCGATCCCTTCCGGACAAGACAGTGGATTCAGAGACAGGCAGGGACACAGAAAGAAATGCACCTGTGCGTTTCAGTGAGATCATTCTACCTTTTCAATTACCCTCTCATTTACAGTCCTTTAATAAACATCCTTCTTCACTGAGGTGCAATGCAGATTGCATGGGGCACTTCAGTCTTTGCCTGGTGGTCACACATTCTCTAAATGAGACTATTGACTTCTTTCTTACACAGGCTGGAAATACAACTGTGTTGGATTGTGTATTTGTGTGACCCCCTGAGCTGGTAATGGCCCCATTTCTAAATGATGGAGGAATAAGGTCCAGTCGCAAGTTTATTCTTCCTCCCTGGAGAAACAGATCTATTGCCTGCAATGAAAGGCAGTTAGCAGCTATCCAGCAATTTTAATTCTAGCCTATATTGCTCCCCTCTCCTGGAGAAAGTGAGCTGTTGTAATTAAAGGTAGTTAGCAGTTCCCCAGAAAGTACAAATACTTGCAGCCACTAATTACAGTCTGCTTTCCTATTCTCCTCCTTGCCACAGGACTGGGCTGCTCAATTTAGGGAGAAATATCTGCCCTCACTTCTTGCAAACAGTTTGTGATCCCATTCAAACTCATTCAAGAATCCTCATGAAGGGTTATGACCCATAGTTTGAGGAACTCACAGCTACAGAAACAATTTATTGTGATTTATTATGTTTCTCATATGCTGGTATTATCTATCTAACAACGTAAGCAAAGGGGTGGTACTTAGTATCATATAATGCCCGCATGACTATTTTCTTAATAGCTACATTTTGATTGTGCTATTTAATTTGCATTTTATTTTACATCGTTAACAACTTTACTGAGGCCAACTCATCATCCATCAAGAAAGCTGAGAATATGTTCTACAGTCTTTATTATTCCTGGAAGTAAGTTACTATGCTGGTTATGGAAATCGAGCATAAGAAATAATTTTGATATTGCTGACAGAATTTAAATATCTCCAAGACTTAGCACTAAAAAGTTCTTTATGGGAAGCTTAATATTCTCTTGATAAGTGGTAGAATGTGTTCACTAGCAAGGAACATAATACTGAATTTTTGGTTCTTGCAATCAGTGGGTTACTAAATGGAGGAAGGTTCTCTTCAATATGAACATGGATATTGGAGGCCAACTCACCACATAGAAACTTAAATGCTGAGTAGGAAGCAGGGAAGGGAAAAAAACCCAATCACTCAGGTGTCTCAGGTACTTGAGCTAGAGAAACCAGCTACAGTAAATGAGTATGATTTATGCAGTTTCACTACATCAAGAACGGCAAATTACAGGACAGTGGCTGGTTAGACTTCTTTGATCCCCAGCTAAGTTGGTTCAGATACATTTATGGCAGAGTTTCATTGACCTGTCTATAGTCTATTAATCATTCATGGAAGATTCTAGCTATACCCCAAGACTACCAGGACAAAACGAGTTTTCAACCAGCAGTCGGGTGGTCGGGTTCTCAGTCTCCAGAGATTTCATCTCCTTTCTCCATCCTTTATTGCCATGGGCCAGAGCTTGGGAACATATTCAGGTTTCAGTGTGTGTTAAATGAGCTACCAAAATTAGCTTGAAGTGTGACAAGTTGCAATCTGTTGTTGAAGGGAAATCAGAGAGGAAATTAAATACTTTTATTGTAATTGGGACTGAGCAGTGAGCTAGCTCATTGTAATTGGGACTGAGCAGTGAGCAGAACGGGTTGAATACAGCTATTGAGATGGAGATACAGGAGTGTTAAGAGTGCTCCCCAGAAATCTCTCTTTTTTTAATTTGTTGCAAAAGGATTGCTTCATAAACTGCTGGGCTCACAGGCATTTTTGGATAAGAAACAAATGAAAACTACTGAAGTATGTTCTGCTGGGCTTGGAAGACTGTCCTGGAGGCACTGCAGGCTGACTGTAGATGCGTTTTCCTTATACCTCACCCACAGCAACCTTTGGCAAATAAAAGCCAATAAATTGGCTGTTGGCAGATTCAGGCATTTTGCCTTCCATCTTGCCTGTCCTGTGGATTAACTGCTGTTTTCGGGAGAGAGCTCAGTTACAGAGATTGTATGGAGTTACACAAGCTATGCCAGAGACTTCCCTGAGATGGCACAGGTGTACATGTGGAGAGAATTTGAACGATTTCTTTGGTGACAGTGAAGCAATACAAGCTGCCTGTGCATGAGTAAATTGCACAGTTTCCAGAGCATCTTGTTTGTCTTCCTTGGGTGGTAGGTGGTGTCCTGGAGCTGTGCAGTGAACCATTTATGCTCTAAGTCAGCAGCTCTCATATTAGCAACCACCCAGAGTTCTGGATGTCACCCTGTATTGGGCTGCAGCTAATGAGCTGTAGACACACTTTTTCCAAGCCAGGGTTAAGGAAAGATGTCATTACTATATATTGCCATTTGGGAAACAAACCAGGAAAAACACTTTTATATCTGTCTTCTTTCACATTGCACTCTTCACATGTCTTCCATGTTGATTCTGTTTTCATTTCTGAAGGTTTTGTTTGTTTTTAGCTCAAATGCGGTTTATTCTCAAGCTAGTGAAGCCAAGAAGAAATTTTTGTGAAGGGCACTACCTGATTGCATGCTGCAGTTTGGGTGATGGGACTCCACACACTGTTTTTTTTCTGCCTCAAACCTGGTGCTGTTGTGGATCCAGAGCAAAACTTCTGGATAATCCTCTTACTGTGAGCCCATCTCAGTCCAACCACATGCACGGTTTTCCACCTTCCATGATAAGATGAGTTTATAAACACCTTCTTGTGCTGGAAGTTAGACCTGTGCCTGTGGAACAGAGCTGCCCTGCAGCCTCCCAGCTCCTCTCCCTGCTCAGGTGTTCTATAGACAGTGATCAAGCAGCCAGCCAGCAGCCCTGCTCTAGACAAGCTCAGCTCATCGTGTGGACATCTTTCACTCCAAGGCATGTTTTCCCAAGGTGTTAAGCATCTTTCTCCCATGTCATGAAACGCTCTCCAGTTTTTGGTGTTCTCCTTGAAGAGTGCAGAGCTGCTCATCAGGGCTGAAAACAGAGGTAATGGAAACCTCTTGCACCCACAGGCTTGCCCTGTTTAAATGCCCATGAGTATATTGTGGCCACAAGAAGTTGCCTGAGGAGACCAGGTCAGGCAATTTATCGTAAGTGATTCCTAACATGCCTTCTCTCACTGCATTATTCTATACTCCTCACTATTCCTGGAGGCTTTGTTTGAGGATTGCTTTCCAGTGTGAATTTCTGACGGATTTAAAATCACTTGTAAACTGCAGCCTGAGTGTTTCTCTGTAAATTTGCAATATAAATGTATGAATGCGATTTTCACTGTCTGGTTCATATTTATTTAAGATTTACAGACTGTAAGACTTAAAAGGGTCTCCCTTTCTTCCCATTTTCCATTGGTTATCATCAGAGCCACGTCTTTTAAGAAACTGTAAAACTCCTTCTGGATTTCATGATTTCTCTGAGGCCTTTCAACACCTCACTATTAATTTTTCACCCCGGAGTTTTATTATTATATTCTTGGCATACATTGTTCTTTTTCCTCTGCTTTGCCCATTAATCCTTATTAATCTTCAGGGGCAACACAGTTAGTGACTTGAACATGGCACCTGGGAGTGAAAGACCAAGCACTAATCCTGGCTTTGCAGCTGACTTGCCGTGTGGCTTCCAACAAGCCACATCTCAGTCACAGTCTCCCTGTCAGTTCTATAGAGATAATAATTCTTGCTTAGCTCTACCTAAATACCTCTCAGGGGCATTGTATTAAGTAGTTAATACTTGTAAAGTGATTTGGATCTCCAAACTGCTGTATAATCAGCATGGGTATTAACCATACGGAGAATTTTATAGATCTGTAAATGCTGAGTCTTCTGTCCTGCATCTGCTCAGATTTTTTCCTGCAGTCTGGCCCCAAAACCCATGCAATGTTTCAACACAGATGAGCTAACTTTAATCTTTTTCAGTGGAGATGAGCAGAAGAAAAATCCTCGTTATTTTACATTAATAAAATGGTTAATTTCCAACGCCACTGTTAAGAAGGTCTCAGTCATTGCAAACACAGCAGCAGTCACCTTGGAAAACCTCCTGTCTCCACAGAAGCAGTCGCCTTATCCAGGAAAAAGTCACTTGGTTGAAGTGCTGCTTGCACTTAGGTCATTGCAGACAAAAATTGTCAGTGTTGTGCCACAGGTTTTAAAAGATTTATTGGGAAGTCTGAAAGCTCAGAAATTAAAGTAGATTCTTTTTTGGGGAAGTCCATATATGTGAAAACAGGGGAAAGACAAGCCTAAATTCCCGAAATAGTGGTAACGCTTCCCAGGGATGTGCTGTGTCAATCAACTGATGCATTTGCTACTACCCAAGTATCTACCTGGATTGTGCAAGGAAATAAAAAAGATGATGGGGTAACACCCTAGGCTGATTGAAACCAGTGGTTAAACTCTCACTGACTTCAGAGGAGGCAGTTTTCATCCTAAGTGCAGGAGAAATTGCAGCAATGGTTCCTTAGTCTCTTTTTCTTAAATGGTACTTTTGGATGGATTGGCTTCTGAATCTTTTTACTTATTCCTCATCATGTTCTAAATAGCTTCTACTCCCTTTATGATGTCCTTCTCCCCCCAATTTATTTTCTTCATTAATTTTTCCCTTAATCTCTTTACCCTTATGTTAATTTTGTTTTCCCACACTCTCTCTGCCTCTCTCTTTCTGCTGTCTCCCACCTCTGTGCACATCTCCTTCACGCAGCTCCTCATGCTGACATCACCCCTGCCCGAGCTCAGTGGCCAAGGAGAGAGAAGTGAGCTTGACCTTCTGGCCTGCAGGGAGCAAGAGGCAGGTCCTAGAGAGGCTGTGAGACTGTGTTTGTGTGCATTCGTGAGTGTGTGCACACCTGTGAGAGAGACACAAGCGGGTGTGCTCTCCTCTCACAGCCCTGAATAGCTGTGACTTTACAAACAGCACTGACTTTTGGTGACTGCTGGTTATTTAACCATTCTCTTGCAGGCATGCTGGAATGCATTTGCCTGAAGGCAAACAGAGCTCCGTGGCCAGCCTTGAGCAGGACCAAGACTCAGGCACAGTGTCTGCCTTCAGCAAGGGCTCTCTGCAGCGGGCGGAAAAGCGCACAGGCTGGAAGGCTTATGAGAGACAGGGACAAGCAAAATCCAGCCTGGAAATGTTGGATCTAATCCTTCTTTATGCCTCAAGTTAGCCAACACTGCTGAATTGATTGCACTAGGATATGTTCCCACGCCAGTCAAAACAGATATTCATGCAGTACTTCTACTTCACAGGGGGAAAAGGTTCTAATGAAATGTTTCAAGAAGATGGGGTTAAGAATGTTACATCAGATACAGAAAGAAGTCTTGGAAAAAACTTATATGAGTGGAAAAGGGCAGGCTTTGGAGATGTTAGCTTAGTCACAGCATCCACATGAAGAGATAAGGAAGATACCCTTACATTTTATATTTAATTTCCTGTCTGTTTTGGAGTTTTGCCACTGAGGAGCATGCAGATCAAACTGCCATGTTCAAATGTCCCCAAGTTTTGTGCATGCCCAAGATCCAAACAGATCTCTAACTTTTTTCACTGTCATTCATGGTTGTGGCATTCAAATTTAGAGCTTGATTGTGCCTGCCAGCTATAGAATCTGATTTTGTAAGACAGGCAGTGATGTGAGCCAAGTTTGGCAGGACAAGACCGAGCTCTTATTTTGTTTCATCTGACAGTTTCAGTGAGGCAATCTTCTTCTTGTCATGCCTTGTGGAAGTGCAAATTTAGATGTCACAGAGATTTTAAAATCAGAGCTGGCAAACCACAAAAAAACCTTGGCTCAGCTGGCTTAAATCTTACTCTGGATTCTAGTTAAGTTGGATACCAAAAGAATTGCTTCTCTAATACACAGGAAATAATGGACTTACCCAAGATAAGTAAGGCTTATTCCTCCAGTCTAAAAACACACTCACATGAGAGTGACAGGGGGCTGAACAGAGCCTTTGGATTAAGTAAAAAAACCCACCTGTGGCTCCAGCCTTTCCTTTACCCAAAACTTAATTTTTTCCACTTTTGCTTATCTCTGATTTGTGTGGTTTTGGTTGCAGTTAGACTCGTATGCAGCCAGACTTCATGAAATAAGTTTTCTGTGCTCAGTGGAGTGAGAAACTTCTCATTAGAAAGATATTTTACTCCAAGTTTATCAAGGCTTTTTTTTTGAGAAAAATTCATTTGCAGAAATGATGCAGGCTCTGTGCTTTTTCTCCAGACCTCATTGTTCTCATTTCCTTTTTCATTCATTTTCTTTTCTGATCAAGAATCAAGTATTGCCCTGATGAAGAGGTGAATAAAAGGGATCACAACACTAAAATGATGTAATGTGGTTAAAATATTTGGACATGGCATATGTGAACACAATTAACACTGTCTAAAAACAGTTCTAATAATAAACAGGGCTATGCAGTGTTGTGTTGCAATTTGCCTGATAAAACTCTTCTCTCCAGATGTTCCTGTCTTGGTGCTCTGCTCAGCTAATCCTCAACTTTGGAAAGTGCTCTCCTAACAGGTCTTACAGAAAGGAAGCTTTGCTCCTTTATCAAATTGTTCTAGAATTCATTACAGATGGCTTCAAATTATCTGAAATACTACATTTCATATGCAGAAGTACTGTTTATGAAGACTCTACTAAAAATTATTCTTCTGGAATAAGGTAGATGTATGACTGTTCATTTCAGGATGATTTTCCTCTTTTTGTTGGTTGTCACTCCATATCCAGCAGTTAAAGAGAAAAGTCCCACACCAATTGCCATCTAGCATGCAGATGGACTTTCGTCCTGTTGAAGCGTTGTGACAGATTTGGCTTGTCCTAAATGCCTGTGCTGCAGACAGTCCTACGAGAAAGATGCATTTCCAGCAATGTGCCCTGGTAACCCTCAACACATACACGATGGGAACAAAATGTAGCCATGCATGTTCCCACGGGAGCTGCAAGCGTAACTCGAATCAGCATCAGTTTTTACGGCTCGACCATGACCAAGGTGTTGCTGAAGCATAGATAAGTCCCCCAGGGCCAGCAGCCCACCCTGACTGTCCCTAGGCTGCCGTGGGTGGGAGGCAACCCCAAGAAGCCCAGGAAGGCGCTGGGCTGGGTGAGCTTCCATCACCCTATGGGGCTCGGGTGGCGAGCCAGATCAGGCTGACAAGACTTTTATTTTACTGTGCTAAAGCTGTGAACTTTCCGAGGCTGCTCTTCCCCTGAGGTCTCCTGTGAAATGACAAAGTTTTCTGTTTGTCTTGGCTTGCCTGCAGAGGGGCTGGTTTCGCTTACACCACTCACACCGTGCAGGGCCAGTCTGTCCTTGTCCTCCCTTGAGGAGGGTGGCCACTTGCAGGGAAATGCTGCCTGATCTCTTCCTTCAGTGCAGGACACATGAGCAAAATTAAGGAACTCGAGAGGATTGATTGCTGCCTCCCTGTGCACTCTGCGAGGGGGGCATCCTAAGCCCCTGCGGTTACCTGCCACCACAGGAGAGCAGTCATACTATTTTTTCTTTGAAAAGAAAGATCTTGTGTCTTCCCTCTCGAGATCAGCCGGGGCTAGAGTGCACAGCCATGTCCCTGGGAGTGTGTTCTGATTGCTTCTTCAACTTCTGTTTATACAATTTTACAAAATTTTGGCAGGAATCAAGAGCACATACCAGGGTGTTGGCTTTTATGAATCTCGTGGGATGTGAAAGTCAAGCTGACTCGATGAACTTTGGTTACATATTCCAGACAAGCACAATGACTCTATTTATTCAGACTTGGCAGCCAGAATGCAGATTGACTCTGTGGGTAATAAATTTTCACAGCCACAAAACTTCAGTGGCAACCAACCTGATCCTGTGCAAAAAAAAAATGCATATGAGGAAGCAGACTTGGGTTGCAAAAATATGTTAGATTATTATTCCATGTATGCGAACCAGTCAGTTAATTTATTTGGCTATTGATTGACATGAATTGCACAAATGATGCCAGGGATCTTTCTCCCTTTAAAGGAATTCTTTTCTATTACAAAATGTTGTAAAAGGACAAGTGGAGGGGGGGTTGGGTGGGGAAGAGAATTGTTCATATTACAATTGACAATCTCTTTTTAATATTTCACCCAAGACTGATCTAAGTTATCCAGTGACCTCTATGGAGAAGAGCAGGGTATTATAATGGGGACTGCTTCATGTGCTATGCCACACTTCAAAGAACCAAAAGGCAATAACCACTACAATTCAGTACTCTGAACAATCTTAAGTACAATTTTGACATCTTCATGCTACAAAGCTTCAGATGCTTTCTGGGAGAGATGATGATGAAATTATTACTCTATGTGTTATAAATCAGAATGAATTGGCTCTTTAACTTGCAGATTTATGTTAACTACCTTGGTATCTGCTAATTGCATGCTCTTCAGATATTGATTGAGGATTAAAAAGTATATTTTCTTCAATCTGTGTGGTGTAAAATATGCCAACAGGAAATTTTCTCTCTGCATATTAGATCCTATGATCATTGCCTGTAAAATTGAAACGATCAGTTTAAATGGATAAACTATGCTCATTAAAGAGGAAAAATACATTTATGTAATTAAAATTATGAGACTAATATGTGTGGATAATATAATTACTGTGGGCACACACGTACTCAGCTCAAATGCAGCCTCTCTGGCTTCTCCTGGCTCTGTGAATTTCACTACCTTAATTGCTGGTGTTCTGGTGTTGAGGAAAGGGTTGGGAATGCTTTCCCCATTGCAGTTCGAAGCTTTTAATCATGCCTCTGTCTTGCATTTGGCCTCCCCCATCCATGGCTCACATTCCTTGGTTTGGTCACAGCAATCCAAACACCAGCCCTGGGAGCACAGGAGCACCTGTCCCCTTTTGCACCACTTCAGAAGCTTCCCATTCGCTGCTTGGCAATTTCAGATATAAATGCAAAATCTCCTCCAAAGTTTTCAAAGTTTTTCCCCTAAACTTCCCCATCTAGAAATCAGCAAAATTAAAAGTTTCTTAACGTGTATACAGCTTACCTTCAGCTCCTTGAGAAGCTGGACTACTTGAATGAGTCTGATTGCTCAAAGGTTAATTTATTACATGAGGAATGTCTGGGAATCTCTCATGTACTGTTCCTATCCATTCATCTCTGATTTTTTTTCTTTCCTGTTCCTGAGCTCAGGAGATACGAGATTAAAGAGCCTCTGAGTTAGGAAGTAAAAGGAAATGAGTTCTGCTGACATTTAAACACAGGTCCATCTGAGCAATTATTGGAAGAGTCTGTGTTACTCTTTTTTGTGTCTATTTCCTGCAAGGTGGATGGAAAGATAGTGTTTCGGTTTTTCAGCAGGTATATTTGTTTAGGATCGTTCATTAAGCAAACCTGCAGGTCTCAGCTAGGGTTCTACAAAGCATTTCATACAGCAAGAGCCAGTCTGTGCCTCTGGGAGATTTTTGTCTATAAAGTCAGGGAAAAAGTGTGACTAGGAAAGCGGACCACATAACTAAGTGATCTCCAAAGGGTGTTCATGCTATGGCCTGCGATGATTAGAAGTGAGCCGTGGGATCTCAGCCTTGCTCTTTGCCATGTGGGTGGTGAGCTCTGTCCTGTCTCTGCAGAGCTTGCTGAAGCACCAAGGTGAGAGACCCAGCCTGTGCATCTTGGAGCCCTGGTGACTAAGCAGAGACCTTGCATAGCACAAAGGCACACAGAAGATGTTAATAATCACAAGTCATAGCGCTAAACCAGAGGTCCATGTGTGCCTGCCCAATTGGCAGGACTTTTCCACAATCCCTCCTCCGCCTAAACCTACTCATGCTCTTTATGCACAATAAACACTTTCACATGTCCTTCTCTGCTTGCTATAAAGCAAACCAGATTTTTTTCTCCCCGGCTCTTCCAGCCTGTTTCACTCTGACACCCATTACTCAGGATCCTGTCTCCCTGCCTGAAGGACATCTCTCCTGGCCAGCAGGTCGTGCCTCCCCTATCACCCAGCCCCTGGCTGCAACATCATGGCACCTTGGTCTGCTTTTGTTACTCTTCAGACATCCCTTCTATGCCTCACTTTACTTTGTCCTATACTGTCTGTGAGCTGTATTTTAAACTATCTAGACAAGCAGGAAGAGTAATTAAATGTGAAGTGTTTCAGGATGAAATATGTTAAACAAAAAGAAATTGTATAAATATGTAAATAATAGAATCTATGTGCTGAATCTGCTTAACACCATGAAGCTTCGCTCAAAATAGATGAAACAAAGGTTTAGTATAAATATTAAAAAGTTTTGATTTACCTGTTGTTCGGAATACATTGTAAAATAGATACCTCTAATAACAAGAGTTAAAGAAAATCATGGAAAAACTTCATGCCTGTGCTATGAACCTAGAATTATTTGTCTGAGTTCCTGAATTTCAGAAGTCTAGATATCCATCCAGCCTACCCATCTAGATACTCCAGTTACCCATGACTGAAATAATCATATTTAAAGCTGCATGGTTTAGCCCCAGCCAGCAACAGTACCATGCAGCTACTTGCTCACTCCCCCTGTCCCAGTGGGATGGGGAGGAGAGGCAGGAAGAAAAGAAGAAGTTTGTGAGTTGATGCAAGAACAGTTTAACAGTTGAAATAAAATAAATAAAATAATAACTTTATAAGACTAATAATTGCAATGAAAAGAGAGACAACAAAAAGAGAGAAATAAATTCCAAAAAAGGACAAGCGATGCAAAATACAATTGCCCAGCATCCACTGACAGATGCCCAGTCCATTCCCAAGCAGTGATTGGTGCTTCAAGCCAACTCCCCCCAGTTTATGTACTGGGCATGATGTTCTGTGGAAAGGAAATCCCTTTGGCCAGTGTGGGGCATGTCATGGCCATGCCCCCCGCAGCTTTTGGTACATCTGCTTGCTGGCAGAGCAGAAGACACTGAAAACTCCTTGGCTCAGGGTAAGCTCAGCAACAACTGAGACATCAAGGAGTTATCAACACTGTTCTCACACTGAATCAAAAACAGCACTGTACCAGCTACTAGGAAGAAAGTTGACTCTATCCCAGCCAAAACCAGGACAGAAACCCACATTATATCTGTGAGATGCAATCAGGAGAAGTACTGCCCTCATATACTCTGGTGAAGGCATGGGTCATGCATTTTGGGGAAAAAAGGAAAGGAAGGGTGTCTTGGCCTCTCATTCCCAACCAAATCATCCACGCCAGGATACTGAGAAGGAGAGAACACAGCATAGCACTGCTTGGCAACAAGGCACTCAGCTGGTCATGGGAAAGTCAAGCTCCAGCCCTATTCTGCTGGGTCCTTAATTATTTAGACAAAACACAGCAATATTTTAAGGAAAAATCGGGAGACACCTCCTACAGCCAACAAAACCCAGCTCCCCTGACACAGGGAAAACATTGCATGGTGTATCTGCTGCCAGTCAGGTAGTTTAGGGAGTTTAAAACACAGGCAGTTGCTGTAATTGCTGTGTTACAGAGTGAAACAAATGCACAGCCAAGGCTTTTTTCAGTTCTCTTCAGCTTTCTTAGCAGGCATGGGCCATGCAGAGTCAGGACCGAAAACGCTCAGAGGAGAGGCCAGGGCTGGGGGGATGCTGGAGGCAGGTAAGAGATAAGCAGCCCAGCAGCTAATCCCCAGGGCCAGCTCATGATTGCAAAGTTGGCCTGAACCCTTAATCCAGAATTCCTGTTTCTCCCCTCCTTGGCCACTCTTTAAAACAAAACAAATTCAAATCAGAAGGAAGCTGATACAAAAACCTTCTGGGTCGCATCAAGGTAATAAATCAAGAGCACTGCAGCTTGTTCCCCACCAATCCAGCAGTTAGCACACGCAGGCTGGCTCTGAGCAGCAACATCTGTTACTCCAGTTACAGTACTGCCATGTATTTTGATAACCTTTATGTATGTTTAGAAAAAGCATTAGCAAAATATTTGCAGTAGCTCAGTCTCGACACGAAGCATGCTTCAAGTGACACGTTACTTGTCTGGTTCTTACCTGGTCATTCTCCTCTTCATCACTGCTTAACTTGAGGTCATCTTCTAGCATTCTGGAAAGCAAGCAGAATAAATTATAACTCATCAAAATGCTTTAGATTGGATATTTTCTCAGAGCTACTGTAAATAATAATGTAAATAGAAAGAAAGTATCTTTTATCCCAGTAACTTTTTACCTGTTGCACTTAATATCTTATCCAGTTGCTATCAGCTAACTTTTTAATTGATTTCCTACTATTGCTGCCAAAAAGAAAATTTTTATTACAGTAATAATGGATTTTGCAAAGATTCTTGTTATTACAATCACTGACAAACAATTTTTATATGCTAAAAATAATATTTTTGATGCTGACAGGTCAGTAGTCTCCCTGAGAGGAAATTTTTTGTCCATTTGGCTTTGAGCTTACAGAATAGAAGTAGATGTTTACACTGGCAATACTGCAGCACAAAATAAGGTTCAGTGACGTTTCCCAAAGGCCACTTTTACTTTATTGCATGTTTGATGTAAAATTGACACTGACTGAAACAATTAAAACTAAAATATATTGTCTCAGTGCACAAGATTATCCACAGGATTTCACTGTCCTGTAAATACAGAAAATAACGCATCTTTTCTAATGAGGATTTTGTCTTCCCTTCCCATATCCTTTCCTCAACTTGCTTAAACTGGTTCACAAAGAAGAGGAATCTGGTTTTACCTCCATACATTTTTTACAATCTAAGATTAAGTAACCAGCAGTTAAAGGAGTTGAAGACGTGCAAAGATTTCCCCCAGTGCTTGAAAAGTATTGGAGAATAGGACCTATTTTTAAAAAGTGCCTTGGTAATAATAGTAATAATTCAGAAAGTTGCTAATTTTTCCTGCACTCTGGGAAAAAAGAATCTGTAATTTCATTTCGGCTCCAGAAGAAAGCTTGGTGAGCAATTCAAACACATCCTGTGACGTGGGTGGTCCCCGGAGTGTAAGTACTGCAAGAAGACATATGTAGTAATTTCAAACCACCTCCTTGTACTTGTGCCTAGACCTTCCAAGAGTGTGCCTGAAAAGCATGACTCTTACATGGGCTACATGGTGTGCTGTGTCTTAAAAGAGCACAGAGCCTCACCACGCTCTCCTCAGCTCCTCGCTGTACGTACAGTCCCTGCCTGGTGCTGTTGTCACAGCTGCTTCCCTATTTCCCCACGGCACCTTCCAGGGAACGTAGGTGTACAAGAACAAGACTGGGGGTAACAGCAGAAATCCTTGCTAGTTCATCTCTCAAAGATCCTCCTCTTGCTTTTTTCTCACATTTCCTTCTACTTGTGCCAACACTTCTCCTCTGTAAAATCAACACATCAAACTCAGCAAAATCTCTTGGCAGTGCAGACACCTCAAATATATAGGACACTCATTGAGTTGGAGAGACAGGACTTGCCTATGTTTTATCTCAAAGTATGTCCATTGTCAGGAAAAAGCTCTCTCTGCCATCTCCCAAATCTGCAAAAACTTTGACGGCCGCATCAACCAGCTAAAAAACCCCTGTTGAGAAGTGGGCAAATGGGACAGGTATGATGACACAGAATACAGCTCCCAGGAGCTAAACCACCTCAGAGAGGCAAAACTTCCTGTAAACACCACAAGATCCATACTGGCCTTGGATTCCATCACTTACAGGGACCCAAACAATCTTATAATTGCTCATTCTCTTAATTACACCTGTTTAGGCCATCCTTGAGAAAACAGTGCATGAAAACAGAAAGTTCAGATCTGCGATTTGGCATCTTTGTGATAAAATCTGCACTGATGGTGATTTAACCAGAAAGTGGTATGCTTGTGTGAAAAGGAGAACTCCCAGGGTGTCACTGCCTGCTCTCCCTTGAGTGCATGAATTTCTGCTGATCATGTGGAAGTACATTTACTTAAGGTTTAGCAGTTCAGTTCTAATCAGAAGGTGAAAAATCAAAAGCACATAATGAAACATTCTAGATACCTCTGTCTATTTATTAGTGTCCCGGATTTTTGTATTAACATATAAAAAAGTGTTTTGTGAGCTTGTCATTTAGAAGCAACTAGGATATTTTGAAGCCTTTGGGTTGTGTGGAGGTGTGAGACAAGGACTACAACCCCGTACCATCCACACAAAAGGAACAACAAACCGCAGCACTGGTCCTTCAAACTCTCCTTGCTTGTACATCTTAGCCTGTCTTTATTTTCCCTGTCTGTTTTTCATTTCAGAAGCACAGCTTTCCAAGAAAAGCACTGCCTGCCTGGGGCTCATGGCCCCTTTTGGAACTACCATCAGACTGCAAACATGCTCCTAACACTGGGGATAGGAAAAAACAGGTCATCACAAAATGCTTGCTTGCTTGCTTTTTTTTTCCCCTAGAGAGGGATCTGGCCAGCCTGATCCAAGTCTTTGTCACAAGGATGTCTCAGGTTGGCAGTGCACAGGTCTACCTTGTAAAGCAGGAGCTGTGCAGGAATAACCTCCATGCCTGGAAGTCTTCCCTGGCTCCTAGAGAGCTTTCACTCTCAGGTGAGGCCCTCAGCTCTCCTCTACAAAGCCAGGGCCAGAGCAGGACACACTGTCACCTGGAGGGTGAAGCTGAAGCTGGTCTGGGGACAGAGGCTCCTTGGGCACCAGGGCAGCTCTCACAGCCCAGGCTGAAGCACAGCCAGGGTGAGGAGAGCAAGTTTATGTTGCAGGGATTCCATTTTGCAGTAAGTGTCTTCAGTAAGGTGTATCAGTTTTGAGTATGGATGCTTTTGAGGAATGTTTTTCCTTAACAGCTCATTTCCATCATGAAAACAATGGTGGTAGAAAGAAAATTCCACAACTGGACCAGCAGATCCCACTTGAAGAGAGTGAGAACAGAAGAGAAGAAAAATACTTCAAGCTCACAGGAGGCATTATATTAAATTGCAATTTATCTCAAAAGCACTTTGACACAGATTCAGCACAGAATGAGCTTTTGGTACACTGTGTTAGCAGAGCACTTCAGACTGTGTTTAAAACAACCCTTGTTCGGGATGGGATTTCTTTACACATTCTGGCAAACTTAGTATAAGGATGGAGAGACAAGCACAGACAAGCTCACGTGCAAACACAACCCTTACACTTTTTTCAGAATATGCGAAATTCAGGCCAGTAAGTGACATCATCCATGGGCTTTCAGATTCTTTAAAATGAACCTGTCTTTGATGTATTGGGCACTGGTAAAGAGGTAAGTCAATACAACCTTGTAAACAAAAGCCAGAAGAATGAAGTGGTACTCAAAGCAGCTCTGAAAAACACACTGCACCACTTAGGGCTTCTGCACTTGAAAAGAGCACGTTTGGTCAGGAAGTCACTTGGCAGAACCTAATTATATGTTTTAGTGAAGTCTCAGTGAGGTGGTGGAGGCAGTGAGGGGTGGGCTCAGGCAGGAGTGTTCACAGCACTAATTAACGCATTTGCAATTGTCATTTAAATAAACTCAGAAGTCGCTGTTTTTGCAATCTGTAAAAGATCTCCTGAATGCGTTAATCTGATCAAGTATATTGTCCCATTTTAAATCTAGGCAGCATCTCAGTCAGAATATCATGTTTATTATGAACTTCTATGATTTCTGCTCATTGTGAAGGAAAAGAGCTTCCATAGTGGAAAAATACTTTGATTTTACCTGAAAAGGAACCCTACTAAGCAAAGAGTTGTAATGAAATACCAAAATCAAATAACTAAGTGCTCATTCAAGTTTATGCTACCACAATGTTGCATTCTGAATGCTTTTTGAAAACTATCTTATTTTTCAATATATCTTATTGGCATTTTATTTTCTTTCTCATAAATGCATAGTGACCTTTCAAGAACTGGGCATTAATTTTGGTATTACCAGAAACACAAGAAAGAAAACAGATATTATTCCAAGTAGCAGTATGCTAGAAGACTTTCAGATTGACCCCAGATGTTTAAAGTCACAACTGATGCACTAATACAGGAGAAGAAAAATATTCCTTCACATTACAAAAAAGCAAACCAGAACCTTCCAAGGCACAGCACCATGTAAGACCTTTAAATCTTGTCCCCAGCAAAATGAGAGAGAATGCCAGGTGGGAATATGATGTTCCTACCCAGACTGTGCCCTTATGTTACTGGGATTGTTTCAGCTACGAGTGCTCATGTACATGATATGACTTAAGCTCCAATAACACAAATGTACCTTCAGTTTCTGGCTGTCTTCCATTACTTTCTAAAAGGGAAATGCTAGGAGAAAATATGCCTGGTACGAAGTACAGAGAATTCATAAGAAACAGATGAACATGTTTCCTTTCTTTTTTTTTTTTTTTTAAAAAAAAGAAAAACAAAACCCAAAAAACCCACAAAAACGAGAGAAAGAGGAAAAAAAGAGGGAAACAAATGTTGTTGCTATAACCTTGGTTACATGCATATAGCAGATGGGCAGTTATATTCACTACTTACCTACAGCCAAAACAGGTATTTCAAATAACTTTGTTTACTAATTCTAAATATAGCAGTGGCTGGTTTTATACAGTAGTAATTTTTAATTAATTAGATTCTGATTGCTGAAATTATTGTTCACTCTAGTGCTATAACTGATGCAAATGTTTCACTTTGGAAAAGCTCATGCATTCATATTATCTGAAAAGTCTAGTATTTATTTCTGTTTTATACAAAATAAAGTCAAAAGCTTATGGATTAAGGTAAACAATCAGATCAAGAGGATATTTTATAACTGCTGTAATAGAGCTTTCAGCAAGCTTGTAAGATCTCTGCAAGCACTGCTTGCAGCATCTAAAATTCACTCTGAATATATGATGTTTAAGTTGTAAAAATCCCCCAACAAACATTTTGTGCAAGTTCTGCTACACAGAAACATGCAGGAAAACATGATTATATAGAATACTGTCAAATCTAATTAAAAACAGAGGGAGAAAGCCAGTAAAATCAGGCTGGTGAAATATTAATGTACTTAATGCTGGAATGAAGCCTATATATCAACGTGAGATTTAATTCCAGAGCGTAGAATTTAAATGCCTGAAGAACGGACTCAGTCTATAGAAATAGAATTAGCAATTCCAATAAAAAATAGATACTCTGAAGGAAAAGTTTTCTGTCCTTGGCTTGAATCCATCTAGGCTGGTCAAAACTGCTCCTCAAAACCATTTAAACCAGCTAAATATTCTGCTAAATTCCCATTACGCTGATGGTCTCATTAGAAATACAAGGCAGTCCTCTCCAAGGGATACAGCCATCACTCTCCCCTATGAGCTGAAACTGAAATAAGGTTTCTTCTGCAGCAGCTGCCCCTGTGAGTGACTCTGTTTGCCCTGGTGATGTTTTTCCCCTACAAAGAAAGGGACAACAAATGCAATTGAATCGTACCCTGAATTTTCTAAGTCCTTGGCAAGGTGGTGAGAAAGTGCCCCACAGACCACAGCACTTCCTGAGAATGATGCTTGGGCAGAAGGACCCAGGCTACATCTTTACAAACGAGAGAAATGGAGAAAAACAAGGAAACAAACCCCTGTGAGGCCACTCCCTGAGGAAGGCAGCCACCAAAAAATTCATGAATACTCAGAAAAAGGGAAGAGTGATGAGCGGCACACCGGCAGCTTACACCTAAGTGGTCCAATCAGCCCGAGGGCTTACCAAAGTTTCAAGGCTAATCATGCTCTGGGTGACAGAAGGAAACACATATGAGGAACAGAAGTTTTGGATGTGCTGCTTGCAATTTTCCAATCTGTTTCTTACCTCCCTGCCCCTGCATCCCCCAAGCTTCTCTAGGTGTGATTAGCAGTTATTTACTAACGCTCTCCCTCTGATTTCCGAGCCATTGCTGATGCTGCCACCTAAAAAAATATTCATTTCAAATGTGAAATGAAGTAAGAGTGCATGAACTGCAGTGTGGCAGCCATTGTGGCAGAAATGGTGGGGAATTCAATGTGTCTGAGACAGAGCTGCCACTGCCAAGTCTCCCCACTGAATGTGCAGCATCTCATTTTCTACTCAGTGATTATTTCCTTTCAAGTGATCTCTTACTGCCTAATCCCCACAAGCACCTTGTCCTCATGCTGGAGTCATCATGAGGGTGAGGTTTGGCCCACATTTCAAGGTCCATCACGAATGACCCTCAGATTTTGCTAGCCAGTGCTCTTCCAGCTGGTGTCTGTATGGTGACATGGAAGATTTGAGGCATAAGGACACTTCTCTTGGGGGCAGCTGATTTTAAATAACTTACTGTCTCTGGACACTGTTCAGCTTCCTGTCTAACAGCCAAACCTGCTTTTTCTCATGTAAAAAAATTATATATATTGACTCTAACATTATTACAGCTTTAATACTTCCAGCTAATGAGGGGCTATTGCTAGAATTTCTTAATTATTGTTGTTTTTCATGTACCTTAAGAAACCCCTTGAGTTTCCTCTAGTATCATCCATGCCTTTTATCCATAATTCAGCATTTTACATTTTTCTAGACTGTTATGTTTCATTCATATGTATTCATATTACATTTAAAATTTCATGTCTATTGCACAAATTGCTTTTTCTTTCTAATTACTACTTTTACTTGACCACTGAAGCTGAATTAGCTCTCAGTAAAGTTGTTTTTTGCCTTGATTGTGGAAATGCAGCCTTTTGCTAACCTAACAAACTCTCCTTAAAAAATTTCAAGCTGCCTTGTTTCTAGGCTTTTCTACCCCATCAATTTATGGTCCACAATTTCTTAAGGTTTGGACACCTTGTCTTATTGGGAGTGTCCTTTATTTGTCTAGCTTGGACATAAAATCATGGTCTGGTTCACAGGCCACCATGTGCTTCCCATCCACTGACCAATTTATCTTTATTCAAAGGAGGGGTGAGAATATCTGGTGAAAAGTCATCAGTGCTAGAAAAGTGCCATGAAGGCCATCTACAATCTTCACTCCACTTTCACAGCTCTCTGTGCTGGACCTCTGGAGAGACCTTCCAAACGAAGACCTCTGGAATCCACCTGATTAACCCGCCTTTCCTGCACAGATTGATGCTGATGGAGCACCTTCATCCCCTCTTGTAACTGGAGTCGATATTCAGTTGATATTCTGTCTCTGGGATAAAAGTTTATTTGACATCCTGAGCTGGAGCTTTCCATGCCAAGAAAGGCTAGAGGAGGAAAGGAACAATTCCCAAAGGCTCACATGGCTGACTGGCTGATACAGGGAGGCTATTGCAGAATATATAAATGGCACAGGAACATCTGGGAACTATACCTCCTCCATTCCCTCTGCAGCTCCAGCCAGTAGAAGCACATCTGTGAAAGACACACCAGGACCCCCAAAGTTTTCAGCATTTCCTTTCAAATACTTTGCCTAGCCATTTCCTGGAAAGTCACTAAATGTATTTTACTCAGTCCCGTCTGCAATACTTATAGCTTCATTTAGTTTTAATATAGTTATAAATGGGCTGTAGCGGCCTGCTTTTTTTAATAACTAAGTAAATGAAACCCTGTCTGTAATAATAAATGAACCATCCATCTGGGAGGCCTCCAGTAAAAATTTCAACAGGTATTTATTGCTCCTTTATGTAAACAGTACTCTGGACAATACAAGTGATTATACTCTCTGTCAGCCTTGTCAGGAAGGAGACAGTATAGTTTTGGATGAAGTTCCATAGCATACACACTGAATTTAGAGGTTTATTTGACTAGATGGAGAAAAAATTATTAAAACAAGCAAATAAACAGACAAGAATCCAGTTGGCTACTGTGAAAGGAAGCATACCATTTTATTTAAAGATATGAGCTGTGAGGATAATCTATAGAAAATTGACAGGTCTGTAGTGCTACAGACTTCTCACAACTCCAGATGCTACACAGACAGCTCCCTAAACAAACCCACCCCCTCAAAAGTGGAAGGAGTTTCACTGTAAAATCAACACCTTACAGAGACTTTAAAATATATTGTGCCCTTATAGGTTCACACAGTATGGAAGGGCAGTGTCTTGGGAGAATCTCCAACTGGAGTGCAAGAGACTGAAAATCATGCCATCCATCCCTGAGGGTCATTCCTTTCATTCATGGACACTGTTCAAACACTGAAAAGGGCAAAAGCATGACACTTTTCAAGTAATGAAATTTTAATTTGAAGGAATCTCACTGCAAAAATCGTCTTCCTACCACTGCTATATTCTGGCTCCTAATTACACACCATTACATCCCACTATTGTTGGAATAATACAATGATAGAATACACTCTCAAATAACTATTTCAGTGTGTGGCAAGAGGAGGGGGGGAAAGAAAGAAACAGGAGGCAGAAGGACCTGAAAGCTCACATAGAGCCAAGGTCATGTGCTATCACTTGATGCTGAGGAGTGAGCCATAGGGAGTCCTGTGCATTAAACATACAGGGGCCATTGTGACTTTGGTCAAAATTTCCAGCCCTCAAATTCATGTGGGAATGGGCTTAAACCTCTCCCATCAGCAGATTTCTCAGAGCTTTTTGTTTTCAGCACAGGATAGGCACAGGGAAAAAGTGGGGTTTTTTTCCTTCTGAAGCAGAGTGTAAAAGGAAAGCAAAGCTCTCTGCCCAACAGGCAGATTCTGCCCCACAAATGGATTGCTGCTCCTTATGAGAGCTGCACCCTGCATGCTCAGCTCAGAGAGTGGGAATGCACTGCTCCTGGAGCTACATTCATGGCCAGAGCGTTTCCAACAGGGTCACTCACCTGATCAAGCTTCACTTATTAGGAGATGGTGCATTAGTGATGGTGTTCTCTTTACTCCTCTCTGCTTTTGATATGTTGCAAGATGCTGAAAGGGGAAAACATAATCCCAGCAAGGCAGACATCTCTGAACTGACAGCAGTCCCACCGAAACAGAGGAGTTCCCAGGTTTGCTTGAGGATGGGCTGAAGGAGGAAGGGAGGGAAGGAGCTGCTAAGGGAGCACCAGGACATGGGGCACAAACTCTGCAGGGACAGGGAAGGTGGAGGCTGGCACTGGCACCTGGGGCAAATTCATGGCCATGAACTTTGCTGCTGGGGGAAGAAAACACATGTGCAGCCTGCAGTGGTCAGATAATTCCTTTGCTTCCCAGGGAGCAGCAGTGAAGGGATGATTTCTCATGCAAGCTCCCATTAATGCAAACTGCACTGTGCAACTTCAGTTGAGGTGTGGGCAAGGTTTTCCAGGGGCTTCCTGGCACAGACCCTCAGTTGCCCTGGGCTCTGATGTCTCCAAGTGCTTCTAGCCTGCTGGTTTCACTTTGAGATAACCCCTTCTAGTATGCAAAATTGGCTGTTCCTCTTTCTTAGAAATAATCAGCTTTGGACATAGCAACAGCAAAAATAATCAGCTGAGGACTGCTCCTTGGAAGAGTTTTATTCTCAGCATTCAGATGCACATGCTGTGCAGAAACACACCACCTGCACTCCAATATATATGTATTTTAAAAAGAGAAAAGAATAAGTATTTTTTCTTAAAAACACTCTTTGGAAAAAATTATGAATTTAGCTCTCAAACAGTAAACCACACTATATCTCCTTTCTAATGTCTCTTTTTAAATATACACCAGGGAACAACTCTCATAACTCACTCTAAACACACTGTCCTATGAGCTATAGGTCAGCCTTCTAGGCTCAGAGTGTGTGTTGCACTTCCACACAACCTTATGAATTTTCCATCCCTCATCACTCATATCATGTCTGAATATCTATTACAAACCCTTGTTTGCGAGAAGGGCTTCTATTTTCTCCTCTCCTTTTATCACTGCTCCTAAATTTTCTTCTAGACCCCAGCTTGGCATGCTGGCTGTACCATGCTGGCAGTTTGTGAGAAAAAATCAGTCAAAAATCCTATGTCAGGACTATAATATCACTTGCAAAGAAATATCCTTTTTTAGCTAATAGGAATAGTGTATAAAAATGAATTAGACACAGTTGTATTCTGATTGCCAACTTCCGCCACCCAGCTGCAAACTACCACAACCATCTCATAAAAAATAATAATTTGGAAGTCTAAATGATGTCTGATAATGCTTTCTGCCATCCTAAATCTTTGGAAATGTTGAATCATCTTGAGAAGAATGTCAACAATAATTTTTCACAAAGGCTCAAGCATGGACAAGACTAACTAGAGTCTTGTGTGAGGGATTTAGAGCTGAGGGGAATTTTCTAACATAGCTTAACCATCAAGAGAAGAGTGAGGACCAGCCAAAATGCTTGGCAATTGCTAGATTTGAGCAATGCTTTTCCCTAAGTAACTAAAGAAATTTAAATTCTCTATAAAACTACACATTTTGACATTTCTGAAATGCTGTGCTTTCGTTTCCTTCTTTCAAAAATATTACTTTGAAATATGCTTGTATCTAGTACTGTAACAAGGCTGCCCAAGCACTTTCAGAAGTAAGGTAACCTAAATGAAAATATTAGCCCTGAATGTAGATTTTTCATTTTGCTGAGAAAATGAATGAAATTATTTTTATTTCAGTTACCTCACATGACTTTTATCATATTAAACAAAATATCAATTACCCATGCTGATTCAGAAGCTAATTTAATTCTGTTCTCAAAGTTCTAAACCTAGATTTGTTTTGAGTTTTATATGGGTCCACAATACTTACTGGCTTCTTTCATTTTTTTCCCTCTCATTGGCATTTAATTGAAACTTTGAGTGAAATGTTTTTTGTTGTCATCAGTTGTCAGACTGACATTAATAGACACAAACATCCTTAGCTGTGTTGTGAGCAAGTGTTGCTATGAAGCAAGCAGACAGGAGATGGATTCTCAGATTGCTACGTGACTGAAATGGAAGAATTTGTGTTGTCAGCTTTTTAGTTTTGTTTGTTTGTTTTACAAAGTCAGATAGGAATAAAGAGCACTTGCTCAAATCTACTCCATTATATAGCTGGTTGTTTGGTTGGTATGGTTGACATTTATGATTATCTGATACTGAGCTCCCAGGAAAAGAATTCTGTGCAGGCTCAAGAGGATCTACCTATGGCCTCCACCTTTGAAAAAATGGCTTTAAGTGTCACTTAACTTGCTATTGCTTGATGTCAGCTTGAGTCCAATCAAAACAATCACTATTATTTCGGAAGTATTTTTGGGTGTGGAAACAAAATATGCAAGACTTAATATTGACAAAGCTATATAATTATCTGTTATTATCAGAGGATAATTATCTGTTCATTATTTAAGAATAGACCCTACAGATAATCATACACGAATTTAGTACAACTGCAAATAGTTTGTGATCCAATATGGTGTCTATATTGTGCAATATATATTTAAAAAGTCATATATACAAGGAATGACACTTGACTTTTAAAGAATTCGATTTAGTAGTAACACTGTTAATGGTCAAAAGTAGATCTCCTGAACTAAATGTATTGGGTTACTTCTATCATCAGTGTCACTCTAGTAAAACCAGTTTCATCAGCAATTAATTTAGCTCACTGTATTACTTTCAAGGCAAATGATTTTTATTGATAAGAGAAAAACCCCTCAGATGTACATATTGTATCACGGACTTAAATATTTTTAGTGCTGATGACAGCAGAGATGGCTGATAAAAATAAGAAATAAAATAGGCAAAACATAGGAGACTGACAAGGAAGAGCTTTGAAATATGTGAATTACTTTCCAGAAGTTCTACAAACCCTCAGACTATCTCCAACAGAGTGTTTATTAGTCTAAAGAAGGCATTGTGTATTTTACAGTGTACTACAGAAAGGTTTTTCCTGTTCCAAAAATGCAGCAACCAGCCCTCATTACATCTTTTTTATAAATGCCTCAAGTTTATTTGCAATTTAAAGGAGGGCCAAAGAAGAACAGGGAGCAAAAAAAGGTCTGTCAGAATTTTCTTGTTGATACTTTCTGTCACTCTTCCATCTAGCTACACACCAAAGCATGAGGACTTGCTCTCCTCATTACCAGGATCATTAACTAATATGAATTAGGATCCATCCCATCAAGACCAATTTGCTACTGGGCTTCATCCTATTCCACTGTTTTCTAGTGAGGGATCTCTGCATAGGTACATTTCCCAACACCCTCTGAAATCAAAAGTAAGCAAATCCACGATGATTCTCATTCAATCAGAATGAGGAAATAGAGGCAAAGTGATTCAGTGCTTTTAAACAAAGTCACTCTACACTGTTCAGTCAGATTCAGGGCTGGGAAGGAAACTCCAGGTCCTGCTGGGAAGACATAAGGACTGCCTCAGATGTACCTGTGACCCAACATCTTATGCTGTTCAGTCTCTACTTCATCTTTGGAGCCTGCACTAGGAGGAAATTTTACATGAAAGCAAGCCAAAGGTGGGAAGGTGAAGAGGTGCTGAAGCTGTATCTTTTTCAATATAACAATATCTCCTCTATCAGACCACACCAGAGCTACCCCAGCAGAAAATGTTAACACTCAAGAGTCTCTAACTCTCTGGCAAACAAGCATTCCTACCTGAGACAGAGCAAGTGGGTTTTATGTACAGAATGCATTCATCCATCTGTAAAATGTTGCAAATAAAAAATAAAATTGGACTGAACTATTTCAATTTCTTCCAGAAAAACCCATAACATTTGACCTATTTTGGTATCTTAAATCAAAATTTGATTATTTTAAGCTACATGTGAGAGATCATTCATTCCTAACAAGGATTTGCTATATTGCTTGTTTAGAGTAGGATTAAACAAACTTTCATCACGCTGGGACTGTTAACTCTTGATGTTCTTTACTACTATACTCATGAAGTTATTAACTCCTAAAAGTCTTTGATTTGGGCTATAATTGGCTCTTCCATTAGTTTTTGTGAGATCTGAAACTGCACTCAGAAGTGTCCTTTAAATACTTGGATTTTTGGTGGGGTTTTTCCCCCCATCCTTGTGATAGCTACGACAATTGGGCTGCTAATTATTATCACGAGATGTTAAAAATACATTTCAGCAGATGCATGAAGGAGCAGCAGGTAGAAGCCTCCTGCAGCCCTGCTGGGGACCACTGGGGCTGTGTGTGGGACGTCACTGCAGCTGGGGTGATGGTCCCTGTGTGCTGCCAGCACGGCTTTCTGTGGGGACTGCCTCTGTCCCAGCTCAGCAGTGCCATGGCTCTGCGACCCAGCAGGCAGGAAAGCACTCCTGAAATCGGCCAAACACAGTGCCATGCTCAGGAGTGTCCTTTGTCAGCGAGAAGGGCTGGGTGAAAAGGAGCTTGGAAGGATGGCCATGCCCTCTGGGGTGCTCTGGGGTCTGGTGGCTTGGGAATGAGGGGGAGTGGTGCCCACAGCCTGCAGCAGCTACTCGTGCACAGGTCTTGGAGCTACTTTGGCTTCCAAAAGTATGGAGACATTGTCCCACAGCCCCAACTCTGGCAAAGGGTTAAATGGAGACAGAGGAGGTGCCCTTCTCCAGCTGCCTGTGGCTCAGGGTCAGTTCCTGAGGAGTTCTGGGATGGCACTTGGGGCTGGGGTGAGGGACACTGTCACACATGCCCCGAGAAACCACACCAGGGGCTTAAAAATGTTGAAGATCTGAGTGAAAGCACACAGAAATGACAGCCTAGCTATTTAACAACAAAAACGGATATTTAGGACTGAAACCCAGGTCACAGCCCCATCTTGGGGGTTTGGGCCCAATGTGAGCCTCTTACATCTTTGCTCCAACACCACTCCCGGGGTGTGAGTGCTGCCTGACACCCAAGAGCAGGAAGAGGTCAGGGAGCAGGCATCCCTGCAGGGCATCGCTCCTGGGCACTGTGGCCACGCCAGCCCTGAGCTGCTCCTCTGAGGACAGAGCCTCATCTGCTGTGCCAAGATTGAACCCAAGGAAGGAATAAGGAGGAAGGTACCAGTACTAGAGAGAATTCACTTTGTGGTTTTAGCTGGGAGCATCTTCAGTGCTCTTCAAAGATGGTGATGCTGCTGTACCACATTAGCCCCCTGTACAGGTAATGAATGGGAACTGTATACTGTGAGCACTAGATCACCAACCTCAAAGAGATATAGGGGAAAAAAACCATAATACACAGTGAAGAATAAATAGATGCTGACTAGGACACAGAAATATTTCTTTTCTGTAGAATGCTGATTAATGTTGCATCAAATCACAATAAAATAGCCCCCAAGGCTCATTTTCCTATTTGTAAAAGGGTAATAACAATTAGCCTTACCAGTGTTTGTAGCAGGCTTTGAGGGGGGAGGGGGTGTTCAAAAGAAATGCTAATGACCTGAAGAGGTCATTCGTTTGGGGATATTCTCCTAGACCAGCACCAAATCTCCTCTGACTCTACCTAACAAATCATACAGCAAAGAGTGAACTTCCATCTGCACTAGCTTCAGGCATATTTTAAATTACTTAACTGAGTGTAATTGCAAAATAATTTTATTCCACTGTTTTATAGCAGTTTTCCTGTTCTGCCAAAGTCAAGACTGGCAAGCCCTTGAAGGACAGGATTCTCTGCTGAGAGGATTATATTTGTCAGGACTTCTCAGTCCAGAGGACTCACCTGATCTCAGCTAACAGCCCATCACACAGGAGCCCCACCACCAGGAAGGGCACCCCTGATTTACACCATGGCACTTGGTCTGAGCCCCTGATGAGGTGCCAGCTACAGCAGGTCTCTGTGACATGACTATAGTCCTAGAGGTAATTTCCTACACCTTATTACCACATAATAATGGCCTCTTAACAACCAGGCTAATCAAGAATTAATGAGGCACTAAAACACTTTTAGGAACAATGAAGGATTTAAAAACTTCTCTTATGTGTTTTATTTAAAAAGCAATTAATTTAACAGCTACTGCCCTTACTTTGGAGTCATATAAAAAGTCTTGGTACTTATCAAAGGTATCAGCTGAAAGGTTTTATTCATTTATCAGTTATTTACTTATGTGAGGCTGCACATAACCAAAAGAGAGTAGAACTAGATTTGGGTCCTGTCTGCCTCCCTCATGTAATTCCATTTGTCTGCTCAGGCACTCCCCTGCTCTCACAGGGTGAAGTACAACATCAAAAACAGACCCAAGTCAGCCCAAATTCACACTACTGCCAAAAAAAGGATTTTTTATTATCTCTGGAAACTAGACTGTCAGGGATTTTTTTTTTAAAGAAAGGGAAGATGCACTTCAATGGGGAGCCATCCTTGACAGAAGTTTTTCAGATACTGAGTGAAATAAATGCTGGGAAAAAAAGTAGGGATAATTTATGCTGCTAAAGGATTTCATATCAGTGATTCCATGCTGAATTAAAGCCTGAAAATATGTGCCTTTACCATTAGCCTGGAAGGGATAATCAAAACAAAAACATGTTCAAATCTGACTTATTTTTAAAAACTTCCTTCTGTGGTGTAAGGATGAGGGATATATCCTGGTTTGCTGAGAAAATCCCCAAATAGATCATTCTGTGACAGTTAACAGTTATGGTTACTAATTCCACTGCTGACATTGAAATTATACTGATTCCCAGCATAACGGATGAGTAAATAGCACATCAGAAATTCTCAGATGCTTCCACATTTCCTATGCAATCCAAAAAGAGAACTCCCTCATTAAATAATACACTGTCAGAAAAGGCAATTTGATTAAATAAACCTATCTGTCAATCATGCCTAATGTTATAAAAGGAAAACATTTTGTAACTAAGTAAAACTTTTCTCCATATTAATCTCTCTCTCTCTCTATTTTCTTTTTCTGGTGTGATTCTTAAAAGAGAAGTAATGAAAAACTATGTGCCCCAAAGGAAGATTGGGGCAATATCTGGGCACCTGACAAAGGAGTTTAAAGTTAGTCTTTACCATTAAACAGAGATGACATGATGGAAAAATCAAGGGAGAAAGGAGATGATATGCACTAATCCAGAAACCTGAGCTACTGTGGGTGTAGTTTTTGTATCTCTTGTTACATACATCTCTTTATTTCTTTTCTGTTTTTCAGGAGACATGGAGACAGGTTTTGTAAGGAAGAAGTAGAAAACGGGAGTGCCCACGCAGGTGAAAAATGAACGAAATGAGGCTGCAGGTGATGAATCTTGACAAAACCAGGAATGTGATGGTAGGAAAACAGCAGAGAGGTTGCAGCAAGCAAGAAAATGAAGGAAAAAAGTTGAAGAGGTGGATGGCAGAGGATGGACAGCAAGTAACAAGGCAGGGAAAGAGAAATCAGAAATCATACTCTGCATTGGGTCTAAGGTGCACAAGGGTACCTGGAGAGTGGGTAGGGTTGTGGGGCTGTACCCCAGGTTGGTTCTACTGGGATCCCCTCCACCCCATTCACAAGAGACACACTACCAAAACATCAAACACATGTGCTCCTGCAGCAGCAAATGAGGCCACACATCACCCAGCTGCATTACAACAAAGGTGGGGTTAATTTTTCATTCTACTTAATTTCATCAACACTGTGGGCTGGGGAGAGGGGAAGAGTTGTGTAACATGGTGTGATGGGTGGAAAGTCTCTGAATGTCTCTGTGTCTGGTGGCCAAAGATGGAAATGGGGTCTGGCAGCTTCCTCTCCTTGGCTTTGGGAGGCAGCAGCTTCTTAGGACATCAAATACTTAATTAACTGAGCTGCAGAATTGTAGGATAAGATTCATACAGTTCCTTCTCCGATGGGAGAGTGTCAGCCTGGACTGTGCTGTTCTTGGTGAGTCTTTAAAGCTAATGCAACCCATATAGAAGACAATCTTTGAAAAGAACCAGAGATTTATTTGAATAAAAATCTGAGTGGATGACAGGAGCATGCAAAGAAGTAAGATGAGATTTTAATTTCTTTCAAGTAGAAAAACATAAGCGGCTTGAGCAGAAGGTATTTGCTTTGCAGCTAGGCACCCTGGCTTTTATGTTCTTCAATGCACAGAAAGAGTTGTTCTTCTCATACTGAATTCATAGCTCTGCAATGTCATTGAGCCAAATGGGATCATGCTAAAGAGATACTTGGCCATCTCTGTTAGATAAAGATAAATCAAAATAATTTTAAAAAGAGGGATGTTGCTTTATATAATCCTTTCACAAAGCCTGGAGATGATGGTTATTAAGTAATCCACCTACTTTTGTCTGAGGAAAACATATACAATTTTGGAAAAATGTGAGTATTATAGGTCCTTCTACAAATCTTACCTTCGGCATCCAGCTTTCTGCTCACCTCTCATTGTTTATGTATTATGTATGTCTTTATATTTATTTATAACTTATGTGTTACATATAGTAATCAAATTCCTAAAATCCTGGATGACAAGTCTTCTGTTACCACACCTCTGATCTTCTCCCTTCTCTCTTTATTCCATTGTGTCCCAGGCTTCAGAGCTGGCAGTTTTGTCCCTGACTCCTGCCTACTCAGCATCAGTCACAGGATGCTGCTGTGGGTGCTGTGGGGCTCCTCACCAGAGGATGCCTGCTCGAGAGTGCCATCAGCCAACCACTCCCAGACAGCAGTGAAACACCTGCAACAGGCTCAGGGAGAGGTTTCTTTCTCTTGAATACAAAGCCTGCAAGAGTAAAACTCTTCAGGAGGGGACAGGACATCCTTCCTAAGAATGGGATTGCTCTGCTGTGGGATGTGAGGCTCAGTGTGCTGATGGCAGCTGTCAGGGATGTGGAGGAGAAGCAGACCTCCACTCTGATAAACACAGGCTCCTCCTTTTTCTCCCCCCTGATCATTCCATGTGCAGTCACTTCGTAGCAAGCCCTTTTTTTCCTACACATGCAAGTCATCCTGCTTTGCTGAGGCTGCTCACAGTAAAGCCTGCTGCTCTCAGGAAAATGAACGGGAGATGGGCAGCACAGCACAAGCAGAAATCTAGGTACCCATGGGAATTCTTTGTCTTTCAAACAATGATACTGAAAGAAGGCCTGCTAAAAGGCATCATGCTTGTCTACAATTGTTTATGAGATCAAAATCTTCCCATGGGACAGAGGAAAACCCAAACTTTTTTAACAGTTTGTGGCAAAAGGCTTCATTGCTTCTTCTATAGAAGTGTATAGAAATTGCTGTTGCTTACAGTTATTACAATTATTAAAGTTTGTGCCTCATACCACATTGTTGTATGTTATGAGGAAAACATGGATTTCATGTGAAAAGGGACCTGAATTGTTTCTTAAGACCTACAGTTAAAACCAGTATAAACCAGAGTAATGACAAATTATTTTTGAGGGTATGTTCTGTGATGCTCTGGGGTTCCCAGCCCCAGATCTTTTCCTTGCTCTTTTGCTGTATTTGGCCTCCATGAAGACAGGTCACACATCTGGATGCCGGCCTCATCTCCTTGGGAGACTTCAGAACAGCAGAACCCCTCTGTGTTCACTTAAATGCCACAAAAATTGGTCATCAAGCCAAGTACAAAAGGGTAATTTGCTCGTTCTTTGTCTGTATTGTGTTATTAAATACTGAAAAGATATTATTTGTGCTGATTTATCTGCTTTGCTTTGATAGTAGGAAACCTGATGGTGAATGCGCTGGATTTTTACCCCAAACTCCACTACATTCTAACACAATTAAATATACAGTAAGTTCACATGTTTATCAGGTAACATATCAGTTCTGTTTTAATTTAGTTTACCTTGTCTATCACACATCCTGGAGTGTGTCTCTGAAGAAATATGTCGAGAGACTTCTTTTCTCTACCGACAATTGCTTATGGTTTATGCCATGAAAGGGGGAATCAGCACAAATAAATCCTGACAAAATATCTTACAAAACTAATACAAATCAGCATGCAGAAATGCCAGCTATAATTGCACTATTTTGCCATAAAAGGTCTGTAGGCCAATCAAACTATGTGGTTGTTTTTTTTTTTTTTTTTTTCCTTTGGAAAAACTTAGCTTTTATCTTTGTAAGTCAGTGGTACAGTTGCCCTGATTTTGGAATGATCAGTAAGTATAATCCTTTTGAATCTCAGGAACAATATACCTCATCCAAACCTTTGTCCTGATTCATCTCCAGCTTTGATAGCTTCAGTGTGTCACCCTGCTTGCTTGTCAAATCTATCATCAATTCTAAAATTGCTGATAAATATATTCCACATCTCTTTTGGGAGATGAAGCTTGTCTGCATGCTAAACAAAGAACAGAATGCACAAAGGCAAGATACATGCTGAGATATAATATTCTCCCTCTTAAAATACCACAGGTGAAATTATAATGTGGAAATATTCTTACCCTGAGGAAGGCAGACTCCAGTTGTAGCTTAGCAAATCAAAGACCAGAAAACTTGCTTGCAATAACATCCTAACAAATCCAAAGGGTTATTTTTTCCCCAGTTAAAAAATATCCACACTCTGGCTTTTAATCCAAATCCAAAGATTAAGGCAGAAGAACTTCAATAATTTGTTTAGTTAGGTACAAAAAGTAATTTTTCATTAAACTGCCAGCCTGCCACTATAAAGGTTCAAAAAAAAAATCATAGCTATTCATGGCTGAACAGCTGGACTTTTCCACACAGGAAAATTCATCATCATTTCAGGTTTCAGTATCTTTTGGTATTTTGCATGGCAAATAAAAAGTTGTCCACCAAGCTTGAAATGTCTCTCTTTTTCGAGTTGGTCACTCTGTGGGAGCAACAGGCACTTCTTTAGATTCCTTTAATTTGTTCTTCACAGTCATAAAGTAAGTTAACAGCAAAATGAGGGAGCTTCTCATTCAGAATCTCACTTTCTCGTTATTAAAAAATGATATCTGTGTACCAATAAAGCATAAAACTAAGGCACTTCAGATTCCAAAATCTTTCCATTCCTGGACGAGCTTTAGTGTTCAAATGTTAATAGGATGCCTGCATTTAGGGGGGGAAAAGAAACCTAAAAAAGTTGGCCTGTGTTCAGGCTCAAGAGTCTGTGAAACAGACTTTTTCCATACTATGACCTCAGTCTTAGGATTTCTCTTTTGCAAAATGTTAGTTATTTTTCTTGGCAGGTGGCCAGAACCCTGTATCTCTCTTTCCTCCCCTCTCGCCCTCCGCCTCTCCCCACCCTCCAGGCACACACACACACACACACACCCCTCTCCTCTTCCCATCACCCAGCAATGCAGCCCTGAGATGAGGTAACACGCCCCCCTGCCCCCCCCATCTTTTGGCTGACATGGTGTGGAGAAAAGAATCAGGTCAGGACATCCTGGAGGTCTGGAAGTATCGAATGCTCTCGATCACCCTTCTCTTCTTTTGGACCCATTTTGTTTTGTTTCCCTGCCCCAAACCCTTGGGCAAAGCCAGCAGCCCCCCACAGCCAGCAGTGGTGGTGCCCCTGCCAAGCATCAGCTACGGCAGGTTTCAAGTTGCAGCAGCTTTAGCCCAGAGTAGAGAATTTCCAAAATGTGTTACCCTGGCAACCAGGAATTTTAGGCCAGCAAAAACCACCACCACGCACACTGCGACTCCAACGTGCGAGACGCTGAGCTTCCATTTATCATCTTCTTCAGAGAAAAAATAGAGTGGGGTCGATGGTGTCTGCCTTCTTGGAGGCATTTCCAATGAAATGGACTTCTTCCTGGGTACTTACATCTCCTGATTTTCCTGGCAACCCCTCTTTAACCACCGTATCCCCGGCTATGTACATAATACACACAAAATTCCTAATTAGTCCCTTACAAATGGCACAGTCCAAGGAAAACAGTGCCTAAGAGAAAAGTAATGTGCTTTCAGTGTAATACAGGAAAACATTTCCTCAAGCACGATGATATTTTATCCGGTTAAGTTGGTCAGCTTTATTCTAAATGGCATTCAATGAACGCTGGTGATACAGAAGCTTTTTTTTTACTTGGTATAAAATTAGACATAATGCCCTGCATTATAGCAAGTTTTCCAATAGGACAAAGGCTGCTGTTTTGGAGTGAAGGTTTCTCTCGCATTAAACCACTTTCCCCTTCAGCTTTGAGCCAAGGGTGGCATCAAAATGAGGGCAGCTTCCTGCAACTAATTATTTTTTCCCTACAGTGTGCAGAGTACAGCTTAGATAGTAAAGGTGAAGGTGCTACACAAGAGGGCCTGTATCAAGGGTACTTTATTTATAAAACTCTACATTGAGCCATAAGGGTGGTTAATGCAAGCTATTTGTTATATCTGGTAAAAGATATATAGTAAAAGGTATAGCATTTAAAAATAGGACAGTGAAAGCCCTATCTAAGCCCCATCTAAGTCAAACAAAACTTCCCCAGACCTCAGTAGTAGTTTTATTTAGCATTCACCTATCCCCATTTTTGTTGACATCTCAGATAATGCTTTTTTTGGTCTGACTCGAAATCAACAGAAGCTCGATTTTGTCCCAGGAAAACCACAGCTGCAATTAAGGTCAGACTGGGTTTCCATATGTTTTCTTTCTAAACCAAACAAATCAGCTCCAACTCATCTTCTTTCAGGGAGATCATGGTTTTGAGATCTTTTTATGACTGTAGGTGCTATTTAAAGATTATTTTTACTTGTATCAACTTTGACTACTATGTGTCTACATTTTTTACCTGGCAAAAAAAATAACCAGTAATACAAATTTATTCTTTCTCCTTAACTTTTTAGCCTTAAAGACAGATTCAGTCAAGATGTGTGTGAGCAAGTATCTTCCAAGAAAATGTCTTTATAGCATTTGAAGAAAACAGACTTCTTGGTATCAACTTACAATAGGGGTTTTTTTTTGTGAACTATCAGCAGCATTGTGCTCTGTAAACTCAAAAAATCTGTGCTCAGAAAAGGTTCACATCAGCATTGTGACAATACCACAGTGACTCTGATGCATCCCACAGGTGAAATCACTCTGTTTTTGGGAGTGGGACGTTATGGTAGAATTACATTTTTAACAGTCTATATATTTAACACACAGAGAAACACTCTGTACATGGACTAAAGGTAATATTTCAGGGGAGAGGGCAGAAAAGAGGAACTTTTTCATGGAAATTTGAGAGCTGAGGAGGGGGTTTTAAAATTTTAGCTGCTCTTGCTGGACTGGCTGAGCAGAGTAAGAATCTGGCAGTGTTAGGGGTTAGCTCTGCAAGCTGAGGCTCAAGTAAACAGGTGGAATAGTTCAATGAAGCCAGCCTTCTTCTTCTGCCAGAGACTTAGTTCATGGATAAACACTAGACTTTCACTTCTGCAGCTTTAAAGACCTCCATCACTCTGAAAAACACTGCCTTCATTCATCACAGTAAGGGGCTGTTTTCTTTCTTCCTTTTTTTTCCTTCATGGACTGCAAGATTTCTCTCAGAAACATCACAGATATACATTAAAAGCCATTGACATATTGAAGTTTTTGGAAACAAAAAAAAATCAGAAATTATAATTTCTGAAGGGTGCTATTTCATATTGGCTACCATTCCTTGGAACTTGTGCTTGTCAGCAGAGCAGGGTCATCTGTGGCTCATGAGCAGATTGATATGCTCCAGGACAGCCCTGGATAGAGCCTGTAGAGTTACTAAAAGAGTTTTCACCAAATCACTGGCTGATGTGTCTGCTGCAGATGTCCTTGCCATCTAAAATGCCCACAAGCTGAGCTGTGAGAGGTTAGGATGTTTCCCCAGTATCTTAATCTGAAAGCTAAAAAGTGGATTATGTCCCATAAAAGTTTGTGCAGCCCTTTTTTTTGGAACCAGCTTCCTCACTAGCATGGATTTCACCCCTTCCATTGTCCTCCAGGCCCATCTGTTAGCTATTTTCTGGTTCAATTGACTTGATCCATCGTGGTCCTTTTGGCAAACAAAGAGAAGGATATTGAAGATGTACCGCTGGAGGGTTTTTTCCTCTGCAGCTTGCATGCTTTGTCCCTTCTCTATTTGCCATCCCTTCATCCAGTTCAGCAAGACTAAAGCCAAATCCTTCTAATTTAAACTGTGTGACCCTTGTCCCAAGACTGAAACTCTGGGGAGAGGATGGGAGAATGGTGATGGGGCAGGAGCTGCCCCTGATCACCAGGTCTGCAGGCACCTGGGAAAGGCAGCAGCTGCTGCTCTCCCTTTCTCCCTACATGTGGCACTCCCCAGGACATTTACCATTTACTACCCACGTCTGTCTCTGAAAACTTAAACTACTACCCATTTCCTTTACTGTTCTGGGTGAGTAATCCTCAGCTTTTTTACAGGACATTACATTTTTCAACACTTTGCACAAATATTAATGAGAGAGTCTTCACGGTGGTCTAATTATGTTGGCTGGGGAAAAGCCCAAGGTTAACTTAAAATAACTTGCACCAGGGCTTTCAGTGATGTGAGGTGGGATTAAGGCTACTCTTCTAACTCTCAATGTCCCATCAGGTTGCAGCTGTTGTCTGAGAGACTTAAGGTCCAGACCACAACTCAGCCAGGTGTGAGAGGATGAGCTCCCTGAGGGCTGAGAGATGGATGGTGAGCTGGCAGCACTCGCTCAAACTGACCACCTGCATTTGAGACTGGTTCTCTCCGTCCTCTGCAGGCACCTTGTAACCCCTCTGCCGCAGTCTACAGAACAGGAAACCAGCAGGTGATTTTGGCTGTTGAATAACTATCTGTAAGCCACTCTGAAGATAAAAGGGGCAAGGCAGAAGAGAGGAAGAAAGAACCAACACGTGACGCTCGTGCCAACACAAATGTGTCAAATCAAGCAAGAACAGCAGTGATGTTGTTCCAACATGATGTTTTCTTCCTGAAGGAGAATGAGGGTGGTGAGAATGATGAGCAGGTGCTGGATGGGCAAGAAAGTGTAGCACTAATGTCTGCAAATGGACAGCTTAGAAGCTGCTGACTCCAGGGCTGCTAGTGAAGATCCCCTTGAGCAAACCATTCTGCATGTGGTCCTGGGGACCAGTAGAGGGAAGGAACTGAGCCAACAGCTATTCCTGCCTGGCAAAAGCAAACAAGCCAACACACACACACACACACACACACACACACACACACACAGTGATCACTGTGATTCTCAGAGAGTATCAGCAAAGGACAAAACCTGCACAACTGCCATAAATTATAAAAGCCTCCCTCAATCTTAGTTAATTCTCTTGTAAAAAGGGAGGGAAAAATCTGGAGCAGCTCAGCATGAAAACAATTGTGGGAGGGTTAATAAAGAGACAGCACTGAGGTATCTAGCTGCTAGCCCTGATATCATTAAGTAAGTGCACTAGAAATGTCGAGGTAAATGCATAGCAGTGAATCACAGTCAGGCATGATTAACCTTGGGTAGTCTGAACTGGAAATCATTTACAAACACAAAGGTGCTGAAGAACATTGCAGCAGACAGTACATCGAAAGTCATTCCAAGAGCGGGAGTCACGCTGAGCGCTTCGTGTATTTGTGCCATTTTTTAATTATTGTCATATCTTGCACATGGGAAGATGGAAGATTCCAGACCCCCAGCTCAAGGAGGAGTTTCTGTGGCCCTGCAAGGTCCTCTGAAACATGTGCACTGGTTGGAATCACTTTGCCTTGCACAGAAGTTCTTTAAAATTGAAAGTTTTAATTGTAGCAATCTAAGGCTTACTGAAAGGACAAATAGATTTGTCAAGGAAAGACTAAAATCTTGTAAATGCAAATATTAAGGAACCAAAGACCACTCTTCCTTCATCCATACCCATGTTTTAATGTGGTCCTCCAGACTCTGGCGGTAAAACCAGAGGGGGAAAGAATTTTAATAAAAATGTAACAAAATTTGTGAAAGTTTTCTGACCTTTGAAAATTGACCCTCTGATCACAAAATCAAAAGAACAAAACATCACTATATATTTCTGATCAGCTCTAAAAGTTTGGAAATGCTCAGCAAAGCTATAACCATGTGACCCATAGAGAGCTATATATATGTAGAGTACAACGACAACAAAACCCCTTCAAATACAGAATGCTCATGGCTCTAAAAGCATTCAATTACAAGGAACATGAATCAACTGGGGAAGACTCCAGACAGCTTAACACTTTGTATTTTTTGCACCTTTTATTGCAATTCTTCAGTGCCAGCTCAGGTGATTATTCTGAATGCCAAGGCAGTGAAAGCCATAGGAATATTGTGCAAAACGATACAGCTCTGCTTAGATTTCCTTCCCACTTTTTCATCAGTCTAATTCTCCTAAATCCATCTCTGTTATCCTTAGCATTGCAATAACTGCCCTTATTCATCTGCCTCATTAGGATGCTGCATCAATTAATATGCACCATATAATGCCTACAATTTTTTTAATGTTTAATATTATTATCAGTGGAGAGCTGTGTCATAATGAGTCTATCTAGGGAGTCAGGCATACAGGAAAAGCCCCTATGCATAACGCTGTTCCAAATGATTCCCATACCCAAAGGCTCTGAACAGAGCACTGCACATCCTGCACTCTCAGTTTCTGCACTCTCAGTTTCTGTGCTCTCAGAGGTTACAGAGAGCACCTCTGGTCCTGGGGCTCCAGCTCGCAGGGTTATGCTTGTTTTTGAGGACCTGGAGCCCAGTGGGCAAGGCACAAGGGTTATCTTGAGGGGAGATGTCATGTTAATGCTTGGTTCACAAATGCCTCACTGCCTGATTCAGGAGGGTAATCAACCTGTCCTTTGAAGCTGCATAAATAATGTTTGGATGGAGGCAGCATATCTGCACCAGGGATGAATTAATTGCCATTGAATCATATAAGCTTGGCTAGAGTGTAAGGCTTGTAACATGCCTGAGGAAAATAAAAAAGACATTTTCAAGAAAAAAAAATTCATTTAATCCTCCCTAATTTTTTTGTAGTTTTCCTCTAGGCAAACATGATTTTGTGAAGGCTTTTTTGTTGCTGTTTGTTCCATTTTCACAAGGAAATGCTGATTCACAGTGAGGTGCATCCACCAGTTTCTCCTTGTCAGGCCTGAACCTGCCATCTCTCTCCTACATCAATGTTGCTCCTTTTTAGCACCCCTGCCAGGAGATGCCAAATGGGCTCCTTTGACACTCTGAGGGGAGTGACACCTTGCAAGAAGGTACAGCCTTTTTACCCCTGGCTGCACTCGTGCCCCTCGCACACCCCTGAGGCTCCCAGCGGGGCACTGCTGGAGCTCTTACCCAGGCATGGTCTTCTCCATGTGCACCAGGGAAGAGAACATCCATCTGCAGGCAGAGCAGGCACACAGACTCACAATTCCATGTGCAGGGGTGCACTGCAGGTTCTCCTGGCTGTGCGTCGTGGGCACAGGTATGTGTTGCTATGGCCCCCAAAGAGCAGAGGAATCCTGTATTTGTGACTGCCTGAGACACCAGGGATAAAAAGCTGTCCTAGAAGATGCTGGAAAAGAGAAGGAATGCAGGAAAGGCCAGCAGCAGGGCAGCATAAAGACAACTGGGGCATTGGTGTGTGCCTACATATCAGCATGAGTTACTTTCCTTCACTAACACTCACAGATCCAGCCCTCTGTTGAGTAACATGGGCATCTTCAGTTTGTTAATGCCTTTTACTTGTCTTCAGTTTTTGATCTCTGGTTTTCTACAGTTCTCAGTTTTGTATCTCCTTTCAAAAACCTGATGTTTGCAATTTCTTTTCCTACTTCTTAGCTGTATCTCCCTCACTTTCTTCTTTCTCTTTTGACACAGGACTTGTTGGTTCCCTTCTTCCCATCTCCTCTTTTTTTCTCCTGCCTCCGTTTCTATGGAATTTCTCTAACTAGAGGGGCTTCTGGTTCCTGAATGCAGTTATTTATCAACAGTAATCAGTTGTTTCTGCCTCTAAAAATTGTTCTGGGAATCAATGTATGCTGTAGGGTAGCCTTAAAATATAGTAACAATTTAAAGATAAACATTATAAATATACTGTATCTAGTAGACAGCAAAGTTTCAGAAGGTACCAAGATCTCTTATTAGGCAAGGAACCTTTCACACCAAACCAGATTCTGACACACTATATCACCCAGTATGTAGTCTCAAATCCAACCCACAACCATATTGGGGTGTACCTCTGAACCCATATTTGGCTTCAGAGATACCACTATTGTGGTTCAGAAATCCTACAGGATTTTAATCCAATGAAGGAGAAGAAAAGAACATTTTTCATCAGTAAAATACTAGCTAGAAAAAAAAAAACCCAAACTGTGGAGGATGGCTTATGTTTCACATATTGCTAAATATCAGTAAAATAAATGTGTTCATTTCTCCAAAATACCTCCAGATGGCATTAAAACCCTTCTTCTTTTGGTCTTTATTGCAATATTATTTTAAAAAATGGTAATTATTGAAATCATTCTATTAAACATCCCCAGCAATCACACTATCAGAAGGCATAAGGTTGCTAATGCTTAATTCATTTAATAAGTTTGCCTAAATGTGCTAGCATACTATAATTACATTCCACAACACAATCTGCAGGACAAGTCATTTCTTACACCATGTCAAATCTTTTTCTAGATTAATTTCCAGAAGATTTTTAATGCGTATTTGCAGCAGAAATCGAAATGTCCCACAATAAATCACTGTTATTGTACCTCCTCCTGTGACTACTTTTGGCCACGTAACAAATGGTGACACCTTGTGAGATTTACATGATATAATGTTCTGAATTTAAATAACAGGAATCAGAAAACATAAATTATGGGCCAGATGCACTCTAAAACTCACATGACTGACTGTTACAAGAACTTCCATCTCCCAAATGGGATTAAAAAGGTGAATGGTTTTGCAGAAATTCATGATGCTCCTGCCTGGTACTTATTAAAAGAATTCACTTATCTCGCTTAGTTTGGAAGACTGATGCTACTTTTTAATTTTTTTAACTTGCAGCCCATCTGTTTCATAGACTGGTTTATGCTGGCAAAACAATTCAGTCTTTTGTATACTAGAGTAAAAAATGGTAAAAGCTTCTATTGTTGCCCTAAAGTGAAGGTGAACACTGATATATTACAAGTGCCTGTTCCTATCTATTTCTTGACTTCTTTTGTTAATTCAAAAACATCAACAAAATCGTGAGAGACCAGAGATAACTGTAATTGGATTTCAAGTAATTCAGAGGTGAAGCTGCAGACTGCAGTCTTTTAAAATTACATCAGTACATCAAAGGCACATGTGACATGATGTTTTTTAGCAAGTGTGACAAACTCCAGCAGCATTAAGGTAATGTTGAAGTAAGGTTCTAAAGGCCAGCCTTGCATACCCACAAAAATAATCTCATATCTATTCAGTGTGATATGGAGCCATTTCACTTGCAAAGATTGCTGACTTACTAGCATGCAGAAGTTCTAGGAATAATTAATGTTTAGTCATTATCTAAAAAGCTGTTTTACGAAAAGCATCAGTGAAAGAGCTTTATCTTAATGAAAACAAACAAATTCTATTTTGCCCAACAAATCTGATAAAAACACAGCTGCCTTCTGCAATCTTAAACACAAACGTGACTTACGATGTATGGGTTGCGCTTTTCTCTGGGGTCTTTGGCTCTACATCACCTTTCCCTTTAAAAGAGAAGAAGAAAATGACATCAGAAATGGGTCAGCATGGAAACTGCTCAGATGTGACACATCAGTGCTTCATTCATTGCTAACACTGACCACTCCTGCCACACAGAGACAGCTGTGGAGGCAACCGCAGGGCTGCAGGGGCACTGCTGGAGCATTTGCAAGCAGGGGTCAGTCCTGACTTGACTTTTCTCGTCACTGACACATGCTCTGGAAATGTCAGGCAGAGAAACTCCACAAGAGGAGATGCTTAGAGGACACAGGCCTTCCCAGGGACAGCAGACCCTAGAGCAATGGAAAGGATTTCTCTAGAGCCCTACAGCTCTGCTGTTGAGGGTGCACTCCATACAACACGCACTTGCTCCAAAACCCCGCTCCAGGAAGAGTATTTATTTCATGCAAAGCAAAACAGCACCAGGAGGAGATAGTGAGGCAGTGACCAAGGCACAGTTCTGCCAATGGATATCTTGGTTCACATTCATTTTGACACGTTAAGGATTTGATCTTTAGCTTCTCTAAGTGGGGGCTGGGGAAGCCCTCTTTGCTATGTTGGCTTAGGCATTCAATGCCAGGAGAAGTCGAGTACCCAAATGCTTGAGAAGCATCAGAGGCCCAAGGGATGCCTCTTCACATTTCCTTCCAAATCACATGGGTCCTGGTATGCTAGCTTGTGATGATCCCCATCTTGGGTCCAAAAGAATACCCTGCCCAACACAACTTAGTTACACAGCACAGGCAGTGGGAGGCAGGCTGCTGGCAGGTGGGGCGGTGCAGCTTCTCTTGAGTCAAGCCCACTCCCTCTCCCTCCTTTCTACTCCCCACCAAAAACAGTCAGGCTGATGTTGCTTGCTGTAATTAATGTTCTCTAAGTAATCTGAGAGAGCTGCACTCCAGTGTAAGACTCCTGTGCAGCTCTACCATGGATTTAGAGAGTTTGCTACTCCACTTTAATCACCTTGAACTTGAATTCTGGGCCTAGTGAGTGTGCAGGTGCTGCTCCTCTTGTGTGTTGCTGGATGCTAATAGCTGTCTACACATGAGTTTATGTTGCCTAGCAGACAATGAGGCACAGAGGTTGAATGTGACTGCTTTACTGATGGACGTCTTTTTCTCCATTACCTTTTAATGAGCTGTGTTAAGCCAAAATCCACCTATTCCTTCTGAAAAACATGTGAGAAATTCTTATTTTGGTCAGGTTGTTTTGATGTTGCCTGATATGCTGCTCATTGAGTTGAGTGGGTTTGGGATCTCTCCTGACCTAGTCCATGCACATGAGCATCACACATCACCCATTTGCTGCTGACAAAGACCTCGCCCTCAGTTTCCATTGAGCAGCAGCTGTAAGGGCACCTCTGGAAAGCTTGCTGTTGCCTTCAGAAGAGGCAGGATTCTGCTACTAGTGTTCCTCCACTGCTGTAAAGAGGGAAGCTGAAGGACACTCTAGACAGTGACCTTCTGGAGGTATCTGTCTTGTAGTGGAAGTTCTGGTATCGCAAACGCCTTGACACAGTGCTTTTAGATATCATCCTCCCCTCTGGCAGGGTTTGTGTCTACCCAGCTGAGGTGCCTGGCTTTATTGAACAGGATGGGGAAAGCTCTGGATGACTTCAAAACCACCAATGTCTTCATGGACCTCTAGGGAAGCTCAGCATTCACTGTAAGAGCACAGCTAAACTCACCCAAAATTTAGGCATGAGCAGGGCATCCACACAGGATGGAATACATCCACTCCACAATCCCTAGGTCACCCTTCACTCTCAGCAAAGACCTCAGAAAGTATATCCAGATGGTGAACTTGCTGGCTAGGAAGCTGTTGCTACGATATATGTTTGTCAGCCTTCCGGAGCCTGGAGCCCTGGAGCTCATCTGCATTATGGTAATTTGGAACAAGAAACCAACAGTAACAGTTGGCATATATTCAAGGATTTTCTATTTGTAACTTGGGTCTTTTCTAAGTGATGAATTATCACCATGAGCACTGGTTTGTTTGAGTGTGAGAGGGAATATGGATTCCTGAGTGCTTTGCCAGCAGAGTTCACATCAGTTCTACTTTCAGCAATGTGTGTTAATGCAGCAACAAGGGAAACAGCACACGTACTGCGAGGAAACAGAATGTCTGTGATTTAGCCAAACTGGATATTAATGGATCACCCTACTGTAAGCATTTGTAGCTGCTTTTATGCTAATTGTCACTTAACATACTTCTGTGTGGAGAGGAAAGACGAAGCCTGTACAGATGGTAGAAATGTATCAGTGCAGCCAATCAGAGTAGAAAATCTGGCCATTAATGCTTTATCAGTTCTTACCAACTTCATTCTCACTTGACTGAATCTTAGAAATTTTACAAATATGTATAGCCCAGTCATAGCTGAACGTCACAGATAATATTTTTGGATAAGGATATGTAAAAGATAATTAAATGTTACAATAACTTGGCTTTTCTACACTCACTCTTGGCTAAATTAGAATTTGCTTTTGATTTTTTTTATGTAACCTGTCAAATGCATGCAGGTACCATTGTGGGAGGCTGGCATTTGCTGAACTGCTAGATGTTCTCTAGTTTTGACTTCTTCTTATGCAAAATTTATGCCAACCTTTGTTTCTCTTAGCCTTTTTGGAATTAACAAAGAGCATACTATCCACCTTGCTATGGGATTGCTGTTAGCACACTTTGTTTCAGATGCTGAGCACTGTGTATGTCTCCTGAAATAGGTGTGTGTGTGTGTCAGTGGGCGTATGCAGAAAACACACAGTAGAAAAAGTCAGTCCACAGAGCCTTGGGCACAAAACTGGGAGGTCCTTGCTAGTTTCTGCCTCATCTCATGCAACTTCTTTCCCAAACTTTTTAGATACAAGCAGAAGATGTGTCCAGATTTCTCAAAATAAATTTCAAGTGAACTTTTGTAGGATTTCCCCTGTTGAATAGTGGGTGGCCAGAAAAGGAGTTCTCTCCTCTTAGCTGGAATTTTGGTGAATCACTCAACCAGATTAAGTTTCCCTTTCTGGGTAACAGGGATAAATTATATTCATTGTGATGGAGTAGAGTAATTTCAGCTATTATGCGTTTTTAAACGCTTTGATTTCCTTGTGGGGGAAAGATGACAGAAATGCAAATGCTATCCATGAGAAAGACAATGTTGGCAAATGACATTGCAAATGACAGGCTCAAGAGCCACTCCAAAGAAGTCAGGGTGCAATGGGAAAACCAGCTAATTGGGACTGTGAAGATGTGTACTTGGATAAAAGAATACATTGGCCATTAGAGTTCTTTCTCAGAGAGTAATTTGCTAGTATTTCCTGGCAGGACCTGGGGACCCCATGAAGAGAGGAGCCCACACTGGCATAGGTTTGCTGGCAGGACCTGTGACCCTGTGTGGGACCCATGCTGGAGCAGCCTGTTCCTGAAGGACTGCAGCCTGTGGAGGGGATCCAACTTGGAGCAGTTTATGAAGAACCAAAAGCTGTGGGAAGGACTCATGAGAAGTTCAGGAAGGATTGTCTGCTGTGGGAGGGACCACACATAGGAGCAGGGAAGAGTGTGAGGAGTCCCCTCCCTGAGGAGGAAGGAGTGCCAGAGACAAGGTGTGATTACCTGACTGCAGCCCCCACTCCTTGGTCCCCTCCACTGCTGGTGGGGAGGAGGTAGAGAATTTGGGAGTGAAGTTGAGCCCAGAATGAAGAGATGGGTGAGGAGAAGGTGCTTTTAAGATCTGATTTTTATTTCTCATTGTCCTACTCTGATTTGACCGGTAACAAGTTAAATTTATTTTCTCAAGTTGAGTCTGTTTTGCCCCTGACAGTAACTGGTGAGTGACGTCTCCCTGTTTTTATCTTCACCCATGATCTTTTTGTTGTATTTTCTCTCCTGTGTCCAGAAGAGTAATAGAGCAGCTTTGGTGGGCACATTGTGTCCAGTCAGGGTCAACCCACCACATAATCTGAATAATTTTTTTCCCAAATTTCCTTTGAGTTTGACATACTGGACTGGTAAAGTCTATGTCTCATTCTAACTATGTTTTATCTGATATCTTATTCCAGCACCTCAACAGGAATTCTCATGGATACAGCTCTCAGAGATACTCAAACTCTCTGTGATGTCATAAAAAGTGTCTGGGTGTCTGACAGTGACCCTAACCTTTGCCACCAACGAAGAAAATATTTCTGCATGGATCCAGCTGTTCTTTGGTTTGGTTGCCATCAGCTAGGCAGAACCAAGTGTAGCTTCTGCCCAGCTGCAGATTTTGCTGAGAAGGGTGAATGAGTAGAGGAGAAACTGAAGGTATTGGGGTGTGGAAGGGATGGGGGAATAGGAAGTGAAGTGGGGTCAGAGACCACAGAAGAAAGAAGCAGGGAAAAGTTGTAAGGTCATAGGATCAATTTTGTAATACACAAGAATGCAGGTTTCATTAAATCTGCAGAACAATCTATTTTATTCAAGTGTTGGAAGAAGAAAATGCTCAGCTAGGACCAAAGCTGGCCAAATATTGTGTCCTGTAATGTCACTGCAGAGCTCTCAGCTCAGCTGGTGTGTTTGTCATGCTTGTGCCTCTGCCTGTGTTTGCATAGCCCTCTCTATCATGGCTCTTTCATATTTCTTTCTCTCATTACTGTATTCATTATTTTCTGACAGAACCTCATACCCTTTGCCTTTTATTATTTCCTTAGTGCTGGTACTTGCAGCAATATCAAACCAATGCCAGCAATTAAGTGACACCACCGCATGTTTCTTCACAACATTGTCTTCCTCATGCTGACCTTTCCCCAGTGAAGAGCCACACCATTTTAAAAGCCTACATCTCCTAGTCTTGTCTCTCTGGATGTCTTTTCCCTCACACAGTGCGTGACCAGACCTTTTCAAAGCCCTAGCTACAAGCTCAGGGCATTTTTCATCTTCAGTCACAGCCCTGCAATTTGCAAACAGGGCTCTGTGTTGGCTGACAGGTCAGGAAGCTAGCAAAATAATTCTTTTGGTTGTGATGATTTTATGTGGAAAGCAGGATAGAATCATGTATTTTTAATATGCAAGACAACATCAACAACCATCAGAGGCGTCAAGGGAGAGGATTAATATTCTGTTTCGCAGAACAATTCAATCTTCCCGTTCAATACAGATGCTAAGTTTTTTACCATAGGTAAATGTAATTAAAGTGCTACTGATCTGTACAATGATTTGTAAACTAGAGTCCACTGGAAAGCCCTGAGCAGGAGCCACACAAGCACCCATCACTCCCCTACCCACACTGCTAGCCAAAAATACTCACAGCCACAGGATCTTTGAAATGTTATCTAGTGTTAGTTTGGCAAGATTTATGTAGCTTATTACTGTGCAATAGCCACCAAATATTCCATTGTATGTGAAAGATAAATGATAACAAGTTTTCTTGCATAATTTTCTGGCAGTCTGGATCTGACTGTGGAAGTAGGTCAGCTCGGTTTTGGCTGTCCAAAAAAACCACTTTTGCTCATTCAGTCTTTCTCATTTACATAGTGGAACAGCCATAATGAAAGGAAAACTTTTTGTTCTTCCCAGGCAACCAAAAGAGCTGACATTTTGATGGTCGCTCTTCAGTTTAGTTCTCCATATTTGTCCATGGCTGAGTGCTGCCTGCTGAGGCTCTGTGCTGTCCCAGTCTGCCCCTGATCCCTTACTTCACCAGCCATTTCTTTTTCAAAGTCATTGTCTACCCCCCCTCCTAATGAAGCCAGGAAATGAGTTGGTACTTACTTGTATTGCTGTGTCCTGTAGATCCCTGTTGTGACTCCTACAATAATAACAGAAAAAAGGGAAGGTGTATTATTTTTTCAGCATTGTTTTGCTGCAATACTTACTTGGACATTACCTTAACAGTACAAACAGCACTGATGATTGTTTATTTGATTTCAAAGTAATTTTCATTTACAGGAATAAGTCCAATATTTCTTGGAAAAGCCATTAATTCTTAGACTTGTAAACTTACTTGACAACAACCCTTTAATGGTGCAATTCCTTGTATAGCTATTACGACTCTCCTGCTCACTATTCATGTATTGATCAGCCAAAACTTGTCTATTATCTTCTACAAGTTTGGATGAGAAGACAGAGGGAAGGCCAATATTGTTTCATGGACCATTGGATTCCTGAGGTAGTAGCACAGCTGGTCTTTTCTTTTCACATCTTGACATTGACAGCATCAGAGAATGAAAATACAGACTAGTTCTGGGTCCCTGAGATTACAAGGTCGACCTTGTATGACAACAGCAATATCTGTGAATGTGGTGCAATAAATCAGACCACTTTTCCCTCAAGTGCAAATGTTAGCTCACTGTGTTTTACTCACAGAATTTGTTTGCATTCATAAAAATGTATTAAAAAGGGCCTCTAAATACAAACATAAACCATCACAAAAAGATAATTAAATCAAGGGAGAAAGCAATATTTTGCCATGGATGGCAGCAGGAAAAGTATCCTGTATGTAACTCTGCTTCTGAATAACCCAGACACACAGAGGAATACCACCTCATACCCCTGCTGCAGTTACAGCTGCAGGTGAGACTGCTCAGAGAGGACCCACAGGAACACAGGCAGTCATTTTTGGTGAGGAACTGGGCACTGGATCAGATCCCTGCTCCACAGAGGCAGAGAGATGAGCCAAACAAACAGCTCATGGAGAGAGGAACTGCAGGTCCCCAGAGAGCTGAGGATGCTCTGACTTGGTTGGGCTGAGATTGTCCTGCTGATTCTCTCTGGAGAATTCCTCAGGGGCACGGTGACCCAAGAGCTTCTTGGGCCCTCTGAACAGAGGTTGGTTGGATAGCAGGCCCTGGTATCTTGAGAGCTCAGCTGATCAGAATCTCTCCATCTGCACATTTTGCTCTGTCCAGACTGCATGGCTTTGATGTGTAATTTTAATATCATAATACAGATCTGCAACTCACTTCCATCCTACATACCTCTAATGTGAGACATCAAATTTTTGGGCAAGACCCAAGAGTTTCTACCTTGCACTGCAGTATGAAAAAATCTCTAACATGTTTCACATGCCAAGAATAATTTCTCAGTAATCTGAAATCGTGTACTTTTGACAAATTGCATCAGCTTTTTGTGAATGTTTCTGATGAAGGGAGATTAAAGCCTGTTTTTTTCTAGTGACTGAATGTAATCTTAAAAAGTCAAGATCAGCTTGCAGCGGTGATGTAGTGGTATGTACACTTCAATTTAAATGCTGCTCCTGTAGCCAACATACTCCCAATAAAAGTAGACTTTTAGAACATGTTCAGTTTCCGAAACAGAGAACTTATGTACCTGGAGAAGTTCAGGGAAATGCAACCTTTTTGAGGGAAATACCCTTGTATTTGTAAAAGTGTTTGAAACTTCTAAACAAGGATCTTGCTCACTCTTTTGTCTTTTCATTAACCTCAGGAAGAATGCACCTTCCCCTTTAACTGCTGAGTACAGTATCTTGCCTCTGCCAAAGGCTAGTAAAAATATTTCATAGAGAAATATAGAATGTTCCCACTAATGGAGAAAAAAAAGAATGTAACTTTAAAAAAAAGGTGAAGCCTTAATTTCTGAATATTATTGTACAGTGTATTTCCTCCAGCTTGTTAAAATCAACAAGAAAGGAAAAAGTAAATTAATTGCATTTGTAAAGAACAACATCACTATGATAATTTAGCATCTGCTAAGAATAATCACCTAATAGCTTTGTGACAAGAAACCAATTCTGGAGTGGCTAAATTAATTCTCAAATAACAAAACGATGGCTGATCCCATAATATCACATATACATAAGCAGAAATCAAACACCTGATCAAACTACCAAGACAAGAAATCACAGTAAAAGAAAAAACAAAAAAGAGAGAGCAAAGCAGGCAGCAGAATTAACTGCATTTTTTCCTGCACAAGAGAATTAACGCTTGAATATGAAAGCTCATCCATACAAGCATCAAGCGAGCTCTTATTCACAAATTTAATTATTCATTTAGAGTTTATTTATTAAGATGCTTTTAATAAAATTAAAATCAAGAAATGCCCAATCATTTGTACATAACAAAGTGTGGCAGAGATAGGAGGAAGGAAAGCACACGTAGACTGTCACATCACACATTCAATCAATTATCCTTAAGCTTTGAAAAACAAGAAATAAAGAGACTGTCATTGCCCCTTCCTAGTAAATTCAAGAGTACAAATTAATTCCAGAGAGAAAGAAAATTCAAAGTTAAGGATGAAATGTAACTTTATGCCTAACTTATGTAACTTATGAGCATTTAGTTATATTGATTCATATATCCACATGTGCAGTTTCAAATGTGCAATTCTGTTATATTTGTGATATATAAATCTCAGATATTTAGCTTTTATTACTAGACTGATTTCTAAACCACTCTAGCTAGAGTTGCTGTGGCCTTTGCAACTTTAATAGCCTAATTACTAAATTTCAAGTTTCAAGCTGTCAGATTGCTAATTACTTGAATTGGAGGTTAAAAACAGTGTGGCATGAATGCAAACTAATGATGCTGACACTCAGTTTTTACAGATGGAAAAGTAGTTATGATTTGCATCCTTGTAACAAGACAGAAGTCCTACAAGCTTCTCTGTTTCCCATTCCCAAAATGATGAGTATTTTTCTGTTTGGGACCTTTCTTCTGTTAAAAGTGAGTGCAGCCTGCTTGTCTCTCTTGCTGCAGGAGTTTTGCAAATGAATTGAACTGATGTCTCAACACTGCCATTAAGACTGAAAGGGAATTCATGTTACCATGCATGACTTGGAGCTAAGAGATGAAGCTGTTGCCTTGATTTTAGCCTTTCAGTCTCTTTATTGGCCTTGGTCACTACTTAACTGACAGACCCATTTATCTGAACAATGTGCAATCCACAAAAGTTTGGTGCAGCCCTCAGGTTTTGAAGAGTAGGGACAGCTACATAGTTCACCTGTGGGAAAGCTTTCTAAGAGCTCTGGAGACATTCCCTATGAGGTCCAATAAATAGTTTACACCATGCTTTGTGAAAAGCAATAGCTAGCTGAGGAAGATTTGAAAAACATGTTTTGAAAATTAGGAAACCATTTTTTGCATTTTGGAGCTTGAAAAACAGATGCTTTCTAAAGTCTGTAACTGTACAGATTACCAGATTAAACCACAGAATAGCTTTTAAAGTATTTTAAATTATTTTAGAATATTTTAAAATAGAAGTGGTGTCTAAAATTAACATAATCTATGGCAAGTAACACAGGATTTTTCCAGGACTCTGGTGAGATTTTTAAGATACTTCTTTCCCATCTCACACAAAGCACTCTAATCTCTGGCCATGTAGACCACCCAGACCACAATACAGTTGTGATGTTATTATATGTACAGAAGTATGATCATATATTTTTAGATGAAATCTTGTCCACCCTAAGCTTAAAAAAAAAAAAAAAGGGAAATTCTACTTTGGCAAAAGAAAAGGAAACCACCTCGAAAAAGATCTTTAAAAATGAATGCTAGATCTCTGAAATGGCTCTGCAACTCAAAATAATAGAAAATTTCCCAGAGAGATGGATGAACAGGCAGAGAGAAGATGAGAAAGTCAATATCAACCATTATTCAGGTATCTTTGCTCTCTGCTCTGTGGTCTCCAATTCCTATATTTATCACAATGCATTTAGTAGTGAGGGAGTGGATTCACGATGGCCACACAGATCCACTGATAGGTGTGTGCCTCGCCTGTGCACACCTGCACACGTGCCACTCAAACACATGGCATGGTGATAACTGCAGCAGAAACTGCAGCACTGTGAGCCCCACTGCACTCTGTCATTCCTATCAGGCACCTCTCCTGCTTGTGAGCTGCTGATCCACCCCTCTTCTACAAGACTTTAACTTAACAAGCCTCTAGTTTACCTACTATCTTCAGTCATTTGTCTGCCTTCAACAAGGAGTGAGTTATTTCCTTCGTTTTCTTTCATAACATGCCAGAGATATCTTGGTTTACACCCCTGATACTTCAAAATCATGACACTCTCATCCACAGAAAAGCTGTTTCACTGTAGGCAAATGAAGTTTTCTTGGCTTTGTAGTTACAATTATTCCCTGAACTAAATTTTGCAGAATGGGCTTAAAAGTTGCCAAACGAGCTTGCTTTAACAGGAGAAAGACTATAAACAGCATCAATACCATCTTTCAAGCTTGAACGCTGCATGAAATATGCTTGTGACATCTAAACAGTATATGGTGATACAATGTGAAATTTATTGGCTCTTGCACAAGATAGCTGATTTCATTCCCTCCTGACTTCCCATGTATAAATAATGTGGTTTCCCCAAGCTTTACCATGCTGCACTGCATTCTCTCTTGGATACATATCCAATAGTGGGGCTGGTTTTAAGGGAGCATCAGCAGGTCTAGAGGCTTTGGTCTCTTGGGGGATCAAATGTTTCTGTGGCAAATGCTTCTGTGGCCCCTCTGGGCATTACAGCTGACTGCCTCCCTAGCAAAGCTGCCCCTTCAAAGTCAGGCTGGTGGCAGAAGATGTATGGCCAGTCCTCAAGCCCAACTATTTCCAGTGTACCAGTGAAGTCCTCCTCAGACCTCAAAGGTTTCAACAAAATTCTCAGCTGGTGAAGCCAAACGACGCAGGAGCAATGGATGCAAGGAGGAGCTCCATGACTTTCCAGTGCTCACTGTGCCCTAAGGCATCAATCAGGAGCCTCAGCAGAAGCCACCCCATCTGGAAATCCCACCAGAGATACCTGTGGTTTTGCCTTGCCATGAGAAACCTGTGACCCCCACAACACTATCAATTCTACTGCCGAGAGACGCAGAGCGTGTAGCCCTGCTGAGGCTGTAAGAAGGGAAAAGACAGGGAATACTGGCACACGCACATGAAGAAGATGCACCATGGTATCAACCTCGGCCCAGAGACCTCACACACTTAGTCAGGGCTTGTAGGGCATATTGTGAGATGCAGGAGGAACGTTTCTACATGATGCTGAATGTCTTACCTTGTTTGGGAAGGGAAACTTGCTTTGTTCTGCCTTTCCTGGTGTGTGAATAGCTGACAGTGGCGGAGGCCATGAATGGGTCATCTCCTGAAAAACAATATTGTTCAGCAAACTGCATTTAGAAAGTCAGCAGAAAAGGAGACAATGATAGCATATCAGTGGCAAGAGTACATGGGTAGTGGAATATTTAAGTTACTGCAGCTTTCAGGAAATGCCTAGTTTTCATATAATCATGAAGATTCATGATTCATATAAGACAAAACTCATATAAGACAAAACATGCGCTACAATGATTTTTACAGACTTTTGAGAGCAGTTCCTAAGAACTGTCTCATTTTCCTCAACAGATAATGCATTTTAAGTGCAAAAAGTTTGATTTTTCTGACAATATGGAAATACATTTTAATCACACAATGTATTCGGGCTGGTGACACTAAGAGAAGAGAATTTTTTTGTAGACGGGAATAGAAATTTCAATTCATGACCAAGTAATGGGGTACATGCTGTGGACTAATCACAAGACAGATTTCACAGACAAGGTCAGAATGGGAAATGCTTACCACTTGCTAACAGTTAGTTCCTAAAATTGCCTTTATCTCCATTGTAAACGAATTGAGTAAGTCCCTAACTCCAGTCTGTGCCTTGCAGGACACCCATATGTGGCAAGCCCCAAATGAGGTGTGCTGCACTCCACCTTTGTCTCCTCTCTGTTTTGTCTTGAGGGACATTTTTTCATACCCAAGAGCTTGACCTGACTTTTATGTAGTCATCCTTTGCACAGCTTCAGATAGCAGGTAGGCACATGCTCAATACTGTTATTATTCAAGTCTGGATGAGTTGGTCTCCAAAGCAAGGCTGCTTTTGAGGAGAGGTAAGTGAAACACTTCAGACAAGAAGCTTGCTCCTCTCTAGTGTAGAATCTTAAGGGATGGGCGTATTTTTTGACATGTTCAGCACCAACAGTCACAGTATTTGGTACACAGTAACTTAAGAGAATTAATATGAAAAATAGTGCCAAGCATGACAACCCTGAAAAGTTGGCCCATACGTTAGAAGAACTGAAGGGCAAATAACATCCTGCCTAAGCAGGGGGACTGCTGACCCTATCAAGAGTCTGCCTGGCTGATGCTTTGCTGGGTTTTGCTACCATTAACTGACTGTGGAATTGTTTCTCAGTGATATTCCAAGGAGCCATGCAGAGATCCACAATCTCCTAAAATAATACTGGAGTTATATTTCCATGACTCATTGCTTTTTAAAGAGAAAAGAAATGTTCTTGCTTGAAAAAAAAGTGTGTGTGAGTCTCTTGCCCATCCCTCATTAGTGCTGACAGAGCTGCTTCCTGACCCGGCATGGACTGAGCTGCTGCATTTTTTACATAGTGGAAAGTCTCTGGCTGTTCTGCCAATGAAAGGACCAGCCCTTTCAACACAGTTTATTAGCAATAAATGTCACCTTTAAAGCATTCTTGATAAACAGTTTATTTCCTAATAAAAATTGCATTCTTTTATTTTATTTGAGGCTAAAAAGTTACATGATTTATTATACTTCTGTAATCTATATGCGTGCCTCTAATCAGAGCATCATCTGGTTTGCAGTTTCAGTATCAGAATTGCTTTGCTTTTCACTTCTTTGAGGCAGATCATTCATCTTATGAATTCTTTATCTGATAAGTGCCAGCAATAACAGTATACAGCAATTTTTAATATACAGTAACTTCTTAAAACTCAGGCAGCAAAAAACATAGGCAATCAGATTGCTATTTGCTACAAGTATCTGGCACATGTGCTACTGTTTGCAAAAGATTAAGGAATTATGTATTAAGAAATATTCCAACAGTAAAGGTGTATGACTATAAATTGACAAAAAGGAGACTTGTAATGTAAGGGGATATTTAACCCTAAGTCTGTTATTTTTAAAAGTACCACTTTCACACCTGCTTTTCTCACTTTCCCCTCAGAGGACCATTTATTTTGTGGGAAATGCGATGTTGCATACATAGGCTAGAAGTGTTTCCTCTGCTAAAATCCTGTTCCCAACCAAAGTGTTTTTCCCTACGAGTCGAGGTGTTGAGCCCAAAGGAACACATGGGAATGACTGAGCGTCCCTTTCTTCTGAAGGGCAATGCTTTACGTTATCTCTCTCAATTGAAGAACGGGGGCAGCCAGACTGGGAACATCTGGTGGCTTTGACCTGAAGTTATCCCACCTGTGAAGTATTCCATTTGGCGCTTGTGACTGCCATTTGCTCAAGAAGCAGCTCTTCCAGGTGATACAATTGGTGACCCCACTGTCACCTTCACGGAGGTGTCTCCTGAGGAGTCTGCTCTGTGCCAGCACAAACCAATCTGTTACAGCAGCAGAGCTCCTTCCTCCCACCTCGCCTGCCCGACTCTGACAATGATGCCTTCATCCACGGAAAGGACCAGAGGGTTGATTAAAAATAAGGGTGACCTTTCTTTTTGACATGTCAAAATCTTTCATTTCTTCTTTTCTCCAACATTATTTCTCATCCACACTTCAATGAAAAATAGCCTTAATGGTCTTATTTTTTTTCCCAACTAGCTTGTCTTCTATTTTTACTTTCAGTCGTGGTATGTAATAAAGCTTTCTACATAATTTAAATTCGATGTAACCCTTTCTGACAAAAGGTTTAGTAATACCACTGATACCTGCCTGGGTTAATAATTGCCATTATCATGAATACCTGAATACGAATTTACTAGAATAATACATTCAGTTGTGATCATGTTGTTTATTTATCTCTACCCTTTGAAACCCAGACAACTATAAAATTAAATAAAATTAGGAAAAAATAATCAGAAAGCCACCATGAAAAGTGTCTCAAAATACAGGCTGTCAGCACTGAGGAGTGGTAAGATTTAAACGTAGTATAATACTTTTTTGAAAACAGAAACATTAAACTATGTACAGAATCTCCTTCTGGCTGCCAAGAACAAAGCCTCAAAAATCAGGATTTAGGTGTCCAGAAAATGTCAACACTTTGCAAGATCAAGCAGAAACAAATCCAGAATATGTTCGAGTGTGCCAAGTCTCATGCTTTTAGATTCTAACTGAAGATATTTGAGACAGATTCAAAACACTAGTAGGGACATATGATTATATCAAGATCTTTTTTTTTGGTACATGGTGTGAAATGTCTGAAAATGCAAGCCTAAATGGCAACTATTTAACTAACTAAACAGAAAGGACTCAACTTTATTGTAAAATGAACTTTCATGAACATCTTCTCTTTTCTTCTCAGGTAACTTGCCTGTCTTTGGAGTTTGGGATTGGCAGTACTGGCATAAGGCACCCACTGGACTGAAAACTGTTTGAAAAGGACCAATGAAAATTTAAATGCATTTAAGAGCCTTAGCATCTTCAAATTGGTGTTAGAACATTGATTTTTTTTTTTTAAAGTTTTTAAAATTAGAAAGAGGAAAAAAGCAGGGTCTTTTTTAGCATAAATCAAACAAAAATAAGACAGAAATACCTAGCACCAGAAAATGTTCCAGCCACTACAAGATAATGGTCCAATTTAAAACAATTTTATAGTCTTCAAACTTGATTAACTTAATCCTAAAGCCCTGAACAATGTCAACTAAAAAAAGTACTGAGAAGACATTTGGGGTCCAGAAGCGGGGAAAACAAAGACTTCTACATCAAAGAAGGAAGCCCTGACCAGGCTGCTTAAAAATAGATGTGGGTAATGACATGTACTGCCCAAGTGGAGGACAACTCGTTCGGGATGACAATGACTGCCCTCCTCCTTCTGCAGCCGGATGCACAAGTCCAAGAAGCAGCTCAGAGACCCTCTCTTTGTTTTGTAACACACATTTCTCCTTGTGAGAGTTGCAGCAATGTTGTTTTGCACTAGCAACTTTGTGGTGCTGGTGGTGATGGCACATCTCATTCACATGCACACTGTAACTCTACAACCCTGCAACTCTACTCATCTCTACCTGTAGTAAATCAGTTTTCAGCAGTCATACATAAATGTCCAGTTTTACAAGCTATAAAGGCCCAAGCCTAGTTAATCTTACTCAACATGCCAGCTTGGCTTTTCTTCTCTCTGAAGGGAAAACCTACAAATAAATATTTCTGTAGTATTGCATATCCTTGCTCCAAGTTCAGTTTCCGCAGCAACAATTAAGCAACGAGACATTTCTTGGGGATTAATGACTGCTTAGCAGTGTTTTGTTTGGAGCTTTTAACCCTAGCTTGTAGATAATTTTTCAGGGAAAGTACCATGCAGAGGTAAATAATAGTACTCACTCTAGATTTAAGGCAATGCTATTTATCTAGTGTCATCAGTCTTGCTGTGTGGCACATGATACCGGGAATGGTTGAATTGATTCAGAAAAATCGTAATTAATAACAAGTAAGGAGATGGGTATCATCTAGATTTAAAGTCTTATCATGTGTATAATCTTGCTGTTCACTCAGTGCCAAAAGCAGAACTTATCATTGGGTCATTAAGAAAACTGACTGTTTAATCCTCCTCTCTGCTTGTGCTCACCTAGTTGGTTTTTGATTCGTAATATTTTGTCTCTCTACACATGATGATTTAAGAAATATTTGTGGCATCTCATAAAGGGCCCTGTCAAACACCTTTTGAAAGTTATTTTAGCTGACTCAACTTCATCCACTGCTCTACTGACATATCACAGGAATTACAGGAGATTTGTGAGACACAATTTTCCTCTGCAAATACTCTTGCTGGTTAGCTCAGGGGGACTGGAGAGGATGTGTCTTTGTAGTTACCTACACTGAAATGCAGATTTTAGGGAAGCATTAGACGTATTTATTTGGCTGGAAGTCAAGGCCGTGCAAAGCTAATGCAGAGATTTCCAAGACCCTTTAGCAGGTGATCACAAGACACAGCTTGAGAACCTCTAATCTAGTTACTCTTCTGTCTCCACAATATTATCTTTTTTTTTTTTTCCAACATGAGTCTCTCTTTTTAACTGCTGTCAGTTGGCAAATATCCCTTTTAGCTCGATGAAGCTACCTTGCCACTACCTGACAACATGGCTATGATTTTAGTGTCAAATATCCAAAGCACAGAGTCAGACACTGAAACTTTTGGAGACTGTGTTGAAGCTGACAGTATTTCACTGTGGTAAGGTTCCTATCATGTGAAAAGTCAAGCTTCTTTCCTTCAAAATTGGTTCCTATAGTATCTGTTATTGCTGCAACTTTTCTAACCCAAATCTCCAATACGTGCATATAAAATGAAAAGATAAAGCTGTTTTGTCTTGTTTCTTTATGTCACTTATCCATACTTGGAACTCTTTTTCTACTTCCTCGTCAGCCCCACAGTTTCCTTTGAGCAATTGATAATTTTCTGCTTTCCATTTGAGCATCTCTTATTGGTCATAATCCTTTTGATACCATATTATTCAGAACCATCACCACCTGACAAAAAAACCCCTTGTAATTTCCCAGCTTCTGTTGTTTTCTTTTTTACCTACTTTCTCTCCACTCATTTGGATGGGTTTTAATTTATAGTTAATATTTGTCATGTGTGATGCAAAATGCTTTCTAAACTTGAGATGAATGGCATACATAGTTTCACCCACTAACTGAAGGATGAAACAAGGGAACTACGGAGAGCTCCCTATCATGGTGCTGAAATTGCAGTAAGGACACTGAGCTGGGTGCCAGTTCAGCACTGAACCTCAGTCAGCAATTCTTCTGTCTCTACTACTCCTGCTAAAATGATTTCAAGGAATCATTTTTTTTTTTTTTTTCATAGCAATCTGCTGCAAACACATTCTACCACATTTCCCCTTTGGCACCAGTCCCAAGACTCTCCAAATGCTCTGTTGCTTTCTGTAATATGAATTCCTTTCATTAGGTTTCATTGGTATAATGTCCAAAGGTACATGACAATCCACGGGCAAGTGCTTGTCAAGGAATACTCTTTTTTTGTTCTAAACAAAGAAATAAAGCTGATTGTGTAGCTTGTGACTGTGTTGTTTTTGCTGTGCTTGGTTCTTCAGACATGCACAGATGGTCATCAGCAGAAACTGCCTGATAGAAACAGGACTTGTGAGTGTGTGTACGTGTGCATGTGCATGCCTGTGAGCTGGGAATAAATACAGGAAAAAAAGAGAAATTAGGCCCATGAAACGGGAGAAGGTAAGAGATTTTGCAGACTGCAGCACTAAAGGATGTGTTCAGCATTGAATCTCCAGATATTTGGTATCTACAGGACTAAACCATTCCAAATCATGAGCATTTGCGACGTGATCTGTGGATCAATTCACCCTACAGCAAATCAGAAATGCCAGTGAAATAAGTTTCTGTTTGGAATATGTTATCTCTGCTTTAGTGGAACCATCCTGAAAACAACCTGCAACACTTAGTCAAGGTTCAGCAATCTAGGACAGATAAATGTAAAAGAAGGCTACAGCTGCTCACTTATCAAACTGACTTATTTAGGGCCTTCATTTGTATGATTACAATTCTTTAACATAGAGGCTTGCAAATTTTTATTCATTTTGGGGGGGAATAAATGAGCCTGTAAGTCTAGAGGAAGTTAAGGATACCTAAAAGAAATGCGGTTTCATTCTAAAAACCAGTTAATCAACTTACAATCCACGTCATGCTCTCTCATATCAGAGTTTAGGACAAACCTCCCTCCTCCCCTTATTAGGAAAGGAAGGTGTTCTTTTACAGGTAAATCACAGAACAGCATTTAGGCAATTTTCTTAATTTTTAAAAAGTATTCTTCACTGAAATAAAAAAAAAAGGATAAAATTTCTCCTTTAGTCACAAAGATGAATATCTCCTCCTAGCTAAGAAACTGTGTTTCTAGATGAATGCATTGAGCCATATGATACAAAAACTGTCTGAAAACCAACCTTGCTTGGGCAAGCTGAGATGATGTGGTTAATCAAGGTACAATCTTTATTAGTGCATTAACCTCCTGCACCCAAGGACTATGGATTCTAATTCCTGAATTGCCATGCAAGACTGATGCAGCTAGTTTTCTAGTCTCAGTTGGCAGCAAGCTAACAGAAATGGCTAATGAAGATGAATAGCTGCCTCTTGGGAGTGGGGGGAGGAAAAAGAGAAAAGGGAAAGACCTAGGATACTTCAAGGTCCAGATCTCTGCATGATTTCAGATAATAATGAAAAAGCGCATATAGCTGACATTTTCCAAGACTGTAACAAGCATGTTAATTCTTAGGCAATGGTAGTGGCCTCGGGATTGCTCTGGGAACATTTCGAGAAGTTAAAACAAAGGCTATTGAAAAAAAAAGAATACCAGGACACTGGTCAGGGTCTTACATCTTGTTTTGATGGATGATTGTATTAATACAGACAAAAAAAAGCAGAGAAAAAAATGCTCAAAGCTGAAAACCAGACACATTTAGTAAGGAAAACATCTGTGGTTTGGAGAAGACAGAAATACCATCATGGTAAATATTTATCAATACTGAAATATCTTTTCCACAAATGCGTGCAATGTTCTAATATAAACACTCCTTTAATTCAGACAAAAATACACTGCTAAATGCAGGGAGGTCATTGAAACAAATTTTGTGGGGAAGAAAAAATCTAGGTTTTTTTTAAACTACACAATTTTTTTTCATTTTGTTATGTTGTGGGAGGCTGGAAGCTTTGTGATAGGTACATTAGTGATCCTGGATCACTCTCTGGTCAGAAGATGAAATAGCAGGTCATTGGTTTGGTCTAATTTGTTCTTAGTTACAATTCCACACCCCTGAAGCCATTTTAGGAGGACTGGTGGTACCATAAAGATTTACTTGGTTCCTGGAAACCTGGGAGCTCACTCAAAGAGCTCTTCTGTGCATCCACAGTGGAGATTCACCAGTGGATATGAATTGGTATTTTTAGCTCAGCTTGTTCAGCCAACTGATTGAGCATGCCAACCTTCACGAACTTAGGGGTAACACAGTGATGCCTGTGTGCTCTGTGCACAAGTTATGGGCAGACACTACATGAAGTAAATACCTTGTACTCTGGGTTAAAGTTTAAAGTGCTACCAGAATGCCTTCTGGCTAACATACCTGTGGAGGCTGCCAACCATAACAAGAAGCAAGGAAGCTTCTGTTCTGTGCTACTACAACAAACTTGGTCAGTGTGAAAAGATGATAGAGAGCGTAAGAAATACCCATAAAAGGAAAAAAAAAAAGTCAGAATTAAAGTATTAGAAGTTAAAACGCTGTCAAATGTAGCTCTATAAAGAACAGTTCCAAGAGGTTTTGCACTTGTGGTTTCTTAATGCAATTAAATTAAATCTGTTCAGTTTACAGGTGAAAATTACACCAGGCTGGAGCATTGGACTGAAGAGCAGAGCATCAAGACAGAGACTCTCCTTCCCTTTTCCCTGACATAAAAGAAAGGTTCTGCAAGGCAAAACAGCCTGTAAATCCTTCCTGGACAACCTTGCATGGATGTGGCTGACTGCAATTAGCAAATAATTTTGTTTATGATGCTCTGACAACTTGGGGAATCTGTTCATATACAAGTCATTATTCAGAATGAGATTAAGAAATCAGTGTAGCACTATGTGCTTCAGTGTATGTGAATTCAGCCATCTGTTCTCAAGGTTACATCATGTGCCTCCTAGATCTGAATTGACAGAAAGATGTTAAATCTTGCTGGTTTGTATTCTAGAAGTAGCATAATGCACAATGTGATGTCTGAAGCCAACAGATACTAGTTCAGCTAAGAGTACAGAGGTGTACAGGGCTGAACATAGACAAGTTCATGTCCAGAATTTAAGAATAACAGAGACTGGTTTTTAATTATTAAAAATACCAGAGACCTTCTGGGACACTTGACCCAGAAAGGAATTAGGGATCATCAGAGGACAGAAAACTAAAAACAAACATCCCACATCTCATATTCTTGTCCAAAGAGCTCAATCCATCAGGGTGTATTTGAATATGGTAGCACAACAGAACTGAGTACATCAATGCTGTAATAGCTTGTTTCCTTGACCACATTTCTTAAGAAATGCTGGGAATTCTGAGGAAGTGGGAAAAAAAATGAACAGAGAAAAGATCACAGATGAAATCAGCTCTGTTACACTAAGAGCCACTATGCTTGATTTGTGTAAGCATCTTCATGGGGGAAAACCCCCTGTAACATGACTTTGAGAAAATTTATTTGTATTTAACTGTGAAGCATCCCCAAGAAAGACAGAACCTCTACTCAACACCTTCAACAGGATTCTCAAGAGATGACTTTAAAAATCAGTGGAAGCTATTGCCAGTTCACAATAGTAGAAAAAGACAAAACCCACTAACATCACCAATACACATGCTTCTTGTACCATGAGCCAATGGACAGAAGAACAAAAAGGCAAGGTGAAGGCTGGAAAAAAACAACTTCTCATGAGCTGGTGGTTCACTGTGGGGATGCAGTGCTATGGAAATGCCCATCTTCATCTCTTCAAGTCATAAGATAAAGGATGTTTTTCTGAATCATAGGCCTCGACTAAATACAAGATAATAGGTTCAAGACAGGGGAGAGTGGCTGAAGCTATCTGGCTTGTCACACAGGTCAGAGCACTAGTCATTCTGGGTGATAAGATACACCATTCAAACTCACACCTAAAATGTAGGTAATTTTCTTGTTTATTTTTCAGTCCTTCGAAATCCTTAGCATTTATGGTTGTCAATACACCCTTCATAAGTCAAGAAAACACGTGAACCATTTGTATTCACTCGTGAATGTTAGGTATTGACCACAAAAGGAGTGACTGTGAGAAAGGGATATCACATGGTTCTTTAGAAAACATAGAAACAGAAGTTTCTTATTTTCTTATGTATCAGTAACCTATGGTCCATAGCTGTCCTCTGCTGCTTTCGATTTCGTAAGCTGCCAATGCACCACAATAAACCTTGGGGATTTGAGTGTGGGGATAAACACAGCAGAGGCATCTGCCCAACACTCTTGCTATGGTCAGCAGAAAGATAATAGCATGGGGCACATCAGTGGAGCTAAGATCTGGGCCGTTCTCTAGGAGAGTGGGGAGAGGGCTGGAGGCCAGTCCCTTGTTGCTGTGTACAGAAATGTTAGGCTTGCCAGCAGCACGGTGCATCAGGAGTCCTTGCGAGGGCATTGCTGCCAGGCTGGGAGCTCTGCTCACCACCCTGTTCTCAGGAGCCGGTGCCATGAGCACCAAACAGCACTAACCATTGCTCCCCACTACACATGGGGTGGCCTTTACGATGCTGTCAGAGGCAGGCAGAGCCCCTTTGTTTGCCTCAGATGTCCCTAGGCAATCTGGCATCTCTTGTTAAAACTCATTTTGTGTGTGTGCTTCTCTCTAGCTGCAAACACAGCCATGGAGCAGTGGAGGAGACCATTCTGCAGCCATGCAATTTACATTTGTCTAGTGCTTATACTGTGTTCCTCAAAGCTATTATTGTCTCAAGCTCTGTCTGTTTTAAGCCCTGAAACAGTATTTAGTGCTTATTATACGCACTGGCTTTCATTTCCAAGGTAGTCTGCAAACCTGAATTAGGCATCCCAGCACCTCCATAATCTCTGTAAGTACCGTAATATTATTATGAGGTACAACTCATAAAATTGGAACTATGGTTGAAAGAATCCTGAGTCAGAAAGTCCCTTAAGAAAACCCTTGTCTCGACATGAATGGCACTGAGGGTGATAATGTCAATCTGTGATTCCAGATGGGAAAGATAGCACAAGGTATGAAAACACACATCGAAGACTTAAATCTACTCTGAAAGCATGTTCTGGCTTCATCCATTACACCATTTATTTCATTAAAAAGTAGATTAACACCAGTATCTTAGGCATTATTGTAGACATTGTCTGTGTAAGAAATTTGCATGTATTAAAAAAAGGCAATGATTTTTAAACAATTTAAACTAAAATGAAATATAGTAAGATTTATCTAAATTGTTTAAAATCCCATTAAATTATTAGAAAATCAAAATAAATTGATCTTTGAAACAGCTTTTAACTGTTTAACTTGAACTGCTGAAGGCCCTGTATGGGGCACAGAAAACCTATGTGGAACAGCAGCATGTCACACTGCCTCACCATTTCTAGGTATTCTCTGCTGATGCTGTACCAGACTCTCACCACAAAGACAGCTTGGTTTTACAGCTAGAATGATGTGAAAAATGATGCTAGCAAAAGTTTTTACAACTCTCTAAAAAATTCCTCAATATGTTTGCCAGCAAACAGTAGGTGATTATGAAATTATAGGCTACATTATGAAAGAGGTATGCAAGGAAATAAGATGGTTACAAATGCTTGTTTATTTTTGAGCTCTTAACTACATGATTTACTTATCCACTTTACAATATAATTAACATTCCTTTGCTGACATTTAAAAAATGAGGATGTATATGTTTTCTTTTTTTCTAACCTCATAGAAATCATGTGGAAAAATTAAAGTAGTACATAAAGAAAAAGGAAACAGGACATATCATTACCACTATTTATTTATGTTACCTATTTTTCAGAGTGCAGAGAATCAGAAATAACTGCCTTAGCATTGGAAATTTAAAATAGCAAAAGTCACAAAAGGTTGTTTCATGGCAGAAAACATTAATTTCTTTTGATTTCTCTTTAAAAGAATCATCAAACTGCAATTCATTGAGATGAGAAGGTTCAGGCAACATTTATGTAGCAATTAATAGCCACTTAAGCCTTCAGGGACTTCTCTGCCCAAGAAAGGTTTTCACCCCTGTTGATTAAAATTACTCCTTTTGGTCAGTTCTTTTTCACTTTTGAAAGAGTTTTTTAGTAAAACAAAGCAGTGGATATATCCTTCAAAGCTTTAGCATACATAGAAACCGATCAGAAGAAAGACCACAACATAAAGCTTTTTTCCCTACTAGCAATAAAACCATAAACTGGAAATACCCTCAAAATGCAATGGAGTGAGTTGGAGATTTCTGCTGTGGTAAAAGAGTACTGTAATAATGAACATTTGGGAGTCCTGCAATTAAGGTGGCTTAAAATAATCTGCATGGGCAAGGCAACTACATCCAAAGGATGTATGTGGAGAGAAGAAACAGTGATCTAGAGGTGACTCAACTAGTGCAACTCTGTGTTCACAATACCAGACATAAAAATTACCAAAGGTGCAAACCCAGCTCATTCCTAGTGCTGCATTATATCAACCAAAGGGAACTTGTGCTAGAGCAAGGCAAAGCAGCATGACCTGCCAAGGGTTCTGCAGACTGTTCAGCAAATAGAAGCACTCATAACACTTATGCACCAGAAAGACAGGAGTTTTAAGACAGAGGATGTGATAAAGTGAGATGAGAAAAGATAAAAACTGTACTTTCGAATTAATCTTTTAATGCCAACTAGCAGTAAAGCTTTTAGTAGAGTCTGTTCGGTTTTATTGATAGTTTCAATGTGTTGAATCCCCATCCATATTTTAGCCTCAGTGCCTCGATTCACATTGCCATTGGTTTCTGATGCTTAATCTCATTAGTGCAGCCATTTGTACTGATATACCCAATAAGGTTGCTAACACTACCTTAGCTAAGTGTTATTTATTGTATCTGTATATACAACAATATTAACACAGTCAAGCATCAGCATCGGCACTTGAGGGCACCATTAAATTCACCCAGTGCTCAGTGAGAGATTTAATGATGGATTTAATAGTATTAAATAGGAAAAAATGCCCTTGGCCTTTACATTCTCATTTAAAAACATATAAAAGAGTAGTAATTCAGGCAGTAATACTTCTTTCAAAGATTTTCCTTTAGTTATTGTATCTTGACCAAAGACAGCAGGCCCTGGCCTATCAGAATCACCAAACTGCTGGCAAATTCAGACTCAAGTTCCTATGACATATATGAGTGAGTTTGCTGCTAAAAAAATAAGGACTGGTGAAAAATTAGCACGATGAAGATGCCTGTGATCTACACTGATGACACTTCTGTTAGCAACAGAGGTAAGCCGAGCTGTGAAATAACTGGACATTAGGGGTTTTTTATGCTGACTTTTTCCATGGAATATAAACATGCTGGAGTTCTGGGGTTTTTTGTGCAGTAGTATGCCTACTGAATTTTTTTCATACCTTTTAGCTGCATTTTCCTTGCTTTCTTCCCATCTCCAGATGTCTGTTACTAAATCACAGAATTGTTTGTTTAGGTTGGAAAAGACCTGTCTGAGTAAATGATACTCTGAGATCATCACGTCTAACTATTCATCCAGCTCTGCCATGCCCCTCAATTAACCAGGTCCCCAAGCGCCACATCTACACGTCTCCTAAGCATCATCTCCAGGGACGGTGACTCAACCACTTCCCTGGGCAGTCTTTTCTGAGGGACCTGCTGATGTTCTGTAGCTCATCAACAAGAGAATTTCACTCAAGAAAGGCATGGGAAAGGTTTTTTTCCCCCTGTCTTTGAAGTAAGACATCCTTTGCATCCTTTAGGTCAAAGAACTAGGACTCAGCATGCACCGGAAACTTTTTTTATACACTGCCTAGCCAAGCCGGTCCTCTTACATTCAGTTTGAAACCACCAAGTGGGACGAAAAAAAAATGTTGGAAGACAAAAATTCTCCCTATGTGACCTTTACCAGTGACCAGAGGGTCACCTAAGCACCTGTGACATCTTAAGCTTGGAAGCTGTGGGCCATATATGCAGACTCTATACGTAGAACTGAATTTATATGACGAGGAATGAACAATTGTTCATTTGTAGGTTTTTTATAAACATATTTTCAGTGTCTATCATGAAAAGGATTAAACACTTCTAGTAGCAATATGAATACTGACAATTTAAAAATGACAGTAAACTCATCATGTTTGAATTGAAACCAAATTTAAAAGGCTTTTCTCAGCAAATTTTTGCAGCAATTTTAGCATTAAAGAGAATATGGATCAAATCAAAATTATCCTTCCCCACACATGAGTAATAACACTTAAAACCAGAACCTTAGCAGCAAATTGTGCAAAAAATGACAACAACAACAAAAGCTGAAGTGACTGCTTGTCAGGGAGCATTCACATTTTCCTCTGAAATTTCCCTGCTCGTAAATAGTTCTACTGACACAGATACTGGGATATTTTGAATAAACTCACTTTATACCACGTCTCAATATAACACACCTAGTTTAAAGCATGAGTTATGCAACAGAGACAAAGAAAGGGACAGGCCATTCTCATTTCTTCACACACCCAGGCACGCTGGATTACTTGTAGAGTATTATATAAATGTAGACATATTTGATTCCACAGTACTTCCCAAAACAAAGGCAAAATATTGCTGACATTCAGCCACATCACAGGTGGGAAAAAGACATATAGAATGCACAGTTCACTGCACAACAGAAAGGGGATGGGGAGTAGGCTAAAGGAAATATTATCCAAGGATGAGAAGAAATCCCATCTTTTATCAGACAAGCCCCCAGGTCTCTGATGTCATTTCAGAACGTGGGTCTTTGGCTATTGCAGATACAGCTGGCATCCTCATACAATGAAACACACACTTCTCAGTTTAACTGTTTCAGAAAAATGAGTCAAGAAAAGCAAGTTCTTGCTCACACCATTAGAGCCAGGACTCCTGCATCCCCGTTCACACTGTCATTTTGGTGCACTGGACCTTAGGTAGCTACACAGCTAAGGCTTAAGTTTATACATCTGCAAGTGTGGTGCATATGTAATATGCACATTTTGCACATTTATTTTGGATAATGAGAAAGGAATTTGCAGTTAATTAAAAAAAATTATCTTAAGTGGTAAGGTTTATTGAGAAAGTACCAGTACAGGTACCATAGACCTGTCTTCTCTTGCAATCTACAATAAGAATTATTTTATTTTTTTATCATCTCTAGCAGCAGGCAATCCAGTATTAGGAATTCCTGAAATTATTTCATAGTACTTTGCCATCTTTGGATGAGATAATTGTGGTGAGCCTTTTGGAGACTCTAAGCTTTACTTCTGTCTGTGTCTCAGAGACAACTCCCACTGAAGTCAATGGAAGCTAAATGCCCATAAATAGTAAGAAAAAGTAATTTTACTAGTGGCAGTAGGGATTTATAAATTCTTGAGCAGGCAAAATCCCTTCCTCAAGTTGGCTGCTAAAATGATACACTTTTAAGAGACTGAAAAGGTTCATCTAAAATTTGCTCTCTTGGTTAAATAATACTTACACAGGTTTTTGCATGTCGATTATGTATCAATTATTGTATAATTGCATCATTACTTTAATTAGATTAAACTGCATAATTGGGATGTCTAATTAGAGACTGAGGGGAGGAAAAAGGTAACTTACCTGACATTAACTGTGGTTTCTGAAGAGGGGCCTCCACACAGATTTTGCTCTAGGGGCAGGCTTCCAGTGCAGGCATCACCGGTTTCCTCTACAGTGATAAGACTGAGGTGGCCCCAGGTGCACCACCACCATCCAGACTCTTTCTAGAGAAAGGTTCTGATAGGGAGAGCATTTGCCACTTGGTGCCTTATCAGTGAGGCGTGTCAGAGCACTGGGCTCCAAGTCAGCAGTGACAGCAGTGAGGGGATGTGGGTCACTGAGTTTGCGTAGAAAACCTTTCACAGAAAACCAGAGTTAGTGTCAGGGAAGATGCTCCTCTCTTCCAAGTGCTGGTCCACAGAGACCAAGAATTCTTGGTAATGAACAACTGCATTTTAAATAGAGATGTAGGAGGAGAAATCTTACCCAAAGAGCAACAGGGGGACAAGTTGATTGGCACTCTGATTTTCCAACTGGAAGTGGGGAGTTGAAGAGATACCTCAGCAAACAGAGTCAAAAGGGGTCCCAAAGCCTAAAGAGTATCCTCTGGAGGATACTCATGGGAAATAGCAATATCGTACAAAATCTATCTGGACAAGTCCGCATAAGAATAAATTGGTTTCTGACCCTTTCAGACTGGACATCTGAGCAATTTTCAAGGATCACTTAAAAGTGTCAATCCTATACATGTTAAATGACATATCACCACCTTACTTTTTTTAAGAGTGCACTGAGATTTTGGGAAGAAAACAAGTAGAGGGCTGAATTGATGGAGCTGGAGATGGATGTGAAACCTGCAGAAGTCTCCAAAACTATCTGCAGGTCGTGACATAAGCTAAACACATTTCCAGTGTTGAACTTAGGTGTCAGGACTTTTTTGAAAGCTGTCGGAAGAATGAATGCTATATGGTAGTGAAGGGATTATAATTTTTTTCCTCTAGGTGTACAAGTTTAACAGATTCACTTCTACACCTTGCTAAGACATAGCAAGAGCCTGAAGTTGGAACGGCCAAGGTTAAGGTTGGGTGCCTTTGGGAGCAATGCTTCACGACAAGCAAAGCTATGGATACATAATTATTGGCAAAGGAGCCCAAGATCTGGGACCTCTCAGAAGCTTTTGAACTTAGGAGATAATTTCAGATGAGGCTGAACGTTGCCTTCAAAGGATGAAGCAGTGAGGGGGCGAACCACCATGTTCTGGATCTCTCCCCGATTCTCTAGGAAAGGGTCCTTCCAGGCTGTTGCAAACCATGTTGAAATGCTAAGAGGAATGGTCCCTTCCAGTTAGGAACACAAGGGCCCTGGAAATAATCTGCTTTTGGATTGTGAATCTGCATGATAATTGTGAATGGGAGGTGTAAACACATAGTTCTTTTCTGGAGTCCTGGTCTGGATCCACTCAGCAAAGTGTCCCACAGAGACACTGAAGGAGCAGTTCCTGCCCCAAAGCACTGGCAATCCAAATATGTGATGAAATTCAAGATGGATACAGAGAAAGGAAGCAATAAATGGAAACAATGACTTAATTTTGACTACCAAACAGACTTTAGCACACTAGGATTGTGTAACAGTGTTTTTAAAGTCCAAGTGCTACTAAGGCATATCTGCTCTTTTCTTTTTTTTTTCCCTAGAAGTACCACAGGAAACTCAACAAGCTGGCTTACCGAAGGCATCATTCACCTCAGTATCCTAACCAAGAGACAGTAACCAAGCTGGGGGAAGACCAGTAAGGGCCAAGACATGCATGTTTGAAAATATAGGACAGTAGATGTCAGAAAAATTGCCTCATGGTTGAAGATGCTGATTGGCTCAGCATTCCTTCTGTTTTGGTTTACTATGTTTTCCCTGGTAACTCGAACTGCAATGGAAACGGCATGAGATGGTGAAATGCTGCTGTTGGGTTCCAACAAGAAAAATGCGTCATGACTGAGCTGATCAGAGAGCTGCCATGAAGCAAACCAGTCCACACAATTCTTACAATCAGCTTTGTAGAGGGTTCTGGCACTAATATGTTGTGAAGAGTATTGGCCAAAAAAACTTGGACTATCAGGTGTTGGCTGGCAGCAGGTGTCAAATTTGGCTCTGGTCCTGAGAGACTAAGATTCACAGAAAGGCACCAGACAGAGCTAGCAGATTCATCACACTGGACAAACAAAATTGTCTTGATCCTGTTTATTTGAGTGTTCTAAGAACTACAGGCATCTAGAGAGTCAGTGGGGAAGTAGAGAAGTTATTGAAGTAAAACATCAAGGGTTTTTTAATGAAGTCCATAGCAAATAGAAGTTGGTGACATGCCTTTTCCTGGTCACAGCTATTTTTTAATCCACAAATCCCTACGGAGCCCTGAAAAGCTGAGTTGCTGGGGTATGGCATTTTACAGACCATGCCAGTTGGTGTCAGACAGAATTGTCTACTTGAAAATAATACAGAAATCCCCCCTGGTTCACCAGACCCTAGATGAAGTGTTTCACAAGTGTACTGGCAGAGGGCAAGGCGGCCTGTCATCACTTGCACAGTCCTGGATGGGGCAGCATGCAGTTTCATGTTTGTCACTGAGTCCAAGGAGGAGGCTGTCACTTCACCTCCTGAGCTGACAACCTGCATGTGAACATGATGGGAGATACTGCTGTAGGTGGAAGAGGCAATCCTGCTGCACATCTGGCCTGCTGATCAGCAAGGACAGCATTTCTGAAGCAATGGGAACCCATGGAACGACAGTGCCATTGGAAACCAGAGATGAATTTTTTATAAACCAGTGAAATAATGTATAACATAGGTATGGGGTGTGTGAGTTAGAGTCTCACCACTGGAGTGCCTTCCATTTTCATCTGCAGCTGGTGAGTGAGAAGGAACAGCTTTTGCAGTGCTCCCAAGTGTACTCCTGTTTTCCTGTGGCACTGTCTCGGTTAATTCTTGAATCTGAATATGGGTTAAGAGAGAATTCTCCTCTGTTTTTTTGCACAGAGAAAAGACAAGTGATTAACTGAGCCAATTCAGCTGCCTATGTTAGAAATTTCCCATGAATGAAACAATCATCCAGTTAAGGTGATTCTGACTGATAACTGAGTTCATTGGTCATGAGGGGATGCAATCACTTTTGCTGAGATTTCTATATGGACCAAGGAGTTTCAAGAGATCAACTGGTAAAATTTCTCAAACAAAATATGACATTATGGATAACCAGATACTAAAAGTGATACCGATTCTCCAAACTCCTTTCTTCTCTGAAATGGAAGGAAGATTCCTCTGGACATTGAACACTTCTTGGACTATAGTGAGTTGCATGCATTTTAACAATGTCTCCTCAAATTGATGGAACATAGGGCAGGAAAAGAATTAGACCAAGCTGGTCAGGTTGGATATTCATCACTCACTTCTATCAGGATCAGCCAAGGGTGCAGAGCAGAGAAATTGTTAGTGGGAAAACAGTGCTAATGATTTCACTAATTATGTTGGAGGAACAGAGTTAAAGTGGTTGTACCATCCAGTGGTTGTACCATCCACAATTTATATTAAAGGTAAATTGTGTGGTTAGAAGCAATGGAAGAGTAGTGTGAATCCACTCACACTACTTTACTGGCAAGTTATAGGGAAGTAGGTAGTAGGAAAATGGAGCCATGAGCTTTTGCAGAAATAGTCCAGTGTGTTTCTGGGGTGAAATCTGCAGGTATGCAGAATGAGGAGGTAACTATCAGCTTTAAAACAGTCAAAATTGTTTGCAGGTACTTTTTAGTTAAGTACATTGATTCATCATGAAGTTAAACATTTTGGCCTTCGCAATTTCTTTTCTTTCATTTGCAATTTTCTCTATTAAAATTTCACAGAATTGTGAAATTAGTCCTATTATAAATTAATTATTTGCACATTTTTCCTTAAAAAGTAGGCTTTAGAGCCATGTCTCATATCTATTTTTAAATCTTCTACAGCTTAGAAAGATTAAGAGAATGAACTTCTTTTATGTTACTTTCATCGCCTCTGGTGAGCACATGCCTTTGGAAACAACTGCCCTGATACCACACCTCAAATTATATCTTCCAAGGGAGATGCTAGACAAAATCCCATTGACTTACTGGTTGTTGTGTGGGTGCGTACCAAGTAACAGAATTTAAAAAAGCTTTTAGCATGCCAGCTTTTATCCAGAACAGCTTAATTAAAACCAGATATTATAACAGTACCGTTTGCCCCAAAATGAACAGTAGGCATACTAACTGCCAGTGCATTAAGTTTGGTTAATGAAAGGGATTATAATACACTACTAACAAAGGTATGAGGGATGAGAATAAAAAAGAGCCATTTGCTGCATGCTGAGGTCTGTGGAAGCCCCCAGTTCCCCCTTGCCTAGTGCTGGCAGCCCCTTCATGTGCCGTGGATCCACGTGAGCCTGCAAAAGCATCTGGGGGGTACACGTGCCAGAGCCACCACTGTGCCTGGGGAGCACATACAGCCCTAGCAGACAGCTCTCCGAGTCAAAGACTGGGAGAAACAGTAATGAAGGGAATAAATGCTGGCACTCTGAAAAAAAAAAAGTTATTTTGTTGTGGGGAAGATATTTGTGAGTGATACTGTTTGTTATTACCAAGAGCATTTTTCTGAAATAGATTTGCCTTCTCCAGGTGAGAATGAAGTGAGGTGATGAAGTCAGCTCAGTCCTGTAAAGCTCCAAATCTTGCACAGCCTGACCCAAGCTGAGGCAAAACTGTCCCTAGACTTGAAAATGCTAATATACTAGGAGTTTGCAGTAACACTATGCTGAAGCAGGAGCTGCAGATTGTGTTGAAGAGTAGAATAAATGAGTTTGAAAGGGAATTTTATAAGTTTCCCAGAACACCCTAGGTAGCCCCTATATTTTGTTGTTGTTGCTTTCTTAACCCTCGCTGTCATAGGACGTATCTTAAATACACCACCACTCAAATTACTTCTCTGATTTTGAATCCCAAGTGAATGGAAACACAGGGCTCCCTGCATGAAAACAAATTGCAGTGAAGGTGAAAACTAAAGATTAGCACTAATGCACATGCTTTAGGCTTCAACCCCAAATTCAGGTAATAAAGTATCTGCTATATTTCTCCAAAACTTAACGGATGAAACCTCAATCAAAAGATATACAAGGAAGCAGGGTAGGATCAAGAACAGGGCTAATTTTGCAGAATTAAGGAGCAACATGAAGATTTTTAACGAGGAAGCAGACACCTTTGCAATAACTGCACTATGATATGTTGCCTAGCAACAAGATATAAAAATGATGTATAACGCCAGTAACTTCTTTCACATATGAAAACAGCACCCTACCAAGACAGCTTCATAATGTACTCTTACAAACTAAAAATCCATAGAGACCATTAAAGCCTCCATCTTCTGTAATACACTCTGTTAAACAATCATGTGTTTTTGTTAATGCAGTAAAACACTGAATTTATTTAATGATTACCCAATGATACATCAGCAGCAGCAAGCAGGAACATTTCTATTTTAAGCCTGCAGGATCCATCCCAAGATATCACACTTTGACGGAGAACAAATGCAATGAGCCATACCCATGCAACGCCCAGGAGAGAGATGCATTTATGGGGGACGAATTAAAATCACCTTCTGTCTGATTAAAAAAAAAAAAGCATTATTGGAATGCATGGGAATGCACTTATTGCTTTTTTTTTTCTTCTGTGGCTTGTTGCTTTACATGATGCTGCTCGTAGAGTACCTCCTGTTTCCTGGCTCTGGAATGGGAGAGGCGAGGAGGGTGTGCCAAAGAGTGGGTTGTGACTGCATAATGCCTGCTAAAAGTAGTACTGTGAAGATGGTAGCACAGGACAGGGTGAAAGAGGGGCCTATCAGAGGGTAGGGTGCCAGGTGCTGGTGGGACAATCTGCAGCCTGGGTGGAGGGGGAGCAGCTGGCTCTGGCAGCCCCAGCCCCAAGCAGAAGCAGAGGCAGCCCTCGCCAGCCCAATTACAAAAAATGGTCCACAGCCAAAATGCAAGCCCTGCAGCCAGAGGGCCGTGCCAAGACACCAGGTCCTCATCTCTAGGAGGGCTTGTGGGGAACAGAGAGAGTGGGGAAGTGCCCCATGCCTTGGGGAGGCTCACTTTTCTTCTGCAACATCACACCCAGCAAAGTGATGAGAACAGCCTTAGCAAAACATGGCAAGTAAAATCAGAGCACAATAACCTGAAGTTCAGAACTGGTAATGTATTACAAGCTCATTGAGGACTCATCTCAGACATGTCTGATAGCAGCCAGTGTCAGGCTTATGGTGTAGTTTGGCTGAGTTCAGCACTACACAGAGAGGAAAAATGAGACTTTTCTTATCTGCTGTGAGAGGGGATTCAGCTCAGGTTATTACCTTGCATTGTTCCTGCATACTCATGAGGACAGGCTACCTGTGAAACTGTCCTGCAACTCAGTGGTAGCACAGCTCCTGTAGGAGAAGGTCCACAGGTCCACCTCATCCTGTAGTACCTTGCTGTCCCTTCCCAGTCTCTGTCACATCTCCCTGCCTTTTTTTTTTTTTTGAAAGTTATGGGCTGAATATTTCCAAATGTTGGAATATTTCCAAATCTGCAGATTAATTGAGATACATGTTTTATGTCTGGAAATGAAGCAGATGAAAATGGCACTTAATCCTTTGCTGATCTAATGCCTTGAATTTTAATCTTCACTCTGCCACTTTCTTTTTTACCTTGAGCAAACCACAACAGCTCTCCGTACCTCAGCCCACCCATCTGTTCAAACATACCTGGTGGTGTGACCCTCTCCAGCTGACCCATATTTTATGGGGTTGCTGCAAGTCTGCATTAGCATGTTACTAGATACCAGGACACTTTCAGATGAAAACATTAACCACGTTCTTGCACAAGGTAAGCACAATGCATTCTTGCACTGAGCTTCTGAAAGTATTAAATATTCATAATGGATTGTATATTCTATGAACTCAGCAGTGCCAACAAGAAGCAATATCCAGATCATTGGGATTTCAGTGCTGGGAGTGTGGTGAATTATAGGATTCGAGGATTTGTTAGGTGCAGACTAAGGGACCAAGCAATTGACAGCCCGGATCCTGGGTAAGCAGGGAAAAGGTAGCATAGGCAGAGGGGAGCACAAACAGGCACAATCCTGACCTACTGCCAGGATAATTTCTGCTGCAAGCCTTTAAAGGTGAAATGTGGAGAAAAATTAAAAAGTCTCATTCTTCATGTAGCACTGAGGACTTGCAAAAGTCCAGTGTCAGGGGACAAATAAGATCAAATAAGCTTGTGTGGTTTCCTTTAATCTAAGTGAAGGCCAACTTTTGAGCTCCAACAGAGAATTTCAGTGTAAAAGGTTTTATTCTAAGCAGTTTTATGTATTAAAGGTAACAGGAAAGATGGAGACATTGGCAAGATATAGAAAAATATATAAATATGTAAATGCATAAAGGGAAGTCAAGTGTGACTCCCTTTCCTAATTGCCTAACATGATTCCCACTAGGTGCATAAATTACAGCTCCTATTAACAGCACTATGAATAATAATCAGTTTACTTTCTGGCTTGTATCTAAATATACTTTCTATATGATTTCATCTTTTATTCAGCTGTTTAAAAGCAGAACATCTAATTACAGTTCATATTAGTCTACATTAATTTTTTTTTCACAGAGCATGTGTGATGACTGATTTTCTAAAAACAGACAGAATTTTTTAGCATATGGAAAAATCATGTTATTATTAATACATTCCCACATGACTCTACATTTCAATTCCCTTAATTATTTAGTCATTGCTGATTATGTCTTTTCACAATTCATTATCCCATTTCCTGCAACGTGGGCATTTTGTTCATTAAGTGTCAAAACGAAGGGCCTGACCTCCAGGAAGATAATCAGGAAATAAGTGGCAGACATAAAAGGTCTGGGTTTCCCTTAAGTGCTCACTTATTTCAGTAACTGTGCCATGTTTTCAGTGAGCGGTGACAGCAGCGAAGCGTTGTTGGTAATTGCAGAGGGGCTGTGTTCCCCCACACGCGCTGCTCGTGGCAGCTGATGGGTTCTGCTGTGCGGGGACAAGTGCCACGCGCTCTGACGCCGGTGCCGTGTCACTCACTGTGCCGTGGCACACAGCAGAGATGGCTTTCAAGCTCCTGGTGGCGGAGAGAGCGGATGGAGGAGGTGCTGGTTGGTGCTCCGCTACTCGCATCAACCACAACACCGGGGACTTGGCAAGCTCTCGCCAGCATCAAGGGGCTCCTGCTTCTCAGGAGGCCTTCAGACCAGGCTGAGTTTTGGGAGAAAGCACTGCCCACTCCCTCCCTGTTGAATCTGGACCTCCGGCAAAGGTAGAAAAGCCCGAGCCAGCCCAACAGGCGTGACCAAGGGTCATGTTTCCAGCCTACGGGCTAGGCCATGGGTGTTTCAGGCCAGGCCTTCTGCTTCAGCCTTTCACTGGATTGAAAACAGATCCACACTGCAAACAGATGCAGGAGCACATCTCTGGCCTCCTGCATGAGCCAAACCTCAGCCGCTGATGTGCGTATCAGCGTCCTAAAAACAGAGTGCTGGTGGAAAAACACCTGTCTGTGTAAGTACTATGCCTCAGCTTCCTGATGCCTTGCTCAGCCAACACATCCAAAGATGAAGGAGCTCAGCAGGCAGTCGTGTCCCTTCTAGATTTTTGAAACTAATAATGTAACATGTGAGGAACATGGATGTGACATCAGCAATCATTTTTTCCCTCTGCTATAGATTTTCGTCAAAGACAGTTGTATCAAAAACAGCATCATAACACAGACAAATAAAAATTATTCAGTACACACACACAGAGTATCAATTAAAATAAGAATATGAGAATGATTTAATTAGCTGCTGTAATTCCTGGTAATTTTGCAAAATTGTGACTAAATATTTGTGGTATTTATAATATATAATGCATACATATGGGTATCCTCATATGCGTGCATGCATATGTATAAAAGGCATATACCATGTTTTATTGATGGGGTTTCTATGAGCAAAAATTAATTTGAAAAGCTTAATTTGAAAAGCTTTAATCAACATCACATTAATAGACAGCAGTTTCTTAAATAGCCTCATAGCTAGACAAATACTTTGCCTAATGCCATTTCATTTTCTGCCAGCTGCATGTGATTTGCTTTTGATCTGGCATACGCTTCGTTATACATTATTAACGAGCCAAACAGCAAGCCCCTGGAGTTAGCATCCTGCCCCTGCTTATTTTTTAACAAATTTCCTCTTTTATTTCGTCCCACAGTGATTAATAGTTTCAGCTAACAGTGGCTCTGTTTATGATCTGAGTCAGTGACTTCAGACCATCTTAATCTCCTGTTAGGCAGGTTTTAATTTGCTTACAAGTTTTTATTTATAGCACAGCATGCTCTCCATTTCATACAACAACAAAACCAAAACCTGCAAATAGCACTCCATTTCTTCTTTTAAAGTTTCTGATGAACTTTTATGGCAGAGAAAAGTCCAAGCATGACATGAAACAGAAAATAAAAAGGCAACATGAAAAATATTTTTCAAAACTGTCTTGTTTTTTATCCTGTCATCTGGAGAGAACCTGTTGCTTCCAATGTCTCTCTGCAGCCAGATCGTTTCTGGTCTGGGTTATTTTGTACCCCATGGCTGTCTGCAGCAGTGCTTTTAGATGACTTGCTTATTAAAGCAGAGTCCTGTGGGGCTTCCAAAGTCTTTACTTGCAGAATTCTTACTTGTGGCATAGTTGGCAGAGAAGCAGCTTTGATTCTCCTGTTAATATTACAAATATTTCCAGCTAACGTTAAGATCTCTGCTGAAATGGATGACCTCTTTTCTATGTTGTTATAGCAGTTCAAAAGACTCTTTTATTAAGCGAAGTGCCGGATCATTATTGGTTTTTATTGTGCTGTAGTTTTGTCTCATATCAGAAGGAAATGATTTGAGGTGAGAGATAAAACACCAAATGGATTTAGTTATCAAAAACTTTATGGTATCTTAGCTTCCTACAGGAGTAGTCTGAATAGATCTTTTTGGAAGGATTTGTCTGAGAAAAAATTGTGTACCCATTACAATGCTCTCCATCACATGGGCGGTGCCAACAACTACAGTCTGCTTAAACAAATGCTGAGTGAGGTGGAGACAAGGCACCTTCAGAGCCCAGAAGACTGACACAGAACTGAGGCCACAGGGTTAAGATCTACCATGCCACTTTCCCAGAGCACTCCCATTCTATAGAGAATTCTGCATTTCTAACACCTACAGATTCTCTATTTTGATTCCCTTTTGCACCATAATGAAATAAACACCACACTTTTCTACATGGGAGAGATAATGGGCAATATCTAAATTTTTGTATAGGGGAGAGAAAAGCAGTGTAGGTCACAGGAATAGTTTCTGTGGTCAATTACACAGGAAAGGAGACAATTTAGCACTGCTCTGGGGAGGAAGGAGATTGAGATCCTTCTGGTCCTCTGCATCCAGAAGAAATAGGTTGCTTCCTCCCACTTTTCACTTCTTCAGTACTGTGTTTGCTTTTGTCTTTCATGTGTGTATTTTTTGGCCAGTAATTTTTCTCCTTCACTCATTGGGTCCTATTCCAAAAGTCAAAACTGAGCATCCCATTATGGCTCCTGAGCTTGTCTCTCTCACTTTTGACAGATAGCTTTTCATGTTCTTGATTTGTTCCCAAAGGCAGATCATCACTGTGGACTGACTCTATGTTTATATCCTCCAACTACCTTTTAAACATTGTCATCAAAATGCTTGGTGGGTCAGCCATAACCTTGTTGTACTATTACTTGTTTCTGCCTCTTTTCTTTGCTGAAAATTTTCCTATTCACCACATCTCAATGGCAAACCTTAACCCATTTTAGCTTTAGTAAAAATATATATATATATATATATATATATATTTAGCAAAGAGACTGAGATCTCTGTGCAGTCAGTGAAGAGAAAGGCATCCTCAGAGGATAATTTGTCCCATCCTCTCTCCTGTGACTCTAGAGAGATTAAATTCCTAACTTAGATCAGATGCCTATCTTCAGATAACAAGGTGGGATAAATTCCATCTCAACTCATCACATAATATTCACATAGTAAAAGAAAATCTTATTTTATATGCTTTCATTTACTTTAGACTTTGGCAAACCTATGTAATTCTACATGTCATGCTCAGAACAAAGAATATGTTACTAACCTCACTTTTACAAATTTAATAGTAAACTATCAACTTGTGCAGAACCAGAGAGATGTGTAATAAATGTTACAAGAACAGCTTTAGGCATTGCATATTAATAGCTATGGTAGGATTGACTTGCAGAGCCTTAGTTTTATGATCAGCAACAAGATAATTAGTAAAATTATCCTGCAAATTCATTATCCTTCCTTCCACTTGTGCATTTTATTCATTACATACCAAAATGAGGAGCCTTGCCTCCAGACAGATAATCAGAATGTGTCAGACACAAAAGGTCTCAACTTTCTTTAAATATGCTTTGGTAAATGTGATCTTAAGTAATCTCCATGATATCAAGGAATTTACAGTCATTATTCCAAAAAGAAGAAACCCTGTAATTTTACAGAGAAATGCAGTTGTGCATTTTGTAGACTTTCTTACACCTTAATTCTATTTTGAGATAAATTACATAAACATTGGAGAGTACAGGAACAGAATAATTTCCTTCTGGCTTAGTCTGAATTCACCTGCAGAGCTGTACTTTGCTTTCCATGCTCCTTGTCCTCCCACTGCTTAGATCCATAACCCAGCTGAGCTACACTGGGACTCCCTTCAACCTATACATCCAGGGGATTTGGGGCTGAAACCAGGGTGCAGGAAAGTTGTGTGGACTGATTAATTCAGGTCTGTTGCCCTGCTGTACGGGCAGGGCCCAGCTAGACATGTGAGATCAGAAGGACCTCTTGGCCACCACCAGGTTAGATGAGGTCAGATGAACCATTTTCATTTACTTTAACACACTTCTAAGTTGCAGGATTCTTAAAGTGCTTTTATTTTGGGATATGAGCTTCATAAAAATGCATCTGCCAAACCAACAATGCTTTAAAGTCCTTGGTTTGTATTTTAAAGACACCTAAGTTTGTACTTGTAAGATTTGATTTGAAACACGGCCTTAAAAATTTAGTAAGAGTGGCATCTTTCATGGGAAAATTGAGGACATATTGCGATACAACATATAATTATGGTTTCACCACAACTAAGTACATTTTGCTGGCCCTAAATCCTGAATGTTTCCTATGGTGTCCTCTGCGTACTAATTCAGTGGGTCTTGTCCAAAATACAGGCACTTGAACAGCAGAACAAGATGTATTCATGGATCAACCCATTTCTGCATGTGTTGAGCTTACTAGTACTCACACTATTTAGCTGGCATGGCTTTTGCATTATCATTTGCCAAGTGAAGCATGTGAGAAAACACCAAAACCAAACACCCCAGGTCTGTGTCTATCTAAGCTGAGAAATCCCTTTACTTGTTCATCCAAGCTGCATGGTTTCTGCTGGCAAAAATGGACATGGATGGGATAAAACATCAGACTCCTGCTGGTTCGTTTTAAATCTGAACTCACTGAAATTACCAAAGCAAAAACTAAAACAAACCAACCAACCAACCAACCAAACAAACAAAAAAAAGAAAAACAAGAAAAAAGAAGAAAGAAGGAAAAAAAAAATGAAAGCTTAGATGACAAGATATGGAAAGGTACATACACCACAGAAAAAAATAACTGATAGGGAACATCTTTAACAGAAGGGAATGTTTGATGATTTGGGGAATTTGCCTATGTATAATTTATGAATTCCTTATGGCTGTTTTTTACTATGTAATGCTTTATACTCCGTATGCTAAGGAGACAAGGAAAAGAAGTTAATGTCTGTGCATGAGAAGGGTGACAGCTAAATATTATCAGCACCTGAATAGATCTTACCCAAGGAAAATAAAAGGTTAAGGGCCATGTTTTTTTCCCTGCCTCTCCAGAGGAGTCTAGATGTGGTTAGAGGAAAATCCCAGAGAAGTGAAAAAATATATCAGATACTGATACTGGGTCTTAAAAAAAAAATCACAGAGCCTAAGTGAGTCCTGTGAGACTCCAAGGGCCCAGAGACAAAGGCAGCTTGTTTAGGAGAAGAGAGCCTGGAGGCAGCTCTCTGAGCAGAGAGACACCAGGGAGGATGAAAGATGCTGCTGCCTGGGAGGGGAGAGAGAGGGAAAGCCAGGCTGAGCCTGGAAGACACAGTGGAAATGTCATCTTTAGATGCAAGGGAGCTGAGGAGTGACAGCAAAAAAATGATGGGAAAATTTAGACAAGAAAAAGTGTGCAGATCTTTTATTGCTTTGTCTAGAGATACACACTGCTTTTCAATCTGAAGGGGAAAAGCCCCAACCACCTGTTTTTTTGGAAAGTCTCCAGAACCTGCCGTGGTCACAGAGCCTGGACAAAGTGATGCACACAGCAAATTTGGGTAGACTCCTCAGGCTAATGCAAGCCTGCATGCTGGTTGTCCCTGTGGGGTAAGCCCACAGACAGCAGGATGAACATTGTCCATGTGCTTGGAAAAAGCCTGAAGTGGCTGAAGTGAAAAACCAAGCTCATGTCTCTGTTCCCAGGAAAAATTTGCTTCAAGCATCATCCTTCTTATGCTGTGAGGCTGCTGCAGCTTTGAGCTTTCTCATCTGATGAACACGAGAGAGAAGCAGCTGCTGCAGCAGCAACTATATTTAGCAGTCTGTTCTGCTATTGATGCATATATACCTGGTACCTTTTGCCTACAACAAGAATTATTCTGACAAACCACAAGGAGAACAGGCCTTTTAGGATTCAGTTCATATTAACAACATGTCTGAGGAAAATTACCCTCTTTTTGTCCATGGTAAATTATTCTAGCTTTTCATTAATACTCATTAAGTTTTTAAGGGTTGGCATTTTTAGCAAAAAATAGTTTTCACTGACAGAAAAAAGCCACCCAGATAAACGAAGAAAATGTTTACTCAATTTAATAGGCATGATTTTCTCTTTTGGTGCTCAGTTCAAAATCAGGATCTGAAGCCAACAAAGGTTGGATCAGGGTCTACAATTTTTTTTAATTGGGCTCTTTTCATTTATATTGGAATACTCTGAAAATGCAGGGTTATAATGAACCATTACATATGCATACATGCAATATGAGAAAAATTAATAATGTCTTGGATTTGCTCAGTATTTATTCAGCATTCATGAGTAAATAACAAATAACAAATAACTTGATAATATTAATGAAAAAAAAATCCTGTGGAAAACCCACACGGCTGGAGAGAAACTTTTTTACTGCGTGAAGCCCACTTTCTCTCCCACAGAGCTATTGTCACTACTCTGAATAACTTTTCTTTTCCCTCCAAGGGTAAAGTGACAGGCTTGCAAATTCTATATAAAATTGTATGGTTTTTAACAGAAGCTTGTAAGCTGTTTCATGTCTAGGTGACTTTAAGTATAGTCAATATTATTGCAAAAAATATATTTTTTAAATTAAATTAATTCTGTTGGCAAAAAATAGATTTTCAGAAACTGTCAGAAATGTGATGTTTTATCACCATTTTCATTATAATCTGTACAGTGGGACTGTTTGGACAACTCAGAGGCCCATTATTTCAGAAAACATTAAAAAATCTATACATTAAATAACGGCATAATTTCCAGCTATCTCACTTTTGAAGCTCACGTGGTAGCATGTTGCTTCCTAAGCTGCTAAATCCTAAGTAACTTTAAGAATGACACAATGAACCACACAAAGCAAATGCCATTTAGCACGAATCATAAAACACAGATACTATAGCATTTTGGTTGGGCAAAACTTGTTCAGTATTCACTCAAAGTATGCTATTAACATCACTGCAGACAAGTGGCTATGCATGTTCTTGCATTTCCTTCAAAACCAAATTTTACCTCCCACATTTTCAAAGAAAAACCCAACCCACTATGTCCCAAGGGCAGAGAACTACAATGGCAAAAACGTGCCAAAATATATAGAATTTAAAACGTTAGAGATTTTCAACCACGTTTTTTCGCAGGCTAGCACTGTATTGTCCAAAGTCTTCGAGTTTTTGCACAAGGCAGGAAGAAACCACAGAAAATTAGACTGCATCCCTCCTAACACAGTGAGGGGATCACACCTGAGTGCTGACCCACAGCCATTCATATCATTAAACCTCTGACAGCAGCATGGTTTTGACTGGGACCAGGTCTTGCAAAGAAAAATCCTGCATGCCTGGGGTCTCTCCCAACAGGGAACACGGGTGAAGCCACCCTGCTGCATGGATGTAAGAGAGCTCAGCTTTTTGGGCACGAGCCATGCAATGCTGATTAGCCTCAGGGAAAGAGAACACTTATTAGTCCATTTTACTTATTAGTACAGACATTGCAATAGAATACTCTTGAAAGTGATTTAATTTCCTTTTATTAGACTCCTCTTTTCTCCCACAGTTTCCTTAAAGTCTTTCTGCCAAGTGAAGCTAACTGCTAACTCATGTGTTGCTCTTAATATGATTAAATGAGATTAACAAAAGAACATTTGTCTCAGCTCTCAAATGAGGAAAGCTGCCTCTGTCAGACATAAACAGAGAGCTCATGTGGCCTGGGTCAAACCAAAATGTGACAGTGGTGGGAGAGTTCCTGCTGATCATCTCCAGTTGTGGAAAATGAGGCACCACAGAGGAATTTCCTACATATAAGTGAATGACTACTGAAAATATTAGCGTAGGAGGCAGGAAAAGGTGCACGGCCACTGAAACACACACCTCAAACTATTGCAGGCTTTGAGGGACACAAGTGAAGGTGGGGATGGCAGTAGGTCTGTCACCCTGCAGCCCCACAGGGCTGTGTCAGGGGCTGTGGGGCAGGGACTGCCTGGCTCTGCAGCCACAACTGCAGGCTGCAGCCCAGAACACACGGAGTATGGGCTCTGCCTCTCCCTCCATCACTCCACAGCCATCCCTGGAAACATGGCAAAGCAAATGGCATTCCTGCTTTGGATAGACAGACATTTAACAGCATCTAGGTGCATTCTCAGGTCAGTTCCTTAATGCCTGTTTAATCAAGGAGGAAACCATTGTCACCATAGGGTGACTGAAGCACTCTGTCATCTCAAGTCACACCTCCTTGTGGTTTCAATTTGTTTTGTGCAGTTTCACCAAGGGGGTAGAAAGCCAGTTTTTGTCCAAAGACAGCAGCTGAAGGCTCAAGCTCCAGGCTCCCAGCAGTGCAGATACCTGCTATTGCTCAGATTTTCTTCTTCTTTTGTTAGGACTGATAATACACATCCTTTGTGGTATTATTTTGGTATTAATTTTGTTGGCCTTAGAGAAGCTGTGGCAGGGCTATACAAAACGAGGATCTATCTGGCCCTTTGCCCTTAAAAACAAGGATTCATTTTTCTGTATTGGAACAAGATGTTGATTGTGCTTTTTCTCCCAGCTTTGTGAAACACTCTAAACAGAGGGAAAAATTATTAAGCATTTTACTGCATTATTTTTGCATAGCAGAGAGAGGCCGGATAATTCATTCTGGATTCTCCCTTGCTTTGTCAAATAACAGGGTATATACAGTTGCTACAAAACAGCAATTTTTAAAATTAATTCCACCAAATTAGCACTGTAGTGTTTCATTTTTATACTGACCTGACTTTCCCTAACACAAAGCCTTTACACACCAGCTACTTGAGTTCTAAAAGGAATATGGGTCTCTTTTGTCTGTAGCACCCTATTCAGTTCTAAAAAGACCAGGTTTTGCTGTATTTGAAAACGTCAGTGCCCCAGCACATGGGTGGCTAATGGCACAGACTGTGCCTCCACATCCTGCACTGGCACCTGAAGACTGAAACCAGATTACCTTTGAGTGGTGTTAGTTCTAAGTTATAGCCCCACATACGAGTTTCTAGCTTGATCTCCTATTTCTACTAAAACATTTATAATTTTTTGTCTTTTTAAGGTGGTATTTATTAACTGACATCAAGATTTACTATGTTCAAGTTTTAAATATACAGCATACTTCCAACCTCAGATTCCTTTGAGACAGTATTTTCAACAAAAACAGTGGAAGCAGCAAAAATCCAAGAGTGACAATTCAGGGGAACAGCTGATGTACAAGTAATTTATGGTTGTTTGGCATTACCAGCGTTAGTGTAGCATTTTATGCATTTTACATGGTGTTCCATACCTCAGACTCTATCTGTTAAGGGTCAGGGAAGCAATATTTACATGTCTAGGTTTAAAATGTTGGCTTTGAATGTTTATTGACAGTTGGAAACCACAATGTGGACAATAAAAAGGATGTGCCATGCATGGTGGCCAAACCAGGAGCAGGTTCTATTCAGGTGAGCTAGCAATGAGTAACAGATTACCTCGAGAGGGTCTCTGATGATCTGAGAAAGCACAAAAAGGGACAAAATATGTGAAAAGTAAGCAATGTCTCTCCATTCTTTTGGATGGAGAAAGACCTTGGTTTAAGCAGATACACAGAGATTGTCCAAGGCACCACATACAGAGGGTACATCCTGAAATTTCCATGGAGTCAAGGGGATGGTGGTGTACACAGGTATGGCTCTCTGTAATCACTGCAGCTTACGTGGACAAAGACAAAATATCTTTAGCTCTGGTGCTGCTGCTAATTTTGCTCTAACAGCACAAGGTACCGTATGGACTGCTAATTCTCACTGAGAAGCTGGAGAAGCTCCAGGCAGAGCTCACTGAATCTCTACAGTGCTGCTATCCACACCACCAGCAGTACCCAGGCTGGCTGGAGGAAAGCTGACAAAGGTACAGTGACTGCTCAGAAAAGGCACTGTGCAGATGAGCTGGGTGTACATGTGGTAAGAAGGGGAATGTTTATGGGTGAGTTGTGCAGGTTGGATTAAACGGCTCAAAACGTGTCTTAATGTTCCTGGGATTTAGTGCCTTGAGTGCAATGGTAGAGTTTCCAAACACTCTTGGGTATGCATGATTTTTTATTTATTTGAGTAAGAAAGACACAAAGAATAATACCGAAGAAATGCAATGAACAGTATACGTCAGCCAAGATAATGCTTTAATTGCTCTGAAATTTAGGATACTAAAAGCAAAGCTATGATGTGGAAATTCTTCTGAAAGACTGCAATGAAAAAAAAAGTGATATTTTATGCATCTGATACATTATGGAACATGATCTGACACTATGGAGCACTTCTGTACCCTATGAGATTAATCAAGTGTCTGCAAACTGGGGCTGCTTATAAGTCTCCATACCTTCTCTCTCCTCCACCATCTCTCTTTTGCCTGAAGTCAATGTGCTCCTCCAGAAACTTTTCCAGGAGTTTCCCACCAGGTTCAGTCACAACAGCTAATCTGAACTTCTCCACAAAGGTGCTGGTCTGAGGCTGGCCTTCTCACCTCCCTCTTAATGTTGCCCAGCAGTTTGTTCCCAGCAGTGAGACTGCAAAGGAACACTCTGCAAGTGCAGAGGCAGCTATTGCACGAGCGCTGTGCAGCAAAGTGGGTCTCATTCCACCTGTAGGGTTTTCCCTCTGCTTTGGAAAGCAACAGGAGTGTTTAGAAATATACTGCTGATTACCATATTTGTGTTCTGTAATTCTTCACGTGTCCAACTCCACCAGGAGCTTAACTGGAGCCAGTGGGATCTTACAGTCATTAACATTTACAAGGCAGCAGTTCACAGTTGTTGAACTAACAACCTACCTCTAAGAAACTGATTTTTCTCAACTCTAAGTATTGACATGTGCTCCACTGACTGTGATGCTTATTCACAGTGACAGTATGTTTGGTAGAATTTCATGTTTTCACAGGATTTGTCTTGTGCAGACAGTTTCTAATTTACCTCTGCTCTTGTTTTAATTCAATCAGCTGATGGAGTGCAGCTGATCTCATGGCACATATGGCTGTTCAGGTTTGAAAAAAAGCCCTGAATATTTGATGGGTCGATCCTTAATGCTTTCTGCTAAAGAATTAGCAAGACTGCTAATGAGCCAAGGGAACCCAATGTGGGGAAGGGAAAAAATACAGAATTAGATTCTGTTTACCTTCTTCTTTAAAATGTTGCTCAAATAAGAAGTGCTGTGCTTTACCTACTCTGATTAGATTCACAGAGTAGAGAGAGTCAAGTAAATCACTTATCAAAGCCATCACACTTAAAATGTAGTTTTCATGAGTGGGATGTCCTGTGACCATGAGGAGTCACAACCTATTTCAATGCCATCTGTGGGTGCTTATCCCTCCCTGCACAGGAGGTTCATGGCACCACAGAGAGCTATCCTTCACTGGGGTGGATGTTCACAGCTGGAGTCCATGGCCTTTCACTGCCTCCCAATGGCTTTTTCTATCTCCTCTGAACAAAAATTATCTGTCCTCCACTGCAGACCCCAGCCTGTCTCCCCACTGCTCCATGCCATTTCAAAGAGGCCTTTTCTGTGTTCACTGGTTTTTCTCCAGCTCTTTCTCTGCATTCCTGTTGCTCCTCCAGCTTCCCACTGTCTTCACATTCTGCAGCCAAACACTGTTTGCAGGCCAAACACTCAAATTATGCCTCTCTCTACCCAGTTCAATGACACCGCTTATATCAACACAAAAAAAATCCATGGAATTCACAAGGAACCTCTTCAATAATCAAAATCTCAGCTTGCCTGTGGGTTTCCTTCCAACAAAGCTACCACAGCTCTAGGAAATCACAGCTAACTGTAAGAATAGCCAGATCAATCTCCACTTACCTTACAAATCAAGAACTGCCTGCACTCAACACACTCCCTTACTTCTTAAATCCATAGCAAATATTCTCAGAGTGCATCCTATATTGGCTGCAACAGCTAACTTAGTGGAGAGGCAGGACTCTTGTTGTTTCCGTTCTTTGACAGTACTACAGTAAAATAAATGTTTACTTTAAACCCCACCTGTCATAACAAAATACACACTTCCACACACTAATAAAGTCAAATAGAAATCATCCAAAATTACTATCATAGAATCACAGACCCATCACAGAATGGTTTGGGTCAGGAGTGGACTTCCCTTCTGCCACTAGTTCCAGCCCTACTGCCAAGACCTTCTAGTTCCAACCCTACTGCCAAGGGCAGGGACACCTTCCATGAGACCAGGTTGCTCAGGGTCCCATCCAACCTGGCCTTAACACTTCCAAGGATGGGGCATCCACAGCTGCTCTGGGCAACTTGTTCCAGTGCCTCCCCACTCTCAGAGTAAAGAATTTTTTTCCTAGTATCTGATCTAAACCTAATCCCTTTTAGTGTGAATCCATCCCTCTTGTCCTGTCACTACGTGCTCTTGTGGGAAGTCTTTCTCCGCCTTTCTTGTAGGCTTCCTTTAGGCACTGGAAGGCTGTAATTAGGTCACCCCTCAACAGTCTCTTTTCCAGGCTGAACAGTTCCTGTTTCCTCAGCCTTTACTCACAGGAGAGGTGCTCCCTCACTCCACCAATCAACTTGGTGGCCTCCTCTGGGCTTGCTCCAACAGGTTGATGTCCTTCCTGTGCTGGGGACCCCAGAAATGAAGTAATCTTGCTTAGCCAGCCTGTGTTTTAGCAAAGAAGTGAATAGGTTGGCTGTGGCAATGTCACAGGAACTCACATAGCAATTGCTCCATGCACGGTGGAACAAAGTGCATGTGTACTATTATCTGTGTAGTCTTAACTCTTATTTTTCATTTCAAAGTTTTCTGTCATATCCTCCATGAACAATGCAAAACTTACAAGGAATTGCCTTTTAAATCTACTACCAAGAAATGAGGCTTTTCTGTCATGTTTTGACATTACATCTGTAACTTGGTCTTACTGGAGTTATTTACATTGCAGGCTCTCTTAGAAGTTTCTCTATCCTCCAAGTGCTTGCCTGCAGCTGGACAGAGAAGTCAGCACACTTTGAAGAAGCTGCTATAAATTAGTGCATGGGGTTAGATGAGGTTCAGGATTCCTGCAGTGATTATGAACTCTACAGGAGACCTTACAACAGCTCCAATCTCGACAGGGTTACTGTCTTGTTAATCAACCTCCTTCAGGACTGGAAGAGGTTCTGTGTTTGAGTACTTGGGGGCATTCTCTGGAAGGTGCAGTTTTGTGCAGAAGGATCTGTCAGTTTACAAAGATTATAGAGCTTTGATACATTTGGTAAAACAACATCAAAAAAGGCTAGACTTAAGCTGTGGCAACCTGTGTTGCAGAAGACAGCAAAAAAACCTATAAAATCTTGTCACAGTTAGTGCAACATTAGATTTGGCCATGCCTAAATTGATCTGCAGCCCAGGTCCTCTGGCCATGGCCTCATCCTGGAATCAGAAGGTGACAAGGTCTGTGCACAAACCTGCCTCTTCTCACCTCCTGGGGGAAGGGAACACAGGGAAGCAGACGGAGCAGACCTGGGGCACACTTACTACTGCCCTCTGTCTTGACTGAGGAAACACGGCAATGTTTCAGACAATGAAAAGCCACAGCCTGACTTGTGCAGGGAACACATCACCTAGAAAGATAGGATGTTTTCTGCTCTGTGCTGTGCAAGAGACAGCTTAAACAGGATGAAACGTTCCTTAAAAAGAATGAATTTTAAGCATCTTCTTCCTTCTCCTGATGCTTCATACATTAGAGGTGGCCCTTCCCATAAAAAACGCATTCTGGCAGGCCAGCCAGCTTTTCTGAGGGGAACACAAGTATTGCAGCTGTTGTGGCTTTTCCTTGTCTGCCTTTGGGCACCTTTATAGCAACTTCATATATTCTGTTTGAAAAGAAGCCAAACTTTGGCTTTATGATGTGAATAGCACCACAAACAAAAACATGGAAATGACTTTCCTTATAAACAGTCTGTTTCAGAAATGTAGAAAATCTGTGTTACAACTTCATGGATCTGCTCAGGACAAAAAGAGGGCATGGAGAGGGATGGAAACGTCTAGACAATAGTAAATAACAAAGAGAGGAGCAAAGGCACATTATTACTGTTGCCGTTTTCAGTAATTATCAGTGACAACAACCACTGCAGATCCGGATTTGTGTTAAGAGAGTACCTAAGCACTGCTTTTGTAACACACACAGCAGTTCCTTGACATAGAAAATCCACTTTTCAGTACAAAGAGAGCAGATGGATATATCTGACCTGACAGACTACTACAAGAAACATTTGGAACAAAAATGTTCAAACATGAGAAACAGTGGTAGAGCCCTGACCTCACCACTGCTTTTCCACCATCCTTGGGAAAAAAGGGGCCCCTTAGGATTGGGAGGTAGCTATGGAGCTAATTGGGAGTTTTCAAGGCTCTTCCCAGATCTGATGGGAAGCACTGAAGAAATTAATTGATGCTAAACTTAGCAGCACTTTGACATCACCAGCTAAGCTAAAGTGGGATTTAGTATGCTGGCATGGCCTGGAGGCCTTAAAAACAGAGACAAATAGCTGTACTTGATGTGATAGAGAAGGAGATGACAGTGGCGAGATGTGAAGACAAATGTCTCTGGGCAAGACGTCAAGCTAGGAAAATGATCTGTGCAGCAGCATGAATGGAGGTGGGTAACACTGCATTTGTCAAAAAGCAGGAAAGGATGCAGTAGCAACCAAAGTGTGTAATGAGAATTCTGGACCAAAGACTTACACCCTTGAGAATAAAGAGCTTCAGTCAGAAATACTATAGAGTAACAGCCTGGAAGATTTGCACGTAGTCTTAGACACAGAGACACAAGGGAAGTTCAGAATAGAAAGTGATGTCCAGGTTTGCAGACATGGAAGATGGGCAGATTGGTGAGGTTATACATCACAAAGCTTGAAAAGGGTACTTCTTGAGGAACAATCCAAAGGAAAAAAAAGAGACAGCAACAGCTGTGTTCATTGTTTTGGAGATGCACTTTACTATCTTTAGTCATACAGTGCATTTTTCTTCTCAGATGGGGCCTCTTACATTCCTCTGTGTGGAAGGAATTGTGCCTCTTCTACATTTTTGCTTAATTGCATGAGCCAAACTACAGAAACTAAAGGAGGAAGACCACTTTCTCTGACTGTTCATTTTAAAAGCTTTGCATGAAAAGGGGAGCCTAAACACCACATCACATCATGAATTCATGATATCTGCCACTAGTTCGTAACAAACCAGAAGGGACTGTGGCTTAGGCTTGTTGAATATGCACCTAAGTCCTAACAAAGCCTACTTTGTAAATGTTAGCTAAGTAAAAACTCTGCCAGTGAAGTCATAAGCAATACATCATCATCACTCTTTGATAAACTCTTTGTCCAGTTTAAAAATTAAAAGCTGCATTTAACATATTGAGGGAGAATGGAGAAATGCCTTTAGATACAACAGACTTAATGCACTGCTAACCTCCAAACCAAATATTTATAACCCTCTGGTTCATAAATCATCAGAAATATTTGGGTGGTGGAATATCCAAGAGTTAGAAGCACATACAATAACAGGGAGGTTTTATCATTCCATCTACCTTTCTTTGTGTTTCAATCACTATTGCATCAGATTTTTAAGCATTGTGAATTATTGAATTATCATTTTCGAAAAAGAACCAAAGTAACCACATGAATTAATATATCGAAGAAAAGTTCAATTATTTATAAATTTTTCTGCCACAGAAAATAATCAATATCCAAGCTGATTCGAGCCAAGATCTGTCTGGATGTGTATTAATATCCTCCATGAAAATAAACTAGAAATTACTAAGATAGAAGAAACAATAATGAAATATGAAAATAACAACAGATTTTGCACTTTGTCGTTATATAATGGACATAATGAAAATAATGACATTACATAATTAAATCCAGGTGGAAAATGACCTTCCTAGACCTCCCTTCAAAATTAAGATTTTTGACAGTCATGATTAATGGAAACATGCACTTTGCATGGTTTGTAAACCTGAAACATCATTGTACATTTCAGTTTATAATTTATCCCATTATCTGTTTCTCCATGCATGAAGGTCAGCTGTACAGGCATAAAGCAGCAGTGAAATCCACAGGCTTTGAAAGGTTGTTCTCACAGATTTTTCAATTATTTTTCATGAGGAAATAATTTTGCCTACTTTTTCCTTAGAAAGATGGCAGTCTACAGGAGGAAAATTTTACCAGGAGTAATTGCAATATTCTCGTTATTCGTAATATTAGTATTTGCAATATTCGTCTTGTCTTTTCAGACCAAACAAAGTGGGACTGGAAAAAAAAGATTTCTCAGGATTCCTACCCGCAGTATTTCTTCAATGCAGCTGTTATCTCCTGTTCCACTGTCCTGTAAACAAAATGAGAAGACAGTTTGTTTATGTTTTTAAAAGAAATACCAATTAGGTCTGAGGACATGGTTGTCACATGAAATATATTCTGACCTCAAAATGAGGCCAAGTCTTTCCAGCATCTGAAAAGTTGCACTGCTTAAAATTCTCAAATTATTCCCCATCAGCACCACAGGAAGATGCAATATTTACAGTGTTTAAATATGACTGCAACATATGTCTATAAATTCAATGGACTTTTTTCACACCACTTCTGGGTGTTGTTCCTGCAGTTTTGGCTCTACTGCGTGGGAGTAAGCAGAAGTTACTGCATGTACATGGATCCAATGTGTATTTATATTTATAAATAGTATATATAAATATTAATATAAATAGCATTTATATTAAATAAATGCATCTCTCCACATCCTTTGTGCAGCAAAGCTCAGCAGTGACACTGTGCAAAGCCTGAGGATGTACAGGGTAGAGGCCCCTGTGATGCCAAGGGGAGAGATGCAGAGATTGCAACACTGGCAGCAATACTGAGCATGGGCACAGCAGTGCTGAGAAGCTGTGATTTCCTAAAATACCGACTCTGAGTCCATCCACACATTGTGAGACTGAAGGTGCAGAAGAATTTGACTCTCCCAAGCAGTATGACTCACTCGAGTGCAGAGGGGAAATCAGAGATTTGGCAGGACAGCTATCCCCCACACAGGAGCCATCCAGACAATGCCAAACCTACGCGTTCAGCCTGCGTGTTCGTTCTGCCAGCAAGGACGAGGGACACAGCGTGGGACACAGAACCCCCCTCCCTCCTGCCTGCCCTCTGCCCACAATTTGCTCACAATGCCTAGAACAACTGGGAAGACAGGCACACTTGGGTGGAGGTACTGATGCCAAGGGGGGCCCATCTCCTACAACTCTCCACAAGATACAGGTGGCTGCTGCATCCAGCGAGCTGTCTGGGGATTTCCTTCACCACGCTATACTCTTCTTTTTTTGTAGAACAGCACTAATTCAGGAAGCAGGGGACTGGGGCTTGAGGTCTTCCCATGTGGGAAAGGGGCACAGAAGAAAATCCATCTGGTAATTACTGTACCCAAAGAACTAGCAGAGAGTTGAGCTTGGTCTTCTCTTGTTTTCAAAAAAACCCTTGATGCTCTGAATTTTCAGCTGTGCACCTGGAGATATATCAAAGCAATTTGTTCTTCCAAACTGCTGAGCTCTTCTCATCTGGAAATCAGACTTCTCTACCACATCTCTACTAGTGCACCCAAAAAACCACAAGGCATTTTCAAAAATGGATACCTCTACCTACCAAAGCCAAATGCTCACACTGACCCATCTGTGTGGGTCCTGGACACTTTTACCACCACTCCCCAGTCTGAGCTGAGGGACTGAGGAGGTCTCTTCAGCTGCCTAAAGGCCACCAGCTGTAACCAAGGTCAGGAGAACAGCCATGCATATGCAAAAAACAATTTATGCTTTCTAATTTTTTGTGGCTGTTGTTTCATGCCAGTTCATGGAAAGTAAGTGTTTTATTGTCTGCACTCTTACTAAATCTCTGCTGAATATAGCCCTTGATTGTTAAACAAATGAATTACATTAACTCTTCTTGGTGAAACACAGTCCATCAGTTTTACAGTTCACTACAAATTGCACCACTGATTTTGAAGGCAAAGATACTAAACATGTGGTGAAGTCAGACTTTGGAGAATTACTCATCTCTGATATATGGATGCTGAAGAGAAGCTGCTGCCCTGAACAGATAGCTGTGTTCCGACCTCAGCCCTGCCCCTGAGGAGCTGCACAGCACCACGTGTGATATTCCTGTCACAGGAGCAGGAGAACAAGTGTTCATGGTGCCAGTGAACCTAGCAAGATGGAAAGAAACAACAATCTCTGCATATTTAATAATTTAAAAATTAATATTAGATAATTGCTATTTCTCTCTTCTCTGTGGGTTTCCATCTATTTTTTCCCTTTCCTTCCCCAAGCCCCAGTTTGTTCACTTGTTATCCCATTAACAGTGGAGAGTGTAAAGCCCTCATCATGAGTGCCTTGTTCACAGAGCAACAAATTCACTGCCATCCCTAAGTTCTCTGTTCTAGTCTATTGCTGTCTTACAGAAGGGACAAGATGACCATATGATCATATGCTGTATAGAACACATGGAACATGTGATAAAATGATCTCTTTTTCTCCGTGAGGATAAAAATACTGAATGTGAATTTGGCAACAGGACATTTCAGACTAGGATTAGGAGCAAGCATCTGTCACAAAATTAAAAAAATCTCCTAGAAGTGTAGTGAAATAAGTCTGCAAACACTCATCAGCAAGAAAATTTGCTTCTTATTACCCCAGAACTAAAACTTTAGCTTTTCTTTCTAGCCCACCATTTCTCTGAACAGGAAGTAAAAACTTTTCACATCTCTCTCAATATCACCATGCAGCCTTTCAAAGGATGAAAAATTAGCTGGAAACACAAAATGAAAGACAAAGTATGTAAAACTATACAACATTTGGGGAAAACCCAACATCCACTACATCTCTAGTGAAGTTACAGAGGAACATGTGCTGCCATGGAATCTGGAAAACTGAATTGAACTTTGTGTCCATAGTTTAACTTAGGAAAAAAAAAAAAAAGAAAAAAAAAAGAAAATGTTTCTTGAAATGGGAACTAGAAGAAGGGATTGCATTAGCTGCAGGGAGCGAGCAGCACGGAGCCCTCGACACGCTACTTGCTCCGGTGGACATCCCCATGCCAGCACTCCTGCGTTGGTGCGGGCTGTGTGACGCAGCCCCTGCGCAGGGCTGATGTCGGCGCTGCTGGCAGCCTCTGCAAAGCACTCCCACCGCCCTCTCAATAGCCACAGGACATTTGTGCAATAAACCTTTCCATTATTTTTTAATTAAAACCAAATAAAGATTCTGAGGCTTGTGTCGCAAACTAAGCTGAGGAGCTGCTCCCCTGTGTTTGCTCTGATGGCACCGATGAACCCGTCGCATCTGCCTGCCCCTCTGTTTCGCGATCTGTCATAACAAAACTTGCCTCGCTGAACCTCCAGTGGACCATCAGCGAAATACTGGCAAGTCTTGGGGATCTGTCAGGGAAAGTGGGCTCAGCCTCTTCCCCCTCGGATGCTGTGCCCATTAGCTCCGTCACTCAGCCAGCACCGCCTGCAGAACGCCGAACATCAGCGCACACGGGCGGTCTGGCAGGAGGATGCGAGGAGCTGCCGCGCAGGATAACGCAGCGGCTGCTGAAGAAATAGCCGGGAGCGTCGTGCTGCTGATAACACGAGCAGCTAATTACCATGCAAAGCACAGAGAACTGTAAGAAACAAGGCTACATAGAATTCTTGGGAAACTGGGATGTCATTTCAAAAAAAAAAAAAAAAAAGCTACCTCTGTACAAATTTTATTTCAGAACATTACTTTATTTTTTCTTCCCCTACCAAGAGCATTCACATAGAGATATATAAAGAAACCTCTCTGAAAGGATTTGCGTGTCTTGTGATACTTTTCCCTCCTTTCAAATCTTTATGTCGAGGAAAGAAAGAAAAAAAAAATCATCTGCAAGTATCTATTTCCATTTTAGCCCGAGAGATCTTTATGATGCAAGCTTTTGGTACTGTCATTATTTGTACTGTGCTAGGTGTTTTTACAAAGTGTCCAGAGTTATTGGATTTTTGTCTCCAGTATCAATTAGGCATGAGTATGATCTCCAGAAGCCTGAGGTACCTAGTCATCCTCTTCCCCTCAGGCTGGTTGTGTCACCTCCAGCCAGAGGAATGACAGCGTCCACCCCACGATCGCCCCATGCTGCACAGGCACAGCACAGCACTGCTCCCTGTGGGGCTGCAGGATTTCCCCTGGGAGCCTGAAGGGTTGTTTCAGGCACTAAATGTTGGCAGGCAATAACCTAAATCCACGATGAAACAAAATAGGAAAAAACGGGGAAAAAATCCCATATCGATGGACCTTAATCTGAAAGCCTGTTAGAAATGCTTCTTTGCCAGGCAACACACACACACATGCACATACACAACATTTTCCATGCAATCCATTTGCTAGAAAGGAATATCCAGTATGAAGAAGTAAACTCCTTATCTTTTTACTGATCCATACATGTGGCTTCTGCCTGTTGGATTCAGGAAAACCATTACTCTCAAAGTTTCCCTTCATTCCTCTAAAGAGATCTTAATGCATTCAAGTTGCGGAATTTGCTGGAATTTAACAGGGTTTTGTGCCTGAGATCGGAGATGTGATTTCTGGGGGTTCTGCAGAAACATAGCCAGGCTGTGGAAAGGAATTTCAGGGAGGTGTCATTTGCAGATGCCCAGGAAGAGTTTTTAGACATTCAGGGCTTAACTTGTTACTGACTTCTCTACATGTGTTAGATCCTCCAAAATGCTCTTTATGGAGTGGCTGTGCTGAATCCACACAGCTCTTGGAGAGTAAAGGCAGGAAAGGTGGGCTGGTAAAAAGATTAGACCTCAATCTAGTTAAATCTTACCTTTTTGCCCCTCAGGAAATACCCACTTTTTGTAATGTTTTCAATCTGAATGGGCACCTGAGGGCAAGCTACCTACTTGTTGATTTTATCCCTTTGGCTATGCTTCCATTCAAAATGCAATTGTATCACATCATTACCTTAAAAAATGAAATTTTACAAGCCATTCTTCAATTCAGTTGAGAAATCAAAATTCGATCATGTCAAAATACCTCAATGACAAATTTTAATATAATCTGTAATCACAGAATAAGATGTGGTCTAAATCAAGAAGGCATTAAACCCAAATATCAAATGTTTCTCTCCAAATTTGGGAATTTTTTACTTAAGGGAGACATTTTCTTCAAACAGGAATGAAAATGGGGCTTGGTCAAAATCAACATGGATGCAGACATTTTCAGTTCTGATAATCTGGGACATCCCATAGAAAAGGACTGACTAGAAAAGAACAGAATTAAAAATGGGTTGTTTTTTTTCTCCCTCACTAACAATGATAGCATTTTGATCTTGATGGGGGATGTGAGACCTACTAGCAATGTTTCCAGCTACCTCTAGAGCGATAGACTTCAGGGAGCCATGGCACACTGTAGTCACCCTAATTTCACTGGACAGCATTAATAATGCTTGTGCCTTCTTTGAAGAAGACTCCTAATCTCTCCCTGAGGATGCAGGTGAGCAGGGCTGAGCTGTATAAGGTTACAGCAAGGAAAGAGATATAAAGAGACAGCTCAGGAAGCTTGATTTTCTCTTCCTGATATTTGAAAGCTTTACTTTGCACTCCTGTATGCCTTACCACTACCTGGAGTGCCAATAGCCAGAGTCTGTTGACACAGTAGTTTTCTCCTGTGCTTTGCGTTGCTGTGAGTAGGAGCTGTTTCACTTTTACTATGAGGAATTGCTGACACTTCTTTAGATACAGAGAAGTGCAGGAGGGAGATGGGAAAGAGGAGCTAAATTCTCCTCAAGGTCTGTGTCAGAAAGTGTTGCACTAATTAAAGTCATTAAATCCATCTATTTCACAGTCACTGTTAATAAACTGTTACCTTTAATAAACCCATCTCTTTTGAAATGGAGCCATCATATTTTTATGGGGATTATTTTTCCTACCAAGGGATCTTGCAACACTGTTCTTGGTTCAAAAGGGAAGAGGAGTAGCTTAAAAAAAGATTTTATTTCAAGGAAAAAAAAAAAAAAAGAGCAAGTGATGAAAGTCACCCAGCTTTGCTTTAATGAAAGTACTAATTGGGGGCCTCACTGCAACTGGAATATCATGATACCCTAGTGTTGTACCAGGACCAGGAATATGTTCTGGCTAATCAAAGGAGATGAATCAAAAATACCTGTAGATAGAGAGAAATACCAAATGATTGAACATGATTGCCATGCACACGAGGAAGGAGAAGCAAGAGCCCATTTTGCTCTTGGTGAAAGACACTCTCAGAGCAGTGTGCTCAGCAGCTCCCGCACACCTGTGGCAGAACAGCAGCTTTTGGAGAGCAAGACCCTCTAGAAGAATGACTAGAGAGGAGTTCATAGAGCCATAACCGAGAGTATCACAACCCTTAGGCTGTGCTGGTCTTATATGCAGATGTGAGTCTAGTTGAATACGGATGTACTGTGGATGTGTAAGTGAAGCCATTCACTGTATTTTATTGTTTTTAAAAGAGCAAGTACATGATGTTCGAGTGTAAGTCCTCCAAAACGTGCCCATGGCCTGTCCCAGAGCTTGAGACATCTCCTGTCCATGCAGTGCCTGGCCTGAGGTAAATGTTGAAAATCCAGGGCCAGAAAGTGAAATGATGCTGGAGGGCTGCCATCTGGATGGCTGCTGGGAGCTTCAGCAGAGCTTAGACTCCTACAGCCCAGCTGGGAGGAGATCTGGAGGGGCTGGGTCTGGCCATGTGTTGAGAGGTCATCAAACTGATGAGAAGGTCTGAGTCCAAGTCTCAGTGTCCACACCACAAAAAAAAAAAAAAAATCAAGACAATTAAAGGCCAAGAACCCTTCTCAACCCTCCTCACTCTCTCCACCCCTAAGGGTCGTCGAACAATCAATGACTGGAGCTGCACCGGCAACATTTCATCTAGTAAGAGATGCTTGGGAGCCTCAAATGAAACCTACTGACAGATCAGTGGAGTGATTTTACAGGCTTTTACATTATATTAATAAAAATAAAATTCCAAACGTGCCAGAATTACGCCGTGACCCAGAACAATAAAGTGGAGCTGTAATGGAGACGAACTGCATTGTTCTATTAATAAAATATAAAGGTTTTATTGTTATTGGGAAAGATTGATTGCATCAAATCAATACCATGTCACAGTATATTAATGTTTTTCTTCACTAATGAAAAAAAACAGGGCCTGATGTGATTACACTCTCCTACTACCCATTCAAAAAATATAATGGGCTGGTGATAATGAAGATTGCACCTTGCAATTTTACTCCTTGCTGGATGCTCGATCCTGAGGAGGTGCTGAGTAAGTCACCTGTGCTTTCAGAAAAGCCAGCAGGAGAGGAAAGTAACTAAAATAGATGAAAATGCTGTCAAAACCCTCCTGAATGGACTCCACAGTCCCTGCTTCCCATCAAAAAACTGGCAAAAGCCACTGGGACCTCTGGGAAAGTCTTCAGCATGCTACATTTTCTGCAGCACTATATGCATGCCCCAAACATATCAAGTGACTGCTGCTTGACATAGTGGTGTGTTTGTCAGAAAGTTTCCATTATGGACATCAGAGTCTTTTGGTTTTACAGCACGAAAGGCTTTTTAGTTGAGTCACGAGTTTGTTCCTTCAGCCCATGCAGTCCTTTACCAGCCCAGCCAAGGACCCTGCCCTGAGACCGAGAGAGATCAGCTCTTCTCTTCATTAGATGCCTGTCCTCTTTGCTGCACAGATGGCCAATTAGTGTCAATTGGAATGTGATTTTTTAGTGATGTGGACATTTGTTGGCTGGGACCTGGACTGAGCCTGATTGATTGCATTTAATATATTGTCTGTGTTTGTTTGGGGAGAATATATAACATCTGTATAACAGCAACAGTTGGAAAAACAGGTGATATGAAACTGTTGATATTTTTGTGAATTTTAACATGAATTTAGCATCAGCTAGTATAACACTGAATAAATTAAATAGATTACTTTGCCAAGAGATCCTTTAAAAGTGTTAATTAATGATAAATCAATAAAACTATTCAACATGAAAATCAATTACATCCCTGTTTACATTATTTAACTCCAAACATTTCTGTTTTGTGTGCTTGTAATTAGCAAGCTATAAAAGATGCCATAAATAGGCGCATAATGAGAGGAACTGTTTATAAATGATAATTGGTATTCATTCCCACTGAGCTAAAGGTTATGTGATTACAAACTGTTGCGCAAAAAGGGTTAAACCTCTTAAAGATAGAAGGTTTCACAGTACACAGCTCTGGAGAAATCTTTCCCACAAAAGACCCCCAATGGAAGAATGCCCCTGTACATGAGTGCTGATGGAAAGAGTAACATCTACCAGGTGCTCCTTAAAGCCTGTTTACATCCATTTAGGAAACACTGCATGGGGAAAAAAAATCTACCCTTTGGGCAGTGGTAGAGGCAATAAGAAATGGAACCTCGCATGAGAGATTCAGTATTGATAAAATTCGTCATCTAAACAACATCTCTACAAAGTCTAAAGGAAAGATATTAACACTGAAATGCTACCAAAAATCTGGATGACCATCCTGCTAACAAAGCTGAGGACAGGACAAAGGACACAAGGGTGTTTTTTGTCATGATGGGTAACAAGGATGTCACTCTACCCAAAACCTCCTTCAAAGATTAAGACCAACGGCTTTCACAGAGGGCTAAAAGAGGATTACAGGATCTTCAAGCAGCAGTCAGAAGCCCAAAACATGGAGTAGCAGCCTGTAACTCCAGAAGGTAACACTGGATTATTTCCCATAACACAGAGAGATGGAAAAACTTTCCTGGGGAGAAACAAGCTCTCACTAATCCCTAATGCTGGAAGCAGCCTTCTCAGTTTTAGAGACTGAGACTGATCTAAACCCAACAGGTAAAAAACCCCCCATGATCTGGAGACCAGAGGCTTTGTGCTAATGGCTTTTGCTAGCCTAAGGATGTCACCAACATCTGTCAGTTTTGGCTTTGACAGTGTCTCCTTCCCAGGAAAATAAATCTCAACCTTTCACTGTAACTGCTGCTGTGAGGGTAACAAGCATCAAGAACGCTTGACTGAGCAGGTCTGACCAGTGAGCACCTGGTGATGAAGCCAGCAGAGTCAAATAACCTGTTTGCAAATCCAGAGCTAGACCATTTTATTACCTTGCCTGGGCATAGATGATGCATATTTCCTTTGCTGTCTGGACTGTGATTTAGAACACTTATATCACATTGTTTTCCCTGACTTGCACAGAATACAACTGCTTCACAGAATATATGGATTAGAATTGAGCTGGAAAAAGAAGAGTCTATTGTGTGTAAGGAAGAGAGCTTTACATGGTTTTGACAATGATAGCTCAGACTCATTGCTAAGAACACAGAAAAACATACTCTGGTCATGGCAGTTATGACCTGGACACCTATTTACCCAAGAGGGTTATATTTTGCTATTGAAAACCCAAAGCATTATCCATGTAAAAAACAATTGTATGCATGTGCATCTTTAAATCAATCCATTGATGCCTCTGGTCAGCTCAGGTGAATTCTCTTAAAATCCACATGGAGGCTGATAAATAGCACAATTCTTCAAGCTGCAGTGAAAACCTTGGCAGAGTTTTATTGTGCTTTCAGCATTCCTGAAAGTCAAAAGAAAAATCCAGCCATACTGTGGTCACTGACAGACTGATGGGAACACATTCACTGCAAAACTACTGAAATCAGTATTTTCTAAATGTATTGCAGTTAATAGGACACATAAAATTTCAACTAAAATGTCAGGGCTGGATGTCTTACTCCTCACACATGTAAGTTCCTTCCAGTTAGGAATGTACATCACACCATGTATACATCAAGATATAAATATATATACCAAGGTATACATATGCATGCATGTATGTATGTACATGCTACACAAAAAATCTCTGTAAAAGTTTCCTGGAAATGCTCAAACTAACAAAAAAAGAGTGTCAAATCTTATCAACAGTAGCCTTAATATGGGAACCAATAAATTCAGCACATCTATAATGTTGCAGAATAGAGAAATACCTTCTTTATTTTTCCTGCCCTCTCTTTCCCAAATCCCACTGAAAAAGGTTTTTTACCGCTGATTCACTGCAGACCTATATCAATCCTCTTTGTTGGGAGGTAGCAGGAGCCAGGCACCATCCTGTGCTCCCTTACCTCCAGAGTGAAGATATCTCTGCACCTGTAAAACCATCCATCCCAAGGAGTGGCAGCTTCCCAGTGCTTGTCCCTGCTTTGTTGTGGGCTCCATGGCAGCACCTTACTTTTTGGGCCATCACAAAGACCAGGAGCAGGAGAAAAAATGCTGTCCCAGGTTTGGGGAAGGGTTGCTGATAGTTCCCAAGTAGTTGTATGGAACTTGTTAACATTTTTTGATGGAAGCCACACTGGTCCTTCGGTCTTGGAGGACAAAAGGTTTGCTTTAAATGATCCTAGTTCTTTTTCTTTTGGCTTTCCCTTTTCATATTCTCTCAAGGTATCTGCTTTTAAAGGGGATATTGCTTCTGAAGTCACAATGCTTTCTGATTTTCCTTTTGCTGTCATTGTTACAAGTAACAGAGAAATACAGAAAGAAAGTAGAAAAAAAAAAAACCTGGCCTCAGCTTTGCCAGATTTTCGTTCTGGAGAAGTATACTTGTCCTTCCAGTAAGCACACATTTCCCACCTGCTGGCATTGAGCTCTCCCACACTGCTAATGGACCACCAAGGCTTAAAGGGGTGAGTTTTCACAGAAAGGTCATGTTGCCCTTAAGTTTGGTTTGGGTTGATTTCCAAAACTTTCACTGAAAAGCTTCAAAAACCTTTTTGGATTTCTACTTTTTTTTTTTTTTTTTTTTTTTTTTTTTTTTTTTTTTTTTTTTTTTTTTTTAACAATCCTTCACTTAAAAACAGGTTATTTGGTCTCTGGAGAAAGAAATATTCAGTATAGCCCCATTTCATTTTAAATGGAAGTTAAATGGAGAGAAAATCCCTAATACTGCTTACAGACATTTTCATCTAGGTCAAGTACAACAAATCTGCATTTTTGAGCAGCAGAGCCAGCTCTCTCTCCCTGTTGAAAATGGCAGGTCTTGTGGCACCCTGAATTATAACAACACATACAGAAAACAAGAGTGCAGTTGGAAAGCCTTTGAGCTGAGAAGCCACATGCTTCCCTTTTGTTATGTGATCTTGATGAATTTATTTCTGTGGCTTTTATTCACGTTTCAGGGCATTGAATCCTTTAAACTTGTTAGTATTTTCCCTTTTTTTATTGTTCTCTGCTGCCTTTTGCTGTTTTATTTTATTCTTTTGTTCCCTGGTGTAACTGAAGGTAATGCAGTCCTGAGCCTATTACCCTCAGTCACTTTGATCTGGCAGCGGATATCAACAAAGAAGTTATTTGTTCTCAACACATTAAACCCTTCTGTGTAGCTTTTTACAAATTCTGTTATGCAACTTTGATAGGGCCTGGAACGAGTTGTCAGGTAGGGAAAGGCAGGGGAGCACAAAGACCTCTCCAAAAGCCAAGCTATGAATGGTGTCATCTTGCTGTTTCACTTTCAAAGGTGGCTCATAGGGCTTTGCTGAATAGGAGTCGTTTGACAGCACACATCTGAATTTGTATCACAGTCTCTAAGACACCTTTATAAGAACTTTGAATATCTTAGTCAAGTCCTGAGGATCAAAGCTTCCTATGTAATAAACCTATCATAGGTTACTCAGGGAGATTTTCAGCACTGGTAACAATGGCAGCTGATTTGCCTCACACAAAAAGCTACCAATAGAATGTAAGGGTTGGGATCAATACTTTAACTAGCGAGATAAAAACCTATCTGAAACTCAGGAATTATATTATGGTCTCATCATTTACTTTATAAACCATCTCCTATAATTTGAAGACACGCATGCATTAAGTGCTGCTTGAAATACATTAAATTTTGATTTTTCAAATCAGAATACTAGAATAGTAAGTAGAATTGGCAGCATAAATGAATATAATGAATAAAAACACAAAAAGCTCTTGGCTGGCTTTTGAATATAGCATTAGAAACAGAGAAACACACATTGTTTTACAGTGAACTACATTAAATATATTTGTTATGGGTTTGAAATACTTCAAATTATTTGTTATGGATGAGAGAGGATGCTCTGCATTTATGATAGATGATACCACATTGTCATCAATTGTCATGCTTTGTTTATAGGACTGAATAATTTGTAATCATCAGATTACTATGTTTAGTCTGCACTTTAGAGAGTGCATATTAAACAGATCAGATCCTTGTATCTTTTATTTATTTGTTTGTTTATGAAGGGAATGATGAGTGGCTCATTCTCCTGAGAATTAACTATTTGCTGAAGGGTTTGGAGTTTCAGGTCCTGTTTCTTCTTGGAGAAGAGAGAAAGGCAAAACTACACTTGGGCCCTGATTTTTATTTGTGCTCCCACATTGCCACATAAAGACATCATGCAATAACACCAGAGAAAAATGAAGATGCAAAAGGCTATATATATTCTAAAGGCTTCTTTAGGCTTTCTGGCTCCCTTTCCCCAGCCATACTTCCAGTAGCGTTTCCAGAATATTTTATGTGCAGATATCACTCCAAGTCCCATGTAACCCAGTTATATATAAGGGCAGGTAAAAGATGGGGAAGCCAATCCAAAACATGGATTGTCCTGCACCATTTACAGCAACAGGTATTTTGTGAAGAACAGAATACAATGTTCTTTGAAAACCGTCACTTTTTCATGATTCTTTTTCTGCTAGAGAAATACAGCTATGAAACAAGAGCCTCTAACCAGGATTGCTGGCAAAGACTTTTAACTGTTTCCGTGCAGGGGAAGGCACAGACCTGGCAGCCCAGAACCGACGGGTCACTGTTGCCTCTGCCTTGGGGGGTTACTGGGAAAATCCCCACTAAGGAGCAGCTCCTGCCTAATACGGATTTTGTATACATTTGTATTAGAAACACAACAGGATTTTATATACCTGCAGTTGGGAAAACAGTCAACAATACCTGGATCACTTTATCCATGGGGACTGCATGGACACAGGAGCCCATCTGCAGAGATCACCCACATGGGTCTCGGGCTCTGTTACCCCTCACTCACTGCCCCTGCTGCCTTGTGGACAGCACCTATATATAAATGCAAGATACAATAGGACTGCTCATTCCTAGAAAATAATTGCAAAATCAAACCACTGCCTTTGAAAAGGTGTGATATCGGTTCATTTTCTACCCAGAATAACACCTCTAAGCTAAAGAAGAAAAAAACAGCAAAAATGAGACAGAAGGCAAGCTTACATTTCCATTCTTATCTCTCTGTACCGATACTCTCTCAGAGGTTCCTGCTTGCATAGCAGCTGCTGAATTGCTACAGTTTACTGTCTAGCATATTAAAATAAACTAGCACTGATTTTGGCAATTTGCATAAATAGTTGATGGATCTCTACAGCAGAGACAGAAGCTCTTCATCTGTGCCCACCTGTGCCTCGGACCCCTCAGCCTGCACAATGACTAACCATGGCAGAGAGTGCCGTGTGAACCTACCCAAAGTCAACCACTGTGTCTCATTAGGGTTCAGAGCTCAACCAAAGCTACCAGCACAAAACATGTGACTTTTGATAGTGGTATATCCTGCCATTTGATCAGAAGGAAAAGATTGGCTTTCTGGGCTGTGAGTGCACATTGCCAGGTCATGTTGAACTTCTTGCCAACCAACACCCCCAAGTCCTTCTCCTCAGGGCTGCTGTCAGTTCACTCATCCCTCCACCTGTAGTTGTGCTTTGGATTGCCCTGAGCCAAGTTTACACAGGCCCACCTCTCAATCCTGTCAAGGTCCTTTTGGATGGCACCCCTTCCCTCCAGCACACATTGCTGCCAGCACACAGCTTGGTGTTGTCAGCAAACTTGCTGAGGGTACACTCAATCCCACTGTCCATGTCACCAACAAAAAGTTAAACAGATGTCTCAACTGACAGAAAATAGTCTGTAATAATCTGCATTTTGCATGCACATCACCATGAAGTCTTGTACAGCACTTCACAGTCTAGATATGTATTGGTATATATAACTTCAAATACAAGAATATAGCTACAGTTCTATATGGGCAACACTATATATTTTTAGGAAAGATAACAAAGAGTACATTGTGCAGCAAAAAGTGTTGGAAGCATTTTAGGTAGGCAGAATGCAACTCCCCCTGAAAGTCAAAGTACCAAGAGAAGCAAGGGAAGTACCAAGAGAAATAAGGGAAGTCCGAAACAAACACGCACACACCCCTAAAGATCTAGTGGGTTTTCTGAAAACAAACACAAGGCCTGTCCACAAGATCTCAGCTTTTCAAAATCAAGCCTGCAGACATCAAGCTTCCTCAGATTCGGTCCTTCACAAGATGGGAGTCAGGGCACAGTGCATCCTCGAGCAGTATTCCCAGGGCTTTCACTCACAGCAGCTGGGCCCAGCCAAGGGCAGGAGGTTTGCAAGAACTCCAGAGGAGCTCTCCAAACAGCAGTCTGCCACTAATGCCCAGAAATACCTCTACCAAATTTGAGGATGAAAAGTCACCAAATGTTTCTGTCTGCTCACCCCTAACCTGCACAGAGTCATGTAAAGCCTGCACATGGTGTTACAAAATGTTCTCATAATTACTTTGCCTACAAAATATGAAATAGCTAAAATCTATGGAATATATCAGTGGCTGATGAGCAATTTCTTCAGAAATAAAAATAAGAGCTAAATTTGGGATCTCACGTTCCAGATGATTAGCACCACCTCAGAAATCTGTATGAAATGCCACAGAATTAGATGTAAGAAAATACTTTTTCTTGCATGCTGATACCTGCTTTAGTGTCAGCTGGACTTCTTGAAAGGCAGAGAGGATGGCTTTGGAAAGGGGAAGGAAAACAACATCTAACATTCCCACGTCCTATCATAATGACCAAATTTATGTCATTCGTACATCATCTTGTTTCACACGCTCTCACAGAAAGCTGACTGGATAACAAGTGCACTCTCCCAGCAAGGTGAACAAAATCTTTGACTTGTTCCTCTCTTAAGGTCAGAAATCACTGCTGCTGAGCAGATCTACTACAGGGACAGTGGAAGGGGGAACGTAGGTGAAAAGATCATCTGTGTTCAACAGGGGTCTAAAATCCAATACTTGATACAAAAGCAGTGCGTCTTCTGAGACAAATCGTAAAAATACAATTATTGTAACAGTGTATAATTTACCAAAATATTTTGACAGTTTTCCAGGGATAGTCTCTTTTCTGGTATTTGCAAACCTTTGACTCCAGAACACAATCATGTATAAGCACGGAAGAAGACAAGACAGCAAGTAATTATTTACTGATTAAGGAGTGGATGGGCTTGAAGTTTCAAACATCAGCATTCCTATTTCACCCTTATCCTTCCAGAGGAGGAAGGACAAGACATGAAACAGAGTGTTCTCAACTCATAGAGATTCCTAATTCATTAATGCCATAATTTTGTTCTCTTTGCTCTTTTTACTCACTGCCATATCCTGGTAAGCCCAGGTCAGCCATGCTCACCTCACAATTACTTTGCTGAGGTGGTAAAGGTTACGCAACTCAATTTTTTTTTTCATTTCTAATAGAAATGAATCCAAACTCAGCTAATTTGTGTACAGCTCCAGGCAATATAAACATGGCTGGTTAGAATCATTTATATAGTATAAGCCTTTGTACTCCATACTTCATGGAAGTTAATAAGTAGGTGTCAAACTCTGAATTAAAATTCCCAGAAGAGGACACAGCACAAAGGACAATAAAAATGATTTTTAAATAATCATAGGGATAAATAGCATCCACTTCTGACAAATGTAAGTGCTGGCATAAAATGTTATTAGGCTACAGAGATTTTCTTTTGTTCAGGAAGTATGTTTTATTCTCTAGCAGTGTCATTCATCATCCTAATGAGCCCTCAAAATGTAAATTAAATAGCAAAGACTGATTCATTCAAAAACATCTTTGTGCTATGTGTTAAACCTTTTTTCTACTTTTATCCTCATATATTGGTCCATTCTTTCATTGCAAAATAACCCCTCAGCCCTTGTATGTTTTAATGACCAAGTTCAAGCAAAGCATATTTTCAGTAAACACTGTTTATTCATTACTGCTTTTGGTACAGTAATTAAAACAAAACAAAATAGAAAATTAAACCAAAACAAAAAAACAACCCCCCAAACAAAACAAAACAAAAAAGAAAACAGAACGCAACACCTCATTTTAAAATGTTGTGCTCCTTAAATTATATGTGATCCAGAAAATCTCAGAAACCTGTGTGTGCATGTGGTTTTTGTTTTATTCAGCACCACTTAGTACAGGGAAACCCTCAATGGAAAAGGATTAGTAGAAATTTCAAGCAGCTCTAATTTACTGAACCAAATACAATAACAACTAAGCAAAAACCACATTTTTGCTAATGGCAAAAAATAAAAGAGAAAAGAATCCAGGGTCATGAGATAAATCAGTTCAGATTTTTTGTTATCTGTTGATATGGACATTACACATTCTTATCAGGAATGCAGAAAAGAGGTTTCATGTTTGACCTGAATTTATGCATGAGCACGCACACAACAAGAGCGACAAGGAACAGGGCTCCTTGGAGTCAATCCAAACAAAAATATAACAGGAATGGAAAAAAAAAAAAAACCGCAGCAAAAGTATGATTAGTCTTCGGTTATCTTGTTCTCTACCTCTTCCCTTCTCTTTCTCTTCCTCTAATGCTTCTGAAAACCATCTTCAGCTTAATTTGGGTGTATATATGTTTCTGTGTGTACAAAATGCAGATGAAAATATTAATAGAAAGAGTAAAGTTTGTCTGATGACAAGAATGCTGTTATTAAACTGCATGAGTAAGACTTAAACCCCACAATCTTCACAATAAATGACATCAAATCTCACATTCAGTGACATTATGCTTTTATGAGGTTGAAGTGGTGGAGGAAGACACGAGGGGTTACAATGAAACCATCCAGCTGTGAATGAGGTAAGTACACCTGCGGTGTCTTGCTGCCAGGGATCCAAAAAATGGCCCTAGACCAACAGGGCCCTTTTTATTGCAAACCCAAAGAGAGATGAGTGATGCATTGGCGTAATTGAGTTAAGAGAGCTTAGAGACGGGGTTAAGTGTTACAACTTTTAGCTAGAACATCTTTGATGACAGGTGACCTTTTGAAGGGTTTCTTCTGAAAAAGTTAAAATGGTGATTTATGAAAGTTCAGCGAAGGCTCCATACTGCAACTATTAAAGAGACCATACATGTAATTAGGTTAAACTCCACTAAGCAGAAAGAGGAATAAAAAAAGATCAGTATTACGGCATGAAATATTGTCACTTAAGAAAATTAAGCATCATGAACCCTAGCTGAGAGAGCTTAATAAACCATCTATCATTTATCTTTGAGTGCTGATTCAGAAATCAGACTGGCATTCACAAATGCAGTGATTGATTAAAATAAATGCATACAGTATAGTAATTTATAAATGAAGACAGTAATTTACAAATTAAAGACTTTAAGCCTGCAGAATAAGCTGCTGAAGCTGAAAGTATATTTGAAGATACTTCAAACATACTCAATATGTCGCAAAGAGTCACATGATACAGCAGCTGAGTTTATACTTTGCTCAACTAATCTTTAAACTCAAGAGGACCTACTAGATGAAAAGCCTGCCTTTCATATCCTTATGCACATAGGATGCACTAGGTACCCTACCTGTATTTTTACCTACTATCCTCTTCATGCACACTGATGTATTTAAGTACATCTTATTTTTCCTCATTTTTTACACTACAGTCAAAACACTGATCCTTGGATCCTATATTGTGTCAAAATAGAGTCTTTCCAGCCAGCTGTCCAAAACTGAAGCACAAAGCTACATAAACTCCAGAAAAATCTTCCTGTTAGACTTTAGTACACCCGAGAAGCCAGAAAAGAGAAAATAAAAAATAAAAACTCTTTACTCTGACTCTGTATCAGCCTGAAAACAGTGCATTTCATTGTGGTATTATAAGAATACTGTCGATTCACTATTTTAAAGCTCATCCACAATATCACAATTTTAATGGCGTACTTAGAAAAGAACAGGATGTAACAGCTTGTTGGTTTTTTCTCTTCTCTCTTCTCTTCTCTTTTCTCTTCTCTTTTCTCTTTTCTTTATGCTAATTTGATTTTTAAAATCTAACAGAAATAGCAACAAAGGAAAAGTTAATAGAACTGATCTGCCCTTGAGGCTTGCTCCCAAAGATCCTGGCTTTCTTCAGTATCATTGAAGCCTCAAGTGCTTCCTGCAGCAGATGGAGAGGCTACAGGAAAGTTAGCCATTGGTGCCCGACAGAACTTAAAAGCTCTGCTCTTCCTTGGCACCTGCAGCCATTTAAAACACCCCCTAAAATAAGTGTTGTCGTTTGGGGGCTCAGGTATGGTCCTGACAAAGAGTGGACTGGTATGCAGGATCCATCTTATTGGCAATGACTGCAATGTTGACAACAACAATGGAAGTGAGATAGATCAAAACATGAAGGAAGTGGCAGAATTAAGCTTATCTGTGGAAAATGCTCCCATATTCCCTGAGCTCATGCATCCTGCTCCTCAGCTGCTTTCTTTTGCTGCTGCTTGTTACATGGGAGCTGTTTGTAAGTCTGACTCTGGCCACATTAGCTATGGCTCCTCCACTTCACCCGACGGTTTTCTAAACTGTACAGACTCCAAAAATTACTATCAAAAGGGAATTGGGCAGAAAAGAGAAGGAGTCAGAAGAAAAAGATCCTTTATATAGTGTATTTAGTAGCTTTTGCTGTCCTGGAAGTCACGAACCTCCTCCGAATATCCTTGTAGAGCACAAAGGAGTTAGAAACAAAATCCATCAGGAAAGGGGAAAATGTGAATGCTGAAGAAGAAATAGATTTGGAGGATGTGGAAGGATGCAAATGAACATTGAATATGTCAGATGACCCTTTCTTCTTTACAGTTGACATTGCACTCTTCTCACTTTTCCATCCTACACTTGCATGTTTTGAAATGAGTGCTCACAGAATTTAAAACATGGATTCTGCTTCAAGTAACATGCATGTAGTTAATTCAGTGATAAATTACACCTGATAATATATTCATTGAAATAATTTTAATATGCTTTCTGTCTATACATGCCATTTTCATTGTATCTACACTTTATTGAAGATTTTCCATATGTGGAGTAATTGTATGAATGCATATATGCATGGTAATGCTTGTAAGAATCTGAAGATATGTGTCTAATGATTCTTAGTTCAGAAAAAAAAAAAGTTGTATTATTTGAGAAATAGTTCATGACCATATAATGAAACATCAAATCACAGTGCATGGGAAGAAAATGAAGATTGTCATTAAGATTGCCATTGCCAAAAATTGAACTACTCCTCAGTTCTGAGGAGCAGCTCAATTTTGAAGACTTCATTTTCAAGCAATTTTGTTCAAAACAGATAAGTAAGCAGAAGGCAAGTAGCAGGTTCTGTCCCCAAAATATTTTGCCATTAAAATGGACTCAAGGAACATCATGCACAGAGAGGAACAAAACATACCAGAGGACTGAGTAGGCTGGGGACTGGCTTGGATTTGTCAGCCTTTCCACAGTTTACTTTTAAGAAATAAACATCTCAGTGGATGCTACAGGCTAGATGAATTCCATGGAGATCCTGAATAAGGAAAGAAGTGTGACCTTGAGGGTCATTTCATCAGAGCTCCACTGTCCACAGTGACAGGTAGAAGGCCAGGAGACAAAGTGTCCCCACTGGACCAGGGAATTCAGCTCACCAGGGATGAGTGAAGAAGAGGACGGGAACAAGCTTCTCAGTGGCTTTGACGGGGAGAACAAGAAATGAAACTTTGATCTTTGAAATGGGCTGAGGTTGCCCGTGGTCTTTGTGAGAGGAGTTTGCAACAGCAGAATGAAAATACCTTGCCATGAAACTGGCAGGGTTGGATGTGCTCTGTGAAGGCAGGACCCTCATAAAGCATGAATCAAAGAGAAGCTGTACCCTGGCTTGCTCTCAGGTGCACAGGATGAGAGGAAGGGAAGAGTCAGGTTGGTGCTGCACTAACTACAGCTGAAGCACATCAGAAACGTAGTTTTTTTTCCTGGCTGATTTGCACTTACTGCCTGATTGCCCAGGTTTTTGCAAAGTAGTTACATGATTTAATAAAAACCGTAGTTTTGCCACAGAGCCATTAGCAAACTGAGTCTCTAATATCTCCACCCCTGTTGAGCAACAAGTCATTCATTGGGAAAATGCATTTTCTCCCAGATATGACAGTACACATGGCAGATTCTGGCCCTTTATAATATAACACTGATAAAAGGAGAGGCATTTCTAACTTTGGCTGCAACCCAGTCCTACAGTCATGCTCACATGTTCCTTCATTTCATTAAAGGTGATGCATGAAATCAGTGTGCTTGACTCCTTTAAATACCTTGACAGAGAGTTAAGTAAATTATGAGGTTTTTCTCTGTATAAGCAACAGCCATATCTGAATATACAGACTCATGTGGCATTAAATTCACATGTGTGCAATTAAGAATGATTGTTTTTACAAATATAATTATGTGGCTCTTGTACTAAGTATTTTGCATGAAAAACAGGCAAGAGAATAAACAAAATGGTATCAAATAGCCCACTGCCTGAAGGCTGTAAAAAACAATCTATACAGAGACTTTTAAAAATATAGGTAGTTTCTGATAAAATTATGTGCCAGTTCAAGGGCTACTTTTCTTCTTCAGCGCACACAGTCAAGTCTTCTGGAATTCATGACCACTCAAAGCCTTTAATGAAACTTGAGCACATTACTCAGAATAACCTAATCGCTCTGTCTTTGAAGATAAACTCCGCTTTTCTTGCTCATTCTCACATACATGGAAATGCAGAGACACCAGAAGTGTCATCATCATGTAAGACACTTGCTATTAAATCTATTCTCAATACAAGGCTGACCTGAGGTATGTTTTGGAAATCTTTCTCTTTGTCTGCTCTAATCCATCAGAATCCTTTCAGGTAAAACTACCGCATTTATACATCAAAACTGTATTTTTTTAAGTAAGGCTGTCGCTTTTAAGGCATGCATCTTTTCAGAAAAATGTCAGGGATGTTATACTTGGGTGTCCTTCTGCCCGAGAGGCCAACAGAGCCTGAACAATGAAGCAAACAAGACAGCTAATCAATAGCAGTCACAGCACTATTTTTTATCCTCCAACATCTTCATTTTCAAGTTGGTACACATCATTACAATAGGAAAGCGGGACAGTCAATCTCCATTAAGTTCAAGCACTGCATGAAAGAATTAATTTGGCTGCCTTAAAAATGATGATACAACTGCATGCCCTTAAACCTTTTAAATTTATACTAAATTTACAGAAAATACTTGGATAGGCAGATTGGCTAGATATGAAGGCAGGGGGATATTGACTTGTTTTTTTCCCGTTGGCACCATGTATTTCTTACAGTGATGACTTCTCTGAGCACTGGAATATGTCCTGTAAATTTTTTTAAGGCTTTGGTATAAAGCAATTTTACAAGTACCTGTGTAACTAATCAGATTGAAGGTTCATGATGCCAATTTCTCAGAAGTGTGTCAGTGGCACTGAGTCTTGTTGCTAGCTCTAAAAAATATCCTTTAGATTGGGGATTTTCAAGAAGCCCAGGGATTTAGTTGTCCATAAGCCATTCATATACGTGTGATGAGGTCAAAACTCCCTTTGGCTATTTTGACAAATCCATTTCAAGCAACTACTCATTTTCACATTTAATTTGAGTTCAAAGCAGTCAAAGTTATGATTCTCCCCCTCCTCCACACTGACTGCTTTCAGTATCTGGCACTGAACACTGGCCTTATGTCATTTGCACCTGTATGCATATATGCATATGAATACACATGCAAACACATACAGGCAAAACCTCTGAAATGGGCTGGCATATGGCAGGAACCCTTGCTGCTGCTCCAAACACATATGCTGGCACTTGCCACAGAGGGAGAGAGGTAGAAATGAAAAGCATGCAGAGACGTCTAAGTCTCCCTCCCCATACATCTGTTAACATCCTTTTATTTCCCATATTTAACGGAAAATTGCATACACAGCAACTTGGTCTAGTACAACCTTTCACACCTGACACACTAAACTGCAAGGGGAACATTCTTCACTCAGCCAGCTTTGAAACCATTTTGTGTCCAGGGCTATTTTGGTAAAAATAAGTAAAACCAAGTAGTCTTACAGTTACTAATAATGATATGGTTCTGCTTGGTCAGACATTGTGATTTTAACTGAAAGTGGGGAAATACATTAATTTATAAATAGCACCATGTTTCAAAATTTCAGCCAATTTTGAATCCATTGGTAAATAGATTTTTTCTTTTGTTTTGGGGAGTTAAGCAATCAATACTCAGTCCATAGGCATGAACTTTGTGAAACAAGGCTTAAGAGAAACTGTGAGAAATGGTCCTCTCAGAAAATTTACTCTAGATCTGCAATGTATGCAGTAATTTCTAGTGGTACTTTATTTAAAAATTTCAAAATATACTTGATTCTCAGCAGATTTATAACTATGACATTAGAGATATAAGAGAAGCAAATAAGACAGAACCTACCAGTTCTTTGGAGGAGCAGCACAGCAGGAAAGGCCTCTGGGAAAGAGTATTGCAACATTTGGAGAGAAAATCTCCATCATGTAACAGCCATTCTGAGCATTTTTCAGTCTATTTTCTCTCTTTTGTCCTCTGGCAAGTTTTTTTTCCTCAGTATTAGATTCAGCATAAAAATACTTGTAGGCTGACCTCATGTACTCTCTTGTTTATAGCTCCAGGACATTACAATCACTGTCCCGATGTTTTTGAAACTTCTGGAAAGTTATCTGCTCCCAGATCTTTCTTCAGTAAGTCAGTTCTCTTTTAGCTTTACAGCTTGAAATAGGCTGGTGGTTTTGTTGGGGTTTTGTTTTTGGTTTTGTTTTTTTCCTGGTGTTTTTTTTTTTTTTTGTGTGTCAATATTATAAATGTCTGGCTATGCAAAGAAGTGAAGGTCATGATTAAACTGTCATCTACATGAAGTTTATGCAACAACTAAGTTTAAAACCACACAGGTATTTTAGTTGTCATCTGTATCAGAACTTCTACTGAAAACTTTTCTGGTTTTCATACAAATGCTGAAAATGTATTCTAATTATACAGTCTTTTGAAGGGAAGTGATTTTCTGGTTCACACAGATGGAATGAAGCTATGGAATTCTCTTTCTGTGGAGAAAATTAATCTTTTGGCAGATCTAAAGGAGGAGGAAATGTTCAGTAAGATAGTTCTCTCTGGATGATTTAATGATTATCAAGGGATGTAGCTAGAAAGGAATGAAAACAACCACAGAAAATGTTGGGGGGTGAGGGGGTAATATTAGATGGGCTTGTTGAACATTTCAGTACCAGGAGACAGTGAAAAGCCCTTGGAGAGCATTTTATCCAAAGAAAACCTCTGCTTTACTGAGACTCACCAGGTACCTCCCAACTGATGGCCAGAGCTTGTGCTTGGTTTCCACACCTTTTGGCCTACATCCCAAATATGTACAAATATGTATATGTACAGGACCACTGAGCCTTTTTATTTCTTGCTCTTAATAGGAGTGTTGGAGAGAACTACACTTCCATCAAGGAACCATTAACAGATCCCATTAGTTCTCGCTTGTGGCAGATTGTGTTTCTGAGCAATGCCAATGGAAAGCAGGACAGACGTGTTTGAGGTAAGGATTGAACAAAGTCACAGCTGAAGGAGTGACAAACCAAGTTAAAGCACTCACTATCAGTTATTTTTTTGGTGAATTTTGGTGAAGAATGTTCAAGATATAAATCTAGATGTGGCTTCAAGAACATCAAGACAGCTCAGAAATGAGTACATTTATCCCAGCAAGAAAAGGAACAGTCAGGAAATAGTAACTTCAAACTGTGGCTTGCTTTTCTGCCAGTTTCTACAAATTTTTTTTCAGGTCTCAAGTATTCTGCTACTGGAAAGGTCATTCTTCTTCCAAGATAACTTCCCTAAGGAGCTTTGCTCTCTTATATAAACATGCAAATGCAGGCACCCCCTCTACATGCATTTCAAATTTACATTCAACTTTTTCTGCCCAGGCGACTAACATGAGCAATACTCCACATTCAGCCAGGGCACAAAGAGTGGGAAAGCTGATTCATACTTGGATTTTTCCACCTATCCCCTTCATTCCACTTATCCTCCTTATGCTTCAAAGGGCAGCAGAGTCACATGGAATCTGCAGTGTAGCGCAGTCCAACTTTGACAAACCTTGGGACAACTATGCCACAACTCAGAGCACATAAGCATGGTATGACAAGGCAGCTGTAGACCCCTGATGGCCTCCCCCTGTCCTCTTGTGTCTACCTAGGACGAATCTGCACTTCTTGGTGACTGCTAAATTTAGGCTTTCCCAACCATGTCTGCCTGAAACTTGTTTAACCTCTCTTCCAAATTCTGACACAGTGGGTTCCTCTCAGTTTAGCACAACTGAGAAAATGAGTTGTTCTCTGCTATACTGTCCAAATACTGCTTCAGTGAGATTCCCCAGATTGGAAATTCCACATTGCCCTCAGGAACTCCCTCAAATCTTACCTTTTTCATGCAGTTTTTATATTTTAAAAGCTTCCAGGGTAAGAGAGAAAATTTTCTTCCATACGTGTGCATAAATCCTGTTAACGCTTACAGGAATTAGATCTGTTTATTGGATGAAATATGTAACCTGTTGTGCACTGCTTTATTTTCTTTCAGGTCACTCATCTCTTTCACCCTTGTATCAAAATAATTGGTAGCACTGCATGTCTCAGAAACATCTTTGCTGTCACACAAAGTGGATGTCAACAGTATCAGTGTAAAAAAAAATTACATGTTATGCTCTTTCAAATGGAGAGATGGCACGAAAAAGAACACACAGTGATGTGCTATGCATCATTTAAAACCAGATACACTCTTCTGCAAAGATTGTTGTCACTGACAGTGTTAGATGTGTGGTTTTTTCCCCTTTTGCTTTTTACAGCATTTAAACTTAAGGCTTTTTGGTTTTGCCTTGCAGGTTTTGTGGGTTTTTTTGAAAGAAAGGTCACTTACTTAGCAACAGATAAATAAAAATTCAAGCATCCCCAGAAAAATCAATAAAGGTACTAAAAATCTAAGTTGATAATAAATTTTTGTTCCCCCTTCACATAGCTCAGGAATGTCAGTATTTACTGGAACCACTGTAATATCAGATATTTCAGAAGAGTATTGATTTTGCCACTGAAGTGTGACTAAAGGGATAAATAAACTGCTCTTGGGGTCAATCGATTCATTTATCTTTGCTGTTATTTTATAAGAAGTCAAAGCAGCATAAACTTTGATAAATAAATGTTATCATGAAGAAATAGTATCCATATGAAGATTTCGAGAACAATGGGAACATATTTAGACTGCCTGCACTGAGCTGAAATATCAGGATTATAATTATGCTACTTTGAGTATTAACAAGGAGGACAAAATATGACTTTCCACCACTGATGCACAGTGCCTCGTTCATGATCCTGAATGTCCCTTGGTGAATTAGGATGAGCATTACCATATATAAAGTAGAATATACCACAAGATGGGAAATACATGATAGGAAAAGAAGAGGGAGAAGAGCCTTTATTTTTGTATTTGCAATGAATCTGAATCACGGTTGTACTGATGCATTCTGCACTAAAAAAAAAAAAACAAAAACGACCTGTGGTAACAGTCAATATATTCAAGTGGATAAGTAATGAGAATGCTCTGAAGTGACTATATGCAGCTTTAATTGCAAGCAGGATAATAGCTGCTTCAAGAAGTCAAAAGGATATTATAAAAATTATAGTGTGGAAGTCATGCAGAGCCCACTACATTGTGATTATGATGTGAATTTAAGGTGGTAAGAGACTATTAGGACAAATATGAGGTTTGTGTAAGACATAAGGACCTGCTGTCTTTGTGAGAAGCTATAAGTTTACTTTTGCAATGTTATATTTGCAAAGAAAAAGAAAAGAAATGCAATGGCTTTGAGATAAAATGACAGAGAAGGTGTGTAGCACTTTTTTATATGGCTAATTTTTATATGATACCTTTGTAATACATGGATGCTATCTATCTAAATTAAAGTTTTTAGAAACTAGACACCTTTGGTCATGGCTAGTCATTCTCTGCTCTGCTCACAGTTCATGGAAAGAATCAGACACTTTCTTTATATTGTTCCTCTTTCAAAGTCTTTGCCTAAGAAAGATCAGAGGAATCACCTTTTGGAGGCACCTGTTTTGGTCTTTTGACTATAAAAGGAGTCCAGAGTAGTCTCAGGCATGCAAATTTAAAACATTGCAAGTGAAGGGAAATGAATCTTACACAGAGTACCAGTGGTAAGAAAGACATCCTAAATTCACCAAAGTGAAAGAGCAGTAGGTAGTTGTTCAACAAATGAAGTTGCCTTTCCTGTAGCCATATTAAAAACACCCTCAAAAATTCCCAAAACCCAACCAAACAAAAAAAGAAAAAAATTTCCAAAGCAAAGCAAAAAAACCCCACCAACCCCCAAACAAACAACAAATAACCAAATGCAAACAAACAAACCAAAAAGACAACTCACCAAAAACCCACCAAAAGTCCCCAAAAACCCCAAACCCAACAAAACAAGGACATAATGATGGTTTTAAAATTTTTAGCAGTTTTAAATAACCATTTAAATAACCATGAGGCTAAATGAAGTGATGACACTGGAACCAATCTCTCTGTGTATTTTTTTCTTAAAATCCAGGTTTATGACTCCTCCAAGGGCTTGTAAGAAACCCATGGAAGGGCATCTGAAGAGGCTACCACCTTTTTGGCAGTCAGAAAGCACAGGGTTGCTCAGAAAAGTAAAGGGATTGATTTCACCTCAGGCAGCACATTAATTCTACAAAACTTGCAAGGCAGTGCCCCACTCTCCCTTGGAGAGCAAGAATTCCAAGAACTCCTTATCTAAGGTACTGCAGCTACAGGGGAGACACTGGGAGACAGAGAGGCTGAGAAACAAGGAAAGGGAACTTTGTGAAAACCTCACCATGAATGGCTGCAGAAGTCTGTAAGCAGCAGAGGTACTTTCTTATGAAAGACAGAGGTTAGACACAGAGACTTTTCAAAGTCTGAAGGACTACAAAAGCACAGCTAGCTAAATAAAAGAAAAAAGGACTGTGTTAGGTGCTTAATGCAAGGAAACTGAGGGGCATGAAGAAAAGCGAGCTAACAAAAGCTGACAGAACTTAATAAACAAGCAGGTTTCCTTTTGGTTTAAGCATGTAAACTTCTGTTGAAGTATTGAAAGAAATACACTACACAGTCCAGGGCCATGGTTTTTAATCTGCATGAAAAAAAATTTGATTTGACATGTCAATTGAGAAGTACCACCGTACTTCATTCTTGCAAGATAGCCCCTATGGTCTGCTTGAGTCCTTCCAGCCCTGCTGCCTAAGGGCAAAGCAAGGCAGCCCTTACACAACCTGCAGTCTAGGCATGCCAAGGGCAGGTCAGGGCAAGGAGAGCTGACATCCAGGTTCCTCCTGACGACATGAGGGCTACACACCCCCACACAGCTCCTTAGATGACTACCTAGAGCCATGGGATATGTACCATTCATCTCAGAGACCTAAGAGAAAATCCTGGGAGTTGTTCACCAGATAACTCTATGTTTTATTTATGTCTTTGGTAAGAGAGGCTACAAATCTTAACTTAGTGTGTAGGCTTTAACACTGACAGAGCCTTAATGAAGGCAAATGAAAGCAGCCTCTGCTTCTGGCTACCAAGTGGCAAACTTCACTGGTGCACAGGTGACCCTTCCTGACTGAGCAGAGATGACCACCAGACAACAAATGAATCCAGACTGAGAATTCAGGAGGGGAAGATGCTGCTTTACATTTCAATGACAAGGATCTGCCAGCTCTAGGGTGGTCCATCCCAGGCACTCATCCAGACCCTTCTTGGTGAAACACACTTCAAGAAAACTGTTCATGTGTCTGAATTTGGCCAAGTGCATATGACTTCAACTTGTTGAATGAACCAGAGCTGGGCACTAAAGAAAACCAACTACAGTCAATCTTTATGTATTCATCCTCTTTGGAGATTAACAAAGAGCAGCTTAATGCTGGTTGGAAACACCTACCAGTACTTTATTTCATTCATATCCATAAGAAAGAAATGGAGATAAATATTGTCCACAGCATATGTGTGCTTTACTATCTGTCCAGTAACAGCTGCCAAGTGGTGATTTATTTGCTCCAGAAAACCATTAATTTTCCAACAGTAACCAGAAACAAGCAGCAGAGACATAACATTTCCCATGTTCCAGCAACAATATTCATCTATGATATACAAATATTTTTCAGATATCAGAGTATATATTCAGTATAAATATATTTCAGATAAATTAGTTTCCTTTTTTTTTTTTTTTTTTTTTTACTTCCCACTGATTTGTATATGACACAGGGTATGCTTCCTCTGGCCTGGTGTGCTGTTTTGGCTCAGGAACTGGACAGCAAGAAAACTCTTCCCCTTCTGTTACGCTGTTCTGTGAAGATCTTACATATGTTTGGGGAAGATGGCAAATCAACCACACCTCTGAAAGGAAAAATCAGTCCCACAGCCACTATGTGTGATAATACTTCACTGCTATGCTTTGATATAAACCTGGCTTAACACCAACAGATTGTCAAATCGTTATTGCAAAGCTTTGAAGAAGCAGAATGCTTCTGAGCCAAAACACACAGGACAAGGCAACTGACTCAAAAAAGAATAGAAATTCTGCTAGCAAAGGGATAAAAGGGCCACTGCTGGGCAGAGCTCTACAGATGTGCCCTGGGACAGTGGCTGAGGCATGGTGGGGTGAGGTAAGGGTGCAGGCAGGCTCCAGGGAAATTGCCCTCTCCCAGTGATGGGAGGTGAACCTCCCTCCCCAGCAAGGCTGACAGCAAGTCTCTGCTGACTCCCACAGAAGAAGGAGCACGGGCAGTGAAGCTGCCTTGCCTGGCTTGTTTTGACATATGCTATACCCATCAGTTATTTTTAAATCATGTTGTTTGACAAATCTGCTGAATTCATTCACAATTTCGGATTTGTGAGCTGAGTTTCTCTGTTACTTCTAGGAATACATGCAAATGGCAACATGCTTCTGATACTTTCTGGTTTGCTCTGTATTTAAAAATCTCTACAGGTTGTGACTTCTTACCTATCTGTTCTACTTGCTGGCAACTGTTTTAAAGAAGAAAAAAAAAGCTAAATAATTAACTCACCCACTTTCTTACACTTTAAGTGATGTATTATTTAAGAGTCCAGACATTAAATTCTCAGTCCTGAAAACATGCCCTTGGGACCAGTTGCTCTGAAGTCATGTACAAAGTTAGGCAGGTATACAAGATTCTAAAGAAGGTTACCTTTATTGTAATGGTGAGCAATAATCATAATGAATCTGTTTGGTATTTTATCACACATTACAATATAGCACCCGTTCAACTGCCATCAGAAAAGTAATTGTATTTCAGTGTTTCTATTCCTTTCATTTGACAAATGAGTTTGTTTTATACATTTGCTTTATGCAGTGAAAGAATATTAAGGCAGACCTGTTTAACATCATGTTTAGCAGCATAAGGGAATTGTTCTTTGGGAGGCTTTACTCCTGCCAGTATTAAAGTATTATGAAGAGCTAAATGAGCATATGGTTAAGCCAATTTAAATGCACTTCTAATGAACAAATGTACACACTTCATTGCATCAGTTAAAAACTAAAAATCCCTGAATCTTCCCTTCTAGCATTATCTGCCTGTGTTACCATCATGAACACCATCTATGTTATCAGCTTGAATTCTTATATCTCAAATAGCAGAAAATCAATTAATTGGGAAGCCTGCTGAATAATATATGTTGTTTTACTAAATAATAAAAAGTAGGTCATTAAGTATCTGGCCCTGCTTACCAGCAGGACAGCAAAAGACAGAATTTTGCTCTTGTATACACAGACTGCAAAACCCATGGCAAATGTTTGAGCTATTTAGCAAGGACGAAATCTGTTCTTGGATCCACTCAACTTGACTCCCAGAGGTAGGTTTTATTTTGACTCTTCCTTTCTTGATATGTTTGATGCTGGTTTTCTTTTAGTTACCAGCAATGTAAAGGCTGCTTAACTTTCTAATAATACCTCCAGAAACTGAAGAACTCTTCACTGCTCCTGGCTATTCAGATAAACTCTCCCCTTCTCATCCAAAGAATCACACTATCAGCACAAATTCAAGATAAAACTTAACTGTTACTGATTTGGTTTCCTGGAAAAAACAGCACATTAAGGAAGCAGCAGATGCTACTCCACTGAATGACATCTTGTCTTAAAACATGAATATTCCCAGCACTATTTCTTCCTGGTCCCAAGGTGATTCTAGGAATCTCCTAAAGGGTCTTTAAAAAGCAATGAAAGTCAGTGGCATGACTTCAAGGATTACTATGCTTTGCACATGAACATTTGTGCAACACACACACAAGAAACTCTGGCTGAACAAACCACATCATTTCAAGGGAAGAACAAGGAGAAAAGCAAATCAGCTCCCTCCTCAAAACCCAAACTAGTCCAAAAGAAGCCCAGCATGTAAGAATCATCCTGAAACCCATGCTTCTTCTGGAGACAAAGTGTTTATAAGAAATATAGCAGGAAATTATTAATCAGAACCTGTCTTGTTCAGTAAGGTCCCTTATACCTGCAATCCTTGCTAATGGGGGGATCATCCTTCCCCTGCAGATGTCACTCGCAGGTGGTACAGACTCCCTTACATCGAAACATCCACACTCATATCATCTTGATGCATGTGAATCACCAGAGAGAAACGTGCCCTGAGAATGTGTCACTCATCTGGTCTGTTTTAAATGTCTGCCTTAAGTGAACTGAGACTGATGAATCCCCTTTTTCTCCTGTGGCAGCAAGGACAGTCCAGACAATTAGCTCAGATGTCGGCAGGGAAACCTGATCAGTTGAATCCCATCTTGACAAACCACGGTGGAAAAGGGGGAATGAGTTGGCTTTTTGTGTGGAAAGATTTGGGCAGTAACTCCAAAAAGTTAAGAAAATCAATCCCTAGCACCACGTAGGACAAGCTGGCCTACCAACTCACTGATCACTGTTAATCCAAACCCCAGGAAATGCACGTGACCTTGCAAGGTACTCACATAATTAATAAATACTGTGAATAACAGTAGTTAAAAAAATGGGCTGCAGGAACATAAGATAATATTAAAATACCAGTTACAAGTATATTTCTTAAGAATCTGATGGAAAAGGAAGTTTACTGGTATCCTTAGTGATTTAGCTTTTCATGCAGAGGGAAGAGGCTATAAGAAGTTTGCTTTGGCCAACAAATGCAAAGAATCCCTATGTAAAAAGGCTCAAAAGATTCCCTGCATATCACAGTCTATCTATCTTTTCTGGAGCATGTGTGCCCATACTTTTTGTAAGCTGCAAGCTGTCCCCCTCACCAGCCATGCAGGTTCCTGACCTGACACTGGGTCTTTATGTTGCACTTACAAATCTGCTGCTTTCCAGAGGCATCTGTCTGCAGGTGCCAACATTCAAACTGACACCCTGTACTGCTGTGGAGCCGAGGAATTCTGCCTCTCTTCTATGTGTTCTGGTCTGTTTAAAAGATGGGCAGACGAGACAGGAAATTAACTTTATTGATTAATCTAAGTAATTCAAATAATTTAGACAGGTTGAGTAGAAGCCACTGAAATGAATGCATTTTGCTCAGGCATTTAAGCTGTACAAATCACACCTAGTTCTCCTCTCCATGAGAAGGAAGAGTTTCAGTTCATGAACTATTCATTAACCAGGTCAGCTGAACACCCTTTCCAAGTGTGTTCTAGTCAATTTGAGTTAACTGGATAATAACCATACTTTAACCATGTTTGCTGGCCTCAGATTTCATCCAGTCTGGTACTCAATGAATAATTGAATCATTAAGGCTAACAGAGACCCTTAAGATCACTGACTCAAACCATTAACCTGGAACTGCCAAGTCCATCCCTAAACCACATTCCCAGGCTCCACATCTAGATGTCTTTACCTTCAGGAATGGTGACTCAACCACTTCCCTGAGCAGTCTGTTCCAATGCTGGACAACCCTTCTGGTGAAGAAGTTTTTCCTAGTATCACATTTAAACCTCCCCTGGTGCAATTTGAGGCCATTTCCTCTCATTCGCTCACTTGTTACCTCAGAGATGAGGCCAACCCTCTCCTAACATTTCAGGTGGTTGTAGAGAGTGGTAAGGCCCATCCTTAGCCTCCATTTCTCCAGGCTAAACACTCCCAGCTCCCTCACCTGCTCGTTCTAAAATCTGTGCTCCT
>VZSR01003803.1:53938779-54020273 GCA_013398615.1 Brachypodius melanocephalos
CTCAATCCCCTTCTCCAGGTCATGGATAAAGATATTACAGGACTGGCCCCAATACTGAGCCATGGGGAACCCCACTAGTGCCTGGCTGCCAGCTGGATGAAGCATCCTTCACCTCTCTCTAATATCTCTGGTCACTTTCTTTGCCTTATTGTCTTCTCTTATTCTCATGCTCTTTTTTCACTTCTTTTTTTTTTTTTTTCTTTTCATATTTCAAACAGGCTTTCAGGTAGATATAACCTCTACTTATCTCTACTTATTGTAAAAATTGCTGAATCAGAAGTTGTCAGGAAATCTTAATTTAGCTTTTCCACATTCTATGGAAAAAGCAGAACTATGTACTGACGCCATAGCAGAAATGCCAAAATGATGGTATTTATGCCTCCAAAAGCCGTGATTCCATAATTCAGGTGATATTACACTGTGTTTTTATAATATAGTTTGTCTTCAGCAATGACAGTTATAGAGTTTTGAATAATAATAGACATTTTTTAAGGACTGTACTAATCTCTTATCTTCCCATTTGTTATTTCCTTGTCCTGCCTGTTACTGTAATATAATGGTCATGCATTATGGACATAAAAGACTCTATTCCATCATGAGATGTGCACTTCAGATAGATTATCTGCACAGACTTTTGCCAAACAAATTAAATAGCACAAATATGTCCAGGCCCATAAAACTCCTATTATCCCCTTTCAAAAGTGTGACTTTCCTTCTGAACCATGTGGAACCAGTGGTCCTGGGTGCTGTATTGCCTATTGGTGCATACTCCACCCAGACTACAGAGGGCTGACAGGCAGGAGGAAGTGCCCTGGGACTTCAGCATGGGTCATAGCTGACACAGATGCCATGTGCCATCTTTTCTTCTTGTATCAACTATGCTAGAGTAAATAGGGTCTGGCACCCTGAGGTATATTTTATTTCCCAGGAGCCTTGAAATGGACACCTGTATGGGAGACATTCAGGCTCAGATACTCACCAATTTACAAACTGGGACATCTGGGTCTTCTTGGAGTTCGTCATATAATGCACAATGAGACCCAGAAGTGGATCAGTAGAGGGTGAGATGGACAGCAAACCCTTTACCAAGAGGAATGAGTCCTGCCAGATGCACAGCCCATCCTGACATCAGCTCCCAGCACAGTCACAACATCTGTGGTGCAAGTGCCTTCTTCCTTGACTACCCTGCACTCTGCAACCTCTGCCATGCCTACATCTCCCTGAATATCCTCCCTCCTACCTGACTGAAATGCCTGAATAATTACATCATAGGCTAAATGGCATATTCCTAACTCTTTGCAGCTGTTTCCAGTCCATCTTGTTTCTCCCCTGCATCATGGCTAATTAATTTTCTATTACAAGCCAGCCATTTCTGAAGGATCTGTCAAGGTTCAGACTAAATGCAAAATTTCAGACTCCTTCATGTGCCCTTGATAAACATGATTTTATAGCCTTTATGTCAGATGTTTTGGGCACTAGTTGTGCCTTTTTTTTCCTCAGGTAAGTAAATTTGCAACAGTTTAGGCTGGGGGTTTTTTCCCCTTCTGTAAAGTAAGAAGTACTTGAATGTTATTTTCTTTCTAATCTTTATTTGACTATATTAGATATAAACAGACTCATTACTGTGAAGTACACAAACAACAAAAAAATTAAGTTTAAGTCCAATTAATGATGATTTCTTGAGCATACCATTAAGCCTACTAGCAGTAGGACAAAAACCCATAAAAATGCATAACTTAACACAGTGTAATAGACCAAAACAAAGCACAATAACTGGACAAATTAGAATATACAAATGGAACTGACACAACTAAATGATCCAAGAAGGTCCCCATATTAAAAACAGAGAGAACCCAAACCATCAACAATGGACAAAGAGCAGTTTGTCTCTTAGACCCAGTCCACTGTGCCACAGGCACCTCAGTGTCTCTACCACATAGGAGCTTGGGAACTTTAGAGGGGACTTTCAGCACCTTGAAGGTCCCTGTCCCTGCACAAACTGCATCCTTTTTACCACTGGATAAGCCAAGATGAACAAAAGTGGGCTGCTGTGCTCACCACTTTCTCCCACCCAGTCACAAGTATTTCCATATTCCTTGCCTTGGGGAAAGCGGGCACTCCTCATCTGGGAAAATACTGACTGAGTTTGTAATAGGATTTAGTTATCACCTAGTGTGGGCACCAGGATTGCACTGAAATGGCTCAGACACCTTTTTATTCAGGCTCTGGAGACATTCATACCCCACACCCCAAGAGAAAGTCCTGCAACAAGCTTCCCTATTCCCTGCCTGCTCCTCCCACCATGAGGAGCCTTTTAGTAACAAACTGTAGGGCTGGTACCAGAAAACACATGACCTTCAGGAGAATCGTGCTTCCTTTTAGCCAGGGCCTCCATGGCAAGGATGCTTTGCTAAGGTTAAGGAACACAGTGCCAGCAATCTGAAGAGCCACTGCTACAGAGAAAAAGAAGACCCAGTGGGGACAGATGCAGAGCCATCTGCCCTTAGGGAAGGAGAGGTAACTGGCAGAAGCTGAGAGCATCTAGCAGACAGAGAACATGGACTAAAAACCTGTCAGACTAAGGAGAGGCTCAAAATGGGCTTTCTCTTTTCCAGGTGAGTGCTCTCGCCGCTGACCTGTTGCTGCAGAAGGAGTGAAGGGGAAAGATACTAACAGGCAGCACCTCAGATGGCTTTGCCTTGGAGGAGCTTGCCAGGGTCCCTAGTGGCTCAAACAAGGGAATTTGGAGTAGCTAAGTGCACCTATCTGCAGCCCAGAGTTAGCAGCACAAGTCTTGGGGAGGAGAGCACCCTGAAAATACAGCCCCTGTTTGTAGGATTTCCACATGGACAGCTTTGGTAGGACTTCTGGACACTGCTCCCCGATCCATAGGACTCGCCATGCATCGTGCTATGTAGATATAATCCACTGCTACTACCTTGACAAAACGTGCTATAAGGTAACAGTTCTTAGAAATGGAAAGTGCAATGTATACAAAAATGCTGTGTTCTCATTATAGAGAAGTAAACTTTGATAAGTGGAAGTGATTAGTCTATAAAATTTAACTTCCCATTTATTAACTTAACCCAACAACGTGGCATTATTAAATTCTTAGGGTGGGAACCACCAAGACCAATAAAAAAGTATTTTCCAGCCAAAGTGCAAATCAGTAGTTCTACCTTTAGCTAAAATTTTATGTACTATGCCAAGTAGAGTTCATAAGTGTCACTTCACAATTTGGATTAGTACAAATTATTAGCAAAGAGTCACAACCCTGTCTTGCCACAGCAAAAAAACATTAATAGTTTCTTCAGAAGATTTTCATATTTTTATTTAACTTAATGATACTGTTAAAAATACAACAAATAACTTTTTTTGCTCTAGCAATATAAAGTTTGTTTTTCAAGCACTACCTAATGAGGCAAAAGTTTATATCAGACTGCAGCTTTAAACTGTCAGAAATTAGTGTGAATATAGAATTATAGAACAAACAGGATCCATCAAGAAATCAAGTTTTTAGATATAAGATAGCAAAATGAATCTAAAATGTGACAGATTGAAAATACAAATTTGACCAATCTCTAAAAAATTAAAGGTCATTTTTTATAAATGCTTTTTCAAATTTATTGTTTGAAATAGTACTTTCTGAAAAAAGGGGCTTATAAGTGATATATTGCTATGCATTTCAGTGTCCTATTTTAACTACTTTCCTTAATTATCCTGAGGTTACAGACATTTTCAGTCTCTTACATATATATAGTATTCAGGGCAGTAACATTTGCAAATTATGTATGGGAAATAGAACTGAACTTCGGGTTCCAGGGAGCACAGTGAACACACCTTAACGATTTTAATTGGCCATGATATCACCAAGAGGTCAGCAGTAAAATCCGTATTCCAAAGTTTATGGCTGTCATTTTACAGATTTTGATTTAGGGTTAGCACCTGCACAGCAATTAATGATCAAACTGTGATATTTAAACTCCTGGTCTCAAATGCAGGAGCTCTTCCTGAGCAGTCAGAGATGGTGACAAAACCAAGCAGAAGGTCACAACGTGCTCCTCCGTGCAGTCCTGTCCCTGGGGACTGTAATCCTCGTGGTGTTTGCACTGCATGTGTGCAAACACAGATCTCCCGTGCCCTCCTCCTGCCTGCGGTGCTGAGGAACAGATGCACTGTGACCCAGACCAGGTGTCAGGAAGGGGGAGAGAGAGTAGCTAACCAGGGAAACCTTCTAAAGGTTACGTTCATGATGACAAATGCTGTGCAAAGGGTCATAAATGCACTTTCACAGAACCCTGCAGATAGAAAGGATGTCAGTGAGAGCTTCTTAGGATGGTGCATTCCCCATCATTTAACACCCGTAATGGAACAGCATCCTCGTATTTCTCATGACACTGTTATTCTTCTTAATGGGGATTAACAGCCTTTCCTGTTATTTCCTGTCTAGATTTCTCACGAACTAACATCCCCACATCAGATACTATATTAGCCAATAATAAGAATAAATGACAGACTGTGTAGTTTCTTGCCTGACAAGGGTGCTGCATTATCCCACCACACAAAGAGTACAAAGAAATTTCTGGGGTTTATTTATTGTTTTGGCTATTACATAAAAATATTACAGAAATAAAAACCCTGAAGAACTAGTATGGTGTGGTATTGCTCCAGTCATAATGTGCTAGTACACAATCAATTCTTATAAAAGCTTTTCTCTTTCAGAGTAGTTTAGTTGTCCAAAGGGAATAAATAATTTACTGCTTGTTCAATCTGGTACTTCTCTCCTATTATTTTAAAAAATTTATTCTACTTTGCATTTACCATATAAAGATTCTTTGTTTACAATTTGACCATTTAAAATCCTTTGCCTCTTTTAGCACATAGAGGATACCCTCAGTCAAGTGAGCTCACCAACAGGATGCTGACAGCTTGAGATCAGGTGTACATTTTATTTTCCTTATTTCTGAAACCAGTATGGACTGCACAGATTTATTTTGATGTAAATGTTCATAATTTCCACATTTTCAAATGAAAACCCTATACAGCTTATAGACACAGGTACATACATATTCTTAATGCATAACAAGGCAAGGTTGGATGTGGCTTTGAGGAACCTGGCCTGGTGGAAAGTGTCCCAGTCCATGTCAGGTTGGCACTAGATGGTCTTTGAAGACCCTTCCAATCCAAACCATTACATGATTCTGTGATTCTATGATCTTAATATAGCTGAATACAAGAGGGTGATGTCAAACTGTTTCACAGCTGTCTGGAAACTCCCCCACAGAGACAGGTTGGAGAAACTCAGCAGAGACAGGTTGGAGCACCTTGCTGACACTAGAGGTGACCACGTCTAAAAGCGGATCACTCATTGGGAGCCAGCAGAGCATCAACCCTGCTGACACTCCACCCACTGACAGATGCAGAGAGAAGTTTCTCCTTGCCCTAGACAGAGCACCCCCAGAATGTCCCACAACCTAAGACTTCTTGGAGAGGAACAACCATAAATACTCAAGTACCTGCATTTTTTAAGCAAATGAGATTGTGTTCTAAGCATTTAGTTAATGCTTCCATCCAGCAGATTTTTTTTCACATTATCACAGATGAAGAAATCTCAATATTTCTAAGAAAAAATACAATCCAGTGTTTCTACTGGAGACAGGCCTTAATTTATCAAGAAAGATAAAAACCCTGCCTTCCCAAATGCTTGCATCTTTAAATTATTTGAAGAATAATTTTGAAAATATGAGAATGAAAATGAACGCATGAAATAGCACAGCACTCATCTCTCAATGTCTTCACCTAAGAAACACACAATTTAGTTTTTACTTTTCAATTGTCTTTTTTGTACCAGTTTACTGGCAGGGGAGAAGTCAGTATTTACTAGCAGAATGAACAGTACTTAAAGGATCAGATTTCCAGCTCAACTTTTCAGTTTTACCTCTTCCCAAGCAGATATGTAGCAGGGACCCTAAAAGCTCATGATTCTGAACTGGGACAGGTATTCTGAAATGACATAGGGATTCTGAACTGCATTCAAATCTCAGATGTCACAGTGTTTGGAAATATCACAGTTACTTGATTAGAAGAGGGATCTATACCAGTGCATCACTTCCAAATGGGAAAAGATGCATCAAAGTCTCTTCTAAATAGGTTCTCTAAGTTGGCCTTGCTATAGGTGTGATTTCTTTCTCATTTCTGCTCCAGTGATCACTGGTGACTCTCATGGTCATGGTAAATGGTCTCTAGGTACATTTGCAGTATGTTCATTGATGTATTTTCCAACTAAAAGTGTTATGAATACACAGTGACCTGTGAATGATTTTGAGGGCTGACACTCAACTGTTGACCCTTAAAACTTTGAAATAACTACATAAAATATTTAAAGACAGGAATGAAAGATAACTCCCTCTAAAATAGAATTCAATGACTATCAGGAATTTTAAAATAACATGTGTGACTACCCTAAAACACAGTGTCATCACTCCAATTCCAGACTGAATATAGCAAAACCCTACTGCTAGTACTGGAGTGAATACAATACAAGATTTAGATAATAATTTCCCCATTACACTGCCAAATCCTCACAGTACTGGTTGAAATTCCTGACCAGTTCTGTGGCCTACCTATAAGGCCACAGGTGAAGGTCACAGTGCTGGATAGAACCTTTGAATTACTGCTTTGTTTAGATCTGGAGATTGGTGAAGAGCAATAGAAATGGAGGCGTAACAAATTTCATCACCTGAAAAACCACAATTTTTGTCTCTAAGAATAAAAACCTGGACTTGCTTTCTGCAGCTTATTGGCAGGAACATCACACTTGGACCATACTGCACAAGGGCTTACAGCTATTCATGCTGTTTCTGCATGAAAATTCAGCAATTTATCTGTGAAGTCCTAGGAGGCCTGGATCACATTCCCAAGACAAGAGATTCAAAATTTTAGTGTAGAAATATTTGAGTGAACTTCAAATTTCAATGCTGGCCTTGACAGAACTGTTTATAAACTTATCAAGTTGTTCAAGGTGAAAAGAAAATCAGGTATACATTTACATTGACAGCCATCTGTTTACCATTAGCCCCACTTTTAGCACACAGTATGTATGAGAACCAGCAAATATACCCAGCAACTGGATTGACTGCAAGCAGGGATTTGAGCCTGGGTCATCACACTTTCTCTCTCTGGTTCACTGCATGTTTAAGTAGGGTGCAAAAATGGAATATCTCCCACAGAAGCAACTGAGAGAGCCTGGCCCTGCTGTGCATGTCACGTGCTCACTAGATGCTCCTCAAAAACGGAGTGCTACATTTAGACCCATCCTGGTCCCAACAACAGCAAGGCTGCACTCCCACTCAGCAATGTGAAGATGGGACACATGCAATTTCTGCCTGTTAAAGCTGTTCCACTTTTTTTTTTTTCTCTCCCACTGAATACTCAATATGAAAGGGAGCTAGTAAATAACTCCCTTGCTTTATGGGGAATTCATTTGGGACACAGAATGCCTGGGCCCTGTTCTTCATGCCAGGCACCAGTTTGCAAGGAGCAAGTAGAACAGTGTCAAAGGAAAGAGTGGAAAATTCTTCTCAGTCCTCTCTGAAGTATTCTGCAGGCTTGCAGTCATACTGTCCCTCAAATGTTTTTAGGTAGGGGTACCTGTGCCGTCTGTTCCTCATCCCATTTCATCAGTCTAATTTGACAGTGACTTTGCTATCAGCACAGGTGTTGTTCTACAGCAGCATTTTACCTTTGGGTTGGAGTAGAATGCTTTGTTCCATTAGAAACAATTCCTCTAGTTTTTAATTTTAATGAAAAACCCCCCATTCCTTGTATTTTCACTTTCAGCTAATTCCTATACATTTTTAATGTATTTTTCTTTGGTTAGAGAACTAAAAGGAAGCACATATAACTTACTCAAGGCCCTGTGCCCCCTTTTCTTCTTTCCTATTGCTGCTGACTGATGATAGTGGAACTGAACCCTTTGAGTTTTAAGCAAAACAAGTCAGTTAATGGTTATTTCCTGAATTGATTTCCTCCAATTCACTACAGCAACTGGCTAAAAGTAGCCTGGGAGCATTATAAATTGCATAGCAGTGGAAGGAGGGAAGGGATTGAGACACTCCAGAGAGGTCTGCTTATCACCAGCAGAAGTTAACACTGGCTCCTCTGACAATCAAAAAAAATTTTAAGTTCTTATGCATATTTAAAAATGCTTGAGATCATACTCACAGGCACCCACATGCATAGGATTCTCTTCTATAAAGGAAAAGCATGCCTTCCTGGAGGTTGATGCCATCTCAGCATAAGCCTCCATGGATTTGAGGTTTATGTGCTCAGCTCCGAGTAGATGCCAGCACAGTCAGTGATGCTTGACCTCCCCCAGAGAAAGTGTGTGGCAGTGAGACACTTATAATGCAGCTCTCTGAATGCTGGATTTTGTTTTCTTCTGCTTTCCCCCCTCCACCTTTATTTTAGAAACTTCAGAAAAATCATCAACCTAACTGTGGCCAAATCCCAAATTCAGCTCTGTGAACTGATGCTATGGGTATGGTAGAAGGAAAACACTTTTTTGGGGACTGAACAGAACATCAAAACATAGACTGATTAGACTAACACTGAGATACTAATATTAACTATATCCTCAAAAATACTCAGTGTGTTTTCTTAGGTGATGGAAATTTCTTGTTATCACACAATGTCTAGTGTAAAAGTAGGTGCTTATTCAGCAAAGTTCTTATGACAATACATGCAGTAAAACAAAGCCTGTGTTTAATGACAAGAAAATAATTGTGTGGCTTGGTGGTCATGGCACTCATCCAGTGAAGAATTACAGTTTCTGATTTTCCTTCCAACAAACAGTCGATGGATTATAGGAAACGATCAAAAGAAGAGACCGCAACACATTTACATGCTTTTCCTGAGATATCCTATGTATACACAAACACATATGCATAGAGAATGGATTGAGAGCAGCCTCGAGGAGAAAGACTTGGGGATAGTGAAAGACAAAAGATTAGATACGAGCTTGCAATGTGCACTTGCAGCACAGAAAGCCAACTGTGTATCCTGGGCTTCATCAAAAGCAGTGTGGCCAGCAGGTCCACTATGTTCTGGTGAGATCCCAGATGGAGCATTGCATCCTGCATTCAGCTCTGAGGTCCCCAGCATAGGAAGGAGACAGACCTGTTGGTGTCCAATGGGCCATGAAGATGATCAGAGGGCTGGAGCATCTCTCTATGAAGACAGGCTGAAAAAGCTGAGGCTGTTCAGCCAGAAAAAGAGGCTCAGGAAGGCCTTATGCATCTTTCAATATATGAAGGAGACTTTATGAACAATGGAGAAAGACTTTTTATCAAGTCCTGTAGTGACAGGACAAGGATTAATGGTTTTCAACAGAAAGATGGTAGGTTTTGATGGGATATAAGGAAGACATTTTTTCCTGTGAGGGTGGTGAGATACTGGAACCGGTTGCCCAGACAGACTGCAGATACTCATCACTGGAAAGGTTCAGGAAGGGTTCACTGGAAGGCCAGGCTGGATAGGAGTTTAAACAACCCAGTCTAGTGAAAGGTGTCTCTGTCCATTACAAGGGAAAGCTGGACTAGATGATCTTTAATCGTCCCTTCTAATCCAAACCATTTTATGATTCCATATATCTATTCATGCACATATGAAAGACATATTTAGATATATATAAATACACATATACTTATGCATCCACTTACATGATTTTTTAACATGAGATAGAATGCATCTTTTTTTTAATTAGAGACAGATGTAGAACTCTCTTACAAAATTTGCTACCTGGTAGTGGAAATCAAATAGTTTCAATCAACCCTGCTCTTTCTGAACCACCTAAGAAACATCCCAGCATTTCTCCCACAGACTTCTGTCCTACTGGTGGACAGTAATGTAGTTCCCAAGGATCACATATCACATGTAATGATCTCAGAGTCAGTGCTTGATTTCTTTTTGACAGCACCCATATGGAATGATTCACCTGAACTATCCCAGGAGACTGACAGCTCACTAGGGTTTCCCATGTAACACCACATGGATGCCACTTTATGACCATAATGCTGTAGAGAGGTCCTAACCATCTTTTTTGTCCTCAAACGCTGGCTGCAGCCTTACTGGATGTCCCTTCTGATGCCCTATGAGCATTTTTGTGCTTCCAGTGCTGCCTTGCTGTTGCAGCTCTTTAATTCATCCTGTCACTTTCTCCCCTGTTACGGCTTTGAGAGTTCATTTGCTGCAGGCAACGGAGAGCTTGCACAACAGTATGACATGAAATGCAGCACTAGGCTGCTTGCACCCACTGTGAACGTGCTGCTCCAGTCCAGCAGCATGGTCTGCATGTGTTTATCTCCTCAGTTTGCCTTCTCAATGTATTTTCTTGGCAATCTTGGCAGCTGCTTCTGCTTTGCTGCTAAACTGGGGGAGATGCTGAGAAGGCACAACATGGCTGAAGCCTGATGATGCTGTACACTTCTGACATGCAAACTAAGGGCCACTATTCAGAACAACTCTCTCTATGGTCTGCCTTCCCCCAGACAAACTCACTTTTATGGCCATCAGTGATAGAAACTGCTGCTTTTTTATATAAGGGATCCATTTCACAGCCTTAACAAACGCACTCCACATTCATTAAGGCGGGGGGGAAAAACGAAGATGAGACAAGTTGTGGGGTTTTCTTTAACCTTGCTCCTCAGGAACACCAGCCTCCTTACAGCCACCAACCAGTAGAACAAGTGCTAAGTAGCTCAAAGCAAGTTGGCTCCCTCAGGGAACCAATGGAGTATTTACACAATGAGGCTGCTGACAGTCTGTCTGTATCAATACTGGTTAAAACAAAACTTGAGATGCTCATAAAGCACAGGTTGGCAATTTAGAGGAGTGAGCTAACAGAAAAGAAAATAAATAAAGAGAAAAACAGAAAAGAAAATAAATAAAGAGAAAAACAGAAAAGAAAATAAATAAAGAGAAAAACAGAAAAGAAAATAAATAAAGAGAAAAACAGAAAAGAAAATAAATAAAGAGAAAAACAGAAAAGAAAATAAATAAAGAGAAAAACAGAAAAGAAAATAAATAAAGAGAAAAACAGAAAAGAAAATAGGCACTCTCCAATCCAGTTTTTGCTGAAACATTGCTAAATATCACTAGATTTCATGGCCCATGGCAGAGTCAGAAAATGAACTGAAAAACTGCACTTATTCAAAAATCTGCATGGGGCTATGTCCTGTGCAAAAAGTCCTACATCCCTAACAGAGACCAAACAATTCAGCAGCAATTTTCACTGCTCAAGGAAGAGTCCTCTGCACCTGTCAAGTGACATTAGCCACAATCCTCATAAATATCTTCACCAGCAACAACTCTGTTGCGGGTGTGGGTGTGAAGGCCCTTCTCTGACACCCTACCTGGCACTCAAGAATACTCTCCTTTTCAATACTGTGGTCAGCATTACCTTCAGGGGAAGAGGATTACACACTAGAGATGGCAGGGGACACTCAGAGACGGTGCATAAATGAGTCATAATTTTAAGCAGCTCTGCTGCCAATATACCAAAAACTCTTGTGCAACAGCCCTGTCCTCTGCAAAGGAGGAAGGTCTTTTCACCAAGACACACCAATAGATGCCATTAGCTTAGGCAAAGACATTTTTTTCTGGGCTTCAGTTTAGTTACTGAGACTAGAAGAGCAATCTGCTTCAACTGGGTATTTTTATCTGTTGAGCTCCAAAAAATGTTAAACTTATATTAAACATAGAAAAGACAGAGCTTTAAGAAGCTCTTGTTTCAAATAAATGAACAGTGCTACCAGAAATATGAAGTGTAGCATTTTGACAGATGCATTTTGAATATTGCTTCTCAATTCCCCTGCCAGTCAGGGATCCTTCATGATAAAAAGTTGTTCATAAATTTAAGGCAATACTAAAACATTATTTTTCTTCTTTTATCAAAAACAAGGAAATATTTACATTTATTCTCTTTTGCATGCCTACAAAAGAAATATGCATAAATACTATATGGGCTAAAGGGCTATAATTCTGCCACACACTTATCTTTTATTTTGCATAGTGATTTGTGGGTTTTCACCCCAATTGCTGCAAGTTGTTTTACAATTTTTATGTTGCCTAGGCAATCTTACAGATTTTTAAATTTCCATCTTCTGTTCTGCTTTTAAACTGATTTCATCATAATGGCAATATTTTGTGTCTCACATCTGGGTCATATGTGTCATATGGAATGTGTTGTATGATTAACTTACTCACTCAAATCTCTGCACTCTGGTAAATACACCTTGTACAAAGTCACCATGCTGTGAAGACAACAAGATGACAGCACAAATCTACAATCAGTTTTGCTCCTTTTCAGGCAGGAGGACACATCCCATAAGGTACAGGTAAAAGGCCACATCTAGTGAGGTTCTCTCTCTCTCATACCTTCCATCCCCCCAGTCAGAAGAGATGAGGTTGGCTGCTTGAAACTAATGACCTGCCTTGAAATCCAATGTTTAGTTCGTACTAACTCTGGGGTTTCTCAGAACTTCTCAGCTCTGAGGTCCCAATAGTTGTGTCTTAACTGGAGAAGAATGGCCGGTGGTGTAACACCCTTTGCTTAGATTTTTTAGCACCATCCAGTGCTTTGACTTCTAGTGGAAAAGTAGGCAGAAAGGAGGCATCAATATGTTCCAGAAATCCCTCTGATCCCTAGGGATCAGGATTGTGGAGCCCTGTGCCTTAAGGGACACAAGCGCCCTACAGTCAGGGCAGAGACCAAATGAGGACAGAGTGAAAAAAGCAGTTGGCATAACTGGTAGAAATGATAAAAGGCATGGATGGACTTCCAGATGAACACAGATGGGAAAGACTTGAATGGCTTAGCTGAGAGAAGAATGGGTCACAGATTATTCCTGCAGAAGTCAATTGGATGCTGCCATTTGACTTTTCTTGCAATACCAACATAAGAGAACAGTTGATGACACTGAAGACAGATTTAATTTTTTTTAGGTGAAACGTAATTAAACTGTGGCATTCACTGTCACAAAGTAATGAGAAAAGCCTGGAGCATAGCAGGATTAAAAAAAGGACAGTATCTTTATACAGGTAATGGGAACATATTCTGTTACCTTAGTCAGCAAACACAGTTTTTTCTTAATGAGAAGTATAAAGCCTCACATTCCAGTCTATAAAGCACCTAGAAACCTCAAGACTGAGGAAGCAGTGCTCCCCATCAGCAGGTTATTTTGAACCTCAGTGCCTTGCCTTGAGCCCAGAAGCAGGATGCTGGACCGGAGGCATAGCTGGTCTTGCTGGAAATGGCAATTCCTACACTTCAGTGTTTATATGTAAAAAGTTACCGCTCAGTTATAAACAAAACAAATTTAAGTGAGATAAGTTGATAAAGCAAACCCAATCATAAAGAAGAGAGAAAGTATTATGTGTATGCAGTAAATTCTTGTGCAGAAAGAAAGTAAACAAACCCAGTTAAAGTAAATACAAGCTAGTAAAACTGAGTAATGTCCAAAGTGCTCCGGTATAATTCTCACAAATGAAGGTGTCTTTCTGTTCCAGCAGCCTGTGCTGATGCACACTGGGTACAATATTTTCTCTGACAGCAACAAGCAATTGTCACAAGACCACGAGACCTTCTTCTGTTTTTTTCTAAAATCCTTAAAGCAGCAGGTCTGGCCTGGGTAAAAACACTCTTAGCCACAGAAGACTGCTTCCCCAGCCAGTGCAGATTGCTGCAGAGCCTCTGACGTCAATGGAGCCATACTGATTTATATCAGCTGAGAATATTTCTGCTCAGTGAAAATCTTGAGTACAATGGTGTGTCCTCTAACTAATTTTATTAATTCTTATAATTATGTTTATTCTCAAGTCTGATGGTACTGCTTGAATGTGAGAAGGAATCATTGCTATTTAATTTTACAGCTCTCAAAACCCATTTGTTCACATTTTCTGAGTTGCAAAATAGGTTTCACTCTGTTCCCTAATCACTTCAAACAAATCAGGAGAAGAGCAGAACCATGTGCTGTTATCTGTATTTGCTGGCTTACCTTGCTGCCACTTCTTAACTTACTACTAAAAAAATAGCTTTGGTCCTTTCCCCACTCCCTGCTTTAAAGGCAGACTTGCAAGTCAGTCATCCAGGATATAAGCCTTTGGGGATTCTAGTTATATTTTATCATTATGAAGATTATTATTTGCTCTTTTAAAATTAATTAAGAGATTTAAATTAACTTAAATTTGGGCATCATTTTCACTGTCCAGTTCTTCATCTTGAGACTGCAGGCATCATAGCCACAGTAATTTTCAACAAGCTGCTGCTGTACATGTCTGAATATAATTACATATAACAATTAAACAATTAAATCTTGGAAAAGAACCTAGAACAAGGTCGTGAAATTATACAACTCCATTTGTATCCAGTGAAAGGCAACCTTTTCAAGTTGAATTTATACTGTATTCCCTCACAGCTTCCTTCTGACCACTCTGCCACATAACACTGGATGTGTAAAATAAAAAGGCTTTGTAAAAAGAATACCTAAAATAGTGGTCCATGTCTTCTGACAGCAATCTGTAACTTCAGTTTCTCAGCTCTCAAACTGAGTAAGTGTAGCCTTAGCTATGAACAAATTACACTACAGATTTGTACATCCTGAGATAAATAGAAAGCAACCAGTACCAAAATTAAAAGGAAGGTATTGCTGTAGTTTGAATGCACAGTATAACACCAACAATTTAGTCTCATAAACCACATGTAAATAGAGCAATCAGCAACAAGACCAAAACCAGGCAGTGAAACGTCTAAGCCAAGCCCTACAGCTTCCACACTCAGAACAAGAGGTCTGAGGTTTTCATGGACCCTGTGCCTGCTGTCTGCCCAAACAGATCACAGTGGGAGAGCAACGCTTTCTGACTGTGCTTGCTTGTCTCCAAAACTGATAAAGGTCAGATTGACTGACACCCTTCCTGGAGTCTGAAAAACACACAGGACACTATTTTAGCTCCTTCCTCATATAAGAGATTGGGAAACACAAATCCTTGAGCAACTACTATCCCAAGAAGCATACTGTGCCTTTCACCAGCTGCCAGCCACTCCAAGGTGACTCACATCACTAGAGCTGTTCCTTTTCACAGTGACACAGCTCGAATTTTCCATGTTGTTTCAGTGTTAACTCACAGAAACTAGATGCAGCCGGTCATGACACACAAGAGGGCAAGCATGCCCCTGTGAGGAAGCTCTGGAAAAGAGGGGCTATAGTTATGCCATGTAAAAAGTACAGAAACAGGGATAAGATGTTGGAACATACTTGTACCAGGTTCTGTGTGTTGGTCCTCTGAATGCTGCATAATACAGGGGTCAGCTGACTGCAAGGCTATAATGTTTGGTCCTTCAAGCCCAGGTCTGAGCCAGGAGTACTCTTGGCACTACTGAGCCAGTCAAGAGGTGGTATGGTATCTGCCGGCACTGTGTGCCTCATGTAGGCCATCAGAATGGAAGGAAAAGACACTCCTCTAAGTGTGTCTGTGTCCACTGGAACTCAGGAAAAAAGAAACACCAGCAGAGGATTTACTCTTCTCTCCTTGCATGGAGCTGCTCAGGACAGCCAATACTCTGGTAAAACCCCCAGAGCCCTGACCTCTGTCAGCAGGGAAGGGACAAGGATAGGAAGGAAGAAAAGGATGTTCTTATGATCTCTATAGCTGCAAACACTCTTCTCTAATCTCAGTGAGAAATCTTTTCCCCTGTCTCAAGGACCTTGGATGAAGACTGCATTGGAAGGATGGGAGGAAGGCAAGGGAAGAAGAGAGGGAAGGAAGTCAGAAAGACAGATCTGTCATTATCGAGACAATCGCAACACTCAGAACACTTCTGTAGAGCTTCAGAGAGGTTCAAGCATCAGCATTTTGTTATCTAAAAGTCTTTCATACCTTTTCTATGTAGCTTCCCATGGGCCGTTCCACACAGCTCTGGCTCCTTCTTTCTTCTCTCTGCAGTTCTGGCTCACTGCTTCCCGTCCCTCGTACAGGGGCTCACCTGACCTGTCCCTTGTCTGGCCTCCTGTCCCTTCCTCCTCACAGCACGGCCAGCAGACTCCAAGTGACTCTCTACCAACCAACTCACTCTTTATCACACCCAGAGCTGGGAGGGCAAGGCTGTTCCCACTCTTTGGTAATTAACACAGCTGTAATACATCAGGGGCAAGATTGCCTTTAGCACCATCTCTGTCTGTCTTCCCACAACACGGGTCCAGTACTGAGGGTCTTTCCTCACTGCAAAAGCAGGGAAGGAGATGTGAGAGCAGGGAGGAGAGAGACTTCTGTTGGGCTTCCTGAAGTCACCTCAAAGGAGCAGATGAGCAGGGATATCTATGCAATATCAGGTCAGTAGCATCCAATGCCTAACATTGCTGCTTGACCTGTTGAGCATGGCTCTTTCATTTGGGCAATTAAGTGGAAAATAAAGCTATTTTATAAAAGATACCAGGCATTTTCAGGCAGGAACAACTAGCCAAACCGTGTCAAAAGTTGGTATAGATTCAGCTACAGATGATCAAGGACAATGTGCTACTTCACAAGTTCAAAGGCTTTAATATTCACAGCTACTATGCAGCTACAATGCAATACAAGTGTAGCCTTAGGGCTTTTGTGTTTCTTTAAAGCATTAGCCATTAATAGGCTAAGTTTACCACTGGGATACACAGTACTGGCCCAGCAATGCAGCTTGAATGTATTTATTTTCCAGTCTATGATTTTCAAGTGCAGCGTATCATTTCTACAAGGATTTAATGAGAGCCAAGAGGTGTACTTTATAAGCAACAAATTTCTGTTTCTAATGGAGCTCAGTTCAAATCAGAGAGTGATTTATTAGCCTTATCAGCTTTTACTTGTATTTTTCAACAGAGATCAGAAATTTAGATTTAGGGCTAAAATTCACAGGATAGCATCAATAGCCTTGTTTTCAAAGCCATGATTTTTTTAATCTTAAATTTATGATCATTCCATGCTGCTTAAGGTCAATCATACTGAAGAACAGTGAGAATCTGTCAGCTGCTCTGGACTGCTTCATTAAAATGAAAGCATTTAACTTCTTAAAAAAACCCATCATCTGAGTACATATTTAGTGAAAAAGGAGAAGGAAACACATTTGTCTAAATAAGCAACTCTTGATGAGATGTTTATTACCGTAATTATTGTCAGTAATAACAGCAATAACAAGAGCAGTGCTATTTGTTAGCAGCCAGTGGAACAGCTTCTGCTCTTTGCAGCAGAAGACACAGACAAGTGTCCACCTGTTTGTAACCCAGGAGCTGGATGTAAAAAGTTCAATTGCTTCTAAGATCCATGAAGCTTCATGAGTAAGTCCAACATGTTGGGTCCCAATACAGTCAGCTGGCAACATCAGAAAAGACTGTCTGTTCAGATTAAGAAAAATGGCCTAATATGACCACTGGATCATTCTGAGATTAGCTCTCTTGTGTTGAGCTTGGCAAAGAACTGAAAGGCAGAAGGAAAACCAGAAAAAAGACAACAGAACCTAGAAAAAAACTGTTTACTATTTGGAGAACTTGCAAAGCAGAATTGTACAAAGTTTGCCATAACAACATTTGACAATTTGAAGCACTAAAAAACAAACTCCCGCTGGAATCAATTTTTTAAGAAAACACTTAAAATAACATCAAAATTTGAATATTGGAAATATAATTCTACAATGCACTCTGAATATTAATTAAAGCTGTGTTAAAACCCCCCCACATCCTCCTTTCTTACAATCTGATTGAACAGAGTAAGAAAGAAAAATGTAGAATACTAACAAATAGCATATGTTGGTTGTGATAAAAATATTAATTTACTATTTACTAGTGTCACTTATTTTATCCTTACCCAATCCATTTATTTGTGGTTGTTATATAAGACTACACTTAACTATGGAAAAAAACCCCTAAAAAGTAAAAATGAATGGGGCATTTTGAGCTTATGTCTCTTTCTACAACATCTCCTTGAGTCCATTTTTGCATATTCATGCCTCTCTTCTGTCACACAGACCTGTTTGGTCTCACTGGAAAATCTGAGTACAGTTAGAACAAAGTGACTTGAGTTTACATGATCAGATGATTTTTTTCTCTGTCTAATAGAAAAGACAGACATTAACTCATCCTTCTCTTTACATAGATTTATTATGTTCAATAATTGTCTGTTATTATTGCTGTACATTGTAATCTATCTCTAATGAATCCCTCTTGGTTATGGTGAAGAAGTCTTGCATAATAAATTCTAATCTGCTAGTCATTATCTTTGTTAATATTTTACAGTCTACATTTATTACTAAGATTAGGAAATGGTTTGCACAGCACTTGGTATTTTCACTGTTTTTAAGTGCTATCTCTGTGAATTAATGACCTCTTTGAATTTGCCTTTGCATGCTTAGGTTAGTACCAAACACACCGGAAACATCAAAGTTTTCAGTCTTTTTAAAGTCTTGTGCTGGAAAACACCAGATACAAAATTCCCACGTATTTTTCAGAATGGGTGTTTCTTCTGCAGCTCATCTGATTGATGGTGCTTGGGTCCAAGCCTGCAAGCAGATGCCTGGGACTGGAGGTGACAGGAGCAAAAGTGGCTGCACACAATCACATCTGGGCATTCTCCAGCAATTTGTCTTTCTCAGTTCTGGAAGACAGGGATTTCTTTGGAGGAAGTAGTAAATCTGCTCAACTTGTAAAGTTGTTTCCCATCCACTAGTTACAGGCTTAGCAGTGCACCCTCCAGTCTCCTATTCATAATACCTTTTACAGCTACAAATGTCCTGGCACAGAGATAACAACTGGGGAGCTATTATCAGATCTTGTAATCTCATTACAAACCAGCCATCACTGGCTTGATGTGAGTTAGCCACAAGGATCCACACCACGTTAAAGCACTGAGGGATGCAGTGCTCAGGCCCCATTTAATCAGATGCATGGTAAGGGTTTGTTTAATGTCACGCCCGTGAGCATTACGGCAGTGAAGTGAGGAACGGGGCCATTTCAGTCGGCTGAATAATTCCTGAACAGTGTTATGTGACTGAAGAACTCCCTTGAGTACTTCACTGCACAGCCTTATGAGGTGGTGAATATCTCTGAGCAGGCTGCCATCGGGGTTGTTTTTGGTAGAAAGGACAAGCAGTGCCTCTGCCGAAGCTGTTTGTGCCTTCCACAGTCTTTGTTCAGGCAAAGGGTTAAGGATGAATGAGCAATGCTCGCTTTTAGTCCCTCTACAAATGCTTACTGGCATTTGGCACTCAGATTTGACAATTAGAGCCGGCTGGTAAACTTCTCATGACAAGCACTGGAAAATGCCGATTTGCTCAAGCTTTTAATAGGAACACACTGGGTTCGATTAAGTGGCTTTGGATGGGTTCCTTAGGGCAGAGTGTTAAAAACCTGTAATTCTTTTGAGTAGATGAATAGTTAGGTACTCACTCAAGGCCCTACTCCAATTTATTTGGGAAGAATCTGAATTTTTATATATAGAGAAAATATCTGGTCTGACCTGATAATGAGTATCAGCAAAAGCATTCTGCCTGGAGGGAGGCAAGGACCACCCCAACTCAGAAATCTTTAAGAAGTCTCAAAGTAAACCTGTACCATAATTCTGCTGCAGCATCTGTAGGACAGCAGGACCCCACTCTGTCCACCTCTAGGAGCATTCAGTGAGTCATGTAGTCCATACATTCTCCTGGATGTCCTTCTGAGGTGTGATCTCATTTTTAGAACTTAGCCTTTTTGTGACATTTGCCAATGCCTTTTGTACTGCAAGAAATATTTTTTTTTTATTTGTCTTTTGCTTGTCTCTCGGAAGAGATCATTTTCCTCAGTTTCCGTTGCTCTATCTAATACACTATGTAGAGGATTTTTCCTTTAGCAGTTCTAAAGCATTCTTTAACATGTGGTATTAAACCATTCCCATTATTCCCAGTGTGTTCTTTGTAACTTGTGCCCAGTGAGCATTATTATACTGGTGTGAGAAGGATTATATTGAATAGCACACTGCATTGCAAGTACTCACAGCAAAGTGGAAGGAAGAAGGAATGGGCAGCAGGCAAAGACAGCTTCAAAACACTGGCTCTCCTTCAACATCCAAAATGTCTGGCCCCAAAATCTGACATGTCAACACTAGTTTACCATAGTCATATCAATAAAAAGGAATTAATGAGTGAGACAACTCAGGCCCCTTCCCACATTTCACTGATGACTCTGATCCCTGATTTATGTGCAAAATTCACTATGCTGAGCTCAGTCACCACTGAAGGGAACAGAAAACACCTGTCAGTGGAATGACAGCCTCAGAAGTCATGAGCAGCTGCCTTTTACTGCACTGTGTTCTAGGAGAACATGCTGGAAAGGTTAGCTTAGAAAACTGCACACAGCAAAACTCTCACTGCAGCCATTTAAGCAGTAGATCCTCCAGCTGAAGGGATTTTCCTTTCTAGGAATATAAGACACCCAGGTTAGGAAGCTCCAGGACTGATTAAGGCCTTTGGATACTCCCCTAACATAAACAGTACTCAGAACAGACCTAGTCACAGCTGCTGCACTGATGGAAAAAGGTCAAACATGGAACCTAGGAAAAACCAAACAAGAAAGACCACAGTAATGTGTGTGTAGCCAACAGATTTTCTATGGAGCCTTAAGGTCACAAGGTGCAAAACTTGCTGAGGAAAAATGCTTGGTCACTGCAATTCAAATAGTGGTATATTCTTTCAAGAAGAAAAATTTCCAGTAAATTATTATCAGTTTTGTAATGCTATTGTAATTTCACAGGAAAACTGACAATCATATGAAGTGCACAAAGATTCAATGAAAAGCCAAAATTAAAAAGTATGCACTTTTGCAAGAACAAAGTAAACACAATTTGCTTATTGAGGAAGGAGGGGAGAGATGACAGAGTGACAATATTGAGGAGAAAGACAGAGAGGAGGAAAGAATCACCAACCCAAACAGAAAAAGTGAAACAAAATATAAAATGCTAGAGCTGTTCTACTTCTGAGATGGGCTATACACCTGGTGTAACGTGAGAGTTGGGAAAAAGATTTCAGAGGAAGACAGAAGTTTTCTACTCCCTTTAAAGTAGGGAAGAAAGTAAAGGAAAGGGAAAAAACATTACAGAGAAAAAAAAAGAAAAAGGCATGAAGAGGATTCAGAAATAGTAGCAAAAGTCATTCCTAGGGAAAAGAGAAATAAAAGAGGGGAAAGGCAGAAAGCCAACAAAGAAAAAAAGGTGAAAATAAATGAAGAGGAAAAAAAGTCACTCATACACGTGCACAGTGAAAGCCATTGAAAACACAGTTCTAAACTCATGAGAAACATCTATCAGGAGACATCAGAAATATATCTGTGTAGGAGAAAATTGGTAGATTGTCATGCAGTTGTGAGATGAGCATGAGGGGTATCATTGATAGCCATGGGAAAGAGAGCAGCACATGTGCTTCTGTAGTCTTCTGAGATGAGTCTCATATTTCCCCCTCTGTGAGAATAATGCACTCAGAGGTTGCATTTATCAACATAAGAAGAGAATGCAGATGTGTGCACACATGCACACACAAAATATAGTATTTAGAAATGCCTGGATTGGTTCCAAGATAGTTGAACAAAATGAGACTAATAAAATATAATTAAACATTAATTACTGTAACTATCAAAAATAATTGACTTGTACAAAGCACAGCACTCCTATTAAAAAGGGACCTGAGGGTAATAAAAAACATATACTATTCTGTATAATAATTGCTATGAAGCAATTAAATTTATAGGCAACTATTAAAATTCTTTTGTGACTATTAAAACATGTGAGCACTGGACAGATTTGGTCCAAAACTGTATACTATAAGACAGTCTTGTTATCAATAAGGAATAAACATTAACATTTGAAAATCAATCCAAAGGTGCAATGCTGCTTGAAGTAGATTTGAAGCAAAACTGAATGGATCTGTCACAAAAATACTGCTGTGTACATCCCAACAAGTGCTACTTCTTCCATCAGCTTTTCTTTCTATTAATCTTTTGGGCATGAGAGACACCGAGCTGGCAGATGAAAGCAGGAGAGTTGAGATGTTCAGCTGGTATGAAGCTATGTCACTTCACTCACTTCCTTAGCTCTGCTGATTTTAACAGTGAAGGGAAGAACTAGCCTCAGTGCAGGCAGAACTGGGGGAGAGACACAGACTGGTTACAGAACCAAGGTTACAGTCAGTGAATGGGAACCTGTATAAACAAGAGTATTTCACTGACAAAGTGGAGCAGTATCCTGAAACAGCTTGTGCTGAGGCCCCCAACTTGAATTTCTGTGTGTCTTACTGCAGACTAGCACTTAGTCTGCTCCTTAGAGTGCTCATTAGTGTGTTAGGTGTGCTTCTGCAATAAATGTTTCACCTGAAAGGAATCTAGTTTGCACACTCTGTCTGCTCTGCAAGCTGAACCAAAATCTGGTGAGGATGACCAGGAGGTTGACTTCAGATGCAACTCCTGATCCAAACTAGGGCACTAATGTGGCTGCACTGGAAACACCAGGTTTATGCTTTTTAACTTTCAAGGAGCAGGACTGGTATTTCACTCCCTTGTGGACAGCTTGTTCTCTTAGTTTGCCTTCAAGAAAATAAAAGTAGAGAACTCACATGGAACGCAGTCATCTGGCGTAAGGAGCAGTGCTAACGGCGGGGCATGATCAGAAAGGGAAAGGATAATAATGAAGATTGCTTGAGTCTGTTTTGAAAAGAGTAGTGAGAACAACACCCTGCAGACAGCATTTCTATGTGTTCTCACTCTGGGAGTCCTTGTTCCCTCCTCCTGTGTTGCCTTCTCTCCTCCTTTGCTTTGGCTGCAGCCAAAATGTACTTGTTATTTGGCTGTTATTTTCTCACCTCTTATTAATCTCATACATTCTATTAACTCGGAAAAGTTTTGTTCAAGTATAGAACAAAAGAGTTGTAACAGAAACAGACCAAATGCAGAGCACAGAAGTTCGTTTTTATGAGCCTATCCTCAATCAAGTGAATTAGAAGTGTTGAACATTTTAGGAAGGAAAAAATACATTGCACATATTTCTTGGGCTCTACTCCTTCTCCACTCCTAGTGAACTGGCAACAGATTGGTGAGTTAGTGGCTTCGGTCGCTTTGAGAAAACCTTGGCAGCCTTACATAAAATGACAAAAATGGAGTCAAATTCTTAAGACAGATGTAATGTATCATTGAGAGTTGGTGGAGATGCCATGACATGAAACATATTTGGCATATGGCATCTTCACTTGTTCTTCAAGAAAAATACTAAACATAGCAAGGTAAAGTCACTTGAAATCGTGAAGGAATGACACTGCCATCTGAGAAACTGTCATTACTATGAGACATTAACATTGCTATGTTCAATTTACTACCATCCACCAATCAAACTTAAACCTACCGACCAGTTCTGCTTGTAGGAAATTTTTTCATTTGTTCATTCATTCATTCAAAGAAAATCTGCCACCCCAAGAACCAACTAAAGGGGTTAAATTTATTTTCACTTTGGTTGTCTCTTGGCCCCAGTGCTATATCATATCAAATCATCCAATCAAATTATATATCATTTACCATAACATACCATTAAAACAAAAGGAAAGACAAGCTCTTTTTTTCAGCTGCTCTTTCCAAATTTTGCATGTCATGCTACGCTTTCTGGGCATGCAGCAGGTTGAGCTGCTCCTATGCTATAAATATTCCTCTTACATAACCAATTAATGAGCTAAAAAGCCAAAGAAAGCAACTATTTTTAGTATAATATTGCTAGTCATGCTTCTGCAGTGTTATTTTTCGCTTTTAAATAAAAGGACTTCTTCATTCTGCAGTTCTTTTCCATCAATGTGTGGGACTGTGCCAATTCAAGCAACATTTCTGTATAAAGAACCCTGATTAATGATCTAAAATTCCAAGCAAGCTTTATTGTCTCAGTGTTGCTGCTCAAACTGCTTGCAAAGTTTCTGCTTAAACCTTCAAGCAGTTCCTACATAATACCTAAAGTGTGTTTCAGGCTTCGGCTCTTTCAGCCTAAAAAGAATGAATGATTCAAAGAATTCTGAAGAAAAAATACAATGTCATGCAAAATCTGATGATTTTTCATTGAAAAATGTTTTTAAACAATTTCTTTTCTTAGCTTTGTTTCCTACTGGATATGGACTCGGCTTTTAAAACGTCTTCTGCCAACTAACCAAACTCAAGAACAATTACAAACTGGCCTATGGAGCCAATCCTCAATTTCTCCAATCTGGACTGACACGGTTTAATTCACACTGAAGTTTTAGTTCTTAATTTTATATCTTTTTTTACATCTCTATCTCCAAATTCTGTGTGAAAAGCAAATCAAGGCTGCGAATTATGAAGCTGCAGTAACTGAACTGCTTTCGTTGTTGATAGAGAGAAGACAGAGTGGTGAAGCAAAACAAGTCTGAAAATTCTGAAACCCAGAATGAAAAATCTAATGTTAGATGTTTCGAGTTCATGTAGTTCACTTAGATGTACAGCAGAACACTCCTCCTGAACGTATTGCACTTTTACCTTAAAAATTATCTGCTGGCAGCTGCAATTCCTGGGCCACTGGTTGACCACTAGTGGGGTCTTGTGGGGAAGTTCTGCCTCTCATTCCAGACTAGCTGGGGTACCACAGATCAAACCTGTGTCACACCTGAGCAACCCTTGGGGAGGCCTTGCTGTCTGACACTTCACATGATTGCAATTTCAGGGGTACCTACATGGGAGCACATTCTGCCCTGACTGGATGTGAACTGGTGCTTTTCCATAGCATGGACCTGTGGATGGAGAGGAGAAATAAGCTTCGGGTGACACCAGAGGCCCACTCTGGTCCCCAGAGTATGAGGGTCTGATTCCAGACCTTTTTATTTCACACCAAAAATGTAAAGGTGTTTCATGCCTCTGAGGGATGGACACTAACAGGAGAAAGGAGAGTACTCTCTCTAACCTACAAAAATGCACCACAGTTAGAGCACAGAACCCAATAAAACTAGCCTTACTTATGAGCATCATCTTGTTATTAATAATATCCACATGTACAAAGACACCACCAAAAAATGCTGTATTTTTTTTCCAAATTCATTTGTTTCTTCTCTGGGATAAAGAACCTTTTGAGTAAAGGTCTGCTTCTACAGAATGCTCTGGTCAGGGAGCCATTGTTGCCTTTTTACATTCAATAAATGATTCTCGGATTAAATGTGCACCTGTATCATTCCTAAATGTTTATCTACCACATGACTTTTGTTTTTATTAAACATTATCATACACAATCAAGTGAAGAGAATTCTTCTGCTTTTATTTACATGCAAGGCTGGATTTACATACAGGAGATTAAGTACAATGGGGGAAAAAAGAACAATGGATGATGACGGTGATGACAAGGGCAAAACAAGTGTTTGAAGCTGCAGAACATTTGAAAAGCAGGACCTCACCAAAGACAGCCTGCAGTTTGAAAAGGATCAAATGGCTCCTGTTAGGTTAAGGGTAACTTTCACACAAAGCAAGATGTGAGTGGCAGCGGATCGTGCTGTCTGGCTGTCAAGATTTATTGACAATAAAGGCAGCAAGCAAAATCATTTTCAGGGGAAATCCACCTCAGGATCTAGGAAATTCTTGGTGTGTCTGATGTGTGTTCCACATCAGAAGCACCAGAGATGAGGCAGTGTTTGAAGAATAGAGCAGTCCATACAATACTGAGGAAGGCGAGCAGCGGGACACTACGATAGCCCTGTCAAAACCAGAATTTTCCTGATAATACAAATCCCATCTGGCAAGGCCAGGCATGTACGCCCTCTCATCCTGCCATAACCAACTGAGGCCACAGCTCAAAGACTATCATGCCAGGCAATATGCAATTTTGTAATTAGTTCTGTGGAAAAACCCAACAATCAGAAATTCTCTGTCTTCTCAGCAGCAGTTGTTATTCTTTTCCCAGAGAAACTGGAGACAAATATCACTTTCAGCTATGTTAAATTCTTAAAAGAAGAAGTGAAGAAACTCCACAGAGTGCAATGAAAATGTTTTAAAAATGCAAATAAGGACTGACATACAACAGAGAAAACGGGAAAAGCTTTTTCCCAGGGAACATCAACTCCATTATTGAGTGTAATCCCAACACATTTAAAATAAACCTATTTCCTCAAACAATTCCTCTTCTTTAGGAAAGACCTGATAAAAACAGCTGTAGATCACAGTAGTTCTGTATTAGCAGTTGACTTCTCTATGTGATGAACCTAACTGCATTACTGAAATAATTTTAAAATGTATATTCTTCCCACAAAAACAGGGCAATAATAAAACCCCTGTGATAGGAGAAAAGCTTTGCATATCTGCCTTAATCTTGCCAAATTTAAACCTGCTGAACCTAGGTCTTCCACTTCAAAACACAAGGGACGTTTTTAAATCCATGATTAATAAGCAAATTATTTCTTCAAAAACTAATTTATATGACATTACTGCTTATACTGAGCTAAGATGACTACATGTTAAATTTTGCCAGCATGCTAAAAGTGATGTCAAGAAATAAAAAAAAAATACCATCATCATGTTCACTTAATGGATAAAACATGAAGTGAGCAGCAGCGGAGATAAGCACCCTGGAGGCCGTTTGGTTTGTCAGGATGTGCACATACAGTAATCCCTGACAGTCCTTCTTGGTAAAGAGAACGGGGTTTTTTTCCTAATGTGGAGCAAAGCTGTGGTGATTGCTGCTTACTAATGCATTAGACTTTTAACAGTGTAAACATGAAGGCAGTAATTCAGAGAACACTAAACTTGAAAGACGTAGCAGACGTGTAAAGCTAATTTGATTTACAGCGTAATCAGGAGCAGAAATCTGTTGCTTTCCCTTCCAATTTACATCTGAGCCCAGAAAAATCAGATTTCTGCTTTCCCACAAATCCAAGCAGATTCCACTCTCTCATCTTGTATGGATATAAGAAGAGCCAAATTTGACCCAGACCTCCTTTCAGGGAATCACTAATTTTGCTTCACAAGTTGTCTGCGTTACACTGCCATCAACACTGGCTTCCTTTGTTTACTTCAAGAGCATTTCCAATACAACAGGAACTTTCCAAACGAAAAGCAGAGGCTTTGTGGATTTGAGACTCCTAAAGACCGAAGGCAGGATGACAAACAAGGGGTGAGGTGGCAGGTAATAAAAAATCAAGAATGGTTACTGCTGGAAGGGACCACTGGATGTAATCTAGTCCAACCTTCCTGTGGTATAAGCAAGCTCTTGAAGAAAACAAAACAATACAAAACAGAACAAGTCATTTCAGTCACAGTACAGCCATAAGCAGTCAGATGATGCCAATTCAACAACAACTCTGATTGTTCTCTGGTTGTTGGCCAGTTCCAAGCTCAACAGCTCAGGACTCTTCCTCCTTTGCTACAAGAGGGGGTCTCCATTTGGAGTATTTTCTGGTGGGTTCAGGAGGTCACAGTCACTGCAGGTGATTTCTACATTTGCAGTTGTCCCCTACAGATGTGCAGGATCAGGTAGGGTGTGATGTGCAGGCTGGATGGAGAGAGGAAACACTTGGTGACAGTGGGTAACAGAGACAACCTCTTCTAGCAAAAGAGGAGGGGGCTGTGGCTAGCTGGCTTGAATCTAGCTGGCTGCTGTGAGGCCAAGCACACAGAAATGCCAGCTAGGGCCAAGACTGTAGCATTTTCCAGGAGGAAATATGAAAACCACTCATCCCTTTACCATGAGCCTAGACTCTTCCCAGCAGTGTGGAGAGAAAGGCACAGGTGGGATATACGGTGGCAATTTGCATCCAGCAAGCAGTGCCTCAAGCCTGCTGCCCAGGAGGGTCCTCATCCTGTTAGATATGGATTGATCAGAAGAGCTCGTTCCACTGAGCATGGACAACATGAAGCCAACACTGAGGAACACCTGAAGCTCCTGAAATACAAAACCCACTGCTTTTCTGATCTGTGGTAGAGCGTGTGCACTGTAGGAAGAAACTGCCTGGTGTTTCTGCTTCCCCCTTCATTGACCCAACACACCTTTGCCACTAGTAAATAGTCTGACTGCATGAATGTAAGCTTTCACGAGGCAGATAGCATGTACACATTCTCTCAAATATTGCTGAGATGGTTTACAGGGTCAGCTTTCAAAACTTCTATAGCAATACCTTGTGATCATTCTCAGTTAAAAAGCTTGCCCACCTTCTGTTGCACCTGATGCAAGAGGTACACATAAAGAGAAATAAAGAAAAGAAAAATGTACATCTGCACGTGTGCTGTGTGATTACACAGGTATTAACAGAAAACAGGATTAAGGCTGGAGGATTTTACCACAGCCATGCATACAATGTGGCATAGACATCTTCAAGAGAAAAACACCAGACAGTGAAGGCACTAAAATAGGAGACTGCAGAACAGAAAATGCAGATAGTTTTGTCTAATTCAGAAGCATCATCATGGAGGGCAATGAAACTGCTCCAAGGGGACTCTGAGGGGGACAGTGCTGGCACCACAGTCCCAGAGAAACACTACGGGTGTGTGGGACACAAAGGGATCTCCCGAGATACAAAAATCAAATTCATCCGTGTGCTCTCCATATGAAACAGAGATGTGGACCTTGGAGAAAGCTGCCAGGCAAGGACTCTCGGCCTCTGAAACAAGCTATTTATGGGTAATTGAGGAGATAGCATGAGAAATAACCATGGAGAGGATCTGTGATGAGGAGAGTCCCTGGCACAGCAATCAGAGGGAAGCATTAACTCCTGGGCATGCTTGCCAGATGAAGGACAAGCATTTGTGAAAAGGATCACATCCTTTGGCCAGAAAGGTTTAGTTTGTTATGTGGTGAGACAACATGACAGAATATTCAGGCAGCGCTTTTAAGACACCATGTGCCTAAATTGGAGCCAGAGCCTTGCTAAATGAAAGGCAGGAGCCCAGTGCCATGCCCACGAAGCTGTGATGGTGCTGTCAACCTCCCTGCCTCTCTGGGCCACCTGCAAAACATCTCTCTGGCCCACCAGGTATGTACCACCCACACCAGTAAGCTGTCAAGAGACCCAGGCCTCCACCTGGCTGTGGTGGGGCAACTCCTCTTGGGTTACCCCTCCTTCCCTCTTGCTTGCACTGCCTTGCAGTGCCATGGGATACATTCCCACCAGGGAGCCACATGCAGACTGCTCTGGAGCTGTGTGCAGCTCAGGGCTCAGAATGAACCAAGGGTGAGATGGCACAAAGGAGGAACAGGTATTCAAACCCAGAAGCGGGTACATCCTTTCACCTGTATCACATCAGCTACAGAGAAACCGTACCCTTGCACTGTCCAGAGCAGGTGGTGGGGCAAGGCCACAGAGACTGCTCTGGCAGGGAATGGTGGTGCTGGGGGTGGGCAGTGGGACTGCAGCAGGGAGAGGCAAGGCCAGGGAAGGGCATCCCCACTGCCTCCTTTCAGGAGGTGTTAGCAGGCAACCCTGGCAAAGGCCTGAGCTGCACTCTCAGCACAGCTGCCAGGGGGGCACAGCCATCCCAGGCAGCAGCCTCTTGTTCAGATGTACACACACACACACACACAGAGTTATGTGATTTTTAGAATACATGTTTCCCAGCCCGAGGAGAAATGAGATCTCCTGCACTGCAGTACATGTGGCATTTCGTTCATCAGTTTTTCCAAACGCAAGGCTTGTCATATAAACAAAATGAGTGTGTGTGTGTCATTCTACTGCTTCTGGATGCCCTGCAAGAGAAACACAGCAGAGCACACGCTATTTATCAAAGGCCTGATGGGGAGGAAGGTATATTTGTAGCATCCTCTAAATATACTCCATTTCTGCTACTTTCTCTGCTCTCAGTGACAGCCAACATCACTTGACAGAGACCAGAACATGTTCATTGTTTTCCCATCTCCACACTAGCTTTTTTCTAAAAAAATCCCCAAAACCACCATGGGTGAGATTTTCAAGAACACTTACTGTATTCAACCCCTCTCTGCTCACATTTGAGTCAGTGGGAATTGAGGCCAGTGCTGAACCTTTTAAAATTCTTACTATGTATTTACATTACTCTTTTACAGGTTTACTTTAAATAATAACCACGTATAACACACACTGTACATACACAAAGCACACTTTTCCTTTTCCTGGCATTGAACTTTACAGATAATGATCCTCCAAAACACTTGCCTTTGTAAGCCAAGCAAATGTCTGATACATGGGAATTGTCTGCATTTCATGAAGGAAGAAAGTGAAAAAAGGAACTGGACAGAAACCGCACTGTACTGTGGAAAAGGTGATCAGGAAATGAAACAGATGGTTCTGAAGGATATTGATGAATCTTTGGCTCTTTTAGAAAATGTAATGTTTTTGGTAAACACTTCTTGAAATAGCATGCATTAGGACTTTCAGTGAAATTATCTATTTCAACCACAGGTATCTGACACAGACATTAGTATGTTTCAGATTACATTAGTTCACTTAAGAGGAAGCTGTTAGAAGCACATCCATATTTGATAATAACTATGGAGCCAGTTTTATACATACCAGCTGGAGCACGGCAACTTGAATTAATAATGTACATTTCAAGCTTCAACTACAGCTGCAGGACTATCTGAAAAGAGACCCTACTTTCAGAGTGCTGTAGTCTGTCTTGCTGTTGTACACTATTTTTGAAAAAAAAAAAAAGGGAACCTTAGACACTAATTTCCCAAGTCCACTTCAAGCTGGACTGGTTTCTTATTAGCCAATGTAATTCCCTGAGAGCTCTTCCAATGGGAAACAATGATGCTGGGCAAATGGGCAATCACTACTGAGCCTCCAGATGAACCAGAGACTTTTGGGAGCTGCCTCTATCTCAGCCAGAGGAGCCAGGATATGTCAATACAGTATGTATATTGATGGGGACCCTGAATGAAAGCACAGCAAATTTTTGAAACTTCAAAACTTCCTGCAAACTGGAAATCTGTGGTTTCATCTAGTCCTGTCTTCAACCAAATACACATTTGGTACTTCAGCCAGGTAAAAAGAGTCTGTCTTGAGATGGGGATTTTTGTCGTACTCTTGAGGAATGACTTGAGATTTCTGGATTTTCTTCTGCCTGTGGACTTTAGATCTCATTCCTTAAAAGGCCAAGCTGATCACATCAATTGCAATTAACAGAACATTCACTGCCAAATAAGAAGTCAAAAACACCTGCAATTGCTTTGTCACAACATGTCAGTACACCTGCATCATTATTCAGAAATGGTAATGACTGTCATATCTGGCCATACTATCATTACCCAAATACACCCTTAAACATCCTGTGAAAAAATCCCACCAGCTACGTGTCTGCCCAGAAAATGACCAAAAGAAAGATGTACAGGTTTCAACCCCCTCAAGTTTCTTGACATACCTCATATATTTTTGAACACTCTCAAGTTCCTTTGACCTTCAGATGCCACATATTGATTGCTTGGTGAAGTTAAACCTGCTCCTCTCAGCATCCTGTGCCCGCGCTCATCCCTGGCAGAACTTCTATCATCTCCTGTCATCAGCTACATGAGCAACTCTCAAAAGTAAGCCTTCTCCACTATTTTGCAGCTTATCTCTACATTAGTATTAACTGAATGCTAACATAGATAAGGTACTTATTCACTGAGATTTCTTAAAACAAGCTCTGAAAGGATCATTTCCCCTCTCTCTCTGCTGAAGTGCTGCTAATGCTGCTAATTCAGACTAGATGATTTTACCCTTGCTTGAATCCAGCACAAGTCTCTGTACTTTTGCAGAGGGATTAAAACAGGTTTAAAATTATGTTTTAAAAACCTTCTCACAACTCTGCTCAGGAAAGGGTGAATTTTATCAACTTTTTTTTTTTTTTTTAGTGCTTGTTTATGTGTATAATCACAGGTTTCAGTCTTGTCAAGGTTGCTAGATAGCCTTTGACATTCGATATTTTGTGACAACACTACAGGAGTTAATATATATTGCACAAACAGACACTCTCTCAATCTTTTTCTCCAAAGGTAGTTTTGATGAGGCTGGACTTACATCTTATTAATTACAAATAAACAGTGTGTTTCCTCCTTTGGAATTTTTTCCTCTTTGCTTCTCTTTGAAACTAGATGCTTCTTTTTTTTTTTTTTTTTTTTTTTTTTTTTTTTTTTTTTTTTTTTTTTTTTTTTTTTTTTTTTTTTTTTTTTTTTTTTTCCTATTTATGAAACCTTTTACAGAAAATGATTACTTCATGTATGGGTCTTTGGTGGCACACTGAGTTTCAACAGATACTGTTTTAATTAGGCTGCTTGGTTCTATTTCCTTTTTAAATGGCTGTGGCAAGAACCTTGTGTTGTGATCTGCTGAACGGGAGGAAATGTCTGCTGAGGATTCTTCCCTTCTGGAAGTAGTGTATTAATGAGATACTTTCTTAATAAGAGCTTCATGTCAAGTCCTGTAATCACAACACGAGAAACACCCAAACTAGCACAAACATTCTTTAATTCCAGAAGTCACTATTTCTGCATTATGTTTGAATATCATTCCAAAAGGAATAGAATCTTAGGAGTGATTTGGGATAAGAGGGTGTTTTTGTAGCACAGTGAGAGAGACATACAGTTAGTCAAACCTACTATTTTATACCAGTTGGGTTCCTATCTATAAAGGCTAGTCTTTCCTTAGGAAAAAAATGCAAACCTGTTAGATATCAGAATACAGTGCCTTGGAATAATGGAGCAATTCACTACAGGACTGCAAAATTGTTACCTGATTATTCCTCACTTTGCCATAACCAATGCTGAGAAATTAACTGGTGCCTGACTTTATAAAATAATTCCAGTTTAACATCTGTGAACCCATTATTAAGTCTTTCCAAGCAGAGAAGGAAGTGTGTTATTCAACACTTCTGACACAGTGGTGCAATATGATCACACCATCTCCATCCACACTGTGAAATGAGAAGCCTAAAACTTTAATTAAAACAAAACCCAGTCATATACCTCATCATACTACTGTAGCTAGAAGATAAAATCCTCCTGGGAGATCAAGAGACTGATCTACAAACTATTAACACAAGTTCCCCTTTGTGTTCACCAACCAATTGTATTAACACTCCTTATGGAATTAAAAAGAAGTGAAGATTAGACAAGACAGAAAGGCATACCTGTCTTTCTGGACCTCCATGCCATTATTTCCAAAGCAAAAAGAGCATGGTAACAGAAATATGTCATATTAGTGTTATAATCAGCATTGGATTAGGTTATTGTATATAAAGATTATATATTTTAATAGGTGCTAGCATACCCACAATAGGTAAAGAAAAAATTGCATTAATTTACCTCAGTATGTCATGAATGGGAGAAGAAAACTCCATTTTTATAACCCGATTCCATAAGGGTCATCTACTTGAATCTAATCAAAACTGTCTCTATAATACTTTTTCCCTCTTGACAGCTTACAGCTTTTCAAAATATTTACCATTTTGGCTAGCATGGTTGACATTTGGCTTTACCTGATACGTTGTTTCAGTTAAATCCCTTAAGCCATCTTTAAGCCACGAACAAAAGTGAGTAAATACAGTTTAGTACTGTTTTCTGAACAGGGAGAAAGCCCTTGAAACACTGGCAAACACAGTGAGCAGTTTTATTGGTGACAGTGAGTGCTCCTAACTTGAAGAAACTACTGTGAAAGAGGTTTAGAGAGCACACTGAGGAGCAGAATACAGTGTTTCCCAAAGTGTATGGATATCCACATACAAATATTGAATGTCTGATACAGTAAAGAAAACTTACTTAAGTATAGGGAATGGTATCCACAAACCCACATGTAAAATACGTTTCTCATCTCTACAGAAGAGGTGAGCAAGTCAATCAGCTGCAGAACAAAAACTTATTTTCTTCAAACCAAGTATTGCCTGTCAGTCTCACATCTCTCTGCAGCCACCAAGGTTCATTTGAAAAATCTGGTTTGTGCATGAGGCATTATAGATCAAATTTGCCAGTGGTACAGCATCTCCTTTATTTATTCTTTACTGAATAAAATAACTACTGAAATGACCTAGAAGTTCCCTTTCTCTCACTCAAGCAAACTGGATTTCTTGGGAGTAATGGGCTTGATTCTCTTTATCACCAAACCATGCCTCTCCTCCTTCATCCTGACAGTGAATTGCTTTACAGTGAGGGCAATGGGTTTTAAATTGCAATTTCTACACTAATTTTAGGGCTTCTTTATAATGGAGATAAAAAGCAAGATAAAGGTGCCTTATCATAAATAAAAATAAGGCCACATATAGTTTATATTGATCCACCTACTTCTCACGTTTGGGGTTTTTTCTGCACATCGTGCTTAGGAAAATTATTTCAAGGATCATTATTTTTAAAGTCTGAGCCAGGAAATTTAAAAATTAGACCATCAAAGTATGCAGGGTCTGGTGGGCTTTGGTTTCAAGGCTTCAACAGAAGAACATCAGGTCAATGCCTATAGACGAGTATTTAGTTTTCCAATTTTGGAACAAATTGGCCTGGCCTTCAAAAATGTTAATACTCTGCTGCCAGTATGGATGTGGATCCACCACCCTGCACAGCCTTTTCTCCAGCCTCATGGACAGTGATGTACAAACCCCATGAGTGAAGCTGGCTCTCTCCAGCTTCCCCAGGCAGGGCTAGAGGAGCTGGCACTGAACTGTAACACCAGAACACTGACAAGGCACCAGTGCATTCCCTGCGCCAGTGAGGACAGAAATGGCCACCCCAGTCAGGCAGGGTCAGCCAGCAATGCAGTAATTGGATTTTTGTTTGTTTTAATCTTCCCTGCTAGTCTGTCCTTGTTCTTTATCCAAAACACCTGCATTGTGGGTTTACTTCAAGGCTTTCTCAGTAAATTATCAATAAATCAGTCACTCAGGGCAACTTCTCTGTAAATTTTATTGTTTTCATTGTCACTTTTTTTTAGGGAAAAAATGACGCATTAAAAAAGAGAATGTGTCATCAAATACACGCAATGCAAAATTCAACACAGAGACTTTTGACTATGAGAACACATAGATGGGAAACAGTCAATTAAGGGTTTAACAATGATACAGAGTCTAATTCTGCAGGATATAGTAGATTTCTGATGGGAATACTTCACAAATGAAAAAACTTTTCCATTTAAATTAAATTAAATTTCCAATTAAGTCATAGAGAGCTGTACTCCAGCAGGAAAAGCTACTAAAAATCATATATTCTTGGCCATGAATTAAACATTTAGTATAGTTCAGTCAACAGTGACCCAAGACAGAAGGACAAAAAATACTTTCTGGGTTCCCCCACTTCTATTTTAAACCATTTGTTTTATAATTAGATGTTTCTTACATCAGTTTAAGCAAGACTTTCTTCATTATATAGAGTTGTATCTATAAAGTTTACTTCAGAAAACAAATCTGGTAGTCAAGCTACTTGTGTCATAGAGTTTGATACACTCGTAAATATTTAAGGTATTTTATGCAATATGCCCATCAAGTGACAGGCCAAAATAGCTCCTAAGACTTAACCATGAATTAAAAATGTGAAAATAATGGATTTTCTGGGTTGGTAGCTGAAGTGAAAATTGTAAGAAAAATGTTCTCATATGAGCTTAGTATTTTTGGTTTGTTTATTTCCTTCGAAAAGGAAAGAAGGAATACTAAAATAATTACAGCACATCCATCAAAACAATTTATTTGATTTGAATCCAGATGTTTTGATGTTATGATAATTTTATCCTTTGAAATAGTAAGAAACTATGGAAAAATTTTAAATGAGGGAGTTCTCTCACATTAAAAATCTGAAACATTTGACTTTGAAATTTTGGAACTAACTATTTCAACATTTCTATTTTTTTTTTTTTTAATTCTCTCCAGCTAAAGCAGTTAGTTGTCTCTACACTAACTGCTCTGAAGAATCAGAAACAGAAAAATAACCTAGTTCTATCAGTAATATGTCAAGCTTTTTTTAAAAAATAACCATTGAGGCTCATAAGAAGTTTACTTTTCCCTTCAATGGAGTCAGGACTTCTCCTTTTGTCTTTATCTACAGAATAAAGATATTGTGCTTCTCTTAGAAAGGGCTGTGAGCAAACCTGGTACTCTGAATTTTTAAGCTACACTGATAATAGATTTTATGCATTATGCACTTGCCTATGAGCTATTATTTTTTTGAAATGTAGTTCCAGTAGTCAGCTGTGTGAATCATATGGGAGGCAAAAAATTCATGTTATCCAAGGAAAAACAAATCCCTACAAACATCTTGCAGAGGCAATGATGCTTACAAGATAACTAACATCGTAAGAACAAGCATATCCTACATGGAGAGGGATGTTGGAGCTGAGTCCTCTGGTATTTCTGTGTGGATCTCCACCAGGAAGCAGGGCTGTCTACTTCATCCCAAAATGTATTGTAATTGCAGGAATGTGGGGTGGTAGGGTGGAGAAGCAGAAGTGCATCAAATGTCCCACTTTTCCCTTCCTAGGCCTGGGCAACTCTTGCAAAGCTGCTACTCAGATCAGCAAGGACTGGGCATGGTTTCCTCTCCAAATTCCTGACAGAACACATTTCTCAACCATTCAGGTTTTGAGGTGTTGAGTACAGGGCATCTTTTTCCCTTATCTTGCCTGACAGACCGTAAGTTACCCGACAGCAGGAGGTGACACCTATAATACATCTTTAAATCTTTTCTCTGCCTCAGTGGGAAGACCATATCTCCTCTATTTTCACATCAAGTCATCTAGAAGGAGCAAAGATTTTGCTGCCTCAAGTGCTTTGAAATGCCATGCATGGATCCAAATGAAGTATCAGACCTTTGTTTTGATAGGGAATATATGTAAAATTATTTGCCAACACAAAAGTAAATTCTCTTACGTAACAAGGAACAGGCATAAGAAGCTGGAGCAGGCAGCATTTCTGAGAAGATGCCTGTTAAGAAAATTTTGTCACTTTGAAGTGTGATTACTTGAAGTATTATTACAGTGTGATTTCACAGGGTAATTAGTATCATACGTCCCTCTTCTATTAAAGCACCCTCTGTAACATATGCTGAAGTCATAAGCCGTAAATCACAGTGTCCCATTTACGATTTACTGTGTCAGCAAACTTCAGTGACATAATGCTACAGAGCAACATTTCTGTGTATTTATTACTGTAATCACGATACTAAAGTGCGAAGACACCTTGCTAAAACCTATAACCTCTCGTAAATGGGGCTTTTTTGAGAAGAAAAAATCCACTAAGTGAGTAATATACAATTCACAGCTACAGACTCAGTGACTACTGTTCAAAACTACAGTAATTATTTAGGTATGCAACATGCTTGGCACAGCAGCAATAGAAAACAGACACAGAAAGTGAGGGATTTATTTGACTAACTCTAGACATCTGCATGTAAGCTAACTGCTCCACACTCCCTTGCTGGTTGATGGAGAGGGTTACATGCTTTTAAGGATTGATCTTATTCTAAATGGGTATTTGGGAAGGTCAGATTAATTGCACCTAAAAATAGCCCATTTATTTCAACTGAGTGCAGCTAGAGCCTTGAGTCATTAGTTAACTTCTGTATGAGAAATATCTAATAGTAGGTCCACCCAGAAGACAAGAAATGGTCGAAATAAATAGTCAGAGAAGACAATTTTTAAATGTAACTTCAGTAAAAAATCCAGACCTTCCTCACTTCTCTGGTAACTTCATTATGCTCTTGCCGTCCTCACAACTATACTTCTCAAGAAAACAAGCACACTACATGGAAACCTGCATGTGATATAGACAAGAAGTCCAAAAAATCCTTTTTATATTCCAGCAGCAATAATATCTGGGGTTCTTTACATGAGACAAAGTAAATTCCTGAAGAAAGTCAAGCTTAAAGAAAAATATGGGCAACTTCAGTGGTTCAGGGCTGCATTCTAATACAAGGGCTAATGGGAAGAATGTATGCAGATGAAAAGGGTAAAATTGCCCATGCCCAAGCATCTTGGAAAGTTCAGAAAAATAAAGCAAACTAGGAGTTTTTAAATGGTAAGAGATGCTATTTATTGCAGTATGAGGCCCTGCTGTCATTCACCAGGAAGGTGGCTGCCGTGGCAGCACACAGCCAGTGGTACCCAAGGTAAGCCATGCACATGGGCAGTATGCTTTGCCCATCACTGGATAAAGGGCTGTGTCCTCCTGCCTACCTACTCTGTGTTTGTACCATTCCAGTTCCTCACTGGAATCCACTGTATAGCCCTCTTTCTCCTTTTATGTTTCCTTTAAAGTAAACAACTACTTGTGGACAGGAACTCCTGATGACTCTCCCATCCTGCCCATGGCCATATTCTTATTCGAACCATCAATTCTTACTATGACCATGTCTGTGATACATAAGCATATTCTTCTACTGAGGAACATTCCATACTTACAGATTTACTCCTTCAGATAGCTTCCATAACTTTGAGATATTCTTTGTTTATAAGCAAGCTATAGTTTACCTGCATTCTCTCATTTTCTCATGATCTTATGTTTCTTTCAGTTAAATGCAACACTTAAAGGTCAAAAGCGAAAGAGGAAGAGTTGAATTGCAGAAAATAAAGTGAGAATCCTTATCTTAAATGAAGAGTTACACAATCTGTTGAACCCTTTTCTGTTTGTGGAAGCAAAAGCAGATTGCTTCTCTCAATAAAGAACAGCAAATTTTGCATATTCTTTCACGAACTGTACAGGCTCTCACTATATTCTGGGGCCAAGTTTCACTGGTTTCAGTGATGCAGGATAAGGCATCAAAAATTAAATCGAAAAAGAAGCAGGGCTGAAATCTGTTTAAATTTAGTGTTGCCTAGATCAAAAGAAAACAAGGCATAAAATATTGGTGTGGAAACAATCCAGTATGAACAGACGATTAGTCTATGATTGTAGGGAGACAATAAATGTTTCATTCAGTAGGCTTTTAGCACAGAAGTTTCAGTATCAATAACTTATGTCTTCTCTTTATTCTGTTTTCATTTGCACTGCAATTTTTGGCCAATTTTTCATTATGCTATGAAGCATTCTTGGTCGTTTTCTGTCTTGATTTGCAACAGCATTGCCTCATTAACAAATTACTGTAAGAGATGGTGTATTCAGAAAGGAGGATTTTATCATCCTTTTATAATCTTCCCACTCTTTCTCGCTATTATCAAAATATTGAGGAAATGGAGTATTAAACTGCCTGGCATTTACAAACTTCATGCTCATATATGGAAATGAAATAATCGAGGAAGGAAAAATAAGCTTCCAAAGTGTTTATCAATTCATTATATTAATGCCATCTGTCCCAGAGCTATGATATGATGTCAGACTTCTTCCTTCCTTCCTTCTTCGCTAAGGCATAGTTCATTTACACGAACTGCTGCTTAAGATACTTGCTGGAACACTTAACAGCTCCCTCATTTGTTTGGTGGTTTTATAGGCCTCTTGTGCTGGAGCAGAGGTACAACAGCTTGCAATGCAGGGAAAGAAAAGAGAAAACTACCCCGCTGCGCAGATTTAGTCAATTTTCACTGGCTCTTGCACAGAAAACAAATTGCAACCCCTCACAAAGAGTTCTCTCTCTACACTGGCAGCCCTAACAAATGCAGACAAAAATGAGTAAATCAGGCAACTTCACATCAGGAGGAAAAAAATGGCTACTGCTCCAACAGCTGCTATCATAATTAAGAACAGATTTCATCACTAAACTCTTGCTGGTTGTATCTGCAGCAAAACAAATACACAGATGTGGCACATTTGCATACTGAAAAATGTGTGCCATGTAACTGAAACAAATTTGCTTTTTCAGCTCTTAAATATTCACTTTTTAATATGAAACAATGGGGGTGGTTTGCATAATAATCCTCTGTCTTTGCTCATCAAACTCATTCAATCAGTATATGAAATATAATGCAACACTGATACCTAATAAGTCCACATTTCAGTCATGCAATCCAATACCAAAATTTTTCATTATGTCCAATAAGATACGATTTTGAATTGCTTTCTGAACTGTCCTTGGGCACTTCTATTTGTAAATGACATGCTTTAAATGCAAGATAAAAAAGGGGGGAATATGAGAATTACTTCTTTAAATCATGACAAGCACAAAATTTATTGCCCCTTCATTTATCCACCCATTTTAAAAGGTCACCTAGCATCATTTAGTGGAGAAGAAATGCAACCCTCTCAAAGTAAGAATGGCATAGCATCATGTCCTGTGAAAGCAGGGTGAGATTATTAATGCAGCAGTGACTGGACCCCCACAGCTGTAGCCTGTCCCTTGGAAGCTGCAGTATTTTGACAGACTCTCTTAAACACAATGGCTTTCTAGATTGTCTTCTCCTCACTCCAAAGTCACACCCTTCCTAGCTATGCCTATTTCATAGCTCAATAACCTCACTGCTTTTATGCAAATTGTCACAGCAGGTTTTTTTGGAATTGTTTCCTGTCTGTAAATCTGTGATAATTAAAGAAAGAATGTGATTATCAAGGTCTATAGATTATTTAAAGAGCAAATCAGCAGATCTGCCAATAATTTGAAGAACAGTTTTGCCTTAGATGTATTTTAAGCTGTTCTGTCATGCCACTATGCCTTCCCTAGTGAATACATTTGTTCAATTTAAATCCCTCTGTAGAATTAATTTGTTTATTTTAAGTATTGTGCAGAACTAGATGATTAAGTTGGAGCACAGCTTTTTTCAGACAGATGCACATCTGATCAAAGAAGCCTGAATACAGCTCTTACTGAAGGTACTCAAACTGACGTGTCCTCAGTCCTCCTCCTCTGGTACTCATTTCAGAAGCTGATTCGCTGTGTACTGCAGGAGCTTGGATTTAAAATCTGCACATTTTAGTGATACTCACCTTTAAGTGGAGGGGTTGGGACTTGTGTTCCTGCAGATACCTGCACGCACATCTTTGCACGCTTACAAGAAAAGGTCATTGCTTGAGAACCACTTTCTAGACAGTGGACACCATCGTAAGGCAAACAACTAAACAACAGCATCGGGAATGCTGTTTCACAGAAGTACATAACTATCTGCAAGTGGTAAATGGCAAGATTTTAACAGCAAACCAGGACATAAAGAATTCAAATGAAATCTCTATTAAAAATGAGGGGGGTTACACAGCCAGGAAAGCCAAGTAGTGCTAATATGTATATGCTTTTTTCCCCACGTAAAGCTTGTCTGTGTTTTGCTGGAAGGGCCACCAGATAATACAAGAAACTCCATTTAACCTCCCAGCTGCCTCTACCACTCTCATCCAGTGTGGCAGCACCGAGGAGATGACTTGTGCAGCACCAGTGACATAAGATGAGCACTTTCTATTGCTGTTCTTGGAAATACAGAGAGGTGGCCATGCTTTTCACAGGCAGTGAGAGACAACCACGAGAAGTTAACAGTACCAGAAACCAAGGTCTCCTGAACCAGCACAGCAACTGTGTCCTCTGGCACAGGACTACATGATCCTGCACTAGCCAATCCTTTTTTTTTCCTTGTTTTACTTGTCCCTTCATCAAGGGAGGTGAGAGGTGCCACACTGTACAGGTAGTGTTACATTTGAAGACATCTGTGATGCCAATACTAGACCTTACACATTGATGAACTGTCACTTAAAGTAAGATGCACAAGCAGATGATTCTGTATCTGCAACTTCACATGCATAGAAAAAAGAGGCCAAATTAGGACTTCTGCAATCAAGGCTGAATCTGTTCCACAAAGAAAATTCTTAGGCATATTAGAAAAAGCCCTGTGTTTGAATCGTGAAATACTTCTGCAATGAAATTTGCTGGCCTGATGTCTTGAAAAACACAGTTTTCCAGATCTGTGCATTACTCTATTGTTTTTTCTTTCATAACAGTATTTTCATCTTGAAGAATAGCTCTTAAAAGCAGGTTCTTAAAAGGAAAAGGGTAAAGAAAAATTTAGAGGTTAAAAAGGTTAAGGGTGTTTCCCATTGTACTGGCAAACAACATACAGTAATATGTACAAAAATACTGTATTTTGGGGAGAAAATACTACCAGAAGGACCTGCTGTATGAATCACCTATATTTTTGTGTATCTCTTAGCTCTAGATGTGCAGTGCATGTGATGTAAGAGTATCAGCAAGAAGCCTATTTTTGTGCACATCTGGATTCTGTTTTGGTTGTCAAGTCCTCATTCCTGTTTGTCTGGCAGATGTTGTGTGTACATTTTTAAGATGAGTTTGCAGAGGTTTCCAAGGGAACTCAGGGTCATGGTTTCTTTTTTTGTTTTTATCTAGTCTGTGGTTCACCACTTTATCACTAAGGTAGTATCAGTCAGCTCTTCAAGAATTTTGCAAAGTTCTTTTTTTTATTGTTTTCCTTTTTTAGCCAGTTAAAGATAAAAGAAGTAGCAAGCAATCAGCAAGTGTAGCAAAGGCAATATAATTACTGAATTTGTTTTCCTTTATGTATTTAAAATTAATAATTTCTTAGGAACCAGTAATCTCTGCAAAGCTATCTCCTCCTTCCACTTCAGTACAGTATTATTTGTTGCATTAGAGCAAACAAGACTCAGCAAAAAAAAAATGGTGGGTTGGTTTTAATATCAGAAATCAGACAACTGAGATTATCTCCAGGATTCTTGTGTAAGTATTCCCTAATGCATGCTGCATCAACAGCAGTCTGGGAGTTGCTTTGTTTTTGAAGGACACAAGCTTTGGGATTTGGGATATGTACAGTATAGATGTATCATTTCAATGCTCTTTGCATGAAAGTCAGTGAAAGATTAGCTCAAATGTAGTTTTATTAAACTTACTTACAAACTAAAATTCTCATGTTCTTAAAAATATGTCTACACTGTTCATCAGAGCCAAGCTTGCTTTGTCTGCATGCAAAGAATTAAAGACCAGGGTGGAGGCATGGGCTAGTCTAATCTGAACATTTTCATCAAGCCTCATAATTTATATGCATTTCGAAATCTGAAACAAATATTTGATTGCAAGTTATTGGGTTGGAGGTAGCCTTCAGTAGCCAGGTATTGTTGTTATAATGGAAAAATGGTAGCATTAGTTTAATGTATTATAATAGCACAGGGTAATGATCCTTAGCTCAGTAGTACTGAAATACCTTGATAACAGCAGTTGAAGTCAATGGGAGCATTGCAAGTGCATATAAAAGTGCAGTCTGCAGACCATTAGGCATAATTTCATCACATCTTTATTGGAATAAAAATTGCACTTAAGCTTCCACTGTTGTGTTGGCAATTTAGAAACACTCTATTTGTGTACCTGAATTTTACAAAGACCCTCTGTTAAACCAGCTATTAACCTATCGTTAGGGTGCAAGGACACTAGGAACTTAGTTGCATCTAGTAAGAGACCAGCAAGTAAGGAGGTAAATGTCCAGTGTTGGTGGCATGAGACCAATTTATACCTGTAGAGGCCTTGGTTCCTGTTACATACAAATGAAACATGCCTATCTTCTGTGTTGATCTAGATACAGCATTTTCAGTATCAGCACTGACACCCTGACAGAGCAGAGACTTTTGCAGAGATCTGCTTCCCCTTGAACAATTCCACAGATCATTAGAAGTCTTGCCTGCTTAATAGGGAAGAAATGAGATCTACAAAGAGCCCCTTTGCAAACCACATCTCTAAGGGTACACTACATGCTTACTCAGGTACTCATGTTTTTGCACAGGGTTTAAAAACAGATACAGCTCTGCTAAGAAAAGTCACAAAATCTCCAAGCTAGTCACATAACAGTTTATCACTGCCTCAACTGCATAGGGAACATGGCACCTGGTTGCTAACAGCAGAGGTTGCAGACACCCCTGAGAATTCCCAGCTGGGCACTGAGATGCATCCTGTCTCATCTCTGAGGGCAGGCTGTGGCTGCCACCAGACAGCCCTGTGTGCCTTCCTCTCCACAGAAACCAGTGTATGTGTTGATGGGCTGATGCAGCCCTTCAACCAGCTCTTGCCCTCCAAAACCAACACGAGCTCTAAAGCTTGTTACCCCTTTCCTGATGTTTCATTGGAAAGAAACACTTCTCTTACTGGAAATAAAAAAAGTCAGAGAAAAACTTTAAGTAATTTACTGTTTTTCTGAAGCCTAGGGGGAAATAATGGCTGCTAATTTACTATCTGACTTCTGTGAGAGGCAGCAAATAAAACACCATCCTGAAAGGTCTTAATAAAAAAAATGTGGCTTCAAAGAAAAAAATTCTTAACAAAATGCTGTGCATTACCAAATGCCAAGAAGCCAAAGGAAATTCCTCTAGAAAACATCCTCATGCCAATGTCAAACGTCATTGCAAGCCAAAATAGAAGAAAATAGGTGAAAGTAAAAGAAACAGGCTTAGCTTTGTGTGGTCTCTGGAGGAAGAAGATAATTGTCAACATCTTTATCATCTGGACACCAGCTATTTCAACTATGCAAAAAGACAGGGTCCAGTGACCCCAGACTGAAATAGAGCACAAGGCCATTATGCTTGTCCCCATTATTCAGTGGAACTATTTTCCACTGATATCTTTCAGTAACACAGTTGGGATGTTTAACACCTTCTGCCTTGAGTCTCAGCCAAATGATGCCAGCGGCTTGGAGTCACCGGTGCCTGGGCAACAATGCCACCTGTAGCACTGCCAGCCTTGCTGACTTGCTGTGAGAAGTGACCTACCTCCAGTGAGCCTGACATTAGCTCAGGAACAATTACATGCTGTGTGCAATGGGTCAATTTTATTTAGGGAAAAAAACCACCCAGCAAACTCACACCACAACTCTTTCTGGCTGGTCTTGTGAGAGTCAAAACAAATCCATCAGGAGAGGGTTGTCCAAGCTCCTGAGCTTAGTGCTGATTAATGCTAGTGCAATTCTCTCACCCATGTACGAGAACAAAATCAACAAAACACTATCAGAGTGCTGCACCTCCAGAAAGTTGCAAGTAGACTTGGTTACATAGGGAGGCATCAGTTTCTTTTCACATTCACAGTATGTCATACCAGTGAGGAAAAAATTGTAATTAGCATGATCATTTGGTTTAGCACAGCCTACTCACTGCAAATGTCTTCATTTATTTCCTCCCCATGTAAGGCCTCTGGCTCACACTGGTGGTTCCCCTCCTGTCTTACCCTGCACAGCTGCTCTATTCCTTTCCACTGATCTCACACATGCACCCCAGCCAATCAGCCAAATTCCTTCAATGTCCTGCACTTTTCTGGGACAGAAGTGTCCTTTCAGCTCCAAAGAGTGTCCTTCATTATCATTAAAGGAAATGCAGCGACTCCTAACTATCTTCTGCCCCTCTGGAGCCCTTTTGTCAGCCTGCCTTCTCCAGCGAGTGGAGTACAAGACAAATGCCTCCTGTAACAGCCAGGCTGTGCTTTCACAGCTTCACCTTCTCCATCCCCTCCTCCTTACCTCACTCTTTCTCCCAAGAGTGGTCTTTGCTCACCCTATTAAGACTTCCTCCTCCCAAACACCATCTATGTTTTTCTATTTGGGTACTTCTCTCAGCCTTGTCGCTATCTCCTTTCTTCAGGTGCGATAGGTTAATTTACTTTCCAGGCTTCTGTTAACCTTTCCTCTGCCTTTCCAGGGCTGATAGGCTCTATCACAGGATACTTCTTGCTGCGTGCTTGTACAGCACCTTGCATAATGAATCCCAACCTCAGGCTTTTCAAAAACATTATGAAGAAGCTTCTTGTCTAACCCAACAGAAAACCACCCTGCTGTACATTTGCTAAAGAATAAGCAGGAAGGAAGAATATACAAAGCTGATCTGTTCTCACAGCTCTTTGCACCATCCTGCAGGTTCCCTCTATTCTGTGCATTTAACCCTCAGCTGTAATCATGCACCTCAAAAGCCTACCTGAATCAGGACAATCTAATTTTTAATCTCAGTGTATCACGGTTTAATCAGAAAAATTTTGTGTGTGCCTATTACTTGTTATTTAATCTGTGAAATCCAGCCTATAAAACCTGTTGGTGTAAAGATAAGCACTTTATTTAATATCCAATTAAATGTGGTCACCAGAGAAATCACAGCTTATGCAACTTTATCAGAAAAAGATTAATCTATTTCAGGCTTAACCCAAAATGCCATAAAAGAACTCATGAATTTAGATAGGAATCCACTTATTAGCCAAAGACATTTTCCTATTGAGGAAGAGCAGTCTAAATTGCTGTCTATATTTATACTTGGTTCAATCAAATTTCTGTACTCAGTAGCTGTCATTGATTTTCAGGACAATTATCAAACAAAAATGATGAACAAACTGCAGGAACATTATAGAGTCTTTTTCAACTCCACAGTAATCATTAGAAAACGCACAGCCTGCTCATTGGTAATGCTTTAATGGCTCACAGGGTGACATCATCAAATTAAGAAGATAGTCACACCCAAAAGGCAGAAGATTTTTTTTTCTTAGCATTACAATTTACCATTTTAAATTCAATTCTATTTCATTTGGTGTTTTAAAACACACAAGGCTGCACTAAAAGTTGCTTTTTTAATATTGTGTGATCAGGCTCAAACCCATGATTTCAGAATAAGGAGACAAATAGTTGAACTTATTTCTTTAAATTAAGAAGACTCTCTTTCCTGTCTAGAAACTGATATTCCTCAGTTCATTAGCTGAGTTTCCCACAGGGCCAACAAAGGCACATTCCATTTCTATATTGTTTGATTTGTCTAGCTGACTTATTTTAAAAGTAATCTATATTAAGATTATTAAGTAATAGCCATGTGGTTTCATCTTTCCATATTAATTATAATCTTCAGTAAGATATGTATTCCACAGTACAGAAAACTTGTTCACAAAACAAAACAAAGGTGTATCAGTGTAGTTAGTTGCTGGGGCACAGCAATTTTGATTTTTGCCTACTAGGTCAACCTGAAGCAAAAGGTTCAAGTGCAATGGCTAAAAATCAGTATTAAACAATGATGTTTAATGGCTTACTTAAAACTAATTCAGTGATCCAGCCCCGCTCCACAGAGTGCAGAAATACCTGTCTGTAGTCAATGCATAAAATGTATCGTATAGAAAAGCTACAGGAGGGTAACTCACACCTGGCTACAGTGCATTTGCCAAAATGTATCTTCCCCTCCATGCTGTAAATTCTTTTGTGGTACTCTACAGATAAGGAGTTCATTTGCAAAGTTTGGCATGGATGTCAATTTTGTATAAAATTTGGAAAAAAAAAAAAAAAAAGGTATAATTATTTACGTGGACAGAATCTTCCAGTCACTGAATGGCAAACCCTAAGCTTCTCAGAAGAGACAGGGGATGTCCATTACTGGCTTTGGCCCTTGCTCTGAATACACAAAAATTCAATATGAAGAAAACAACAGCTTTATTTTGAGAGACAGGCTCATGGATGAGAAGATGGGAGTGGGAAATGTGATCCAGTCCATTTCAAGAGGAATTCATTAGGCCTGCATTTGGGTTTATTTTAGAACAAGACAAGAACCTCGCTTGGGCACCACACCCAAGAACCCAAGAAGATGTGGAATGCTTCCTATCCTGTGCCAATCTCACGGGCCCCCAGATGCCAGCAGCAGCTCCTGGAGAGACAGATCTCTGTCCCAGCTCCTGTGTGGCCCCTGCACTGGCCCTCCCTGCCCAAGCTCACTCAGCTACAAAGGCTTTGCTCTGCACAGCTCTGCCAAGAAGCGGCAGCAGAAGGATTTGCTTCTCTGTGGACCTTCAAAGATTTGTGGCAGGTACTTTTTAGCTGAACTTCCTCTGTGGCAGCTCTTCATCCCGTGCTCTTTATATAGCAGCAATTAGCATATCTGAGAAATCCCCATTCGGCATGTTTTATGGTCTCTTCTCTGTATTGAGATAGTTCTGTAAGTTATGAGCACAGATACGCCGTAATTCCTAATGTACAACTGTCAGGAAATCACTCATGTAGATTTATTCACTGAACAGTTGGTGAGGAAACTGATTCTGAACAGGGAGCTAGAAACTTTAATTACATGACAGAAAAAAAAATTACTGAAGCACCTCAGACTGGTCAAGAAGCTCCTTTGATGCTCTAAAGACATGACCTGAAATTAATAGATTAATGCAGCATAGTGTTGCTGAATTCAAATGCTAGCTTCTGCCCCAATTTTTATTCTGTATTACTATTGCTGACTTTTTTCAAAATAATAATGATGTCAAAAAACAACCACAAGTGTTACATCTGTACTTCTGGAACAAAACAAAGGAAGATTGAAGACAAAAGACTGTCTTCCCTCAAGCAATATCTTCTTGACCAAAGGAAGTTCATATAATGTAGAAAAGAAATATTCCTCCCTGTCAAACCCTGGTCTTGCTACCACTGAATGCAATGGCAAAACTCCTATTAATTTCTAGTGGAGGATGTGCAGTGAATAACTCAGATGGAAGTGGTAAACCATAAGTGACATAATCACTCAGGAACTGTCTCTGCCTCAAATGACCTAAATGACAGGAAGAAATACAGTGAGAAGCATTAATTTGAGTTTAGTAAGAAGCCTTTAGTTATGTTTCTGTGTTAACTTCCATCTCCAGCACGAAGTTATGGAAGAGTTTCATGTGTAACTCTGTATGGGGTCAGCTGTGGCACAGACATCAGAACACAGAACTGGGGTTCAGTCTTTGCACTTTTGCTCTCAGCTTTGACACCAACTCACCCTGACTGTGCTTACTCTGGACCTGTGGCCAGCCATGACTCTGTCCAGCCTTGGTCTGGGAATGGAGTAAGGTGCACGATCCAGGTGTGCCATCCTGTCCTCTTCCAGCCTCTCATATAATTTTCCATCTGATCTCTCCACTGGGACCACCACCAAACGGGGTCAAGGGAAGCAGGCTTGTTCTGGCAGCAGCACCATCACAGAAGGTGTTGCCAGCTGCCTTCACCTCGGCTGATCCCTTTTGTTACCAGATTCAAAATATGATTTTTAGAGATGTCATAGTGCTTATGAAGAGCTTTGAAACTCCTGAATTCAACGGATTACAGTAGTAGAAAACACAGATTTTTTGTTTGTTTGTTTGTTCATTGGTAAGAATGCAGCTGGGTATTACCAAAAGCCATATTCCCTATGAGTAGGGGTGGTGGGAAAAAAGGACCTGCAGTGTTTCTGCTCTGCATAGAGGCTGTTCACAGATACCTGGACACCCTGTTTGAGCAAGAGGTTTTGCCTCTTCCACCTCCCACAGAAGCTGTGTGTACCCACAAACCCAGATTTGTGCCTTTTGCAGTACCACTTATGGGGGCAAAATGGGTAACGCATTTTCCTTCCAAGACAGTGACAGCACATCTGCAAAGGCAGTGATGCCCCATTGTCTAAATTTTTCTTCTAATGGGAGAGGACAAGCTTCCTTAGAAATAAACACAACCATGAAGTCTGATTCTTTCCCAGGGGTGTAGTCTGGACATAGGTCCATTCCCACCTTAGAGCAGAGACTGCGTGGGAAGGAAGGCTATCCTAAGGCTTCCCCGTGGGAACAAACACACTACAGAAAAACAGTAAAGTTTTGGGCCCTGCTCAGCCATCTAAGCCACTGAAAGATCTTGCATGCAGACTTTATCATAAATTATGATTGCTGCTTATGGTATTTTTCAAACTGTCTCACATTGCACTTGATCCTCCCATGAGGACAAAAAATTTAGACCATGACTAACTCCTTTTCGGTGAGTTTCACAAAGCATAATTTCTTTTCTATTCAGTTTCCCACATAATTCTTTTCTCGGATTCCTTCACTGTTATGGAGCTCGGTTCATTTTAATGTCCTCTCTATCTATGTATTTATAACTCTTCCTGCATGCTAAACATTAGTGATTTGGTGTTCAAAAAATTTGATGTTTGGATAAGAAAGACAGTTGATTATCTGCTAATGGCATTTTTCCAACTGTCCTTCTCACACTGCACTTGCTCCTTCAGCCCATGCCTTTTTTCTAGACAGCATACTTCTGCTCTGGTCTGCTACTTCTGTGAAATCAGAAATTACCCAGCTAATATGTTTTATTGTATCAGATGTCTCTGATAATATGCTTTCTTATATTAGATGTCCCTGAGATTGTAATTAAAATCAGAAAAGGCCTCTTGAAAAATATTGCAGAACTGCCAAATCATGGTCATTTAATACACTTTGTAATTAATATTTGGTTTGATTGTATTTGTGATCAATAATCTTGCAGCTGTCTCCCCCCTTTTCTACTTCAAGTCTCAAAGCTTCAGCAGTCACATTAAGTTGTACTTGCCTCTGTATTTGACTGCAGTTGTACAATAAATGCAAAATTTGATTAGCAATAGATTATGCTGCTGGTATTTGAATACTAATAATCTCTAGCATGTGCAAGAAAAAATCACCTTCAATATCTCATTTTAAAGAAGTTACAAAGCAGAGAGTCTTCCATCCCATCTCTCCTTAAACATCTGCTAGTGATAAGAGCTAACAAAAAATGCTCTTGGTTTCCCTTTCTTTCAACCTATATAAGCTTCCCTTACAGCCATCTGCAGTAAATGCAGAGGAGTATGAATAGCAGTTTTTGGTTCTGAGAGAAAATGCTGGTTCTCAGTATTCCTGACCTTGTGGCTCGCTGGTTTGAATAATTTTTGTATATTTATCTTCTGAATAAAACGTGGTGAAAAGCGATTTCACATCATGCATCCATTTCTCAGAGAAACATGCTGATGGGAAGGGAAGAAAGTGGGAAATGGATGAGGGAATTTTGGAAAGGAAATACTTATCCCAAACCATGTAAGGAGCAACCTCAGCCTTTCTGGCATGCTGGTTTTGACCCATGAAATAAAAAAGGTACCATATTTCAGAACATGCGACTGTTGTATATAAAATACAATTAAGAGATTTGGAACGACATGAATATATAATGTACACATTTCTTTACAGATGCATTTTTCTCCAGACAGTCCGGTGCCTGCTTTAATTTGGAAGCTATCCATTTTCATACAAAGTTAAGCAAGAGTGACAGGAAATCAGATACTTACCTTATGTATCTTTTCTGAACTTGAAAAAAACCCCCACCCTCCTGTTAATTACTTTTCTAGGAAGCTATTTTGTGATACCACAGGGATAGATCTTCCATATTCAGAAGTGCTACAGAAATGAAAACTTTACAACACACAGCGTGAATAAAGTATGTAGCATGCAGATATTTAAAAGTATATTTGTCTTAATTTATTGTTATGTGAATGTGACCAATAATAAAGACTTCATCTGCTTCTGGTCTGGCTGGATGAATTGACAGCTGTTGGAGATCTGACCTCTTTAACCTTATACATCAAGCGACACACATACACTATTTATTTAGCTGGAATTAACAGTGATCTGTGAAGCTCACTGTATTTTCCTTTAGTTCTCTTGCTCATCAGTCATAACTGACCCCTGTGAGTATGTTCAGTGGTAGGACTTTCATGTCATTCTGATTGATGAAAGACTGGGAAACTACAGAAAAAAGAAGTTAAATAACTTTCATGGTTTGTTTTTATTTAATTTAAAATATCCTAAACCACCTTTACATCCACCATGATCCCTTATAGACTGCTGTGAAGATGAAGAGTAGACAGAAATGATCTGCCTTGCTGTAATTACTGGAAAGGAGAATGTGAGCTGGGACTAATGTAAGTACCCTGCAGAAGCAGCACGCGCTTGGAGTCCCCACCTGACTGCGCAGACACAGCGCTCCAGTGTTGTGCAATGGGAGGTCTGGGAAATAGAGTCCATCCAAATATTTCACTCATAATCTGAACTCCACAGGAAGCCCACCCTTGCTCTCTGTCTGTACCTCAACCCTCTCTTTTGTTTAAGAAGCCGTGAAGCAGAAGGGGAGAAGATGCTCAGCCAAAACTTCACATGGAGGACAGTTTCTTGTGTTGGAGGGAGCACCGTGCTCCAGCATGCAGCTCCTGCAACCACATCCAGAAAGGTTGCTTTCTCCAGCTGCTGAACACCTTACAGGCCTGGGAGCAATCCATGCTAATGGGGCCGAAGGTGGAAAAGCGATAGCAATACCGTGCATCTTTTCAGGCACATTTTACAAAGAACATCTATTAGACTACCTTGTTTCTGGTCAGGAGGACTTTTATTACAGGCAGTTATCATCATAAGCACTACAATGGATTAAAAAAAATCAGCCAAAATGTGCAATTAAAATCTGGGGTTTGTAATTCCAGAAATCTTATTTCCTTCATCAATAACTTTAGTGCTTACCACAGGGAACTAAAGAAGCAATTAAACAGGGCTGTGGACATTTTTATGCATGCACTCTTGTATCAGCTCCAGAGCTGATTCATAAACCAAGCCATCCACTCAGGGGGGTTAAAAACTAAAAGGCAGGACAAGTTTCTCACAATTAATCATATTCTTACATCCACTGAGCTTTCCTTACTCCAAAAGTGGCTACTTTTCCAACTTTTCAAAAGATGGAAAGACCAGTTTTATCAAAGGGAGGATTTGACTTATGATAGACCTGAATGAACTGCTCAAGTACGTTTTCAGTAATTAGAAAAAAACAACTTCAGGGAAAACTTGCAAAAAAACCAGGTGCAAACATTAAGGAATATCCTGCAAATCATAAGTTTATATCTAATTTCAAGATATTTTTCTCTGATCATAGTCATCCTACCAATGAAAAACAATGAGGAACAAGTGATTCACCATAGCAATAAACACACACCACATACCATATAGCAATAAATCCATACAGAAAACTTCAGAGGCTATTATTCTATCAAATCCTTTCTTTTCAAAAATCTATAGATAAGTAAATATATTGACAATTGATTCAAAAGAGAAAGAAACTTGTTCCACTGAAGGTAGAAATAGTAAAAGTAGGGAGTTCTAAAAATAAAGGAAAGGTGTCTAAATAGCATTTCCCTTCTACAAGAGCTGTCATGGAAGAATAACAGAGAGATTAGGCCCACTGTGTTCACTGAAGTTGCCCTCAGACACAGTTGTTGTGTGCCTTGGAGACTGCAAAATGTGAGAAAGGCAAAGGCTTGTGTCACGATTTGAAAACTATACCAAAAAACCCCAACTCTTCCCATTGTGGTCTCCACTGTGTTTGTTAAGAGCATTTCCAATACCACTCTATTTAATACACTCTTTCTTTGCAGTCCTACTCTGTTGAACTCTGCTACATAAACACAGGCAGCAACACACAGCCCTCCCACAGACACACTTGAAGGTCCTGAATAACTCACCACTAGCAGGGATCTCTGCACCACACTGCTCTTGTTGTGCAGTTCTTCCTGTTTAATGTGGGAAAACATTCTTTATTTGTGGGGAAGGTCAGTGCTACCATTACAGGGATGAATTGATCTGTGTCTTCTAAATGCAGCATGAACATCTGGGAAAGAAAACATCTACAACTGCCTCATACTTACAAGTACTCAAGTGCTGTGATTGCTAACTGGCTTCTCAAGCACTGCAATTCTTCAGTGAAGTCAATAAATGGCAGAGGAGTATCAACACATTTAATTCTGCGCTTACGTCTCCAGCCTCTTCGGGCACATCCTGAAACGCTGCCGGAAGAAGTCTGGACCCTTTCGCTAATGCATTCAATCTCTCCCTCCCTTTCTGTCTAAAAGCATCTTTGACTGAGCTTTTATTTCCATTTCTGCCTTTCTGGGCCAGAATTGAACACCCTGGGAAGTAGAGAAGGAAAACCTGCAATCTACTCTTAGTCTTGCAACACTCCAACATGCTCCATTGCAGCCAGGGGATGTGGCGTTGTACCTCCAAGGAAAAACACTTACTCAGATCCCCTCTAAACCCTTTTCCTTCTTCATGAGATACTGTTTCTCCTCTACAGTCCCACAGACACAGGTATGTGGTATTTCCAGAGGAAACATGAACTGATAATAACTATGTTCCCTATGTAGTTTTCACTAGACCTTCTGTTCTCAAATGAAATGTAGCAGTACATGAACTTGCATCTTAAATTTTAAACTGGAATGGAACTATTTATTATACATGCACCTTCTTCAAAGAGACTTATTTTGATCAAATTATCAACATTGAGGCCAAATTGTGAAGTTTTTTCCAGACAGGGGAGAGAGCTGTGGGGTGGTTTTGCTTCCCATTAATATGTGGGCATAGAGCTGACAGGCAAAAAAAAAAAGATTGCAGATTCAAAGGACACTTACTAGCGTCTGTGCCAGATGCTGATAGCTATATATAGCCACTCAAAGGAGAGTGACTGCAGAAAGTATCTTACCCAGGCAAACAGGAATTTGCCTGAATAAGATCAGGGCAAAAATAAAGTAATAAAAAAACCCCGACCCAAACTCAACCTTTAATCTATGGCGCATTACTTCTGCTGCAGAAGAAGTTGTGTAAGTATTCTGTGAAGTGAATAAGAAAGAATATGTCCTCATGATGACCTTACCTACATTTCACATAAATGTGTTTCCAAATTTAACAAAACCAAATCTTCCTTTTTACCATTAGACTCATAATCATTCTTGAATACAACCTCTATTTCTTTGGTCCATAACCCTTAAGAGAAGTAAGCAAAGGACAATAGATAAGGTTTCTTCAATGTAGTAAAAAAGCAGCATGCAGCCTATGAGATGAAATTCAAAAACAGAACTTGGATATAAAGAACATTATTTGCCACCCTAGGTTTTTCTTATTGTTTCATTTGGAACATTTCAGAAAAGAGACACACTTGATTTCCCTGCCTCTTTTCCTCTATACCTTGGTATCAATTTTTTCTTCCCTTTTATCCAATACAGTGGGTTTTTACCTGCAGCAATATAGTTTCTAAGTAGTTCAAAATGTGAAATACCAGTACTTGAGATGACGAACTATCATTTCTACAGAGCAGTATGATAATTTTGGAATGATCAGGAGGTTGGGTATGGATTCTAATTAACACTGATGAACCTGGCTACTAAAGATTAAATTCCCAAATGAGTAAATGCTACCTTTCTACACACAGGTCTATCCAAATTATTCTCATTAAAACAATTTAAAAAATTTATAAGCTTCAGTCTGTGTCAAGGTATTGAAGGCTTTCCAAAACGGATTAAAAATATAAAATGAGGCATTGAACTGCATTAAAAAGCAACCTTTTTCATGTATTGAAAAGTAATGCTCTATAATTTGTATTCAAGAGATCTTATTTCCAGTGAATAATAATTGTACTGCAGCCAAATCTGTGCCCCGTTTCCCTGAAAACCTCCTGGGATGTACAGGAGAAGGTTTTGTGTACTGCTGATGAGACACGCACCCTTTATGTGACACTGCTTCTTATTCTCCACTCCTTACAGAGAAGCTTAACTTTGCTTCATTATGTGTTTATTTTTCCACTGATGGTTCTTTCAAACTGGTAAACACAAATGGAAGTGCATAGGTATCATAGAATGGTTTGGGTTTGAAGGGACGTTAAAGATACTCTAACTTCAATCCCAGTACCGTGGGCAGAGACATCTTCCAGGAGATCCCATTGCTCAAAGGCCCATCCAGCCTGGCCTTGAACATCTCCAGAGATGGGGCATCCACAGCTTCTCTGGGCAACCATCTCTAGTGTTTGACCACCCTCAGAGTAAAGAATTTCTTCCTGATATCTAATCTAAACATACCCTCTTTCAGCTTCAAGTCACTACCTCTTGTCCTATCACTAAGAAGTCCCGCTCCTGCATTCTTGCAGGCTCCCTTTAGGTCCTGGTGCCATAAGGTCTCACTGGAATCTTCTCCAGGCTGAACAACCCCAACTCTCCCAGCCTGTCTTCACAGGAGAGATGCTCCAGCCCTCTGATCAGCTCAGTGTCCCTCCTCTGGACAATCCAGCAGGTCCACATCCTTCTTGGTCTGGGAGCCCCAGAACTGGTATTAGACAAATTGATAAGACTCTGGCAAGGAGAAATACCAACTCCTGAGCAAGGAGGGATAACCTCAGTAACAATACAGGCTGAGTGCAAACTGGCTGGACATGAGCTGTTCAGCGAAGGACCCAGGGTTCTGGTGGACAGCAAGCTGACCAGGAGCCAGGAAGGTTTCACAGTGCTGCCTACACAAACCCTAAAGCACAGTGACTGCCCTCCCTAGCCCATCTCAGCCAGGCACCTCCTGTTTTAGCAGACATAGAGCTTCATTTCACTATCAGCACTTCAGATACCCTACCTCAAGCCCTCTGCCCCTCTCCTTTCCTGGCTGCTCTTAAGCAGCCTTCTGCCACTCTCATTTCTGTTTCCGTGTAGCCTCCAGACACTGCTGTAACCTACTTGTCAGCCTGTTTTCCCTCACAGTCACCCTATATGACATCTCTACTCTTCCCACAGCCACTGGGGATACTAGGTCTGTCCTGGCCAACACCTTTAGCCTCACTCTGAACAATAGAGGCTTCATTTAGCCCGCAAACATTCACAGGACCACAGCTTTTGTGCTGCAAGCAGCTTAAAACTTCTGGCCCTAAGAGGGGATGGCAAACACTTGATGTAAAGGAGAAAATTTATGAGTTTAATAGCAGGGTTTTTTAAAAAGGATGGGAATCCTTACACAACTCTACTAGAAGACTTACAATACAAATAATAGGAATGGAAAAACATTTTGAAATTAAAAGAAGTCCTACTGAAAATCAAAGGGAGGGTGGATTAGGCAACAGTGAATTAAAAAACCTTTCAGTCTTGGTCAATGCTTCTCCCTGTAGCAATATCAGTGGGTTACAAGTTTCAGCTTGTGCCACTTGGGATGGAAAAAGTTAGAACAAAGAAAATATCAGGATAAATGAAAAATAGCTGGTCCGTTGTCTTTCACTGATTTTTCAGATTTAAACATTGTCTTTCATTAGCTCCAGTTTCAAACCCTAACACCTATAGTACCTACTATTTTTCTTCTTAGAAATTTGTCCATTTTTTGTAATGATCTTTTTTAAACCATCAGATGCTGCTTTTGGTCCACTTCCTTCAACTTCAATTGAATGTTTATATTCTGTTATCAAACACTGTTACGTTAAAACTGCATCACATAAAATCTGTGAGAAATTGGGGAATACTGCAGTAGGTAACCTGCCGTCCACTCTCTCCTACTATAGTCTACATTGCTATCAGTACCTAAACAAGTTAGTTTAAAGTGATCTCAGATGTGTCTCCTCATCTAGAAACTGCAGTGTAAACCTATGCTTATGCAGCAGCATGGATTATACATAACAAATTAAATCTTCCTTTCTGGAGGTAGATGAATTTGGAATGCAAATGGTAAATTCTGAATTTCAGACAAACAAATGATTGCCTATCAGAACTCCTTCCCATACTAGTCCTTAGAGTATTGCATACATGTAAAGGGGGGAAATTTAAAAGAGTCAGACAATTGCCACAGGCATCTTTAATTCTAACAACACGTCCCACTTGCAGATAGAAGCACGAGTCTGAAAGAGGTAATAATAGCTAAATGGATATTACAATCTGCCGTTACCTGATCTCTCTCTGCACAATTACAGCAGTTTGTGAAAGCTGAATTTGCTTATAAGATCTGGCTTAAAACAACCCCTTTTCAGGAACAACACATCACCTTCATGTTGTTTGGGACTGATGGAACTTTCACTTAGAGAAAATTCACAGAAATAATTGCTTCCAGAGAGATTTCTTTCCCAAATCAAACCCAAAGGGAATACAAGAGTCAACTCCATTTCTGAAAAGCAGGCATTAAGAGGCCAGAGAACTCCACCAAAAATTAGATTTTTCCTCTCCTTTAACAACGCCAAAATCAAAATTTTAAGACTTAAAATGTCTCAAGACACATCACAGCTGTTAAAAAAAGAGTAAACAATCCTTGCCTCTTCTCTGTAAAAGTCTCAGTGATTCAGTCAAATAGAGTCATATAGTCCTATAAATACTATAAATTGTTGAAGTCATAGGAGATCTATTAATTTGCACAAGAGAATGATGTGACTGTCTTTGTATTGTCATACAGGCCTTTGAATAACCCTCGAAAAAACAAAAATCACCTTTTATTCTGCCAAAACTGATCAATTCCTTCCCATCAAAGAAGACCAAATAGTCAAAAAACCAGACAATTACAGTCGAAGTGGTAAAGCAAAGTGTCCTCCTGGCATAAAAGGAATGTGGAATAAATGAATATACAGTAAGTCCAAGCAGACATAGTTTGTATCTACTGCTGATAAATAAATGTTGTCTAAAAGCTCTTTCAGACACACTCTCATACTTGTAGCCAAGTGTATGGGGTCAACCCACTACAACAGGTTTGCACAGGTGGAAATTCTATAAGAAGGAAACCTAAGTCTTCTCAGAAATTGTCTTGAAACACAAACAGATATTATTAACTAAAAGGAGAGTCTCGTTGCTGTACTGTCATCCATTCCACAGATTTCCTATTGTGTAAATAATTTATTTAGATTGTAAAGCTACTTTGACATTGAGGATGGCAGAACTATTTCTGGTCACATGCACTTCATTTAAGCTTTGCCAAAGAGAAAGAAATCAATGAAATATGAACAGTAAGAAGCAATACACCTGCCTAGAAAAAAAACCATCCAGGTTTTATAGATGAGCACTTAGGAAACAGTCAGTGAAACAATATATACTACTAGAAAATGTGCCATTGTAGGAAATGTTTTAGTCCTGAAGACGATGAGCATTTTGCTGTTGAGGTATCTTTAAATTACTGTGAGGCTGCTATTTGCAATATACTATATCAATGTTACCAAAAAAATCAACATGCAAATAAATATGTCAAAAATATATAAAGAGGCAGGTGCAGTAAGACATCGTCCATCCATCCAACTGTGGGGGAATGTCATAAGAAATATAAAACCCACTTACTTCTTCTTGCTTAGGAATGCTGAACTTGGTGATCTTTGACTTGGTCCTGGCCGAATCAGACTTGCTGGAAGGCACTCCCCGATATGACTTGGTCGTCTCTGCAGGTAACTTCAGCTTTGGAGACTCATCAGGAGCCTGGTCTTGACCATCCATTGGCCTTACATAAGCTGTTGGCTTCTGCTGACCCAGACTGGGCTTTGAAGCCAGAGAGGGTGGGAAGTTTTGGACGCAGTGCCCCCCACCGTGCTTTGCTGGCCTCTCTTGGACTTGAGTTCCTCCTTCTGAGCTACAACTGAGCTTTGCTGGCTGCTGGACTCTACTGATGTTGTCTCCTAATGTGGTCCTCAGCGAGCTTTGCTGGGCGGTATTGGAGGAGGAGGAGGATGAGGATGAGGAGGAGGAAGAAGAGGAGGTGGAGGAGGAGGAGGAAGAGGAGGAAGAGGAGGAGGTGGGACTCGATGCATAGCGTTTCAGTTTCTCCGAACTGGATTTTTGGTTTGCCAGTTTGAGGTCACCCTTGTGTGACTCCAGTGACCGGTGTCCGTGTTTGCTTGCTCTCTGCTGGCCATCTGAAGTGGCATTATGCCCAGCCTTCTGCCAGCCCATCGTGGTGCTCTTGCTCTGCTGGGCAGCTAGGGATGCTGGTGTGGAAGAAGTAGTGCTGGAAATAGGAGGGGGAAGAGGTGGTGGCCTTGAGTCTGCGATAAGAAGTTCATCAGTCTTGGGGAGAGATGTCTGAGGAACCCCAGGTTTTGGAACCCCAACAAGATGGCTCTGGTTTGACCGGTCAGTTAACAAGTCTTTCATTTCATCGTAGTTGCCCAGCGTATTCTGGATGCGATTGGAAAGCTCATCCCCCTTGTTAGTCTGCAAAACAAAAATCGAGTGTTCTGCTGAAGTCAACATAAGAAAAACAAAATTCCCTGCATGCTTCTGCTGAAATCCTTACTAAAGTAAGACTGCCTTATTCAGCAGCGGCGTTGAGGGATGAAATCAAAAATCCTTATTGTCTCTGAAGACACTTGTCAACATCTTAAATCTACCCTGAACTGGAAAAGCTATAAAGGGCCTTAGAGTATATAAAAAAAGAAATCTATCACTGATATCACGCTGTAGTTAAAGTATATTACCTGGAAACTGGAAAATTTATTATTGCAACTGCACAGAATGGTTTGGATTAAATCTGACCATGATAAAACTTTCCTGTAGCCCAAAGCAAGCTCTGCTTCAGTCATGAATGAAAACATTGCATTCCCAATTTCTTCCTCTGCCTGCCTAAGTTTTCATAACCATCTGGGAAGCCACACAACATCCCATGTAAGCACTGAATGAATTTGTCAGTTTAAGCCAGCCAAATGCTCTGAGGTGACTTGAAAACAGCTTGTGGGAAATAGGCAAAGTACAGATTATGTCCCTTTTTTGAAAATGCTCTGACAGGGTGCTCATTCCAGGGCACTCTCCTCTTGTTAAAAAAAAAAAAAAAAAAAAGGTGAACAGAACCCTCGCCAAATTCTTCACATTTCTCAGTGCTTGCTGTGCATAGCAGGGGAATACAGCCACCCTTCCTCCCCTTTAAGATTAATTACTGTCTTAAAAATGATCCATTTACTTCCTGACTGAAAAGGCAGAAGCTTCACAAAGAAATAAAACATACTGGAAAAGATTGAAAATTCTTGCTTTAAAAAGCCACTGTAAGCAAAAGGGTGTATCATTAGCATTTTTACAGCAGAGATTTTTTTGAACCCTGCCAAGACTCAGGCATGTGATGTCCTTTGCTTTACGTTTTCAGAGGAAGACAGTAATGAGGCAGTGGAGTTCTCCTTTCTCTCTTCCAGACATGGAGTCTGAATGGGAAAACTCCTATTGGTTTCAGAAAGCTAAGCTTTCATCTCAAGAATCTCTGTTTTAGAGAAAAACAGAAAAAAGGAGAAAGAAGGGAGTAAAGGAAGTGGAGAAGACCCTCTTAAAGTTACATTTAAAAACACGAAAGATGTAGCAACCACACCAGCTACTCTGGAAAGCTGGGGTATGTAAGGGAAGGCATTCAAGAGAAACTCCCCAGGTTCGAATCTTTTTGTTTACGGTTTCCTAGCAGAAAACCTGAACCCAGGCAAAAATGCACAGTAAATGAGTGTTGTGATTGCCACATGCAAACTTTTAGAAGTCTACAGTGGAAGCATTCTTACGTCTAACTGTAGAAGCAGTCTTGTTCTGCTTCAAACTTTTCCCCTCAAATTCCAAGGACACTACCTTGTACCTGTAAAATGCATTTCACCTGGCATGTTTTTTGTTACTATGCTAACAGAGCTAAATATATATATATATATCAGTAATATATACTGAAGGGGGGTAGGAAGGGAAGAACATGAAAGTCTTTCATCTGAAACGCTGCATTGGAAACTTGGAGTAAGATGGCTCAAGACTCAACCTCTACAGCCTGATCTTCCCTCTGCACATGAGGCTGTTACTGATAATAACAAAGATAACAACCTGCTATGGAAAAAATTTTGAAGCATTGACTCACAGATAACAAGCTGCTTTAAAAAAGGGTGTTCCTTCACTTAAGAGGAATCAAATCAATGTCCTAAAGAAGAGGAAACTATTAGTGAGGCTAATGACATAGCAAGCATCGCATACATCTGAAAAGAAAGAAGGCTGGAGATACACTCACACGTCACCTGAAGTCAGTGAAATAACTTCTACACTTGAGCATCTCCTTGAGCAGCAGAACTGTGTTTTGGAACGCACAGAAAATTTTCCTTTTACCCAGTGCATCTCTTTATGCTTCACTGGATCCTCCACCTTGTGTAGCTACCTTGTAGAGAAGTATTTTTTCAGATTCTCCCTATGGCAAGAAATCTGCTGTTGGGCCTGTACCTAATTATTATTCAGCCAGAGTGTATATCAGGTTTCTTTCCTTGCCAGGATCATGGCAACAACGACCACCAAATGGAATGGGGCCCCTGGCACCCACAAGTCTGCCACAGAGTGGACATCTTGTCAGGACAGCTCTCCACCTGTCTGCCTCTAGCTCCATGGACGTAAACAAATTTGTGTGCAGGTTTTGTCCCTAAGATGTCCAGCTTCCCTAAAAGGATGTCTGCGTTTTCTGATGGCTGCTCTGTGGATGGAAAGGAAATAAAAGCCTAATTGCAGGTTATCTATAGACCATCAATAGCTCAGAGAAGTCATCGGGTTGTCTTCTACATGGATGTGATGTGCAGGCACATAGACATCTTGTATTGAGAGATCCCAGATAAAACAACCACAAGAATAACTGCAGCAAACTGGTATCATGGCATATGCTGACAACTGGTCTGTGCTGTTTCTTCCTTCAGGATGCACTGGGGACAGCTTTGGGTGAGATTTTCTGTTGAGCTGATCTCATACAGGAGAGTGCACCTACATCCTCTTGGGAACATGACGGGATCTGAGGTAATTGGTTATGAGCTTTAGTTTGTCCTATTATCTTCTCTGAAATATTGCTGGCCTTATTTAAGCATTCCCACTGGGAAAACATAGTCACAAAATGCAGACGTAGGAAAAACATTCTGGGCAAACATGTCTAACTTATGGTGCTCTGGTATTCTTCTGCAATGCAAGAAAAATCCAAGCATTTGAAGATGGCAACGTACAACACTTCTAAAAATAAATCTGATGGCTGCATGGAAGGCCATTGGAATTTTTTTTTTTATTCACTGAAAATACTTACATAGTTAATGGGGCAAGATATTCTGTCCAGAAAATATCCAGAACTAATTTCCTACTTTTTCACTCCTCTGTAAAAGAGATTTTATGCAAAAGGTACTGGATTTCCTGTAATCTTTCATAGAGGGTTGCTATGGATACTTTGAACAGGATAAGGGGCAACCTGAAGAGTCAGGATTTTTGAGAAAATTCAATGTTACAGTAGTAGTGATACATGTCAAGGTGAGAGAGGACATAAGATTTAAGAGATTTCCAGTCTGCCTTTGATTTTCAGATATGGTCTTCCAAATGGCATATCCTTTGGCTTTAGCTTGTGTTTTTCAAGCCGTGCAGAGGAATACTGAATTTAATCAGAGTTTGCAGAGAATGTCTGGTACAACTTCATTCCCCTCTGGAAACCCCTAAAAGGTGAACATGATCTTTAAAGGGAGGACAAGTGGGTTTCCTCTTTTGCTTTTGCAGAAAGGTTTCCTCTTTTGCAGTTAGGCTCTCTCCACAGCTCTTTCCCCCCACAGTGAAGGTTCACAAATGCTTGGATGAGTTCAGAGAGCCCAATGGTCCGTTGCCAGGGTATACAGGACATTCAGAGTACGCCACTGATAAAAGTTTTGATATCCAATACTATCAGAATGACTGATCACCCCAAGCAACTCTGTCACATCAAGATAGCTGTGAGTTATACTGCTGTCCTGGGCTTTTCCTTTCCCCATGTTTCCTTGACAAAGTTAGCTGTAGGATATATTTCTGCAGCACCTTCTTTACACATTTGTTCAAAATAGGGACACAATGTTTAAAGGTAAGAAGCAGGAAAGGAGCCATTATTCTGGTTGCCTCATAGGATTATCCACTCAGTATCCGCTCTGCTTCTAGAGACAGCAATGATTTTTCATCCATTCCTATTAAAGCTGGTGGAATTATGCTGTGGTTGCACAGAGGTGCCTTCTGACATCTTAACTCAGAAACTAGTGGTGTGTCCACGGCACATCACATCTGTGTCATAACAATAACATAACAATTCTGTGATTGGCACAGAATTAATAATTGAAGTGATACGACTTTCGTAAGTGATTTGAGTTTCAGCATTACCAACTTAAGGCACCACAGACAAAACAGTACTGGGGACCCAGCAGAAGGCCAGGTCCTTTTTGTGTGTGGTCTATTTGACCGCACCAAACGGAAAATCATTAAGTCTCCACTGCAGCACAGCCCCCAAGAAATGCCAAGACACAGCTGACTTATGCTTTCCAGACTTTCTTCCCTGGATTAGCCCTTGACTGGTCTCATGGTAGACATTTTCAAGTAGGTCATTGAGGAGTTCAAGACATCTGGCATGGCTTCTAAATGCCTTTGTAATGAATCTGAAATCCAGGCAGCTGGAGGTCAGCTTCGAGGCAGACAGAGCTGTGTTCCTTCAAGAGACATGGTTTCAAAGTGGTAGATCTTTCTTTTTTATTAGGGACTAAATACAAGCAACAATCTGGAAGAAGAGCAAGCTAAAAGCTGACCCTGGAGCACAAGAATTAGAACTCAAGCACAGAAGTCAAAGCAGAATCCAGGTGCCAAGTCCCAAACAGGTCTCCTGGAAAGAGACACTAAAGCACCCTAAGCATCAAGGGCAAGTGTTGCTGCATGGAGGGAAAGGCTTCACAATGTGGCAGCTGTTAGAGCAACTTGGACATTTCTGGAAATGCACAGCAGAAAATACACGATGATGGTTTGATACATACAGGCAGTCATTGGTTAAATTGAGGGAGAGGAGCAGCCCCCATGGGACACTGCTCTCTGGTCCTGTTCACCATTTCCAAGCTTCTGTAGAGTGTAGAAGGCCCTGCTTGACCTTCTAACAGGGAGTGAGGACAGACGTGTGCCTCATCAAACTGCTGTTACCATGAGGAACACAGGGAGCTGAGACTCCTAAGCTACTTCTGCCTTTGGTGGAGGAAAAACATGTAGAGCAGACAAATTTTCTTATTACCTTGGTATTTCTTATAGGGAAAAAAAGGATATTTCAGTACATTAACCTTGGCCAAGGCACAATGTTTACAGTATTGCCTGACCTTCAGACACTAGTCTTACACAATTATTTTCTTGTAAGTGTTGCAGAAACAGGATACCTTCACCTTCACCTCCTAGTTTTAATTCCATCTCAAATATTGCTCAATATTTGCAGTTTATTTCACTCTTGTGTGCTGCTGAACACTAGAAGAAGCTTTAAACACATACATAAATATAAATATATATAAAATCCAACTCTCAGTGATTCACGCCCGTCCTCCGTGAATTTTGGGAAGCTAGAACTCGTGGGAGGGTGATGAAACCTGGGAAGTGCCTTCTGAAGGCTGCATTTTTGCACTGTGGAAAAAATAAATAAACAAAGGTTCTTCCAGCTGGGAAGCACCTACCTTGTACGGTTCACTGAAGAGGGAATAGCTCGTGTTAAAGGCGCCATTGTCCTGCTGGGCCTCCTGATTCCTCCTCTCCCATTCTTTCCTTCGCAGCACGTTTCTATCTGGCTCATAGACACTGGGGTTAGAGGAAAAAAAAAAAAATAAAGAGAAAAAAATAGGTTTTTAAGAGTTAAAAATTAGAGGGCAACATATGAGCCAGTGTGCATTTAAAGGTTAAGAACTCTGTTTTGCAGACAGATGGCAAAAATAAGCACAAACATGAATCAGATGAATGCCAGTTCAAGTAGGCTGGGGAAGTTCAGGGCTCTGGGAATGCTAGCTCTTTCTTCACACAGCAAATAGATAATTTAATTCTTACAGAAAAATAAAAAAAAAATCACATGACAGGATCTAGACTGTACAGAACTTCTCTGCCTGAAATGTGACAAAGGAAATATCTAAGCATAACTGTGTCAATAACTTTGACACAGACTAGAAGTTCTCTTAAGGCAGACGGTAATTACAGCTGTGAGTAAATGGAAATTATGAACATGTTCCCACTTATGACATACCCTCTGAATGTTGTATGAAAATGCTCCTCTTTTTCACATGGATGTGTTTGTGTAGTGATTCCTTCATTAACTAGCTCCCTAAAGAGCTGTTAAAACTATATGCTGTAGTGGTTTCCACAGTTAGGTTGCTTCTTCTGAACTCTGCTAATCAGCCAAGTCGTGAAACTACTACTGAAACAATTCCTCTTTCTGATGGATTTGACACTATCACAACCACAGAACATGAATAAATGAATAGTGGCACAACGGTGTATAATGGCTAGTAGAGTGTAGCTGGAGAGAGAATAAAATCACTGCATTATGCAACAGCATTAATTTTTAGAAACTAACAACTTTAGCTCCAATACAGACTTTCAGAATAAAAACGAACTTTTTTATTTTCAGAATTCTAGTTAAATACATAAACTAGAGAATCCTTGCTCTGAATTGCTACAGAGCAACACCCTTCAGGTTCACACATTTCAGTTGATTATGTTTTATCCTCCTCACAAAGGAAGCCAACATGTCTAACAAAGTTAACATGTTATTTCAGGACAGTGTGACAAGTATGCTGATTCCTATTTTCCTTAGCTCAGCTAATGTTTTTCTTCTGGCACAGTAAATCTGTAAAGTAGGAATATATATTAATGTCATGTAAGTGCACCATGTGTTAATAAGATAAACGTTGTCTTGCTAACCAGCTTCCCAGTTAGCAAAACATATGCTGCATTGGCTACCCACGTGATGCTACCTAGCGTGCCTCAGGCAAGGCAGTCAAAAGGCCAACAGCTATCTGATTCTAATTCGGGACTTGAGAGAGCTGAAAATACATAGGACATGGTAGATGCTATTTAGTACTTTAAAACAACGCCTCAACAGTCACTAAATGAACAGAAGATCTTTTGTTTGCTTGTTGATGATGCTAACTTGAACTGGACTGCAGAGCAGCCTTCTGAGGGGTCTGAGGGCAGATGCCAGGGGCCGAGCGCAGCTCTCAAACACAGGGGTTCCTTGTGAAACAAACACAGGGGTTCAGTACAGCAGGTTGGAGACAGTGTCCAAATGCCACCTCGTTTACAACCACTCACAGGTGGTCGAGGGGTTTGGGGTTTTTATCCCTTACTTTTCAAGAGAAATGCATGTTACTCACATCCCAACACCCTCTCCTTGAAAAGCAGCCTAATGAGGAGGCAATTGTAGGGATGAAGCTTTGGGCATGGAAAATGCTTTTCCCCAGAAGGAAGGGGATGGTGAAGGCCTCCCCATGGGTTCCTGGAAGTGAGATCACCTGCTGCACATGCTGCACATGCTGCTGAGACCAGAGGCAGAGCAGCTGTCATTGCCTGCTGGGAGAGCAGAGGTCCTTGGATAGTACATTGTGCCATCGAGGCTACTCCCATCAGCTGAGTGAGTTAACAATCACCTTGCGTCTAAAGCAGACCTCCTGCCTCGCTTAGCAACTGCTGTTAGGTTGGGCTTTTCTGGAGTTTTACAGGATTGGGTTATAACTTCATCCTCAGCTATGTGTCTCCATCCAGAATCTCTTGACTCTTTGAGATATTTTGCATCTGTACTCTAGCCTGCAGCCAAACAGAGATGGGCAGCTTCCCTGAGACTAATCATAATACTGATCTCTACCCAATTTCTGGGAAGTAAACAAGTGCAACATTCTTCACTAGGCCTCATACAAATTTAAAAATTCACTGGTGTGATACTCCTAAAGTGGAAGAACATTTTTATCCCTTTATTGGACAGAGATATATTTGATGAAGACATACAAGTCATCAGGTCTCTGAACCCCCTTCTCAAATGAGTTCACTGCTGGCAATGCAATGCACAACCTGCAGTAATTCAGAATAATTATGCAAATGTCAGAACTGTGTGACAATGCCTAATACACCCTCTATAAGCAGTAAGTTAGGAAGAGCTACAAGTTGAGAGTTGTGTTCCTTTGGTAATACCAGATGGCAAAATGTCTAGCATTTGTGAAGCTGCTCCTTATTTGCATGAACATTGCAGCAATCACATTTCCTTGAACGTATGTCACCAAATGTATTTATTTGTTTTGGTTCAAGGAGAATGCTGCCAACTGCTGTAATTGTCTTTATTGCAAACACTTCAGTTAATGGAAAATGATTCTTTTTAATAGATTTCGTCTTTATTTTTTTTTTAATTTGCAATTTGAAACAATCCCAGAGGTACCTTTTAATGGTTTAACATGTGTCTTGTTTCAATAGCTAAGCCACGAAGAACAAGCTTGTGAAAACCTCTTGACTTTTTCCTCATCGGGGCATGTTTACATATGTGAGGGATATATGCATATATATATATATGCAGTATGCATGCTCAGTTTCGTAAAACTTGGAACCAAAGAACATGCAAACACTGGCCTCTCAAAAGCCAGTGTCATTTGTATTTGTTTCATACAGGTCAAATTCCAAAAGGCTGAATTTAAACAGTTTTTAAATGGTATACTGTTTTTCTTAAAATGTTGCATCTGTTTCAAATTCATGCTTAAAGGACATGAACCAGAACATGAGCAACAAGCCAAGCACTTGCAAAAGTTATATATGAATAAAGGTTGCATTATAGAAAATAAATTATCTCAAATTTGGCACATTGCTTTTTTGATTTATTTCAGCCTGAAGATCTGCCAAGGCACATACTGGATATACCAACGAATTGTGCCTAAATGCCAGTGTCTCAGGCTCAAAGAGCTTTCAACACAGCACCACCACCCCCATCACAGCAACCCTACCTTCCCTGCTTCTTCCAGGATACACAGAATAATTTCACTCCCTGATATTTGCCAGATCAGATTTCCAGTGGATTGCTAAACTTGTCTCAGAGTAGGTATGTTTAATGAATTTTCATCTGCTGTGAAACCTTTGGCAGATTACCTGGATGGTCCCCAGTCTTTGTCCATGCCCAGGGTGAGCATGGCTCCCTGTGAGACCAGCCTGCAGGGGAGAGCCCGGGGTGCTGCTTCCTGATGGGAGGGTGATAGTGGCACCAGCCTCTCCACAGAAACACTTGCAGCTTTCTTTCCTCATGCTGCTCCTGCCATCAGGAGGAATCGTTTCCTTTAGTCCTTAATTAGAAATAGACAAAGATGGCTCAGGGGACAACCTAGGAGCAGAGCAATAATTTTACCTGGAAAACCCGGGGCTGGATTTAATCTCCTACAAAGTCCAAAGAGTTATGTTGTCTCAGGTAAGGCCAAAAGAAATCATATTAAAAGCTTAAAGTTTTAAGTGTTGAAAAATCTCCTTTTCCCTTTTTTTTTTTTTTTTTTAAGCACACTATTTCTGACTTGCTTTGCCTCCCTCAGATATCACTTTTTGGAGCAACTCAAATAAAAAGGTCTCATCTCCATGGTGAACAAGGTGGCAACAGTGCACCAACATATCCTCCAGTCCTTCAGTTTGGGAACACCCAAATTTGCATTCAGAGGAAGATGTCCTTTTCCACAAACGAAGTACTGCACCTTCACAGAGGAATTACATGGTGTGCATTAATGATGCTGCTTGACCTTTTCAGAAAGCACAAAATTGCTGCATCACATCTCATCAGAAGGGGAGATTCTGGAAGGGTGCTGTTATCCTGTTACAAGATCACCATCCTCCTAACATCTGGCATCTTCGAGGCTGTTAAAGACACAGCTGGGTAAACTGAGGGTGAGACTGCTGGTACTCCCCTTTCTTGGCATCAGTTTATTTTCTAGAAAAGGAAGGGGGTTGTGACCCAGCCAGCTGTACTAGCATGACAGAGGAAGGTGTTACCACATGTATACAGAAACCTGGCCACAGCTCCTGAATTTATCATTTACAGCACCTTGCAATCTTGCCTTTGCCTTTCCAGACCTTCCAATATGATTTTCCAGTCCAAATACTTAGTTCACTATTCTCTGAATTGTGAGGGCTTTGCAACACCCACATACACACTCATCTTCCTTCTACCTCCCCACGCACATAAATATTGCGATATAAATTTAGCAGGAGCAGCTTGTTTGTTTGCAATTAATGTTTACCCAGGAGGCTGATCTCCTTCACCTTGGCAGCTACCTGTGGCACTCAGCACAAAACATTCACAACCCGAAGTCTAGACATATTAATTACAAAAGCAGAGCTGATGCTTCACGCTAACAGGCAGTAATTTCTCAAACTGGCAAACCCACAGCTCCTGACAGTCCTTTGCTAGGGAAGACCTAGTTCCCAGGGCTCAGCTTCTTCCCTAAGTTTGTCAACCTCTCCAATTATTCTTAAACTGACCCTTCCTCTTCTTCCATCATGAAATTAAGAAGCTCCCTGAAAACATCAGCAGGCCACAACACCCGCTCCTGGCGTCACAGGAGCGACACCATCCCCAAGCTGCTGGGTGCAGTCCGTATCAGTACAGTGCTGATCATGTTCCAAACAAACAAAAAAACCCCCAACTCAAAAACACAACCCATACCCTAAGTGGCTAAAAGATATGTGCCTTTCAAGAATAAACCTAGACCCGTGAACAAGTTTTCTGCAAGGACGCATATATCTTTGAAATTAAATTTTAGCACACGGTCATTTTTGAGTTATGAACAAAGTTAGAACTGCTTCAAAGCCATGGAAAACAGGCAATATTTCAAGAAAATAAATTTTAAAGTGGTTTACTGATTATTCTCCACATTTCCCCACAAATTTTAATCTGGCACACAAATCAATATACTAAATTTCAGGCTGAAGTGAGGACATTTTCTTAAATATTTAATAATCTAATTCTCCCCTGAATTACTACATTTATGCCAAAGTAGCTAAATAGAGTAAGCCAAAGGAAAAACTTACACAACACCATAAAAAAGCAGCCCAACCCTGATGCAGGACAGTGATTATGAAACTCAATTCAGAATGGAAACTGGATTGTGATTTTTAAATAATTCCTTTATCTCTGCCATATTTTAAAACTCAAAAGGACGAGTCAGACTGAGACCCTGTAAAGGCAACAGCCCCAAAAACTTTTAGAAAATAGTCTTAACTAGCCCCCAAAATTTTTAGAAAATAGTCTTAACTCTAATGATTTAATACAATTAAATTGTATTTAATTTAGGTTGTCTTGCTTGCTGAATTGCTGTGCTTAACACAGCAGTGTTTTCTATTTCACTGCTCATGTCCATGGCTTTTTGCCGGCCAATTCCTAGGTACCAGTTCCATTTCCTGATAAGTATAAATGGTACCTGTTTGGAAACTCATTGCTAACAGGGTATAGGGAACTCCAAGATATGGCAACCTTACATTTTTGAGTATTAAATATTTTCCCTAATGATATTTGAACTATCAGTTCAATTGCAACAAAGGGGTTGCCTTTGATGAACAAGTGGCATAATCAAAAAAATACCTTCCTAGGTTACAACTGGCTTTTTTTAGACGTTTTATCTATCCTAAACAGCAGAAGTTAATTTGAGGATTTTTACAGTATTTTTCCCATTTACAAACAGAAATGCCGTGGGGCAAAGCAATTACTCTGATTTACTGTTTTCGCTTTGATTGAACATAAAGATGTAGCAGGGTCTCAAAAAAGCAGTAACTTAACAAACTGTGCTCCTATCCACAGACAGATAAAGTACCTATTTTGCTATTTCAAAGAGTTTACCTCCAGGCAGCAGCACAGAGCAAACATCAATCAATGACATTGTGTCTAAGACGAGATTGATGTTTACTCTCACAGCTTTTCATCTTACATCCAATAAATTATTTTTCCTTCACCAAAGTGCCTGGTTAAATTTCATTTTTCACTTTGCAGTATCAGTTTTAAAACTTCAGCTTCCAGCAATTTTAAAGCTAGGCTTCATTGACGCTTCAGCTTTTACAGCCTGTTTATGATTTGTATTAGCCATGAAACACTGCCGACCAAACACGAATACCATCAGGAGGAGCTGAGCCGGGGCGGCCGCTCGCACGGCGGCAGGTGCAGCCTGGAAGGTGTGAGATTGCTTTAATTATCTGCCTGGAAATTCCAAGTCCAAAACAGGGAGCTGTATTTGCAGGGGCAGATATATTGCATCCACCAAACAAATGAATATATACGTATCGTATCTGCAAAACCGGTATCGCAGCGCTCGGGTCAGGTCTTCAGAGGGTTAACACTGGGCAGCTGGAAGGAACCAAGGAAAGGCTAATTGTGGGTGCAGTTATCACCTCACAGGCACTCATACCTGACATTCACAAAATATAATGCTTCACATGCTACCTGACTGAATTTTAAATACGTATCAAAATGCTGAGAAAACCTAGGGCTGCAGTTAACACTGGGACCTAGGTTGTTGAGTCAGAGCATCACAATAGAGGAACGTTAAGAAATCCTATTTAGTTCAACACCTGCTTTTATAAGAGTACCTCTTCCAGCCTCACTACAGACAAAACGTGCATTTTCTTCCCTCCGTGAAGTTTTGCGCAATGAGAGAAATTGAGACATAATTCTAATTTAATTTTAGTTTCAGGAAAAATAGCTTCATCATATGATAAAAATTTACCAGACCATACTTACATTACACATAGATATTCAAAAATTCACCACTCTGTATTAATAGGTAATCCTATTTTCAATACCTTATTTTCTTTTATAACCCAAAATCTGCTAGCAAAAGTGCCTAAGATGGATGAAGATCTTAAAACACTGAGCCAAGCTAGAAACAAAACATTACAACAGCTTTAAATTTGCACTGCTCTAACAATATATTCTTTGAAAGTATATTCACAAGCGTAAAATTCACCACTGCTAATAATCTTACACCTGAAATAATCTTATTTTTCCTCACAATTCAAAATGAAATTTAAAACCTCCAGAAACAGAGTGAAAATCTTGGCTGCCAAGAAACAGATACTGTAGATGTAACAAAGCATTCCTTTTGTATCCGCATCCACGTTTCTCAAAGATTATTTAAAAAAAAATTAAGCCTGAAGAGTACAAACCTGACAAATCACGTCACCCTTTTATTTAATTTTGTAAATATTACTTTTATGTTGTATTTTAAAAATACAACAGCCCATAGAAATACAGAATCACAGAAAGGTGTGGGTTGAAAGAGACCTTTAAGATCATCTAGTTCCAAGCCTGTGTCCTGGGCAGGGACACCTTCCAGTGCACCAGATTGCTCAAAACCCTATTCAACCTGGCCTTGAACGCTTCCAGGGATGGGGCATCCACAACTCTCTACCACTGTCTTGCTATCCTAATAGCGAAGAATTTCTACCTTATTTCTAACCTAAACTCACCCTCTTTCAGTCTGAAGCCATTCCTCCTTGTCCCATCACTACAAGCCCTTTTAAGAAGATCCTCCCCAGCTCTGTTGCTGGCTCCCTTTAGGTCCTGGATGGTGCCGTAAGGTCTCCCAGGAGCCTTCTCTTCTCCAGGCTGAACAACCCCAACTCTCCCAGTGTGTCTTCACAGCAGAGGTGCTCCAGCTGTCTGATCACCTTCATGGCCTCCTCTGGACTCAATCCAGCAAGTCCACACCCTGCCTGTGCTGAGGACCCCAGAGCTGGGTGCAGTACTCTTGGTGGAGTCCTACCAGAGAGCAACAGAGGAGCAGGGGAACAAAGCCCTTGCCCTGCTGGCCACGCTGCTTTGGGTACAGCCCAGAGTAGGTACAGCTGGATTTGGGGCCTGAGAGTGCCCACTGCCAGCCCACGTTGAGCTTCTCATCAATCAGCAATCCCAAGTCCTTCTCCTCAGGGTTCCTCTCAGCTGAAAGGAACAATTTTCTTCTTCCTAAACTAATGGCGCTGCATTCCCTGGGCTGCTGCTACACAAGGCCTTACCTGACTTGGCAATACCTCTACCTGACCAGTTTCCTCTCACATTTCTTCCTTGCCAAAGATGTCAGACACAACGCCCCTCTGCCTGTTTTCCTCCACAATGATTTCCACTTCCCACTATATCCTTATGCATGGGAAACTGTTCCAGTTACGAACTGCCAAGCCTTTGCCCCTTTTTTTTTCCCTCCATTTCATGTATTCTTTAGGCTGCTTTCAGTCATAATTAGTCAAAAATTATAGCTTTTTTTCTGATTGGCTCCTTTCTGTAACACACATAGGTAAATTATTCATACAGCCTTGGTCAGAGTGAATGGTGCAATAAACTGAATTTACTCTTATCGTTGCCTGATTTCTAGGGATGCTCTGAACTTTCAAAATGTAATGAAAAAATTCTGGCCTTTTAAAAATCTATTTGACATTTTGCAGTAAGTGTTTAATGCTTTATTTAAAATGTTTGTTGAACTTCCTTTTGATATGTTTGCTGAAAACCAGATTTCAGTCAATAAAGATTTTCAGTGTTAGTTTCAGTAATAATAATAAAAAAAACCTCATAAAAATTAGCCTAATAAAAGTTCAAAACTTTCCTGAAGCTTTATAAAATCTAAATAAATTAAAAAGTGCCCTGTGAAAATTGTGAAAAAAATATGTTTTGTCTCTAGGTCTTTTAGAGAAAAAAATCCCTCCTTGCTCCCATTTTTTTTTTAAAAAAAAAGCTACTTAAGTAGCCTGTTCTTTCCAGGTGACTCTGTACAGTGATCCATCTACCCACAGCTATTTGCAGGATTGCTAAGTACCCCGAGGTATACCGCACACAGCACGCACAAATTGAAAGCTCCGCAACTGGTAGAAAAATTTTACACGCAATTCACCCTGGTATGACCTGACTTCGAAGTAGCAAAAGCAAAGATTAGAATCACAGAATTAGAGAATCACAGAATCACTAAGGTTGGAAAAAAACCTTCAAGATCAAGTCCAAGTGTTGAGCAAATACCCCCATGCCAACCAAATCACAGCGCTAAGCGCCACATACAAACATTTCTTGGACATTGGACTCTACCACCTCCCTGGACACCCCTTTCCAATGCTTAACCATCCTTTCAATGAAAAAATTCTTCCTGATGATCCAAACCGAACCTCCCCTGACACAGCCTGAGGGAGGTTCCTTTTGTTCTGTTCCTGGTTGTCTGGGAGAAGAGCCCATCCCCACCTGGATACAGCCTCTTTTCAGGTGATTGTACAGAGTGATAAAGTCCTTTCTGACGCTCCTTTTCTCCAGGATAAACAACCCCAGCTTACTTCTTGATAGGACTCCTGCTCCATTGCCCTTCTCTGGACACGCTGCAGCACCTCAATGTTCTTCTTATAGTAAGTGACCCAGAGCTGGACACAGGATTTGAGGTGAGGTCTCCCCAGTGCTGAGTACAGGGGACAATCCCTGCCCTGCTCCTGCTGCCCACACTGTTGCTGATCCAGGCCAGGATGCCTTTGGCCTTCTCAGCCACCTGGGCACAGCTGGATCATGTTCAGCTGCTGTGGACCAGCACCCCCAGGTCCTTTTCCACCAGGCAGCTTTCCAGCCACTCTGCCCCCAGCCTGTAGCACTCTCTGGGGTTGTTGTGACCCATATAAAGGATCTGCACTTTGTTTTACTGAACCTCATACAACTGGCCTTGGCCCATTGACCCATCACGTCCAGATCTCTCTGCAGAGCCCTCCTGCTCTCCCCTCAGCATTCCTTCCCAGCTTGGTGTCATTCCCAACTGACTGAGGGTGCATTCAATTCTCCCGTCCAGACCTTCGACTAAGATATTAAACCAGGCAGGCCCCAAGACTGAGCCCTGGGGAACAGTACCTCAGGCTTTTCCTCATCCTTGGTCACACTGTTCCCCTCCACATCCAGGAGAGGATTGAGATTTTTCTCAGCCCTCTTTTTTTTCTGTTTATGTGTTTATAAAAACATGTTTTATTATCTTGCACAGCAGTGGCCAGATTGAATTCTAGCTGAGCTTTCGCCTTTCTAATTTTCTCTCTACATGACCTAAAGACATTCTTGTACTCTTCTGAGTTGCCTGCCCCTTCTTCCAAAGGTCATACTCTCATTCTTTTCCTGAGCTTCAGCAGACGTTCCCTATTCAGCCAGGCCATTCTTCTTCCCTGCCAGCTTGTCTTTCAGCACATTGGGATGGCCTGCTTCTGTGCTTTTAAGATTTTTGTCTTCATGTATGCCTAGCCTTCCTTTGTTTTTAAGGGCTGTTTCCCAAGGAACTTTCTGAACAGCATCCTGAACAGGCTAAAGTTCGTCCTCAGAAAGTCCAGGGCAGAGGTTTTGTTGACCACCTTTCTTACTTCACAGAGAATTGAAAACAATATAATTTTGTGATTACTATGCCCAGGATGGCCTCTGATCCGCACATCTCCCACCAGCCCTTCTCTGCTCCTGAGCAGGACATGGGCAGTGCATAGACGAGCACTGCCCCTGGTAGGCTTGCTCACCAGCTGTGTCACAAAGTTAATTTTCACACACTCCAGGAACCCCCTAGACTGCCTCCTCTCTGCTGTGCTGTGTTTCCAGCAGACATCCTACAAGTTAGTCTCCCACAAGAACAGAGGGTAGAGACCATGACACGTCAGCCAGTCACTCAGAGAAGCTTTCATCTGCCTCTTCATCCTGGTAGGGTGGTCTGTAACAGACTCCCATCCACGTATCTGCCTTGTTAGCCTTCCCCCCTTTTCTCACCCACAGGCACTCAACCTTATCATCACTATTCTTGAGTTCCCTACAGGCAAAACACTCCCTAATGCACAGAGCCATGCCACCACCTCTCCTTCCTTGCCTGTCCCTTCTGAAGCGCTGCCACCCACTGCAGCACTCCAGTTGTGAGAGTCATCCCACCTGATCCCACCCCTCTGTGACAGTGACTGTGTCGTGGTTTTCCTGATGCACGATGGCTTCCAGCTCCTCACACCGCTGTGCTGGTGCAGCTGCACTTCAGCTGGGATATCCATTTCACACCAACACTGGCATACCGCCCCTAGGCTCATCTCTACTGAGCCTGATTTTATCCTCTTCCCGCTTCAAACCTAGTTTAAATCATTAAGCCAGATCTAAGAGCACTTTACCAGTATAGAGGTAACAGTGTGTACTAGAAAACATTCTTGACATACAGCAAAAGGAGCAAAAGTTCACAGGATGACAAAGATGAGTAGCTTTAAGTTGTTAAACGATTTTGGTGCTGCTAAGAATCCCTATGAAACAGGAGTGAAAGATACACAAATTCAGCATCTCAATGTACAAATTCTGAAAACACTTTCCTGTATTTATGTCCTGGTTTTAGATCAACATTCAATATTATCTGATGTCCAAAGTGTACCAAAATATAGTCCTGAAGTACAGGACACAGGATTGCAGCCTTACACAGTATTACACTTTAATGGAAAGCCAAAGCACAGTATTTCATTATGAATGTGTCAGCTGTTAATAACCATCAAATCTATGACTCATGAAAACGTCTATACATGTTTTATTAACAAAGCAACATTTCCAATTTACTTTTACCACAATGGATAATGACTGAAGGTTCATCAGGGTTAATCAAGAAAATGATGTAAATTTTATACTGCATTATGTTTCACTTGGCTTAAAACGGATCTTGAGCGACAATCTTTTTTATGTGTTTAATCATGATTTACAGCATTACAGAAACCACACAACAGCCCCATTGTGAAAAAAAAAGTTATTAACAAGTCAGTGCATAAGTCATCAGATTTTATGTATTCACAGAAAATCACTTCTTAGGATCTTCAGCAGACAGGCATTGAGTTTGCTCTCTGTAAAAATAGAATCAATATGTTTTGAGATGCCTTGTTTTAATTTATCTTTCCTTCAGATCTTATAGATAGATGGAGATCTTATTATAGCATTTTATATATTGCAGAGAAACCATCACTCCATACAGGTAAGGCTGAACTAAATTTTTAACAGATCTGTGCTAGCATATCTACATGATAAAAATAAATTTGGATGATGTTTTTGGATTATGTTAATAATTGCACATGCAGATAAAGCAACCAAAGAAGTTAAACCCTGTGCTAATCATAGAGATTAAATTTTAAAAATCAACCTCTGTAAATGCCCAAATAATAAATCCACTAAAATCTGTACTTTTGCTTATATGACCACACAAACGTAGCTCACTGTAAGAAGAAATTGTGATTGTTTTTAGCAATCATTTGCTTGTATCAGTGTCTGTAAGCATAAAATCTAATTATGGGGAATTATGAAATTCCATCTTCACTATGCTCAACTGAAAACAGTTCAACAGAAAATTAAATGAGATACCTATATTTATTTATAAAGATAGCTATATATATGACTTTGTACCTAAATCTATCTCTTAGAACCTATGTGGGCAGCTCGCTTTCACAGAACTAAAAGGACCACTGTAATAAATCTGGGTTCAAGAACCTAAGAAAGTTGTGGCTTATATATGACTTTAAAATACAAAGAGTGAAAAATGCTTATCTAGAGGATGTTTCACTCTCCTTTCACAGGACATTAGTAGTAGCCAAACATATTGCACTGTGCTATAAAGCTAACCAACTTCTCTAAAAGACACTGTACACATTAAAACAAAGAAAAATGCAAATTCCTTCCCAGTTCTGTCTCGTGAAAATGGACAATGTAAACTGGGCCTGAGGTTTATGCTTCACCAAATAATGGCATCACCACATATCTGTGGAACCTGCCTAAGAAAACTGCCTGCCACACAAACCATGTGACCTTTTTATATCTTATTCATGATATCCTGATCGTTCTGTCATATTGTGACACATTAGCCCCAAGGATTATGCAATCAAAATTAGGAAGAGAAGTTAGTCAAAACCAGCAGACCCATGAATAAAAGAACAATTTACATCCATACATGAATAAAGATGCATGCGTGTTAAAATGATAAAAAAGTTTAAACTTTTATGCCCTCTGACTGGTGTAATTCATGTAAGCTTCTGACACATGCTAGTCCCAATTCATTCTGACTACAAAGATGACTGTATCACATAACTCATGCACACCTTCAGAGCTGCACAGAGAAGTACCCATGTCCTTCTCCCTTTAAGTGACATGCAATGGGAAGTAAAGTCTTTTATCTCTAATTATAAAAAAAAATCAGCATTTGAATCACAGTTTCAGTTTGTGCCTCCCTTAACATTCTGCTTCTGCTTAAGAAGAATGGCCATGACACAAATCCAACCCAGAACTTAAATATGTCAGAAATACAAAAGGCTAAATGAAATATAAGGGCAAAAAAAATCTCCTATATTTTAGCTTGTAGAAACAGCGTGACTATTCAAGTGCTTCACTTTCAAGTAGGTTAAAATGCATTTAAATATTTCAAAATCTGAAGGAAATTACATAAAAATGACAAAAAAAAATCACCCAGAAGCTCCAGTGGTTGTGATAGATGCAGAAGCCAGAGATGTGCGTGCAGGGATGGTGCCAGAGGCAGATGCTGTCTGTTGGTGGAACCAGCCAGAGCAGGGAATCCACTGACCTGATGAAGTTGGATATATTGTTCCCTCACTCTCCAACAGCTGCCTTGCCCTGACTACTTTTTCTCAGCAAATTTTAGCTTTAGCAAGAACAAAAGCTTATAAGAGAGAAATGTTTTATTTTTACTGCATATTCTACTTGATGCCTGGGTTCATAAATGTGTATTTGTGTCACAGTAAATTATAAGGATATTATTTACCTGTATAGTATAAGGTGTAAAATTATTCAGTGTTTCATTTTGAAAGTGTTAAGAGGTATCTAAATTCTATATGTAGTTGCAAAAAACATGAGGAAGGATCTAAATTGTATGTATTATTCTAAAAACATATATTTGGGAGATACCTGTAACATTTCTATCTGAAACTTCCATAGCAAAGATCTCTTTTTGTTGTGTTATGAAGCTTAGAAAACTTTGGGCAATTTTTTTCTGCAAATTTTTTTAAATGTTTCAAAACATTTGATTTCAGTTTGACCTTCTCTTACTACAGTGCTCAAGAATATCAAATTTGTGTGACCTGTCAGTAAGCCCACTGAAGCTGGTTTCATGGGAACAACTCAGAAGGACTGAAATAATTCTCTGACAGGTGGTGCATTAAAAAAGGGCCAGAATTTAATTCTTGTCCTGTTTCACTAAGATAATAGAATATAACCAAAAGGAGTTAAAACCAGGAAACAAGACTGAAGGAAATTCTTCTGATTTTCCACTTGAGAAAAGCACAAAATGCTGATCCCTAAGATAGGAGACCTGCAATGTTAAAAAAAAAAAAAATCCATACAGGAGGAACCCATCCTTTCTCTCTTTATATTGGCAGATTATCAACCCACGATGCCAGAATTGTCTGGGGATGGGACAGGACTGAAATAGAAAGGACTCTGAAAACAAGGCAAGCTCTGCCCTGATCCCCAGCCAGTTTCACTTCACTCAAACTTATGCTCACCATGCTAAAAATCCATCACTTAGAAGAAGGCTAATCACGCAGTTTGGATTTAGCTGCTCACATGCTCCCAGGCTCTCTAGTCTTAAAACTGATGACATTCAAAACCCCCACAGTAGATACCCAAATTCTTGTCAAGAAACAGCATTTGAACCTCATGGAAGGTGTTTAACATTTTAAAGACATGGGTAGAGCGACTCTGGTAGATCTAACAGAACATTTTCTTCCTCACTAAAAGCTGGTTCCAGGAGTGGGCTGTAAGACAAGTGAACAGTGGCAGTATTCCACAGTGTTACCTGCTTGCAGAAACCTGGAGCAGCACTCCAGAACGACGAGGGACCTGCTTGCTGTTCCTTCCTAACCCTGATGGATGGGCCCACAGTGAGGAAAAAATGACAGAGGTGAGGGTGAGAGAGAGCGCAAAACTAGATCATCACCAGGGAACCTGATTTTTATTTGAAACCAGACAAACCAAGGTAAAAGTCACACTTGGTAACTGGAATATCCCAGTGCAAAAAATAAACAGATGCTGTCATTAACAAGAGAATATTTTGTTGCTAACATGCCTCGTTAAGCAGAAAACTGCTACTACATTTAGCCTTCCTTAAAGTTTCCTAAGGAGCAACACTAACAGTTTCTCAGTGACAAAGGGAATGGCAGAGAATTACTTCCTTCTACATCATGGAAAGCAAAAATCTTATGATAATCCACTTGGGTGGTTTTTTAATACAGGTAAAAGAAAAAGAGCTCAGTGAATTTGTTCAAGTTTCTATTTGGGGCTGTTTCTTGAAAAAACTGTGAAATGACTCTAATACACGTGGATCTATTTTGCTGTGAACCAAGACAGTATCTTAGTAACTCAATAAAGATTTCTGAGTTTTTTACATGCATCTAAAGAACATTTTGCTGTTCCTGACGTGTTCCACTAATAAAAAATAATTTAATAGTTGGGAAGACCTAAGTATCAAGCTGAAGGTAATATCACTTAAAGCTAAGATAACAGACTTCATGTGCAATGTGCAGGGTGACCCTGTTTGAGTGGGGAGGCCAGAGCAGAGGAGCCACTGTGGTCCCTTCCAATCTCACCCATTCTGGGATTCACCCGACACTGACCCACAGCTGGGCACTGAGAAAATCACACATGTGATGTAACCCAGAAAAGAGACAGATGGATAAAGGAGTGGGGTATGAAAAAGGACAAATTGAGCTCGGTTTAGAAAAAAAGAAGACTGGGAGACACATGATAATGATCTACCCACCTACAAAAACTTGTTGCAGAGCAGACAATGATGAATTGTGTTCTCTGTCTGTTAAGTCATGCAACTTAATTTGCAGAAGAGATTTAGATATGATTTCAGAAATGCTATCTAACTTTAAAAGGAAGGGCTGGAAGAGGCTGGGTATCAACTCCACAGCCTCCTTGGCTTCTTTATCTCAGTTCTCCTCACAACCCTGTCTTCACCAGCAGACAGTTACTGTTAAGATTGTTCCTTCTTAGACAGGTTTAACACACAAAATAAACAAGAATGCAAAATCTTTATCCACTGAACAACACAACATCCTATCTTCCTTCCAGACGAGCAAAACTGCCCCCTGACATTATTACAGGGATGTTCCTTCTTCATAAATACCTGCCTGTTATCATTTACTAAAGTAAGACTTGTTCTCCCCAACAATGAAAACACTTTTCTTGGAGGAACATACATCAAAAAGATTATTTTTGGAATAGGGACCTATAGAAGTCCCTAAATGACCACTCCACAATCCCAAGGGACTCATAGGTACTATAAAGGTTAAATTCTCAACTGTCAGGCTGGCCTAGGTGCACATCTCCTGACTTAGAGCCAGGGGGTGGAATAA
>VZSR01003803.1:54025702-54052746 GCA_013398615.1 Brachypodius melanocephalos
GATTGCTACTGTAGCAATAAAGAAGCTGCTGAAACACAGCATTCAGGCTACCCAGTCCTGCAAAAATTACCTTTATTCTGGATTCACTCAACCCACCGGTCCACCCAAAAACCTAAACCAGATTCTTCCACACAGTTGGAGGTCACTTTAAAACAGATGTACCCATCTTAAAATCATTTTTAAAAAAATCTCTTTTTACCATGAGATTCTGTCTAGCTGGAAAACTGGGCAAGCGTGGTAGAATCAAATGATTAATAAGGCAAGAATTCATCCGAATCAAAGGTAAAGCAAGCAAAAATGACAAGCAGAAGGAGAAATCATCTTAAAAAAATTACAAGAGAGCTAGTTTTGGATTTAAAGGCAACACCAAGCCTGCCAACTTCTCAAAGAGATTGCCAAGAAGCCAGATGCCATAACTGGAAGGATATTATCCAGAGTTTTACATCTGAGTCTCATGATTGCCTTTGAAAAAAGACAAAAAAGGGATGCTGGCAAGAGCTCAACTGTTTAATTTCTATCCCCACCCTAAATATTTATTTAAAAGTCAAATTGAAACCATTGCAAAAATTGAAGACAGGATGAGTAAATACAATGTTAAGTATTTACAATGACCCACAAGAGCACACTAAACTAGCCCTACTAAAGTACTGGAAAAACCTCTGGGAACACAAATTTAAAAGGTCATCCCAAACTCCCTGTTTGAGCTGGGCTTCAGAGAGCACTTGGAGTCCCTGAGGAAAGGCTTGTGATGACTGAGTTTACAGAAGTGGTGCCTGCCCTGCAGCCAGGGTGGGAACAGAAGGACTCTACCCAGTCTCTCTCCCACCACCAAGAGTGGGCGCAGGGCTGACCCCATCACACAAAGATTTGCACCTATCTGTGCCCCGGAGCAAGACAGCTGAGCTGCACAGCAGCTGGCAGGGGGTGCCCACCAAGAACAATGCCTTTATTTTGGCCATGCTGGAGGCGTGCTTGATCTGATCATAACAGGGAGGAGATGCTGACCACCCCTGAGACAGACCACCAGAACAGTTTAGATGGTCTACAGCTTTCTCAGTTCCCACTGCCAAAGAAGCCAATGCAATGAGGCAGGCAAGCAGCCTGCCTGTAATGAGGTGCAAAAAAAAAAACAACACCAAAAGCAACTGAAGAGTATCTAGTCAGTGAACAGAGGAAAGGTTGACCACACCTGCTCTGCAGCAATGTCCCCAAAAGTGTCAGGTAGCACTGACAAATTGGATCCAGCCCCTCTAATAAGAAATAAAGCAATCCTATTTGAAATTTTAGGGTAAGTGAAAGAACATTCACACAGGGCTCTACAGAACCTGAGAGCTCAAATTCTGATTTTACTTCCTGTAGCCCCCATTTTGTGAGCACATAAACACACACATTTAAAATACTCGAATAATTCCATTTAAATCACTGCAACTCCTCCTGTGCATCAAGTTAAACATTTGCACAGGGTTCATTTAGGTCACAGCCATGTGCTGTTTATGCAGAAAAAAAATTTGGTACCAGGCTGATTTGTATATCCTGCCGTCGCCTGGCACTGAGCATTTGTACCCCTTGACGTTAACTGGCATCTGTCAAGTGCTCTCCTATAAAAAAGTTATTCAGTTGCACACATTTGTAATATACAACTGCACATATTTCTCGGGTAAAGAAAAGGCAGTTATTTTGAATTCTGCCATAAAATACAGCATAAGTGTAAACTATGAACTGCAGAACACAAAAAAAAAAAATGTAATGACTTTCTCAAATACTGGCCAAGTAAGCAGTATTTTATGAGACAAGAAACAAATGCTCAAGTCAAAACCGCAAATGGAAGTGACCATGCTTGCACCGGACTTGAAGGAGCAAAACATCCACCCCCAGTACTCTGACAGGCCTCATCTTTTTAAACATGCTGTCTGTGTCTCTCCTTTTGGACTTTTTACAAGCTCGTTAGGACTCAATACGGCTTTTGAGGTTTATTTTTTTAAAGAAAACACCAGGTAGTGTGCAAAAAAATGAATTAAATACTGAATTAACCTAAATCCTCCTTTTAGCTAGTTCAAGTCTTGTTTATAGTGTGCACACACCCTTTTGCATTTACCATGAGGCTCCTCAATTAGTTCATAGCCAAGTTAACCTTCTATCTCCCAGCAAATATAACTCACGCTCATTTTATACAACGCAGCATTCTGCTGGCTATTATCCATCATTTACAAGTGTTATTTGTCTATAAAAATGACACTAAAAAGTTGAAAAATGATTCTGCTCTGCCTGCTTCTGGATGTGTTTTAACAAATGATACCAATGCGAAAGGCTCTAAGTCATGTAAGAAGCAATTAGTCAAGGAAGCCATAAATATTTTTTAAAAAGGATATAAATGATTGCTTGCCAGATAGTAAAAGCTCTAAAGGTTGCTACATAATAAAAGACTGAACCTACACGTACATATCTGAGTAACTTTACCCTTGTGTGCAATCCCATTAGGATAAAGAAGGTTACTCAAGCAAGTAACATTATCCAGGTGACTGTTTGTCCTAAAATAGTTAAAATAGCGTTCTTCATTATTTATCGTTAATGAAGTTAATCAAATTCAGTGGTACTTACTCATGCATGCATTGAACAGAAACCTGAACATGACATGCATATTTATGGAACAGAGATTGAAAGATCATTATCTGTAGGGAAGGAAATCCAGCAAAGAAAAGGACGCGTAAAATGTGTCTGTTATCTTATTAGAACATAAACTGTTTTGCTTTAAACATAAATATTTATTTTAATTAATTCAATTAACCTAAATAATAGCTTCCACACATGACAACTATAGCTAATATAGGAATTTCATGATTTCTGACGGCCACAGCCATAAATACCATCATCCAACTGGTCTAATTCCATGGAAGTCAACATAGCTCTACCAATTTATACAATTGTGTGTCTGTCCTGTAACTCCCCACTAAGTGAACTGAAATATAATATACTGCACATCACCAGAAACACAAAAGGAGAAAAACAAAACAAAACAAAACAAAACCAACTGTTTTATTTATTTTGCAGTTCACAAATAAGGTGAGCATTCCCTACTTTCATTGCAAAATTCTAAAATTGCAATTAAGTGTGGTTTTTATTTTTACTTTTGGATACTTGTAAACAGGTTTAGAGGCTGGACAGATGGGTCTGGCAATCCCAGAGAGAGAAAGGATGAAAAAACTTTAAAAGTGCAATTATTAAATATTCATGCCACTGGCATTCTGTATCTTCAGTGAAGTTCTTGCTCTATATAAGGAATGAAACCTATGGTTAAGCCCATGAATCTACCAGCTATCAGTTTTGAAAGAGCTCATTATAATGTGGAGGGGAAAAAACTCTAGGTTACTAAATATACATTAAAATATATGGAGAAAATAGGGAAAGAAGACGTATTTCTGTGTGTTCCTCGGTCTTTATCAATTTTATTTTAGAAACATTCTTATTGTTCAAACGCCTGAAGAAAAAACAGCACATTACCTTCAAACATACTTTCAACTTCTAAGGTGATTTTATTAACTCCTTTTTATTACACAGCCTAAATATTCTAATTGGCATACAGCACACATTCTGTCACTAGATATGCATTAGTCTTTAATGTGTTTGAAATGGTCTACAGTGTTATGGGGCTGGCAGAGCTACTGCAGTCCCATTTCCAACGATGCAAGGTAAGTGGGGTATGAAAACACAATGGTTAATGCCACTGCAAGCATAAAAACATCCCACTTACCCCAGTTCCTCCAGCATGTATCCCTATGCTTGTTTTTCACAGGAAAGGGAGAGGAGAGGAGAGGAGAGGAGAGGAGAGGAGAGGAGAGGAGAGGAGAGGAGAGGAGAGGAGAGGAGAGGAGACGTATCTGCTGCCCAGTGTGTGTGCTGGGGCTTCCTTCCACTCCATGAATGGCATGCCCTCTGTAGCTGCTGCCTGTATGGAATGCTCACCCAAAACATATGGGCACTGATAGTCTGATACACCTATTCAAGGCAAAATGAGAACTGGGCAGCTTTGTTACTGTGAATGAGAAAGCCCTTCCCACTGACTCACTGTAAATGAAAATAAAAAGAAAATCTGAGTTCCATATGATAATTTTAAATTTAATTCATCTCCATGCAAGAGGTTTAAAACATCCCATGTTTTATGATGCTTAGGAAATATCAATAAAAGCCTACAGAAATCTGGAAATCTGTCTGCTACTACATAAATAATTCCTTTGCCTCCACTCCTAGGTAAGTGCAAAGGCCACATGAAAGTTCATTCTCTCTTTCCTTCTCCCCTTACCCAGCTTTTCAGGACAATTCAATGTGAAGGAATAACCACGTTCTTCAGCAGCCTTCTTTACTGAGTCAAAATAACTGATTCCACATATTTAATCACAGAATCCTTCTTTTATCCTTTAATTATGAAGCCTGTTCAAATGAAAGCAGCATTGCTTGTAAATATGTTCAGGCACCAAGGAAGAAGCAAAGCCAGCTAAGCAATTTGGTAAGAAGGTGATAATATCCTGAACCTCAGGAACATTCTGTATTTCTGAGTTACGAGTGATGAGACAGTTTTTATTTGGGTGGTTTTATACAGTAAATTTTAAAGAGTAGTTGCTTAAGTACATCTAAAGGTTAAACCTTCAAGCATCTAATCTGTATGTAAGAACAAGTAACTGTCAAATACTTAACCTTTCACAGATTAAAACTGTCTGCCTAACAGATGTGAAATCATCATTGTTGTAATTGTCATAAGTAGATATCTGAGCATTTTCTGGAGACAAGATCTCTTTTTTTTGAGCAGTAATTTTATGCCTTGGGTCACTTGCATGTTCATGGCTGTGATAAAACCACTGCTTTCCATAAGAAGTTATATGCCAGGACTTTATAACTGCTGCACTGGTTTCCAGCACCACAATTATTGGTTGTAACGGGCAGTTTTAAATTACTATAAAATGAACTCGCAGGGTGACTGGAAATGTTTTATTGTTCATTTGCTGGAAGTGGTTGTATGAGTGAGCTTTCACAATAGTATGGCCAGGGCATAGGAGAAGAAAATGCTTCAATTTCTGATGTGCTTCAAATGTTAGTATACAATATTGCTCTTTAGCAACACTTGATAGAAACACACAGAGTCACTAGGATACGTCTAGAATGCCATTACATTATGTTGATCAGTTATAACTACCATGGATGGAAGAGAAAAATGTTTCTCATATAAGTGAGTGTGGAAATGGAATTTTTCCCATATGTTGCTTTTATATAGCAGGGGAAACTAGCTTGACACCCTTCAGCTACTCTGTGTGGACATATGTTCTTACATGGGTCTATGTTCAAGCCCACATCCTATAACTAGACCAGGCACTTTCATTTTCAGTCAGAGCAACAGGTAATTAACAGAGCTAATCATTAGACTGCCCAGCAACCCAGGCATCTTACAAGCCCAGGATGTGATACTCAGACACGCAGGGTTTGAGGGTGCAGACTTTAGCTTGGCTCTCACTGTGCTGCTCTATATGCACTGGGAAAGGTGGTCTGTGTCAGACTGAGGTCCAGGTTTCACCCTTCTTTTCTCTTCAGCTTTCTGTAGTTTTTATCGTTTTAGCTGTAATGATAAAAAACTACAGAGAGAGCTCAGGATCTCTGGTTCAAGAGATCAGGATTCTTCTGGTTCAAGATGCTGCACTAGGTCCAGCAGAGGGTCAGTGACTGCCCTGCACACACTCCAGCTGCCTCCCATCTTTCCTGAAAGACCTAAATTACCCCATAAGGAAATTTCCTGCAAGTACATCTTTTGGGCTCTGTGCCACATATTCAACCTGCACTTTTTTTTCCTCCATCGAACAATAAATGTGGTTTTGAAACAAGATTTTTTTTTTCCCCTAAACCCGTGTTTGTTTCACAAATTGACATGTACTGCATGGTTGACAAGGTTTCCTTGGAAAGCAAAGCATCTAGACTGTGGTGTCTCCCTGCCATCTACTCCCTCTTCCACGGCTGTTATTTTGAACCTGCTAACTGATTTCAGCCAAATCTGACAGAAGTTTCCAAAAAGTCCTACTGAAATCAGCAGCAGTTTATGCAGTGCTAATAACTTGGTCCTTATCCAAGGATATGGAGAACCAGCTGATGGTAGACAGTTGTCCATCAGTGCACAAGCCCTGCTGAGTCCCAAGCACAGCTCTGAAACTGCCCCAGACCTGTTTCCTCCCTGTGTCATCAGAGACAACCATGAGGGAAGATGCCATCACTGGCCAAGAGTTCATGCAGTGGAGCTCCTGCATTACAAAACACAGAACTATGGTGTAGTTTTGGTAATTCCACTGCTTAGGGAAGCTTTTTCTTTTCCTATATAGATGATGATGACGATGATGATGATGATGATGATGATGATGATGATGATCATGATTATTAATAATAATAATAATAATAACTACAGACTTCTAGCAATTTTCAGTCAACATCCTTTTGGTATTCAAAGTCCAATCACTAAAAACAAAAATGAGGTTTGGAAGAGCAACAGAAACACACAACCTCTTGCAAAGTAGAGTGCAAACGACCCCTTGCACTCCAATTTGTCTGAAAGAGAGATGCAAAACGTCACCACCACGCCTATGAGAGGTCATTTCCAGGACAGAGTGAGGCAATAGGCACTGCCCTGCACTCTCCATCAATGCAGCTTCCCTACAAGTTTATTTGTGAGCTGAACTTGAGCAGGGAATGCCAGCTGTGCCATACTGTAAAGTGGATTTGTCATGTGGATTTATCTATACTTTGTCCATTAAGTCACCCCTGGGAACAAGCACGAGTTGGAACTCTCTGATAGATGTGAAGGGTTTTATACAGATGAGAGGAAAAAAAAAAGGAATGCAGTGATTTCAAGAGACTGGAGGAAAAAAGAGAGGTATTATTAGCACATCGAAAGGCATCTGAAATATAAATTATTTGAAAGCACATCACTTTATATATCCTGTTAATTACATGGTTAATATTATGGAATCTGACAACTCCCCACAGACACCAGGACTATTGATGAGTTCCATTTTATGTTAGAAATTTCTCTCTTCTTTCCAGAATTACCTCTTTAACCTCTTTCAGTCCAATAAATTCACATTAAAATGTGACCAGGAGTGACAACCTTGGGAGAGGACTAACCTCTCCCTCTATCATGTCATTTTAGCCTCAGTCTCAAATTGGTACAGCACTCCCATAGCTATTAGCTCAGCTCTTCTCCTGCCTCCTGAGTAGATGAAGCAGTATGTCTAATTAATTTACGATCCTTAAGTACAAAGGTAGCTATCAGCAAAACTATATTAAAATCAAACTACCAATAAGGTAATTGTAAAATCATAATTTTCTGGGACGTTTTCCACTAAATACCATCTTAGCTTTGAGGCTGAATGTTTTCGGAAGTTCAGCCTCACAGCTACATGAAAGTCCAATAATTCCTACATTATAGCATATCCCACTCCATACAGAAAAAAAGAAAAGAAAAGAAAAAAAAAAGACAGATGTTCTTTAATACAATGAAATGCAATTTAAAGCCAAGTCAATAAGATAGTAACCTCTTATCCTCAAATGAGGGCTATGCTATACATCATGGGTTAGAAGTTAAAAATGAAGAGAATGGTTCTTGCCACTCATAATTCAAAGGTTGTTGTGAAAAGCTTTCTGTTCATAGAAATGCTATTGGTTTTATTCAGCTGGCAGAAACTGTGCAGTATTCTAAGCAGCTCAGACAGATAGCTTTTTTAGCTATTCAGTTCAGAGCCAAATTTTCCTGAACAGCATAAGGACTTGATTTTGCTAATGTATACATGTTGCACTGTACCCAGTTCCAGAAATAACCCTCATCCCTGAATGCAGGCTGGGGTCTAGGGAGGATACATGCTAACAGCCAGATTCTCTATTTTTCTTTGCACTCAGAGAGGCCAGACCAGCAAAAAACAGATTGCTGCAACTAAGAAGCCCTCTGACACAAAGCTCTGCTGCTGCCCAGCTCCTGCCCTACCTGCTTCTCACTGATGAGAAAACACCGAATACTGGGGTGGGAGGCAAGGGCCCCACTGCAGCACAGCAGCAAAGGGCAAGGTCCTCACTGAGCTCCCATCATCCTCATGAAACTCATTTTTGCTGGAACCAAATAGCTGAAAGACAGGAGAAGCAAGCAATCTCCAGCAGGCAGCCACCCTCTCTTCCCCCTCTCGAGCCTGAGGGAATAAAGATGAGGTGCAAAATCTGAAGTCCCCTTAACTCCCCCGTTTTCTCTGCTTGTCAGACGAGTGATGCTTGCCAGCATGCTGAAGGGCGTGGGGAGCCTTTTCTCCTTCTCATTCCCCTGAATAAACCCTTCCTGCTACCACGACATTCCTGCATGGCCAGGGACAGCAAGAGAGGAGTTGAGTTCATTTGCTGTGAGAAGCTCAAGGAGGGCAGGTTGCCAGCCTCTCAGAGTGAGTTACGTGGTGGCCTGGCCTCGAGCAACCCTCATTTCCCACTGTCACATTCCTGTACACCACACCATCCTTTCTCCATGGCCATACCTGACCAGCACGACCCAGTCCTAGACTTGGCCCTAGTCCTTTGTGGTCAGTGCAGCTCATGTAAAAGACAGAGAGAGAGAAGTCACTGGCTGGTCAAGCATTCTGCTTCCGAAGACAGCCCAGAAGTGTTGCAAAGGCAGTGCTGAAGCCTTAGGTGTGAAATCTCGTACTGTTTGCTCGGTGTTGTTTGGTGTCAGTGGCCCTAAGGAGTGAGCAACTGCAGCAGGAACAGATAGAAATGTTCCTGCTGACAGGAACAGAACAGGATGCTTATTTGTCCCATTTTCTTTCTGGAGGGAAATTATCTGCTAATGCTGAAGTCTGTGCAACGTGTTTGTGTCTGCACCAGGCTGAGCATGAGAGAAGTTGTGAATTACAGGTAGAGGCTATCTTCAAAATTTGGACAGAAGCTGCTCATTATGACTGTTCTACCTTAAAGTAGTACTTCTCACGCTTAGAAGAAATGCCCAGAATTTGGTACTGGCATTACATTAGCTATATTTTGAATCTATACAAGCAAATTCAGTTAAATAACTGCTTGTACATGTGCAATTTTCCACATATCAATGCCAGCATCCTGCAGACGGTAGAGCAGGCTACTCAGTTTAAATCCTCATGTATCTTGCTTGCTCACATACAGGTAAGGCCATAGTTACTGATATTCTTTTAGAAATCTGACCTGCTGTCTACTGGGAATTATTATATGTCTCACCAGAAAATGCTGGATAGAGGATAAATCCTGCATGAGAGCATGAGGACACACATCCCTTTACCCTAATGTACTGCACATGCCTTTTCCCCAGGCACATACCTGGCAGGTGCAATGCAGACCTTCATTTGTCACTCAGACACCAGTAATGGGCTCTCCAGAAATACTCTAAATAGATTAGATTAGATTAGAATTACCTTCTGTCTTTTTAGACCATCTTGGCATTAACAAAAAAAATTGATACATTTTCCAGGCAAACATGCTTTCTCTGAAAAACGAAAAGATAGGACAAATGTTCCTGTCTCCTCTGAAATAACATTTACCACCTCTTGCTAGAGAGAAGCAACTGGCTCCAGTTAATCTGGGAAAACAATAAACTTAATAAATGTAATGACACTAAAATCTAAACCTTCTTCTGAAATACCTGGGTACAGGGATGAGGTGCACAGCTGTGTGCAGAGTTTGGCACTCAACTCTCAAAACAGATCTCAGCGTGCCGCACTGAGTGCCAAAGCTCCCCATAGGGAAAATGGGGAGAAGCCAGCATCAGAGCCGGTTCTTAACACCCAGAGGCTACAATGGGAACCAAACCTCCTGCTGGACAAAGGAAAATGTCAAAGAGAACTTTCAGGTTTTGCTATGATTAGACTTCCCAGTGGAAGCAGAACTCACAGCTTGAGTGTCACCTATGTGCCCTCTTGGGTATTTAGGTCAAACAAGAGGGGCATACCTCTCTTTGAAAGGAAAATCGAAGGACACAGCAGAGCACAGGGTTTTGCTAACATTCCAGTGGTTAAAGCAGCAGCAAAAGAAGATGGGAAGCCCAGATCCCAGTGTATCTCCAGCATGAGTTTCACACCCAGAGATTCAGTCTCATGGAACATGTGCTACTTACTGGGTCAAAGGCTACCTCTGGATGACCTTCAAAGCCCTTCACCACACTCCCTGGAGCCTGATCTGGGAATGGAGGGATTGTGGGGGCAGGAGTGAAGTGGATGAAACATTCACGCTGGAAAAGGGGAGTCCTGACTTCCCTGGGTGGTGACATCCCAAAGACGCATGATGTGTGACATGCAAGCAGCACAGACAGTGTGTGGCCACAGCACATCCTGGACTTCTCCAAGCCCTTACGTACTGGGCTAATGAGTCTGCTAATCCCCAGATTGCTTCTAGGTATGCATAGCAGCGAGACTAGAGCGAAATCTAAATGCTTCTGCCAGAAAACATCATCTTGGGTGCCCAGTTGGGTTGTGTGGGGTTTCTGGGTCATGGGGTTTGCTATGTTAATTCTGCCAAAACTGTGCACATAAATCACTATGCAGCACCTTCCCTAAAAGCGGTAAAACTCAAGTAAGGATCTGCTTTGGTGGCACATCATCAGCTAAATTAATCTCCTGGCATAAACTTGCACTGCCTGATTGTGTGAACAAAATCAAAATCCAGTCTCCAAATAAGCCAGAGGAATTTCTGGCTGATGTTGCAATTGCTAGGCACTTTAAATGACAGAAAAAACCAAAGTGATTTTCAGTGGTTTGGATACATAGGTCACTAGTTTGTTAGTCCTTCATTCAATTTCCAACCTAGATATGTCTCCAGCCTGCTAACGAGCACCCTTTGTGGATTACTCCTGTACTTTGACCTTCTGGAACTAGCTAGTTTTGATTTCCACTGAAGACCTAAGGTTCCTCTGTGCTCCCTTAGCCTGTACTCTCCACAAACCGTGTCTCTCGCCTGAACTGACAGAACTTCTCAGTAATCACAGACCTTAGATTACAGACTGCAGGTTTAGATGCATCACTGTACAAAGTACCGTACAACGAGCAATCTGCTGACATTCTATCGTGCTTAGGAGACACAGGGTCATAAACAAGCCTGGCTCACCTTTCTCTTTTTAAGCCTATAAGGTGCCTGTGCCCACAAAGATAGGGTTCATCTGGCTCACATCCTCTGGGAAGCTTTGGGCACACATACACAGCACAGCAGGCAGAGATCCTCAAGCTGACAGAGACCAGAGGAGGGCTTGCACATAAAGTACCATGCAGCCCTACAGCTTTGTTCTAGAAGCAGCACAGATGTACTCACATGATCCTAAGCCCACCACAGTTACTTTTTTCTCCTGAAGAAAAACAACCATGGACAAAGCTGATCAACTCCGATGTTTTTCTCTATGAAAACAGCCAGACTGTTTACGGATCTACAGATGCGATGTTCAATGCAGGTGGTGCCAAGTATCACACAGCATTACCTCAGGTAAATACAAGCCCACTGTTAATAATAATAAATAATAAATGTTAATAATAATAAATTAATAATAAATTTGTTTTTATCATCACCCAGTATACTTTTGCAATATCTTTCAATTCATCTGGTCCATATCAACTGTATGATAACTGAGTGTTAATTTTCACACCCTTTCCCTGAAGTATCTGTTCTGCTCTTCTGTGTCCTTGCAATGATTTTTTTTTTATACCAGGGATTTTCTTCAGAGAAAACAGCTCCCCAAGTTCCTGCTCCTACCTCTCTATCCACAGTATTGCTGAATGTGTCATATCCAGGCTCTACGCCATCCTCTGCTTAACTAGTCCACAGTTACTTTCAAAGATCCTCTTCTATGTCTTGTCATTATTAAAAGGTCAGTTTCTGTCCACTTGAGTAAAAAAATATAATCAATGCTATTTTTCTGGTGTTAAAACTATGTATCACAGACTAAGAAAAGCACCAAATGTAGTCTTTTCCTATCAGTAAAAGACTGATATTACAGGTACCAAAAACTTGACCTGAACATGTCCCATATTTGGCTGCATTATTTTTGCCTGATTGCTGAGCAAACCTTTGCAAACCTAAATCTTTTCAATTACATCATATTCATGAATGTGTCACACTCCACTGTGTCATTGTGCCAGAGACTCATTAAAGATATACTCAGAGCTTCTTTCCTGATTTATATTTCTTCTGTGAGTTGCTTTGATTTGAGAAATCTCTTTTGCAAAAGGAAAGACGTCCATTGTTTGGAGTCTAAAAGGAAATGTAGATGTTTAATTGGTGGATGTGGTTTTCATTATACTTTCTCTCTCCACCACAAACCCTCCCCATAAACTGTGACAAGCTTGTTGGCAGCCTGCTGTATCAGACTGGGGGTAGCTGACTTGATAAGCATGTCACCTAGATGAAGAAAAACACAAATTCCCTCCAACTTTGCTCAGAATTTCTAATTAGCTTAAAGGCAGTGTCCTAAATCGGCACAGAAAATCACCATGAGAAAGTCCAAAGTCCGAACCACCATGAGACACAATATTGTAACTCAATAGGGTCTAGTAGTACTTGCCATGCTTTCTGGTTTACTGAAATCAAGTTAGCATCTTTGCCCTGCATATACTCCTTATTTAGACACAAGTGCAGTGACACACAGTCCAGTAAAGTCCCCTGCTTCATTTCTGTGCAGCCCATATCATGATGGTAAAGAAGGCTCATTTATTAGAGAACATAAAGAAGATACTTTTATTTTTACAAAGTCAGTCACCTACTCTCATAGCACTGAGGTCCTTTCCCTCATTTCCCAAATGAATGGAAAAGTAGGTATGAAGGAAGTACCAATCTGGTCACTGTTACAATTCTCTGCTGCCATTTCTCAATGGGGCTCGTTACCTCTACCACTCAGACCAAAATAAAATCAAACCCTAGTGTACACACTTGGGGTTTCCAATAAACAAGTGGTAAGGAAGCATTTTCAATAAATAAGGTAAGCATGTGGCTACCTTTTCTTACCTTACTAGTGTAAAACACACTTGCTCCTATTTGCTCAGGGCGAACCACACTTGTCCAGTCTGATGGCCTTCTATTAGGGAGTTATGGCAATGGTTGACATGGGAAGATGACAGATTTCATCTATCTAGACTTCTGTAAAATCTTTGATATGGTCCCACATAGCACCCTTATCTTCACACTGGAGAGACGTGGATTTGACGGATGGACTGTTCAGTGGATAAGGAACTGGCTGGATGGATGCAGACAGAGTTGTGGTCAGTGTTTCTATGTCCAGGGGGAGGTGGGTGATGAGTGGTGTCTGCTAGGGCCCCGCCTTGGGACTGGTGCTCTTCAGTGCCTTCATCAAAGACACGGTCAGTGTAATCGAGGGCACCCGCAGCAAGTCTGCAGATGGCACGAAGCTGAGCAGTGCAGGTGACACAAGAGAAGGACAGGATGCCTTGTAGAGGGACCTGGACAAGCTTGAGAAGTGGATGCACCAGAACTGCATCATGTTCAACAAATCCAAGTGCAAGGTGCTGCTCCTGGTTTAGGACAACCCCAGATATGAGTGGATGGGGAGAATAAGTCATTGAGAGCAGCCCTGCAGAAGATTTGGGGGTTCTGGTGGATGGAAAGCTGAACATGAGACAGGCCCAGCAGGCCAATGGCATTCTCAGCTACATCAAAAGATAAGTGGCCAGCAGATCAGCGGAGGTAATCCCCCACTCTACTCTGCTGTCATGAGACCCCACTCAGAATGCTGCATACAGCTCTAGATTCCTCCATACAAGACATGAACCTCTCAGAGAAGGCCTAAAGGAGCGCCACAGAGATGACCAGAAATTCCCTCCTAAGAAGACAAGTTGGGAGAGCTGGGGTTGTTTACCACGGAGAAGACAAGGCTCCAGAGACATCTCACCAAGGCTTTCAAGTAGCTAAAGGGGGCTTATAAAAAGGAGGGAGAAGAACTTTTCAAACAGGCAGATAGTGACAGGACAAGGGACAATGGTTTTAAACTGAAAGAAGGTGGGTTTAAAGTAGATGCTAGGAAGAAATTCTTTATCTAGAGGGTAGTGAAGCACTGGAACAGGTTGCCCAGAGAAGCTATGGATGCTCCATCCCTGCAAGCATTCAAGGCCAGGTTGGATGGGGCCCTGAGGAACCTGGTCTTTTAAATGGCATCCCTGCCCTGGCAGCAAGGTTGAACCTAGATGATCTTTAAAGTCACTTCTGACCCAAACCACTCTACCATTCTTAAATTCTAAGATCTTCCAGCATGTGAAGGTATTTTGTACCAGCTCAGTTGGCCTACAGGTCAGGGACAAAGCAACCCATGACCCATCTGTGGCCTGAAGTTCACCACTTTTGAACATCCTCCGAGGTCCCAGAACAATACACAACCACAGTGTACAACTACAGGCTCCAATCTCTCCCTGCTTGAGATGCTCTGACCTCCACGGCCCTCAGGAAGGTCCTCACACACTGACAGCTCTTAAACTAAAGTTCTCCTACAAAAATAAACATCTTGATGGATACTGAGAGGGTGCTCAGGATGCTGATGCCTTGAAGCTGTAAGAACATTCACCGGATACACACAAAGTCTTAATGTAAAGAAACTGGAGAACAGATTTGGACTTGTAAGAAATTGGGGTATTATTTTCAAAAAATGCCTAAAGTTGACAGAAAGAGTAAGAGTACCTTAATATGTATGGGGTTGTTTATATTTTCAGGCTTGTATCATGGCTTGAATGAGTACAGGCACACTGAAAAATGATGCTCAAGCTTTAGTGCCCCCCATATGTCCCCCTCCCCCTGGCCGTGCCCTGGAAACGCTGATATATAAAAAGAGAATGTCAGCAGTTTTGCCAGAACTCCCAGGCAAGCCAGTCACAGTGGAAACCTGACATCCAGAAGACCTGGAAAACAGCCAGTTTGTGCACAGCATGTCCATCCTGTATGCCGGCATTCAGGTGCATCGGATTTATTATGCATGTGCAGATCACCTGATTTATTGCCAGGGTTTATTACCAGGTGCAGCAAGGCCAGCAGCACGTTCAGAAAATGTTGGATTTACTGCACGTACCCAGGACATCTGTGAGCACACACAATCTCCTACTCTCCAGAGACTTCCTAGGAGGAAATACAGGAACCATTCTCAAACTTCTGCACTGGCTTTGGTTCCGTGCTTGTCTGCAGACAGAGACAGACTTCTGGGATAAAGTATATGCAGCTACTTTAGCATGCCCTTAGCGCACATTGTTAGAAAACTTGTTTATACTTCCCAATCCTCCAGACACAACTGGGAGCGGATGAGGGCGAACCAGCAGCGTTTCAACAGAGCTGGCCTGCTTCTCTACCACGCAGAGGATACATTAGCACCTAATGAGTTGTGATGGCTTCAGATTTAATAGATAACTCTTCTTCCGCCAGCCAAACTACGACACAAGCAAGTCTGATATTTTATTACTTCTTTTGGCACGTGAATGTAAGTTGAGGAAAGGAAAACACTCAAGCAATGTATTTGTTCAAAAAATCAGAATTCCATTTTCATTAAGGCTTTCAATAACAGGTACATTTCTAAGTAATCCCAGAAAGTGGGAATCAGGTATATCTGACTGCCATCCAGGTCAATGTTCCAAGACTCAGTCTGATCCAAAGCAGCAGCAGTACTCCATAGTAGGACTGTAGTACTGTAATAGGTATATTTAATCAGTTCCCATTGGTACCACATGTAATCTGATGAGGTGCTGAAGTGCCTTACAGAACACCCGATAGTTATCAGCATTTCAGCATCAGAACTTTAACACATTGGGATTTTGGGAGCTCTAAACTATAACGTGCTACTGAGACCCATCTACTGTCTTCTTTGAGCAAGGGCATTTTTCTGCTGCTATAAATGCCTCAGTTTGCACAACTGGATTTCACAGATGAGAGCCAGCTCCAGCTGAGATGCCACAGCAGACAGCATTTCCCAGGCAGGGTGCTTTGACTATGAGCCCCTTTTCTTCACAACTCTTCATTGGTTCCCACTTTCCTCACCATGAAGACCCTTTGTGGCCTATAGCCATCATTATGAAAAGTCATCACCAAAAGTTATTACAATAAGGTTTTCTAGTCTTCTCTTGACCCCTTAAGGCTCTCCAAGTTTCTAAGCCCCTCAGGGTATTCCTGTGCTGTCACCCGTACCTGGGAGCAGTCCTCATAAACATGCTCCAAATAATTTCATTGATCCTTCTGAGGTTCTTAAAAAGAAAGCTCTCAGTTTTCCCATCACGCTCACACTCAGATTTGGCAGCACTGTCAGGCCGGTGGTTTGCTGCAACTGCCATTTATCTGGATTATTAAAATACTCCAGTATTTTTTTCCTGACCAGTTTTGCCTGTTATCTATAATTTTTCCTCTGTTTTTCACTTTTTCTACAAAGTTTTTGGTACTGTGATTGGCTTTTTGTCCCAAGTCTCAACAGCTCTTACTACAGCAAATCTGGGTCCCTATGCAGATGTAAATTGCAATGGAAATGCACCTGAGTAACAACAGCAACAGGCAGAAGGGTAAAATAACACAGCAGCCACCCTACTCTGGAGTCAGTGCAGAACACTGATCGTGCCAGCCCCTCAGTGAAGTATGGTTATAATGGGATCATGAGGAGTTTCACTGTTATTTCTACTGGGGTAAATAGTTAGGATGTTGACTCTTCTTGGAAACCTTTGTTGTAGTTTAATTTCAAATCATCAGTGCTCCAGAATTAACTGCAACTTTCATTATTTGACTATTTTTCTTCCTCTTTTTAACCCTCATGATAATTTATTCCTTTTCTTTTTTTAGCTATATGTTACTTTGCTCTGTGTGTGTCACAGAACTAATTTTTCTAGTTACTTTGACAAACCTGACATCTTGCAGCCGTTACACATCTTGTGTCAATTACATCTCTAGATAAAAAGAATTCTTAAACCTGAAGGCTGCAGATGGCTTCCTGGTGAGGGGTTAATGGGTTAACTCCAGCTTCGTAATAAAGCCTTTTGGGGGTCCCTTTTCCTGGGCTGTTCTCTTCAGTCTGCTTCTCTTATGCCCTCCTAATTTTGCTATTTCACTTACTATAATTCACATTCCCCTCTGGTCACGAGAGAGGAACTGAGACACCAGCGTCCATCCATCCCCGCCTCCTTCCCACCCAAAGGTGCCTGGGGGGCAAGACAAAATATCTGTCACCTGAACCTTATCTCCACATATCATGCAGGCTGCTTATGGCAGGGCACAGCTGAATGACCACAAATCAGTGGAGTGACAACTCGAACCACCACTAATCCCTAATAAATTCTGGACTGTCTCACAGATTTGGGCATCACCTGACAACTGGTGATGCTCTCAGCATCTGGCAAACCACTTGTGTCTAATTGGGTACCTTGAGATATTTACAATGTGCTTAATGGTTACTGAAGAGATTGATCACCCCATTCTTGATATCTATCCAAAAAGGGTATATAAAATCCTTTGATCTTGCTAAGGCAGCAAAACATGTCGAACCATCAGTTATGTAAAGGTGGTTGTTATTAATTTGAATACTGCACAGAGAGGAAAGAACAGAAGTACCATATAATGAGATATATTAAGACTACAAAAGAATTAAGTGAAGCCATTACATTATGAATCATGATTTTATTGTTTAGCAGTCAGCTCTTGATGTAATTCAGATAATAACAAATGGGCTAATTCCTTCCACCTTATTCAGGCAAAACTTCCATTGACTTCAAAGAGAAAGTTGTCCAAGTGAGGACTAGAGATTGCTGCATCTATCCCATTATTTGCAAATGCATTTCTGAATTTGGGTTTTCCTTTATAATGGGCTATTGCCAATAACACTAACATTTACATAATGTAAACCTCTTGCATAAGAGTCTTTCATGTTCAAAAAAGATTTTTTATTCTCATGGCAAACTGCCACATTAAAAGTTCTTCCATTAACCCTAGCATTTATTAAAGCATAAGAACATACTGACTTTCTCAGTGCACCATTTCAACTATTTTTCCTTCTGCTCCAAAATTTTTATTTCATTTTACCATGATTTTTTTTATCAGGAGAATGTGTTATTTATTGATTATTAGCAAACTGTGACAATTTATCATTGCAAATATTTCTCTTTATCACACAAGAGTGCCAAAAAGGGGGGAAAGTGCTAAACCTTGTTACTTGTTATCATTTTAACAGATGCCAGGAGTGTTTGAGGAAACAAATTAATATATAGTCATACATCACTATTCCTCTTACTCTATAGTTCTTTTTGTAAGTTATTACCCTATAAAACTTTTCAAAGTGGGACTTTTAAGTAATTCCTAAAGCAATGGCTCAAAACCTGAAAAATGTGCTTAAGCATAATAACTTCCTGTTTAGATCAGGGAAGGACTTCAGGTTTTTGACAAAACCAGATATTTTTTTCTCTGATTATAAAGTATGCACTTCCATCTGGAACCTATTGTGACACTGTGAATCTTAATGCCTCAGAAAAGCACACAGAACAATGGATGGGCACTACTTGATTATTTTAAATTGAAATTAATTAATTATGAAACAGCTGCAATCATCTAAATTACTTATTTCCCCTTTCAGTGAAAATGAATTTATAGGCATTTGAAAAGCATACAAAAATAAAGAGAGAGACAAGAAAGTCTGTACGAAGGGAAGGCATGTAAAATTGTCTATGATCTGTATTTCAAGAAAGTAAATAATTAATAACTCCAAGGAAGCATATTAAGGATTGCTCATTCTATTATACAGACACACTGAGCAGCAAAATGCTTTAAATCTCAACAACAAAAGCAGTACAGAACTCCACAGAATTTATGTTCCCAGGTAATAATTTTTTTCAGCAGAAAACAGTGAATTTTCACATTAGAACCAGACTGTGACTTGAAAGAAGCTTCTCAGTCATTGAATAAAGACAGATGAGCAATGAGTGTTAGAAAAGCTACCAAGGCATCAAAAGATCTACAGTCAAGGCCATTAAAGAATAGCTAATCTGCTCTAGTTCTAATTCTTTGCTAATGGGTTTCCTTAAATGTGCTTTACATCAGCTGTAATTAGTTCAAGATACTGCTACTTATATACTTCTAAGAACAACAACAAAAAAAGGGTTGCATTTATACCACTTGCTATGTAATCATGTTCACACAGCCATGCACCCAAGTTGGCAAGGTCTTGTGAAGTGTGAAGCCTTGAAGAGCGCCATAAAGAGACAGTTTGCTTGGATCTACAAAAGCCAGTTCAGCTCCAGCAGCAAACGCATTTATCTGTGCTTTCCTTTGTTGGGGTTATCTCAACACCATTTCACCTCGGATGTTGCAGAATCATCTGTACTAAATGGCCAGGGATACATTAACAGGCACACATTACCACAGATACTGCTAATATGCACAGGTTTGCTACCAATGCTATGGCTTTGGAAGAGATTTTCATAGCCAGTGGCAGTTACCAAAAACCACAACAAAACCAAACTAAAATCCTTGCCCCTTTTATGTTAGAGAGTAGGTTCTGAATGGGATTCACTCCTTAGAAAAAGGAAATGAGAAGTTTTGGGGAAGACCTTTCAGCACCTTCCAGGACCTAAAGGGGGCTGACAGGAAAGCTGGGAAGAGTCTTATTACAAGGGCATGTAGTGATAGGACAAGGAGGAACAGCTTCAAAATGAAAGAGGGTTGGTTTATATTAGATATCAGGAAGAAATTCTTTACTGTGAGGGTAAAGACACTGCCAAGACACTGGCACAGGTTGTCCAGAGAAGCTGTGGATGCCCTGTCCTGGAAGTGTTCAAGGCCAGGTTGGATGGGGCTCTGAGCAACCTGCTCTAGTGGAAAGTGTCCCTGTCCAAGGCAGGGGGGTTGGCACTAAGTGATCTTTAAGGTCCCTCCCAATACAAGCCATTCTGTGATACACTTTGAAAGGCTGAGCTCCACAAGCTGCAAACACGCTGGGGCACACAAACATGTGGCAATGTGGTGACACAAATTCAGATCAGTCAAGATCCATGGTGGTTTTCTTGCTGGGGGCCTTGGTAAATGGACTAGCACACAAACACCTTTTGTATTAAGAAACTCCTGACACTCTTCAGGGCTAACCACAAAGCACAATGTGACATTAATTTACTCTTTTAACTGGTGACATTTAGTTAATTCAAGGTCATCATCCTGGAGAAAATGTTACACTTTCTTTGCCAAACACAAATGAAGAAATGCATGTTTAGCTTTTATTGTTACTTTGTCCTTTAAAAAGAGTTGATGACATGACAAGTTCCCTCCCTATGTCAGAAAAAAAAAAATAAAATGTGCCTTCTACTGGATGCTTATCAATGTAATTATCTTCTCCAGAGTCTCTGTCAACCCAGTCTATTAATTTTTTCTAGGCTAAGGTACAACCATCTACTGCACTTGCTGTTCTATAGCAAAGGAGCACAAAAACACCAAAGTTACATCATTCTCTCTGAAAACTGATAGACCTGAGAGATGAACCCTTCTGGCCAATCACAAGTGGTCAATGACAGAAGGAATCGATTTTATCTTGGTGCATCACTAGGATTTAGATACCATTTAGCATAATCAGAGAAAAAGCTAACATCCCCCTAGAAGAGGTTTAGGACACCTGCCAACACCAATGCATGATAACAGGCTCCCCAAAACCTTGACAGTGACGAAAACAAAGAAGGCAAGGATAGAAACAGAGAGATGTATGGTGGGAGAGACCACTGCTGGGATGGCTTTTGAATCTGAACTCTGCAAATGCATACTTTACCAAACCTTTTTCCTTCTGATCCAGCTGTCTGTCGTATTTGCTTTCTTCTTAACACCACAGGTCATCATAATATCTGGCATCTAGACTGCACCATCGTGGCAATGCATGAGCCAGGGAAGCAACGAGTTTCTGCCTAACAGATTTCAAAAGTGTTATGTACAGCAAGAACCGATCACAGCTCAAAGCAATAAAAACATACTCAGTGTAAGAAGACACCACCTTCATCCTCTATTTGTACACTCCTGCCATGTAGTCAAACCAGGCTGAGCCACAAAGGACTCTTTCTCTGGCCCAAAACATGTGCAAACAACCACACAGAAAGACTGGGTTACATTAAGAAGTTGTGCAGCTTTGTCAGATACAACCCTCTTGTTTTTAGTTTTAAGTACTTACAGTTGTGGATCATCTTTATTGAGAAACAAAACATAGCAACAAAAAGCTTCTTAGCAAAGATTTCTGGTCCCTTCTGCATAATTTTAAGTGTTTCCTGCCTGGTGAGACCACCACTGCTGCATTGGAACTAATTTATTTTTTCAGAAATACATAAAGGGTCTCTGAGGCTAAGCTTAAATTGCATTCCTACTGTCATATTTCCCAAGACACATTTGTATCCAGGTCCTTGGTACATGCATTCAGGTTTAAATCCTCCTAAGAGGATAAAATGCGGTCCTCTTAAGTCACTAACACTACTTTTTGTTTGCTTAATGTACTAGGAAAGTTGAGCTATCAAGTTGTAAGAGAGGAACACAAGTTATGCATTTTTACCTTTGAAAAGATACAGAAAACGTTTAGCACAGAATATTAATAATTGTCATTATGTTCATTTAACTGTCACTACAGTTCATTCACTCTTTCTCCTAAGTATAAATTTGTAGTTACCCACAAATTATTCAGAAATTATGTACAGTATTACCTTATCAACTATAAGTATCCATTATTTGCTCTCCTGGGGCCTTAGGCAGAACCAGCAAGTATAACCAGTGTCTTAATACTGATTTTTAAGAGATAGAGGAGTAGCCCTACTGGCAATTATGTGAATCCAATGGTTTTGGCCAGAGCAGGGACCAGTGGGCTCCCCGGGAGCAGTCAGCCAGCAAATCCAGTCCTCAGAAGCACCACCAAAATGGGAATTCCCACTCTCCAGCAGGGCAGGGTTTGCAAAGGACTAGTTCTGTTCAAAACCAAAAAAGATTACAGCTTTCCTTTTTCCTACGTCCAATTTTTCCCAAAGAACTTGTGGTTTTCCCCGGGAATTAGCCTTACAGCTAACCAGCCATATACAAAGAAAGTTTCCATGGGCTTCCTAGAAGATATCATCCTTTTGAAATCTCATTTTGTGATGGAGCCACTTCATAGTTACAACCTTATCAGTCTTGTCAGATGAGACAACATGTCACACAGAACTTAACCTCCCTGATTTCTACCTGTGCGTGATGTCGGTTTTCCTCCATTTCTACAGATTTTACTCTATTACTCCTGTTGTTAAAAACAGGTAAGGTATCCCTCTTTTTATTCATGCTTTGTCATTTCCTAGTCATAAATATGAAGCAAATTTGTTATACGAACTTAGAAACCCCTGTAATTAAACAGTTGCTTCCTTTAATGACAGTGTCGTGGAGTTGAGTATGAAATTATTGCTAATATATGGATGACAAGATGTTCCCACAGCCAGTACTTTTTGATATGCTGTTTGTTTAATGGCCCGTATTTCTTGTCCACTAGTTTTAAGAAACTTGGGATTTTCCTCAAAATATTCACAAAGGATGGGAAATGCTGAATGCATCTCATGCCCTCTTCTGAACCCTTCTCCAATAACCCTAGTAAGGATTTTGCCTCAACTTCTGATGAATACATTCCCAGAGGAGGACAAATCTACAGGTCTGAGTGTCAGAATGAAAGCCAAAAGAGCTGTTCATCTCTTGCAGCACACAACTGGGCATGGGTACTCAAACAGCCCTCAGGGAGACAGATGAAAGGACATCCATTGTCCTACTGCTGTAACAGAATTTTACTTACTAGACAAAAACAAATCACAAGCTTTAAAAACTAATTATTCATAAAAAAAAAATAAATTACTAAGTACTGTGAATTAGAGATAATAGTCCAGATTCTCATCTGATGTAAACTGGCAAAGTCTCCGGACTCAGTGGAGACTCAAATGAGGAGGATGTGGTATATTACATCCAGCAAATGAGCACTCACACGGAACAGCAGACGTATTTTTAAAATATTATTATTCAGTTGATATTTATGAAGTATTTTGACCATGAAAAGCTTGCTCTTCTTATTATTTATAATGTTTTAGTGCATACAATTTGTTCAGTGCTGTAAGAAAAAAAGGCTCAAACAATAAAAGCAGTTCCTGACCCAAAGGGCTTCCAGCCTAAAAAACAGGCATCAAGAAGAGAGAACATGCTGTGAAAGCAGGAGAAGGGAACAATCTATAGTTATTACTTGTCCATTGTTTGCTCACAACTTATAATCATCACAGAAAGCAAATTTTTAGATGGGATCTCAATGAGGGACAGGTGGTAACTGTGAGTTGACGCTGGGAGGAAGGGAGAATAGGAAACACCACACAGAGAGGAAAAAAGGAGACAAAGATGATTTCAAGCATTATTGGTTGAAAAGGAGCAAGAGCTAAAAAGAAAGAAATAACAGGCAAAGTACAAGACACAGGCTAGAGTAGAGTTGTAAAGGAGTTGTGAAATAAAAGAAGACACGAAGACACTAACTTAATTTTTTTTAAAATTTTTTTTTGGTTAGAGGGAGGCATTACTGCTGAGCATTTTCTGTGAAAAGGTCAAGCTGGTCCATACTGAGAGAGTGACCCTCTCACCCCAAAGTAGCTGCTTACTGTTATCTGAAAATAAACATTGTGATCTTCTACTCTGACTGAAGTATGTGTAGAATTATCTTCCTAAAACTGTCTCCAGTAAACACCATGTAACATAAGAAAAAAAAAAAAATCTTGCCTTACACAAATACAAAATGTAGGGACTAAAAGCCAGGCAACCTGGAATCAAGAAGTTACAAAAGGTTCATTTATAAGACTGCTGGATGTTTGACCACTTTTTGTTAATAGCAACTTCCAAACAAAACTCTCATTGACTTCAAATGGAGCAGGAACAGACCCAAAGATAGCAAATGAACTAATAATTCAGTACAAGGTCTGTAAAACACACTGGGCCATCTTATACTGTGGTATTTGATATTGATCTTAGCTTGGAAGCTATACAGCTATACATTTTTCACAGGACTATCCAACCCCTACAAAACTGATGTTAACTCAAAACACACAGAAGTATCAGGTAACTACCAAATAAACCAATTACATACTTGGCTTCTTTTTACCTAAACAAACACTGTTTTGTGTGTGGCTAACAAACATCTTACATTCAAAACTATTTTCTTGTCCGGTACAACACAGTAAGTGCTTTAATAAATCTGCTAATTGCTTTTAATGAATGGGGAACAACTCTGCCTACACACGTGTCTTACATCACCACGTGAGGAGAGTCTTTCCTAACTGGTCTTCACTGGGGCTATTGCTGTGCCTAAACCTAAGCACAGAGCTAAGGACCTGGCTGAATTTTGATCTTGATTTGTTAAATAAAGCAAATAACAAAACAAATGCCTGTAATGCAGAACTAGTCTGGGCACTCTGATTAGGTCCTTTGGTCTGTTCATATGCTGCTTTCCATCACGTATAGTATGTTTACTGATGTACAACAGGCATATAAAACACCTCCAACTGAGATTTTCCATCTCTTTTTGTCCAGTGTAAACAAATGCAAACCTGTAACGCACTGGAGAATCCATATCCTTGAGTCTGGGCAAGTAAAACTACACATGCAGCACACAAATAAACACATAGAGAAAGAAAAACAGGAGACAGGGCTGTAGCTTGAAGTCGTTAGTGTCCTTTGTTCAGGACAACTCCATTGGTCAGCAATAACAACACCTTGAGCTTAGCTGGGCTGATCACCCTAAAATGTTCCAGGAAAAGCTTACCAAATGGGCACAAGTTTTGTTTATGCCACAGATTGGTATGTTTTCTTAAAATTCCTATTTGAGTTTGTGCTCAGCTTTCACTATTTGAATTATAGTAGTTGTCTGGAAAGCAGAAGTGTTATTGGCATCCATACAACCTGGAAAAAGCACTGTTTAGTAGCAAATAGCTTACAATATCCTACCATTGCAGTTTACTAGCTAAATACTGTCTTACAGTCACTACATCATATATCATTACATTTTCTGTGTTACAGAAAAGACATAACGTGTATTAATTGGAAAGAAAATTCATTAACAGTATAACAGCAACAATCGATGATAATTGATTAGCATGCCCCTGTTCATTTGGAAACCCCTTTTGATTTTCCAAGAACATCTCAAATAAAAAAAAAAAATTAAAACCACTTTAGAACAGCACATTAATATTTAATTACTGCACTTCTAAGCAAAATGTTCACCAAATACTTCAAAAAGTGGATTTTCAGTCATACATTAAGTGCACAAATTGCCATTATGGCTACATTCAAAAGAATAAAGGACAACATTCATTCTTGCTGCAGAGAAAATTAAGTCTCATTAAGTGTTGCTCTTTGCCATGAAGTACTTCCTATCTCTGTGGTGTATTTTATTCTCCTTTTTGGCAACAACTGCACAACTTTGAAGGCATTCTCATAAGTCTTTATAGCAGAACATTACCATACCAGCTTTGTTTTGGTCAGTTAGGAAAGAATTCACACCAGGTTTCTTGAGAACGTCCATGACTTGCCCCTTGCTGAGCAGGCAGGACAGCAGGAGGGCAGCATGCAACAGCCACCCTGCCTGCAAATGGGACAATGACCCAGGGCCCCAAGGCACCACTGACCTTCACAACAGACTTTGGAAGCTTTCACTAAGCCAAAGTAAGCTTTTATTTATTACTGTTTGTACGACTTCTCAAACCCGACTATTCCGAAGCACTTGTCCGACAGCTGCTTTGTGATAAAATTTCAACCCATGATCTGATACTCCAAGCTAAAGCTGGTAGCAAAACCTAGTGCCCCAAAAGGACTCAGAAAGACAACATCAACCCCCTTGCTCTCCTCACTAGGCACTGCTCTGGGCATCTGTAGGGTTCGACCCCTACAAAGGGGTGAAAGTCTAGCAATGAATGCAGGCCTGCCACTATGCAATGACTTTTAGTGCACTTTTTGGAGCCCTTCTGATGACCTCACCTTCTAAACTGCAAAAACTATAGAGAAAAACAAGTAGCAAGAGCTATGAAACCACAAGATTGCAAGTAATGCAAATACAGATATTTTTAAGCAGGTAATTTAGCTGAAAAACAGTTGATGTCTTTTTGGACCTACACAGGAGTCTTATGGCAACCAGAGTCATTTGCAAGTGGCTCCACAACAGCCAAAAAGCATGCTGGAAAGGCTATGAGAAGCAGCAATGGCCAGACACAGCCTAGATCCCTAATGTCCCAGAGTTACATTGTTAGTTTTTCAAATCATTATTACCTCAAATAGCCGGCTCAGAAAACAGAGCAATGTTCACTGCCCACTTTTGCTGAAAAAGAAAATTCGCCCAAAGTTTGTCTTCATTCAAGGAGAAAGGGGAAAGCGTTCAAATACGTAAAAAAGTATTGTTTCTCTCCCTCTTGTTTAATAGAAAAAACATGCAATTTGATTGTAAAACTGTGCATATGGACTGTAAACTTAAAATCAGGCCAGAGATAAATGTTATGGTTTGGATATAAACTGAATATTGGTATTTATAATTGAAACGAGGACATAACCTTAACTTGTGTCACAGGCAGAAACACTATAATTAAAAACTTTTATGGGGTAATAACTAATTTTGTATTATACGTGCTCTTTAAAGTTCCCACAGCAGTGTGAAAGTTTTACTGGGCTCGATGTTATCAGTGTAGGCATTTATAAGCACCCACATTATGCAGCGCAAGATGTTCTCATCATCCTGAGGTCTTTTGTGAGAAGCGGCTCAACTAACGGGACTCGCCGCTTCAGCTTCTTTTGCTACACCTGCCACCGAGGAGATAAGCCGGCGCTGTCGAACGCGCACCCTACTGACAGAAGCCATAGATCACCTAACACGGTTTAAAACAAAATGCACACCGGTAACCGACTCCAGGCACAAGTAACCTCAGCCCCCCGCACTCCAGACCCGGCGGGCGGGCGCGTAGTGCCGCCGCTGCTCCGCGGAGCGCACCCGCGCTGGAGCGCACCCTGCCCGGCCCGGGGAAGGCGGGCAC
>VZSR01003803.1:54052846-54147654 GCA_013398615.1 Brachypodius melanocephalos
GGGTACCTGTCCCTCTGCCCCTGACGAACCAGCAATGCTGAGAGAGCAAGTGGCAGACGAGACACCTCTCTGGGCTGCACCCTCTGCTAATGCACCCGCTGCCCCAGTTATGGTATCCTCGGGCCAATGCACCCCCCTTATTGCACGCCCACTATTACTGCACCCCAGATTTACTGCACCTCTCCAGGTGAGTGCACACCCACTCCAAATTACTGCACATCCCCAGTTATCGCACCCCTCCGGTTACCGCACATTCCCCGCAGCCCCTGTGTCCCCGCGCCGGGGGGAAGCAGAGGCACCACTCACCATAGAGAGTCCAGGTCCCACTCCTGAAGGAGAGCTAAGTCGAAGCTGTCCATGGTGAGCGATATCAGCGCCGCCGCGCTGCAACCACACGGCGTCCGGGGCGCATCGTAACTGCACCGCGGGCAGGGCGAGGGCGCGGAGCACCCCCGGCGCCGCCGCCGGCCCCGCTCCGCACACGCGCGGGAGGGAACGGAACCCCACGGCCGCCTTCCTCCGCTTCCCCCTAGGAATGAAGCAAGCACCCTGCCCTCAAAAGAAAGCACACGGTGCCGCCGCTCGTGTGCGAGCGGCGCGGCGCGGCTGGGCTCAGCTGGGCTCGGCTCGGCCGCCGCCGCCGCGCTCCGCTCCCGCCCCGCTCCCCCGCGCCTCCTCCTCCCTCCCGCCCGCCGCCGGCAGCGCGGCCGAGGCGGCGCCCGCCCCGCGCACGCAGCGCCCGCGTCCGCGCAGCGCCCGCTCGGCGCGGGGGGGCGGCACAGCCCGGCGGGCACCGCGAGTTGCTGCGAACTTGCACCCCGGTGGGGGGTTTGGCCCGCCGAAGTTGGGTTTGGGGTGGGCTTTTTCCCCCTCTTCCTCCTCCCCTTTCCTCCTCCTCCTTCTGGCCAGGTACCCTGGGGTGGGCTACAGCATCCCGGCTCACCAGCACCTCACGCCTGGTAAAGCACCACGATGTTTGGCAGAGAAACGCTGGGGAGAAATTGTGACATTTATTGTGGGACGGGGCCGGGGCCGTAGCCCTGGTTCTGTGTGCTGGAGCCAGCGGCCCGGGGTGCTCCCAAGGGCTGTCTCTGCAGTCCAGGGCTTGGGCTGGGTTAAGGCCTTTTTGCACCAATTCCTCCTTAGATGCGTAATAAACTGCACCTGTGCAAGTCGTCATGTCCGTACAGGTCCACCTAGACCTGCACAGCCAATTAAAGGTCTCTGAATTGCACGAAGCCTTTAAAAATGAGTGATCTCTGGTTAAAAATAAAAGTACCAATCATCAGCGCTTGCCACCCAAAGCGAGTCAGACGCCTTGCACTGCCATCCAGCCTGTGTGAGGCACCGGCTGTGATATCTGGCTGGCCAGGGGAGGCAGGCGCTTCTGATTTGTAGTTGCTGAATCACATTAAGAGAGGTTAACACACATTAAATATTTTCCAGAATACTGGGCTTTTCAGCTAAGCAGTGAGTAACTGCCAGAGAAGTGCCATGTCATCGCAGACAGGGAGAAGAAATGTGCAAAATGCGTGACGAATAGAGGGGGCTATTCATGCAACAGCATGAATATCTGTACCAACGCGAATATCTGCAGAGCGATCCCACACTGGGAGATCCCTGCTCTTGGAGACCGAGCCAACCCAGCTGGCAGCTGGCTAGGGCACCCTGACGTGCATGACACCCTGGCAGCCCAGAGCAGTGCTCAGGCTCAAGTATTCATGCAGGCTTCTCGGCTGGTTTTGTGACGGTATGTTATTCGTTCCCAAGTTAGTGTGATTTAATTTAGGGTTGGTAACCTTGCACAGGCTGCGGCGCAGCTTTGGCTGCAGTGTAGGCACACTCCAAGGGAAAGGTTGGAAAACCCGTTACAGCTCGCACGCCACTTTCGGCAAGTCATCTGAAAGTCCCAAGCCACTCCACCGCTGCTTCTGTTCCCTTGCACAGCCAAGATGGTGCTGCCTCCTACTGCCAGAAGTCCCCCGACCCTCTTCATGTGGCACATCTTCAGCCTGGAGTGACATACTGGACCCGGCTCTTGCAACGCATGTCTCCTCACTTTCCCCAGGGAGATGGAGAAGGATGTGTCCCGGTTGGGAAGGCTTGTGGCACCCCCTGCCTAACCAGAGCAAATTAAAATGAAAAAAAAAAAAGAAAAAGCCAGTTCAGATGCCAGGCTTGGTACAGTATTAATGGACACATAAACCCACCCGAAAACAAGTTTTCTGTCAGCTGGGGTAAAGCTTACCACGACAGAAGGTTTAGCCTGGAAAGCAGGTAACATTCTCAACAAATACAGTACTTATGTGGGAAGGAGTGAAGGGCAGCATATTTACACTGACCTTTTCAGACCACAGCCACTGCTGCTTCACTCTTCTTTTAAAGGGAGGTTGTGCCTCACTCTTCTATTTAAACGGAGGTTGTGCAACCCCCATTGCAGCATGGCCCCAATTCCTTCCCTGACACCTAGCTTAAGCAGTGATTTGCAGAAGTGCTCAAATCACCACTGAAATGGTACATACAGCAGGGCAGGCTTAGGCTGCCTTTATGGACTAAATCACTAGAAGTGGGATCCCCTTTACACTAGTGCTGGAATTTACCCCAAGTCATTCTGTAAAGAGCAAGGTGGACTGCAATGCTCACAAGTGGTAGCTCAAGTGTGGAAACATGGAAGCAAAATTCCATAGGCTAAATTCATCATCCAAACTGAGATCAATAGAAAATGTAATCAAACAGCGTGAACAGCCCTGAGTGAAGTAAATTTCAAAGAGTAATACATAATCATAGGCAGTATGTTTTATGTTTTTAATATGTTTTAACACAAAAAAAAATAGTATTTTTCTTTTACATTTCTTGAATGTGTATCATTGTCGTGGTGTTCTTTTCTTTCCCATCATGGTTGTGATTCTCCTCTCATGCAGAGCAGAGAACATCAAGACTAATTGCATTGAAATTAATGTCAATTTAAAATCCCAACTGCTTTGGCTATCTGCCAGGTGCTCGATGTTTCCTCTGACCCTGGTGGCATTTTTGAAACCCCTTGTATGTGAGACCTCACCTACAGGTTAACCTTCCACCCCTAATTTTGCTTCCTCTGTAATGCGCTGGCTGGGCTCCTCTGCTGACTCCTCAGTGTAACACTGTGGTTTGTCCCTGTGGCTGGAGCATCCTCTGTGCTTCATGTCTTATTCATTCAAATCCTTCCCTCTTTCCAGCCACTGAATAGCAAACTCACCCGCTGCTTTCTTACTTAAAAGTGTCCCACCCATCTCCAGTGGGTTCCATGAGTGAAACCACGACATACGGTAAATTGACACAGACTGTTTGAAAGAACTTCAGGACAGCCACTGAAGAAAGTCCTTCCCCACTGCCTCTTGCAACCCATAGCTTTCCTGCAGCCACCAGCAATCTCCTGTCATCCCTTGCTGTGTGACTTGTCAATTCCTGTAGGGAATGAAACCTGCCTTTTTATGAAAGCGTGGCATTGTATAAATATAAATATGCCATGTGCTATCTTATCCTGCTCATTATACATATATTTTTAATCTATGACATAATATAGACATTACTTGCCCCTTCATTGTGCTCTTTCCTCTGTTAACAACTCTTCATTAAGAATAAGCAAGCAACTGTGCCCAGTCAAGCAGACTTTGTAAGAAGACCCGAAGGCCTAGGAACAATATGTAATTCAAATCCTTTACATAAAGATTGCGTGTAACAGGAAAGCTGAACATCATCTTAAAAGCTGACATTTCCCTCTTCTCAGACTCTCTGTCTTAAGCGTGGCATAGCAACTGCCTGAGGAAGAGTAAAGATAATTTTAATGTAACATAAAATAAGTGGGAGGTGAGAAATACTACATTCTTAGTCAACATCCTGTACGCAAAATACCGCCATAGTATCTCTTTGGTATGAGCTACCTTTAAAACATGTACCCAACAAGAAATTAATTCCCAGAGAATTCATAAGACCTCAGCTGAATGCTTTCAGAGAACAGGAGAGAGGAATTCTGGAAGTGGCCAGTGTAGGGAATGCTTTAGCACTAGTACTAGTGTGTGTCAAGAACAAGAATTTCTACATCTTGCCCCACTTGTGACACACCAATGCAGAGTGGTGGGACACAGGCAGAACATCTTGTTTGCCTGTGAATTTCAGAGGCTGCTAGGGGCAGCCTCACAGCCGTGCACATGCAGCATGGTCCAGAATTAGACAGTGCATGTCACATCTTGTGCTTTCAGGGACAAAGTGGGGGCTGTTACACCTCACCACATCTCTTCAGTATATCCGTGCCTGCTCTTGTCCCTACAGCCCAATCCATCAGCAATTCCTTGAGAAGGCAGACTGCTGCATTGCTTGGCAGGAAGGGTTACCAAGCACAGTCACACGCTTCTTTGTGAGTGATGCACTTCCACCTCTTGCTGCAAGGCAGTGCTCCCAGGACAGCTCTGGTCACTGCTCTGAGCCCTTGTATAGCCTGTGACAGGACACATGTGGCTCCTCGGTGAATGTTTACGTAACACCTAGACACGAATTTCTTCCATGAGATGAAAAGCCAAGAAGCATTATTTAATCTTGCTTTAGCATCTCATCACCATTCTGAGTAGTACCTATGTCTGCTGGGCACCAGCTCCACAGGGGCAAGGGATGCTAAATTAGAGCCAGTTTTGCAGAATCAGTCCCTCAGTGCTTTAGGATGTGTTTTGTTTTTCCAGGGGTCTCTGAAGTATTCTAATGAGTATACTTCATAATAGGTTTGCTATTTAAATTGAAATACAGTGTTCCACTGCAGACATTTATACGCTTAAGTGTAAAGAGTTCTCAATGCAGTCGTGGGTTTTCATAACCTCATAGTTTATGGCAAAGGCAAACCCACTGGATTATCTAGTCTAGATAATATCACAGCCTATCCACTGTCACTATTCTTCCCTTACTGAGCTCAGTAACTTGCCGTTTGAGCCGTTGCACGGTCCATAGTTTAGTACTCTTAACATAATAAAATGTATATTTGGAAACAATTTTTCTCTCTAAATAACTTTACTTTCTCCTCGTATCTATATGTCTTCAACCAGATAATGTTTCATTAAATCAGTGCTAAGTTCCAGCACAATGGCTGGCGTTGCTTCAGCAGAGAGGGAAATGAGCTCTGAATTGTGTTTCCCTATTTATTTAAACTTGCAATCTGCTTTGAAATTCCTTAGGATGAAACTTGTGTTTATGCCTGATCACTAACATAAGCCTAACCTTAACTGACTCAGCAGGTGTAAGTGCTCCTTGATTCTATGCTGTTACACACCCCTTTATTGCATTATTGTATATTGTATTCGTTAGGTGGCTCTTCTCTAGTCACTACGAAAGATGCCAAAAATATTGTGAATGATTTCTCTCCTGTAAATATCATCACAGTCTATTTATACACTGTAGCTTCTGAGATTTGATAAGACCAGAGTATAATATGGCATGGATACAGATGCTGTCAAAGTTAAGTTAACACAACATATTTCACCACTCTCCCACTTAACATGCATAATACATAAATGGTTGCAAGCTATCACTCTTTTAAAGAAGCAAAATATATGGATTTAATTTTTAATGATTTAACTTGGTAATTAATTCAAATTATTAGTTAACAATAGCTAAAACAGAGAACTATAATGGATTCTCTGGATAATGAAAATATTTATTATTTTAATAAGGTGCATGGCTGGAAGTCTAAGTCAAGTCTTAGTCTACTGGCCACATATTGCTCTTGATTCACACATGATATCCCCACGGAGGTAGGTGGATGGCTGTGTCCCCAAACAAAGAAATATAAATTGCTGTTTCCAAGTATTGATGACAACATCTATCATGTCAGCTGCAGAATTGATCCATCTTAAATTATAAACCAGGGCTGATGGAATTATGCCAATTAGAGAGACACAGATTTTTTTTTTCCTCTTGCTTTTCTCTTTCCTATAGTTTTTTACCCACACAAAAGATTTGGAGACCTATTTATATTATCAAAGTCTTTTTGTCACCTGAGCCCCAAAGAAAGATTTAAAAAGAAAATGTAATTGCTGAGCAGAAGTGCTGTGAGGGCTGTTTCAGGCTCAGGGGAGGGGAAGGTCAAGTTTTTAACCTGTAAACAAAAGGACTGAAGCCAATGCTATGAGTGGGCTTTCCCTGGGGTCCAGGCTGAACAAAGCCCTTTTGCTGCATGGTGGCTTTGTGGTGATGGGGAAGGCACGACCTGCTGGCAAAGAGCACGGCAGGTACACGCCACCCTCCAAACCAGAGCCCATCGAGGGGTCTGCAGGTTGGGGTCAGGCACAGGAGGCAGGGGGGCAGCAAAGAGGGTGTCCCCAGTGACAGCTCCCAATTACACATGCCAGCCAGTCACCCCCCAACAGATGTCAGGGGCCATCTCACAAAGTGGCCGAGGGATCAGCGGATGGACACTCAAGCTGGTCACTGCTGCTGGCAGCACACAATGCCCCTTGGACCCAAAAGAGAAAGGTTATTAACCTATCCCTCATCTCTCCTCCAAAGATTTCTGAATTTGTGAGTGGTGTCAGAGTCTGCTAAGCAATTACTACCTATTTCCTTTTGTCTTACATCCGTGCCTTGTAAACGGCTTTAATAAATGCCATAATTACAATTCTCAGTGACTGCACCAGTTTAAGATTGCATCTTTTCAGAGTATTTCTTGGAGCAGTGGCTCCCTGAAGAAAACCTCTGCGTGACCGAGGTTGCTGCCTGGCAGCCTTCGTTGAACAGAGACAAGCTGGAGACAAAGGCAGTGGAGCACAGCACAATCCCTGCCTGCCTCCACACTGTGCCAGAGGCTGTGCTTGTTCCACTGCCTGCACCTCACAGGCAAGCCCTGAGCAGTGCCAGTACTGAGAAATCTGAAAAAGATTATAGTGACATAAAAAAACATATATCTCTCTGTGTGTATATATATATTTACACAAACATATATATATTTGGGATAATTGCATTTGGAAACCAAAACAAGGAGGAGGCAGGTGATCCTCACTGAACAATCCCAGAGACTTGTGTGTTCTTTCTGGGGATCTCAGGTGTTGCTGTGAGTGGGGTTATGTACCAGCAGTCAGGAGCCGCTGTGGAGCATGAGTTGGGAATGGAGTTACAGCCAACATGACATTCCTTGTGCTGGCTTGTTGTGGTCCCCTGATCATCTCTGGCATCTGAAACAGGCTGTCCCCTCTTGCTGTCCTAGACAGGTCACCCAAACTGGGCTTGGAGGTTGCTGCTTACTCTTCTCCAAAACTAAGCTAAGATGCTCAGCTTTGGGGGGCAGGTCCTTTGCTTCCTGCTCCTTGCCTTTCACTGCAAAGGTTTATTAGAGTCAAGGAAATAGTATACCAAGTAAAAGCTTGGGACTAAGGCTAATTTTTGGATTATAATTATGATTACAAACAAAACAATTTTCTTAATTAAATTTCTACAGCATCATCACCTGGCAGGTGTGGATGTGGACTTCCCAGGGAAGTTACTCTTAGAAAGGCACATCTAATGGTGAGGAACAAGAGATGAGTGCTAATGATCTGCCTGGGTGACAAGGTGAGAATTCAGGAATAGCAGGCACTTAAAAGAAAACCCCACAGTTTAAGGTGGGATCCTTTCATCACTGGTAACATCTCAGGAGGTGACAAAGGACATGCCATGGGTCCAAGTCAACCTATCATTGCCATGTGGAAATGTGTTCTTTGCCTACCCCTAGCAGCCAGAGGTGCTGGTCAGTTCCTGGGCTGGCAAGATTCCTGTTTGGATCCAGGGTGGCCCATTCAATCTTCCCTCATTAATTAGATACTTGATGAACTCTGTCATCAGCAAAGCCCCAGCAAATGCCTCTCAGCTGAAGCCCTTGTTTCTGGGCTACCAGGAGCACCATGCAGGGGAATGTTCTGTTTCACAAGGGAAAAAGAGGACCTTTGGAAAGGTAGTAAGGTGTTTAAAGCATTATTTCTGGATGTTTTTGTGGGTTTTTAACGTACAAAATGTTGTGTATCAAAGTTAAAGGTCACGGACCTTAGAGAAATTAAAAGGATTTTTTTAAAAACTGTTAAATATATTTAAAATTTATGAGTGTGCACCCATGCAAATTGGAAAAGGAAATTAAACTATATCTGCGGAAAAGGAAAAATAAATCTACTTACTTATGATGTAATTTAGAAAATCAGCTGTAGCTCTGAATAGTCTGGACGAAGGGATAAGGTACTGCTGAAGAAGGCTTTATATTTGGTCTTAAAAAGCCACATGGGGCCACAGGGAATAAGGGTTTGCAATATAAACGTACACTCATTACGAAGAGTTTCCATGGAATAAAAACTGTATCTAGCTGACTTTCAGCTAAGAGAGAAAAAAAAGAGAGAGAGCAAGTACAGTTTTTTCAAGCTCATCAGTGTTTTCTGCAGCAGTAGATCTCTGCTCCACACAACTGATTTGCAAACCTACACGCTGATATTTTTTCCTATGTCTGGTTAGTATTCGTGGATCTCTATTTCCTACACCGCACAAAATAAACTTCTAGTCAAAATAACTGGGCTGAGAACAAAGGAGGAAATTATGAGAGACGTAAAGCAGAAGGAAACAATTTGTGTGGGTATTTCGGGGAGACACTTGCAGAAAACAACAAGAGTCATTCACAATATTTTCCTTTAAACTAGAGGAAAGCTGTCTGTGTTTCAAGCCTGGCATGGCACAGTGTGCTACAATCTGTCTGCCACATTAAAAGAGCCGGTGATCTCAGCTCAATTTCTCGTGAGGAGGCACTCGCCGAGCAGCGCCGAACAATTGGGTCCCTGGGTAATAATTTTATTGGCAAGGCCAAGAAGGGAACGGCCGTGGAATTAATATTGCTGCACTGTGCTGTTCCAATTCTGAGGGTGAGAGAGGACTTTGCTTTATAATGCTGACACCGCAAATCCCTTAATGAGCACTAAATTCACTTAACAAAATTCTAACCCCCTCAGATTTCTGATGTAGCTTAGCGTGTCGGCTTTACCTTGGAGTCTTCTGTGTTTTGCTGGTCTCTGCCATCAACCTGAGCATCCATAAAGCCTTTCATTTTCATACATTCCCTTTTTATTCACTCTACCTGTTTATTCCTTAGTATATTTACCCTTTTATTAAGAGATTCCGGTTGGTTAAGACTTGTTCAAGTATAAGCTCAACAGGAAGCATTTTCCTTTATACTGTAATAACTCTATATTGTTGCCTAGAGGGTGACAGAAAGCAACGTAAGATTCATAAAAATATAACTGTCTGAGGCAAGTAGATAGAATTATGGTAAGCATTAACCAAAGTGTATTTCTCTGTCCTATAGGGTGAAATCAGAACATCTTAATGTTTTCTTTCTTGGGTCACATAATTCTGCAAAAGTACACCAAGAGAAATGCCAGACTGCTTCTGCTTGATTGTTACATTTTGTACCAGCCTTTCAAACAGATTTGCAAATAAAATTACTTTATTTCATTATGTGTCATTCTACATTTTGCCCATGCATCACCCCACTGAGACCATTTGGTTTAAGACACTTTTTTCGTAAGCTATAAGCAATTGGAGTTTTAAACTCATTTAAACTGTATTCAGGATGCTTCTAGTATCCCCCTTTCAATTTTAACCATTAAATGAGTACAGCCTTAGAAAAAGAAAAATGCATGTCTTATCTTTATTATTTTTTTAATCCAAGTAATAGCAAAAAATTCCAAACCTCCAAAAGGCACGCTGCTGTAGAAATTTTAACCCTATTGGTACCAGCATGATGGTTTCTGAACACAACATTTTTGGTTTGTTTTCTTTAAATTGGATGAGGGAAGTGTAGGCATGCTAACTTTCCCTTCCAAACCAAAGGGGGTGAAATTGCCCATACATCTCTCAGTCTCCTACAGTGAGGAGGTGGCTGAGCCACGTCCTCCAGATCACCATGCTCCTTCCTCCTGAAAGAGGGGGTCAGCATTTTGGAACTGAAATCCAGTAAAGCCATATGTTCTGTGTCAGCAGCTAGACCAGCTCCATTAGCATCAGCAATAAGCTTTTCAATAATGCCTTGCCGTGCTGCAGAAGAGCTACCCGTGTAGAGCAGCTGTCTCCTGCAAAGAGGAAGCAGAATTATAGTAGCAGCAGGATAAACACTGCAGGCAAAGTCATGAAGGTGATATTTGTTAGCAGTTGCAGGTTGAGAAAGAAACCTGGCACCTGGGTGACTGGAAGAATAAAGGATGAGATGGTCTATGATAGTGTTTTCATTACTTCATTTCAATATTTAGTCAAATTAGCAAGTTTTAAATAAGATGGAACCAGGTAGAGTTGTGTTGAGGAGATAGGTCAGAATTGGAAAGTCCAGGTTATTTTTCACATTTCTAGGTTTGACAGTTCTGATGTTTTCCTTGTTCTGGTTGCCTGGTAATAATTTAATACTTTTATTTCTATATTTACCTTATTTCTTAAAAAGCCAAGAGGTGGAGGTATGTTGACAGACTGGAAAAGGAAGCTATTACTAATTAAAATTATTTTAAGTCTAAGATTAAAATAGTGCTCTTGCATATAAATTTGCTTCAATGAGCTGGACCTGCTCTAATGTTAAATCACTGCAGAAATTAGGAAATGGATCAAACACAGTAACTGGGGACTAGATGGTGCCACTGTTCCGTGGTGCAGAGTCTGTTTTCCCTATATCCTTCCTATATCCACATGCAGCTTAGATGCCACTAGTTAAGTGTACATTTCTGATATAAATTAACTTCTTTCTCTTAAAAGGGACAAGACCAAAGTCCATGAAAACCAGTGAAAATTTCTGAACTAGCTTGCACACAAGCTGGACCAGGCCCAGAAAGAAACAGAGCATGGAAATCTGGGAGGCAGCAGTTATCTCTGTTGTTTGCTGGTAGAGCTGGAATTGAAATCTTGCAAAGTATCATGCAGCCTGCTCTTCATTACATCTAACTAAAACATGCATTCATGATCTGAGGGCCTCTGAACAAATCTAGTTTCATCTGAAAAATCAAGCAAAGAGTAAAAAAGCTACCATGGAAGACACCAAGATATTAGTGAAATTTTGCTAACTTATATCGTTACTCCATAATCACAGTTAGGGGTGGTGGTCTTGTATTCCCAAATATTCAGATTAAATTGTAATACTGACCACTACCAACCCAGCTTATGAAAAGCCATGCTCTTCCATCTGCTTGGTGACCTGGAGTAGGAAGAACCATGGCAATGTCTGCTACAACAAGCAGAGCCCCTTGCATAGAGTGCAACAGCCGAGGAGGGAGGTTCTCATTGGGGGTCCATACATATATCCCACTGCAGCAGCAGTCCAAAACACACATTCCTCTCCAGAGCCCGAGTGGGGAGCTATGCTGGCCCATGCTGTATTGAGACAGAGGTCAGCACAGGGACCATTAAGGGTAATCCCAGGGCCAGGATCTGCTGATTTACAACAAAGTCTACCATGACTTACGTCAGCTGCTCATGATCACCCAGCTCTTTGGAGGAAATGGTCTGTGACTTCTCCATCCTGTCCTCTTGCTTATAATAAAACACTATCTGCACTGAAGTGAAGTGACTTTTCTTCTTTCCTCTGCTGTAATGAGGAGGAGCTTCTCTGTGGGAGGGGAAATTGGAAGGTGGGAGGGAATCTGAACAGTAGGATCCTGGATCTTACTCCTGCACACCCAGCAGTTCAGATACAGAAATCTGGAGGCAACGTGCAGTCTGCCAGACTTGGTAGCGTAGGGCTGCAGAGACCTGAGGCTCACAGGGCTTCTGCAGTGTCAGCCTCTCAAAGAGCAAATGGAGAAGAGAAAGCTATCCTTGCTCCTGGTGTGACATCCCTCATGACTATCTTTTTCAGCAGAAGTGATCTGCATTCCCACATGATCTGCAGGGCAAGCTATAAAATAAGCCAGAAAAAATCCGAATGAGATGGCAGAGCAGCAGAAAACACTGACAAATGTACCAAAGCAGAGCTGTTGGCAAAACGTTCACCTGCTGTTGCAGAACTGCCTTTTTCTCCAGCACTACACACAGATGCCCAGGCGAGATTAAAAAAAAAACCAAACCAAAACAAAACAAAAAACACCAAAAAACCCCCAGGAAAAACATTACATCCTGACAATGCTAAGATGAAGGAGTTAATATTGAGAAGTACAGGGACTGACTCAGTTCATGTAGGAGCACACATGAAGTAGTTGAATTAAGTTTACACCAGAATATTCCTGCATTTCTCGTACAGACAAGGGCTGATGAAGACCTCACTGATATGCATATAGACAATACAGGTAAGTAGATGTAGTTTTATGTGTAACAATCACATTGGTGTGCTGACTAGAGGGGCAGCCTGTTCTGCCCTGGGTCTTTCTGTCTCACGTACCTGTAGAGCGGGCACAGCTGTCCACGATGGAGAGGTGTGAGATAGCAGAGTAATCTTTACATCAATCTTTACATTTGTGACCACAAAGTCATGATGCAAGGAAAGGACCAAAGACTTTGCTGCTCCCCTCCTTCCTCTCTGTGGAGGACAGCTGGGACAAGGGAGTTGACGGGATCTGTAAGAGCCTTGGGGACTGGCTCTGATTTTGTAAGCAGAAGTCTATCCTCCAAACTGTTTATTTTTATGACTGCAGAGGAAGAAGAGGATTTGCCCCAAATGCCTTCTTATTTATGTTCTCTTCTAACTGTTTTATTATACTTAATTTGTCATCCTTAGAGGATGCCTCTTAGCATGTGCAAATTCTTTTTAAATTATTATACTGACACAGAAATAATAGATGCTTGATTTACATTGTAATCTTCGGTAAGAGGGATGTTTTTATTTTTGAAAGTGTTATGATTTTAGTTGCTTCTCAGTGGGTTTTTTTTTTGGCTCATGTAATTGTATTGCAACATGCAGAAATGAAGGGGAGTTCAGTATCCATTAGAGATACCTCGTGATGAGATCTCAAAATCGTAGTCCCCAAATCCTAGTCCCTGCCTAGGATACTGCAGTCATCAGTACAGACAGCAAACCATTAAAAAGCTCTTAAGTAAATAATGACTGCAATGATGATATAGTGGGGAAGGGAGTAAAATTTCAATTCACTAGGGTTAATAGTGATAGGCTCTATTTTCTAAACAAAGATTACTACCCGTTCTCTGGAGCACACATACATTTAATACTCAACTGCAACATTAAAGCTGAGATAAGGAGGTAGATAATACTCACAGCAGGAAGCTCTGTACAGTGCAGCATTCACAGACAAGCTCCCACCATACTGTTTAAACCCTGAGCTTTGGCACTGTGGTGTTTAAGCCAAGAAAGCAAATCAGGCCACATCCACGCCTAAGCGAACCTCAGCCCACTTCACACTGCACAGCTCTGGCTCTGGGGAAGTTCTCACCTCTCCTGGCACAAATCCAGCTAATGGCTGCTCAGAAGAGCACTTCTGTTTTGTGGGTTTTTTAGGTCTCACAGACCTTGATGTGTAGCAGCTTTTATCCCACAGCAACATTTAAAATATTTATTTCGCAGGTGAGGTTGTCTATGTGGATTTGGAAAGGAAGGTTATCAATGCCCTACCCAATTCCATGTGATGCCAAGATCAGTATTGGGAGGGAGGACCTGTATGCTTCTTTGTGAGATTCAATGTCATTCTGTGTGCTGAGTCCTTTTTCCACCTTGATGAAGGAGAAATTTACTTGGGGAAATTAAACTCATTTAGAAACACCTTTTTTTAATCACAGGATCTACACTTTTGTTGGCAGAAAATGCATTCTCTTCCTACAAATGAAAATAACAATACTGGAGAGCAAGGGCCAGAATTCAGCCAAAGAATAATTGAAGATCAAATTAGAGGGCAAACAGTAAAGTTTTGTTAATAGTCCTCCCACTAACCATTGACACTGCTTCTGCATGAGAGAACAGTATGGGATGCCAAGGACAGGAATCCCATCTCTTTTTCTCCAACAGGAGATGCATTAAATTAAAAAGACAGCAGCAGTTTCATTTTCACTACAAAAAAAATCGTTTTCTCTTTCATATAGTTACTTAATGTCCCTCCTTTATAGACCAGCCTTCAGAATAATGGCACAAATTATTTTACTGGCTATCTGACTGCCATTCTCTTTAACACAGTCTGTGGTTTGCTAGTTGATGATAGCTTAAGCGGAATTTAATTGGTAACATATTGTCAGTTGAATTAGAGGCCATATGATACAGATTTAAACCTTGGTAATTTTTGCATAAAGAACAATCTGTCAACAAATCACAGCAAGAAAAACAGCCATAAATCAGTTTGTCAGGTTTATTAAATGTAGAAGTTTTGTTGTCTGGTTTGACTAGAGCACCTCTTTCCTAGCAGACAGAAAATGTTTCTCTAAATGCAGCTTATTTTGCGGGTGTGCAAATTTTATGCTTTCTGTGCACAGGGATGTACATAAACATATACAGGGGCATATGCAATTGCAGAGCACTGCAGATAATGACCTAGACAGCTCCTCCAGCCCTGTCTTCCTGAATAGATCAAACCACAGCACCACACGCAGATGTGCTGTACAATCACATCCACCTTTATTTAACCATCTAAGCTAAGGCTACATTCAGAGGAGGATGTTGCTCTTTCTCTGTGCCTCTGTGCTTCTGCTGACTGATTTTGCATTATTATGCTTCTCCTGATAGTTTCACTCTTTTTCCTCCAAAGATTCATGATAAAACTCTGCTAGCTCGAAGCTGGAACATTGTCCTTTTTTTCCTGGAATCATGCAATTCTGAAATCATCTTTCCTAATAAGATGGTATTTTTCCCCATAGAGCATTCCCCTAGCGTGGGTTATATCACAAGTAATGGAGCTGGCTCTGTGGCACAATGCAGTTAGCTTTATCTTGCAAGCCAGATGAAGTGCAGAGAAGGATGGATTTTTTCCATAAGGCCTCGAGGAGAGGGTGTCCCACACCACCATCCTCTGGATGGTGTTTCTAGAGGTTGCAGAAATGTGACAGGGAGTCAGATCTCTCTGGAGGCTCTTCTCTGGGTGTCAGAAAGGGTCCCTCTAAGTCACCTGGCAGATTCCCCTTATTTTTGGGTTGATACCTCCAATCAGGTATACAGTACACCCCATCCCTCTCTCCCCTGTACATCTAGTGACACCAGTCATCCTCTGACACTAACCTACATCTGCTAAACAGAAGCTGTCCTCTGCCACACAAGCACACAGGGTCTCCCTCTTGATTTGTGTCTAACAGGATTAATTTTTCTTAATTGTCAAGAATTTGAGAAATAAGAGAAGGCAAGGCACCAATTGAACAGATATCCAGTGGGGATCATCATGAAAAAAGATGGGAATACACAAAAAAAGTGCCCCATTAATATTTTATCTAAAAGGTTGCCTTACGTATTGCGATTACCCTTGGGTGACAGAGACTGACAGAGCACGTCTATCACTCACAATAAAGATTGCAGGATGGTCTGCAGCATCCTTCATGAGCGTGATATAAGGTGCTGTAGTTGTTACAGCAGCATAATGTTCCTGTGCAGTAACAAATATACTGTGCACAGACATGCACATAATTAAAACGACGCTCGCTGGCTTGCTAACACCGTTTGGCAAAGAATAAGTTGCATGCAAGTGGATTTGCATACAAATGAGATACTGTCAGAACAATAATGGGACTTTGATAAGACCACATACTCATGTCATTAAGTCACTTCAGTAGCTAAGGAATATTTAGTTGGCATTAAACGAGGATAAAAGTTGATCACTTCCCCTTCCCCCCAAATTAAAACAAAAGCCAACAGGGTACATCCAGTTGAAAATACCAGGACATTTTTTAAATTGGAAAGATTCTGCTGCTAGTGCCATCTTTTAAAAGGTTTATGATGTACTGTGGAGTGAAAATTGTAATTTTAACACAGAAATGATTTTCTTATTGCTACTTTCTATTGTTAAAAGCTATTGTCACTTAGACTCCATGTCACCTGCTTGTTTGGTAAGCACAACTGTAGTATGGGTTGGGTTTTTTAAAATAAATAGAACTTTTTAAAAAAGTCATTTAAGTTCATGCTTATGTTGATTTTATTTTTAGTTTTATGCTAAAATAAATTTTAGTTTTATGCTTAAGTGTAATAAAAGAGTCGTAGTTTAAATGCCTGCCCAAATCTTCCAAAGAATCAAGAGCCTGTGAATCCTCCTATTTTTTGCTGTACTCAGAGACCTCTCGTAAATGTCTGAACTTTGGATTTCATCCAGCCATGCTGAAATCAATGGGAATTTTTCCATTGACTTTGGTGAAAACAGGTCCTTTGGGAACAGTCTGAACTGAGATGTATTGCTCTACTTAGCTGCTAAAAAAAGCCCCAAAACCTTTTGGAAGACCATCTTCTGGCAATCTCAAGGTCTGTACATCCTATGTGCTTTATAAATTAACAGCCTTGCAGTTATGTATGCAAATATGTATGTAATCAGAGGAAAAGTTGAACAGTGAAATAAGAAGTTTTCAAAGGAGAAGTCAAGACTTTAAAATTGTCTTTTGACGGTGGTGGGAGACCTGCTACCCCTGTATTGCTGGAAATGGTCTTGTAAATTTTCTAACTTCTTTTCTAACTTGAAAAACGGTGCAGGAGTCACTCAAAGGAGGATAAAAATTAATATTAATGATTTCATTTTGACAGGAATGAACTCATTACCATGCACATTTCCAACGTTTTTCAACAGTTAATTTTAGCTGCTGAAAAAGACCTCTCTTGCTAAGAGAGAATATGGTAATTTCACATTAAAAACTGTGTATTAAAAAGTCTTTCTTTGCCAAAGTTACAAGCTTGACAGGGTTTTATAAACCACACTAAGCACCTCACAAACTTTCAATCACACAATATAAGAGGACTAAAAAAATCCAAAATTAAAATCAGTTGTCTGATTCATTTTCTGTAATGTGTAATTTTAATTTTTTTAGATATTGCTATTATGACAAAACAACTAAGATATATGGAAGAAATATATTGGCCCATAAGATTCTCTGTATTTTTTAAGAAAGAAAATACAAAATTATGGTATAATAACTGTCACTCCCAATGATAGAAGGTATATTCTTTTATTTACAGGTAGCTGAATTAAAAGCTATAAAAACTAAAAAGTAACTGATATAAAATGAATTTATATTAGGATAAATGTGTTCATATAATCTCTGGCACCTTGATTCTTGGACACTCACTTTCATGGGTTGCTAGCAAAACCTGTATTTAGATGCTGATGGGCTTGAGGAGTCCTGAGAAGCTGTGGGTGATGTATGAGATGTAGTTTTCCCCATTTTCACTTGAGAGAAACAAATTCACCTGATGATTCTGAAGATTTTGAAACAGTGCCACTAACAAATTGGCTGGTTTTTAATTTGGAAATCTTCCAAAGGAGTTTCCAACACTTTTGGAAGGCACAGCATGAAACCTTCCCATGTTTGCTCTGCTTTCAGCAGGGCAGTTTTTAGAGGTGGAGAAACACCCCAAACAATGGGGTTCACTCCTCCATCCCAAGTTTCACCCCCTCCCCAGTCCTGGTGCCCATCCTCCTGCAGCATTGCCTTCCCAAAATCTCTGCTGTGTAACTCTTCCCTTGCAGACCCTGGGGCAAGCATCTCAGGAGCACTCTTGGAACTGCATGTGAGCTCTGTGCTGATAAACAAGGCAAATAACTCCCTCCTGGTGCTGTCAAAACCACAAGATACACATCCCACAAAACAAAGAAGATTACCTTTATTTCCTTCCATTCTAATCTTCTTCAGGGCTATTTATAACAATAGTAGGCATAACACTGCCAAATGCAAATGTGATTTCCAAGTTGGAGTTCCTTTCAGAAAACGGATTAGTTCAATTTTCCAGATGTCAGACAGGTGTGCAGTTAAGTATACACTGGAATTCACTTTTGGTGATTAACACTCATAATGACTATTTGGCTATGACAATCAAAATCTACCATTTATTTTTCTAGTACATTTGCTTCACTCATAGCCACCAGCCAAATCCAAGATCAGCTAGAAGGAAATTAAGAACCGATTTATTATGCCTGCGCTATTTGTACAACATTCATCATCACTAGAAGAAAGTGTCTGCAAAAAGCGAGGCTAACGAGGTTTAACACCAATACAGAAAGAAATTAAGATGCGTCATTCAATTTCATGTGGTATTGTTGGAAAAATGTTGAAAGAAAATGCAATCAAAAATTTCCCATATTATTTGCATCCCTTGGCCCTTTGCTCTGCAAAAGTCACTTCCAGAGAAATCCTACCTCCAACCCTACAAAAATTCCTCACCCCTGAAAAAAAGGCTAGTGGCTTGGACTTGGAATTTTACAGGTCAGTATCTTTGAAAGGTTGCTCTTGCAATGAAAAGCAAAAATAGTAAAAGAAGTTTCTGTACCAGCTTCTCTGACAAAGCAACCCTTGCTCATGCTGGCTTTTCACACTACATTTTGAATGGGCTGGAAGTGGGCAGAGGAATTACAGGTCAGGACTGTAGTTCTCTCTCAGGAAGAGCTGATCACAATGCTAAAAAGTTTGCTTCCATATCCAGATTCAACCCAAAATATTTGCTTCCAAGCATCTCTGCATACCTTCATAGTTCTGGGTTGACTTACCACAAGGTTATAACCCTTCCATAAATTGATTTGTCTTTATGAGCTAAAAGCAAACCATGTGGAAAAGCAGTTCTGTGTGGCCTTGATGTAGCAATAGACGGTCTCAAAGGTGCTGCTGGTGTGCTTGAAGTCATGTAAATGCTCTGTCGTATGTGGGAGAGTCTAGTGTTGTATTTATCTGTTGTCCTGCTGGTATTGATCCCTAAAGTATTGCTCACTCATTGCTGGTTAATTAGGTGCTGTTAATAAATCAATAAGCTGCTTTGATCCTTATTTGATTTTTTTCTGCAGCAGACATAATCTGTCTTTAGCCGTTGTGGATAAAGGATGCAAGGATGTGACCACTCTGTGCAGCCAGAGAGAAGAAGTGTGCTATAGCCACTGCTGAGAATTCTCAGTGTTGTTGCATGTCTCCATCCTAACTGAGAAGTGAGGGTGCACACCTTAGATCTTATAAGTGTACACAAGGAGAAACCAAGAGTTAATGGGGGTCAATTCGACTTGATAAGTATGGCAAGTATTTTTCCAGACTTATTAGGATTACTGAGATCCTGCTGAGTCTGTCCACCCCACACAGTTTTAAATCTGCTTCCAGTTCCAGGCAAGCATCTTCCTTGGACACTTTCTTGCGTGCTTCTCTCTTTCACAAACACACCTACACAACATCTTGCTGGTTGTTAAACTTCAACAGCCTTTTTTTGAGGTTTTAGAGTACTGTTCTATTTGTGGATGCCAAAATGCCTTAACTTGACCCAGTCCCTCAATTGATTCTTTTAATATCACCCTATTGACATTTTAACAAGGACCTTTATACCAAGACCAGGTGAAGACTGCTGCATGTGGTTGTTCACCTCTGCAGATTTTGTGCCCAGGTACTGCAGTATTCTTTTTTAGAAAGCATACCCTTTTTTTCAATGAATACATTTGAGAGTTACACCTGACAAAATACCATATGTAGTTAGAAGACAAAAACAGAGGAATTTCCTTTTCCTATTGAAAGTAGACATCAGAAAATAACCTCTTCAGCTATTTTTCACTCATTTTTGTTAATTTTTAGGATACTGTCAGATGAAACAAGTGCTAGCTTTTCTGAGTCAGGCCCTGTGAGAGTGAATTAGTGTAGGTGGAACCAATAATAACTCCAGGGAACACTATGAAAGCAATATCACATAAAGGTGCCTCAACACCTTTGGAGATACATTATGTGTATCTCCAAAATCTCCTTCCTTATTATTGCTTCTCTGAGTACCACAAGGAAAACCAGGCCTAGAGGAGCCTCTGCTATCACAGCACTGGCTGATCTTTAACTCAGCTCAAAGTATTGCACGGCATTGGAGACCCTTGCTGGCCCGGATCTCAGTGGCTGGGCCAGCTTGGCCGAATTCAGAGACACCAGAAAAACCTCAAATCTAGCTAATGCAGCGCTCACAGAGAAAGTGGATTCCCTCTGTTGGACAGAGAACTATCACTGGAAAAGGTGGCCAGAGGTCTCAGGGATCTTGAGAGAGACTGGGAGCTTGGCCACTTTTCCCAGCCACGTTTGAGACGTGCAGTAAAAGGCAGCAACTCTCCCTACGGCATTTCCTTGCATGGACATACACCGTAAGCCCTACAACTGCAGTGTCTCCACTAAGGTTACCACTTGAATTCAGCTGCTTTTCAAACAAAATACACTACTGGATTGAGATTGCCTCTGCTAAAGCACAGGAAGCTCTAGCAAACGAAGCAGTGCCTCCAAAATATCTTCTATGAATATGTTGGATTTTGCATTGGCTAATAGACTGGTTTGCAGGCTGTGAACTATGAACAGTTATCTTAGGTGTCTTTTCCAACCTAAATGATTCTATCATTCTGTGTGTGAGGGGAAGGAGAAGAAGGTGGGCAGGAAAGATGGAAAGGGAAAGCAAAATTATGAAATAAACTTGTTTAGCATTTAAATATCACAGCGATGAGTATAACCTTGACAGGAGAAGCCCATGGGGCTCTTCAGGTATTTCAGGGTGTGCACCCACTTAAATGGTTCATTGGAACACATCCCTACATTTATTTATCTCTTTAGCAAAGAAAAACAATGCTACATACTGAGGGGTTTCTATGAAGTCAAATAATTTTAAAAAGAGTTCATTGTACAAGTTGAGCTAATTATAATCTTAAAGCAGAATGCTGAAGCCAATGATAATTAGCCAGAGAAGGGGTCATTAGGCCAAATTTACATCTCAAAGAGCTACAGTATAATTGCATGAACATTAAAGAAAAATAACCTTATAAGTTTTGCAAGGTTCTGAAATATTCAGGATTTGGCAATTTAGGTTTATTGTTTGGTTTGGATTTTGGGGTTTTTTTGAAACTTCACTGACTTTCTCCCATTGAAATCAACTTTTTCACTGACTTTCCTGGAAGTTTTTCTTGCAATTCTTGTGAAAGTGTTAGAAAATAATTAATCTATGAGATAGCAGGGCATAGAAAGAGGCTATGAAAATGTAACTGTTCTATGCCACTCTTTACTACTATTTGGTAAATAACTTTCAAAGACACAGGAAATGTTTCAGTGTTTCCAGTTGAAATTTTAAAATTAATCCATGTACTAAGTAAGGTAATACATATTTTCATTTTAAAATGGTGTATATATATATATATATGTGTGTGTGTGTGTGTGTGTGTGTGTATACACACACACACGTATATGACATCATTACATAAACAACAGATTAAAATTTCCATATCTATATCTATATCTATATCTATCTTTCTATATCTACCTATATGGATATGTTTGCACTGCTAAAGTAAGTAAACAATAGCAAGATTCTATTTGATAGTATGATTGTTCCAATTCAGGCATGTTTTGCCAATGCTTCTCATGTTTTGGAATAGTCTTATTTAGGCACAGATCTGATTTGCAAAACATTTATTATATCCTTTTGCATCAATTATTTTTAGAAAAGGAAAAGCCCCTGCAGTGAACTATGATCAAATGAAAATGCCAATACTGGTGTTACCATTCAAAGTTGTTTTGCATTAGAAAGTGCAACAGCTTTTCCCTGTTTTCCCATCAGGGAAGCTGTTTTTGTAAGATCTCACATTCATTCAAAAGCATAGTTCAGACACACTAGCTGGCTGACCCAACACCCCGTTTACTTTTTTTTTTTAAAAAAGTGTTTTCATGCTTGCTTCTGTAGCTTGGATCTAAGTCTTTATCACTTTGCTCCTTTTATCCTGGTGGTTTATTTGACCTGACAAACCTTCGGGGGTTTTTTTCTCTTTTATTCAGCACAGTTGAGAAAACCCTCTTACAGTGTGTCAATTTTAATATTTGACTTCTTCACCAATACACAAACAAGTATATCAGGGTCTGCCTTTGGGGAAGCAGCAAATGCAGTTGTTGATGCTGTACCACACAGTGCCTGTAGCAGCCTCTGGGCAGCTCAGCTCAGGCTGATAAACTTACCTGCTCCCTCAGACCACTCATTTCTCCTTCACCCTCCTCCTCCTCTTTGACAAGACTTGACTCTGGTGCCTCAGCCAGCTGGGACTCATTCTGGTCTCATAGAAAAGTTTATGGACCAATAAATGTCTAGAATACTTTCTGAATTCCTTCTGCACCAGTCTACAAAGTGAACTGAGGTTGCACTGGACAGGTGGTCTCAAAAATTCATTTTGAAAAGCAGGGTTCAATGTATTTCTTTTCACTGCTTGTTGTGTCTAGTAATTGACTAGAGATGGAATTTTCCTTATTTTATCTTCCTTCATGAAAACTGAATTTTAGAAGTGCTTAACTTGTCATTTCCCATGGGTGGGAGGGAGTGGAGGGAGTTCATCGATGCCGTGCAACATAGCGGCTGGTCCAGCTTAAGCTGGGTTCTCAAAAAACAAAGGAGTTCAATCTTTCCAAAGAGCACTCAAAAATTTCCTCAAATATAAATAGGGACAGCAAGATTTAGCACCCAAGGGGAGGATACATTAAGCATTGCTTTTTATTTCTCTCTTGAAATTGTGATGTGAAGAGCACTGTAGAAACGCAAAGTGCTGCAGTCAGGGCTCTCCTCAGAAGCAGCAGGGTCACCTGCCTTTCTGCTTTGAGGCAAAACACACAGCGATGATTTGTTTTTTTTCTTGTGGCTCCTGCAAAGACTGTTGTCATATTTGACACAGAGGGGACATGAATATGTTGTTATTAAGTATTTTCTTTATAAATTGGCCACGTAATCAGATGAAAATTTAGTATCTAGCCATAAGTGTAGCTGGCCCATATCACTGAGTATTGCTATAAAGATGAAAATTCAGAAAATCGCTAAAGATTTTCTTTTTGAGGAATGTTTTGATATTCCAGTAATGACTTTTCCATTCCATTAAATGTGCAGTTTTCCTTACTCCTCTTATCTTGCAGTTTCTCTAAAACTTCTGAAAGTATTTCTATAACAGAAACCCTAGATGAGCTATAGTTCAACATTCCGTCTTAGAGAGTATTCCATGTTTTTTACTAGTTTATTGTTTGCCCATTTTTCTCATCATATCAAAATTACAAAATTAATCTACATTACCTCAGGCAGCAGGATCCAATAATTTTTAAGAACACTGATGTTTAGCAAAAACTGCTTCTGTTACAGCAACAAAAATACAAAAATAAAGGCACATGCAAGTCAAGTATGGGGTCTTTGCAAGTGACTAGTAGCTAGGATAATGCCATCACCATCTGCAGAGCCTCACAATTCCTAGAAAACTTCTGAACTGATGTTCTGGGGCAAATGGGTTACGAGGGACACTGCAGTCAATGGGAAAGCAATCACACATAGCTGTGTGTTGTGCATGAGCATCTATCTGCACTCATGTACTTAAGAGGTCTGGAATTGCATTTATATAAATACTTGTACAATAGCCTTGCTTGTAAGCCTGTCTTTTTTAAGAGTTCAGTATGAAACTACTATAAGATAACGGTTTCCTTTTGTCATCAGAAATTCTATGACAGGCATAAAATAATCATTCACAAAATTTTAGCTCGGCTGTAAAAATTTCTGTTGTTGAAACCTGGCTTATGTAGAAATAATTAATTTTGCTCAATTGGATTTTATAAAAATGTTCTTTTTGATTGCAACAGTATGAGATGTTTGATGTAATTTAACTGTGGATTTCTGAGGGGGGTTTTACTGTCTGAGATAAAGTTGCCTATTCTCGAGCAAGCAAACTATTATACAATGTTATGTTTTGTGCTACTGTGTAATGAAATGCTATAATTGATATAGGTCTTTACCACACTGACTATCATACAGTACAATATAAAATAAATTACCAGAAAAGAACAGCATTTTTCTAATCCTAGATGCTCATATAAAGCATTTTGAATCGTTGCATTTTAAGAAGGTGACAATTACTCTCTCCATGTTCACTTGATTCATGAATAGTGCTATTTTCAAGCATTTATATTTGGTTAACAGAGCTCAGAGAGAAAGCCTCATAACAAATAGTCAAGTGGCTATAAACCAGATCCTTTCATGCTGACAGACTAATTAATCTGATCAGTCTTGAATACCAGTGTTTGCCAGCTTCAGCGGTCACCTGTAAATGCTCCCCAGTCGCCCCAGGGCTTCATGCTGCTCTCACCAAAACCAAACATAAAATCTCTGCTGATCCCAGCTTTAAGAAAATCAAGTAGCATCAGCTCAGTACCTGTTGCTTTCCCACAGAAACAAATACCAGGTGATAAGCTGGGAATTTGCTCCTCAGATGTTGAATCCCTGTGGTCCTAAAGACAAGTGCATGTCATTTTGTCTGGTTTGGGAGCCAGAGGTGGAACCTGGCCTCTTGATCTGCTGTCAGCTTCCTTGGCATACACAAAATGGGCTTTGCAGAGGCTCACAGTCTCCTGGGGACATACCCATATCTGTCAAGGTACCAATAGGTAACTTTTGGATGCATAGAAGTTAAGTGATCGGGATTGAATTGTCATGCTGTAGTGTTATGAGGTCATGTAGTTTGTTAACAGCACCAATTTTTAAGAAAATCTGCAAAAAATTAAGTTCAATACAAATAAAACCCAACCAACCAAGTTGCAGCCAAAAAATGCTCATGAAACAAAAATCACTGTAAATGCAGGGGATCTAGGGTTTTTAGGAATTTTTAATTTTCTCTAGTACACGAACAATCTTCCTCAAGCCCGTGGTGCAGGTCACAGCAACAGGCTGGTAATGTTTTCCCATTTGAACGAAGCCTCACATATTAAGGCAAAAGAAGCTTGTATTTACTTCCTATCATCCTGAAAACACTGAGAATATGCTACTGAGAAAAATACAAAAAGCCATAAAACCAAGCTATAACTTTTGCATTCAATTCCATTATTTTCACAAAATTATCGATAGATGTCTTATCAAATTATGAGCAGCAATTCCTGCTATAGAAGTAACAACCTAGAGCATCAGATATTCTCTGGTGGATCTTTCCGACCCAAACCTGCTTAGCTTTTAAGATTAGACAAGATCAAGGCTACTTTGACAAGGAAGGCCATCTGTTTTCAAGGATCCAGCTGCTATCCTTTCAAACAAAACTCACTGTGGACTCCTGCAATTTATTAATCCCAGGATAAACCTCTAAGTCTGCAATATCATTATTTGACTTCTTTATACCATTAGCTTGAACATTTTATCAACCCCTGTGCAGGTAACAGTCAAAAAGCTAAGGAGATTTGTCAACCCCATAATTAATATCTCCTTTCTTTTAAGTTATCAGGACTCCAGTTTAGCACGGACTTAAGCACTCTGTCTGTGTTGTCAGTTTAGTGGATAAGATTAAAGACTGGCACGTATTTTTGACCCTTTCAATACCTGAGACCCACGCTGAAGATTTTGCCTGTGGTAGTTTGGTTTTGAAACTGGTCCATACGTTCACTCACATATGAACACACACAGATCTGTGAGCATGGACACACACACACAATGCTATTATGTTAAGTTTGTAATTTCTTCTTCAGAAAGGACACAGATGAAGATTCTACTCAAGCCAGGTGAAATTGGTTTGAGTTTGCTGGTGTTTTTTTTAAACAAAGAAGTCTGGAGGTATCTCGGCCCTCAGAATTTATGTGCTGGATTTAAAAGTGAAAAAGGCTTTTTCTCAGTCAGACAACTCCAAATTGGCTAAGTGGCTGGATGGATGTTAATAAAACTTCCCTTTCGTCGACAAAATGATTGTGTCTGGTCCTAGGTGGAGTGTGATAAATCAGTGTGAAAGCTACTTTTCTCAGAAAGTTCTACGTGACTGAAAATAAGGGTTTAGAACATAAGTGCCACGTGAGTTGTGGTTTCAGAGTGTTACTGTTATGATTGTGCAATCTACCTACTAAAAGCACATTTAACCAGATAAAATAAATAAACCTTTTTATATATGCATGGATATATAGTTGACAAATCCACTGCTATTAGTTCTTGGAGTGTAGTTTTTTGGGAGGATCTGGAGTACTCACAGAGGTCATTCAGGTTTCTCACATAATTTTGTGAGTTATCAGACCTTTTCACCTGAGCAGAGCTGGTGTTTGTTGTGCTCTTCCATGCTCTCTGCCTAGAAGACAGCAGGAGAAAAGGAGGGGTTGGGGGTTCAATTTTCAGGCTTTTCATTTCTGTGTCTTCCCAAATGTCTTTTCAAAGAAATATAAATGTCTGGGAGAAGAGACCAACCCCCATCTAACCACAACCTCCTTTCAGGTGGTTGTAGAGATCAATAAGGTCCCACCTGAGCCTCCTTTTCTCCAGGCTAAACAGCCCCAGCTCCCTCAGCCACTCGTCACAGGACTTGTGCTCTAGACCCTACATTAGCTCAATTGTCCTTTTCTGGAGGTGCTCCAGACCCTCAGTGTTTTTCTTGCATTAAGGGGCCCAGAACTGAACACAGGATTGAGGTGCAGCCTCCCCAGTGCTGAGTACAGGGGACAATCCCTGCCCTGCTCCTGCTGCCCACACTGTTGCTGATCCAGGCCAGGATGCCTTTGGCCTTCTCAGCCACCTGGGCACAGCTGGATCATGTTCAGCTGCTGTGGACCAGCACCCCCAGGTCCTTTTCCACCAGGCAGCTTTCCAGCCACTCTGCCTATAGCACTGCCTGGGGTTGTTGTGACCCAAGATCAAGACCCATCACTTTGCTTTACTGAACCTCATACAATTGACCTCAGCCCATGGATCCAGCCTGTCCAGATCCCTCTGCAGAGCCTTCCTGCAGCAGATCAACAGTCCTGCCCAACTTACTGTCATCTGTGAATTTTCTGAGTGTGGAGCTGTTTCCACCATCCATAAAATATCAATAAAGATGTTAAACAGGACTGTCAAAAATAATGAGCCTTGGGGAACCCCGCTAGTGACCAGATGCCAGCTGGATGTAGCACCATTCACTCCCATGCTCTGGACCCGGCCATTCAGCCAGTTTTTAACACAGCAAAGAGAACACGTGTCCAGGCCATGGGCTGCCACCTTCTCCAGGGCAGCAGTTCAATGGCTTTGCTGAAGGCTGGGTAGATTACATCCACAGCCTTTCCCTCATCAACTGGGTGGGTCACCTGGTCACAAGAGGAGATCAGGTTGGTTAAGCAGGATGTGCTTTTCCTAAACCAATGCCTTCTGGGCCTGATCCCAAGTGGTATGTCCCCTAATAATCTAATGGTATAGTCCTCTAGCGGTATACCCTGCAGCACTGCAAGCTCTAAAAGTCAAAAATCTTATATTTTTATTTGACTCTGTTAAGGACTCCATCTACTTCTTTTGAAACTTTTTGAATTGTACGCTCAACTTACACCTGAAATAGTAAGTGCTAGAATTCCCTCCCCTGTTCTTTCCCTCTGTCTTTCTCTGACTGTCGTGTGTGTTTTTACAAGAGTCCATGACTCTGGGAGCTAATGATTTGGATGAACTTAAAATACTGAAGAACTGTCTGTAAAAAAGAATTAAAAACAATATCGGTAGTTAAGAATCCCTATAAACCGATATAAAAATTATTTAATTTGTGATTGGTCTGCATTGCTTCATATCCATTTTAATACAGGACAACGTGCAGCAATTGCCATAGGTTATGTTATAAGTCTGCTAGCAGTAGAGAAGCAACCTCCACACTTTTATACACAATTTTCTGACATCAAATATTCTAAAACGTTTTCAGGTAAACTCAGTGTGGCTCAACAAATATAATTCTGTGAAAAAAGAGAAGTTTGCAAGCCATATTGTAAAATCTGTGATATTCTAATTATTTTGGGCATTCACATTCATTTGTTTAACTGGCTATCAAAATATAAAGAAAACAAAAGTGAAAAACATTGAATCTAGAACCTGATTCACTTTGACAGAAAGGATTCTTTGTTAAGGCATACAGAAGCTGGCCATGATTGAAATTATATGAACATTGCTATTACCTGAGTGTCTGGACAGTGGGAATGTCTGACCCAGAGATGTCTGAACCACCTCTGACCACTACCCAGACAATCACATATGATTATCCATTGATACAGTCACCTGGGAGCATGGAGAAACACAACCTCAAAGCATCTACTGGTGGTCTGACAACCCTTGAAAGGGTGTAGTAACACCCAGGCAGGACTAAGGAATGTGTCCACCTTAGAGGTGGAAGGATGCCTGAAGAAGACAACTGCACAACCAACTGGCTTGGTGGACCAAACATGCTTCTTGCAGAATGACAGTGCAGTAAGACCATAACATATATGAGGAGGAATACCAGCAGTGTTCATTTAGCACCACAACTTCCATTTAAAACTGTCTGGAAAGTTGGGAGGGGAGCAGCTCTTTGTTACAAAGATGATCTCCAAATCCTCAGCATATAGCATAGGTTTTGAGGACTACAGGAGAGCTTTATGGTTGTATGGTGATTAACCACACTTTTCCGGGTCCTTTTCAAAAAAAAACCCACTGGGTGATGTCACTGTGAGAAGATAGATTGCAATCTATCAACGACTGCATGCAAATTTTATCCCCAAAGTCACTCCAATGAGTTTGATATTATACAAGTGATCTTCAGTGGGTACAAACCCAAGAATTTTTCCAGTGCTCAGAACACCTTAATAGGACCTTTGTATTTACCAGCTTAGTATCTTACAGATATACCCTAGAAGGTGTTGGTCAACATAGCTCCACTGGTGTGCCAAAGCAGAGTTGATTTACTCCACATGAGCATCTGACTTGGCAGTCCAAATCAAGCAATCTTGTTCCCAGGTAGGTGTTTTCTGCTGCCACTTAAAAAAAAAGCACTAGGGAAGCTTATTTGTTTTATCGTTTGGTGATTATTCTGCCTGGTAATTGCAAACATCCTGTGTTAAGTCTGACAAGAATTAATTTATGCTTTGCAAATATTGGTGCTTTCTTTCATGCTCCCCCCGATAAAGGTTGTATGACTTTGATATTGCTTAAAGTAGTCATAGTCTTTGTTCTTCAGAAATGATAAAACATTTCTAATTCTGAGTTTTATAATACTACAATATGGAGAGACAGATTTTATCTTAATAACATCTATATTATGATAAAGAACCAGCTACATGACAGGAAAGTGAACATTTCAGTTCATCTACAATTCTCCATCACATCAAAAGACACTACATGTGAGAATGATATGCAAAAACTTCCCATTATGCAGTTTGGAAACACATATATTTATTCCAAAAGAACCAGTATTGCTAAGAGTAACCTCAATGATTGATCTAGGTAGTGTTTCACAGCCTGAACTGATACTTTAATTACAGTGTGATAAGATAGGGATCTAATTTCTGTACATCTTCAAAGCTATTTCTGTGAGCAAGATGCTGGATGTAGAGATACAAATAATAACACAAACAGTATCCCTTCCGGCTATGTCGGGACACCTAAACTGTTGTTAGGATTTAATGGAACCAGTGACAAAATAGGATAAACTCAATGAGAAATCTACCTGCAGAAAGATGTAATTATTTCTATGTAGAAATGGAGAATCAGGCTGAACCATCCCTCACCCCAAAGAGAGAATTATTTATTATGTATCATTCATTCTGCGTAGAACAACATATTAACCAAAGTCTGCCACACCTTCTCATAACAGAAGATGTGAAAATACAGAGAACAGACCACATTCCTGAGAGCTTTTCCTTAATGTGCACGTTGGTAACTGCATGCTCATATTTTATAAATCCCACTCTCTCACGCTCATTCATATAGGTGAAATATATACTCATACGTATTTATGATGGACTCAATTCTGCCTACCCAGCTCATAATGAGAAACATCTTACCCTGCAGTAGTCCTACTGAAGTCAAGCAGAGATAACGCTCCTTAATAAGAGTATGGGTGGCAGATTCCACCTATATTTAGCACATCTATATTTATCTCCATTTAAAGTGGTTAATTTAGCTCCGTATTGCTGAATTAAATATAAATTATCTGCTAGCACAAAAGCAGCTTGGGAGCAATTATAGCCCCCTGTCTTCCCCCCCCCCCCCCCCCCCCCCCCCCCCCCCCCCCCCCCCCCCCCCCCCCCCCCCCCCCCCCCCCCCCCCCCCCCCCCCCAAATACACTAAATATCAATGTCTAATAGGCAAATCCTTGGGTTGGTTTTTTTTTCCCACTAACCAAGTCAAATTCTTAATACCAGACAAGAAGAAAATCATAGCTTAACATACTCCAGTAGATGTAATAAATAATGAACAGCACTAACAGCTTAACATCATAAGGAAACAGATGGAAAACTTCCCTCCAGAGATCATTGCATCTAGTATTAGAGAATGAGTTTCTGGACGTGCACAGGGTGAACAGTTCAAGTCTGAATTACAATGAGGTTGGTAACACTTTTTTATTATAAATGTAGGAATTTCACATCTTCCTTTTAGAAAGTACTGCTATTATAGCATTCATCTGTTTCACTGAAGACATGAAAAGCAAAAGGCAAAATTTTAAGCTGCTAAAGCGTGCATAGCACAATCAAATCAAGATCTCGCCCTGGGAGTACCTTGGCTGGGTTTGCAGGATACAGCAGGACTGCAATGCCATCATCTGTCCAGGAAACGAAACAGAACCCAGTGTGGAAGCCAAGTCTTCACTAGCAGTGTTTATCTACACTACTGAAAAACCTTATTGAGGCAATAGCTGTTGTGCTTGTAGGTCAATGACTACTACATATTTAGAGAATTATAACAAAACACTGTCCAGTCTGCTTCACTGATAACATTTCTACATCAAGTGGCTTGGCTGTGTGTTCAAAGCACCTTTCAAACTGAGAAAATGAGGAATGATGATTTCTCTGGAAAGTGAGGCACATCTGTTTAGTTTGAATAGACTACAGTGGAGAAATGAACCAATTATAATATTTTTCATGCATTCGTTTACTTTTCTTTTTCTTAAAATATGTGGTGTCCAAGTAACATATGCACACTAAATCACTGGAAGTATCTCAGCTAGAGCAAGATGTCCTGCTTGAATCCTTCAGCTACATGGTCCTCAGTGGGCATTTGAGCACATGGTACATGGCTTCTCTTGACTATTTAATAAGAATGTGTGCGTGTCTGTTCAGCATATATTACAGCAGATTCTGGCCTCTCTCATCTGCCATCAGAAAGGTCTCCAAGAGTGGTGTGAAGCTCCATCTCTAGACAGACGCTCTTTCAAGTGTCTGTTATGGCAGCATCTGTTTTCTGTGTACTCAACTACACCCCATATAGAGACTTGTGCAAAAAAATGAAACTTTTCAAGAAGGAGAAAATTTTCTCCCTGCTTCCTTCCTCCATCCTGTTCACACACACACCCACACACCCACAACTGCCTGCTCACCCACCCACACTTTACAGACCACAAAAGAAGAGCAAAACATAAAAGCTTTATTCAAGGTCTCAAAATCCATTTCAGCAGAGCATGCCCAAGACAGCCCAGCTCCTGTCTGCTCTCTCAGTTATTAGATAACATTGCTTCCAGGATCAGATGGATGCAGAGACCACTGGTTTCTACTATGGCTGAAAATATATGAACATCATTGAAACTTGTATTGATTTTCAAGCCAAAACTTCTAGATGACTAAAACTCTGGGGCAACTGTAGGGTCAGCCAGAACACCTTTGGTAATAGGGTGAGGAGCGGAAGCTGATATTCTCTTGACAAACTTGCTAAGCTTATAAATGTCTAGCACTCATTACATTATACACAAGGCTAGCCAATAATTTCAGGTTGCCGTTCCAAGATCCAAATTACTTCCAAATGCAGGGCTATACAGAAATAAATGGAAGAGGTCCAGTATTGGAATGTAAGAGACACCAAAGGGTTATTTCAATAACAAGATTATTCAAAAGTTTTGTATTTCACGGTTTGATACTCAGTCAAATAACCTTACAGCACCTACAGTCCATTGCAAATGGAAAGCTAGTGATGTACTCACAGAGACTGGCTATAAAACAATGAAATAAGAAGTGGAAAAACAACTTTCTGAAATAATAATTTTAAAAACCCTACAACTCAAACATCTTCTGGGATGCTGAGATGGCTAAAAATCTCACCCCTGTGTGCACACCTGAGCAGCATCTGAAGAGATGCAAAGTTGCAGGGCTGTGGAACAAGTAAGCTGTTTGCAGGCAGAGTTTGGCATTTCCCCCCTGCCCCATCACAGGAGGCAGTGCTGGCAGCAATGAGCTGCAGGCATGGGCACAGGCAAGATGCTGCCAAGGACAGCAAACCCACTGTGATCTCTCCTGATCCAAGCACTGGACAAGGGGACATGTTGTAGATAGGAGGGGTCAAAACTGGAAATTTGCCACCAGAGTTGAAGAAATATGTCCAACAAAAGAAGTTGCCCAATTTCTCCATCCCCTCATCATTCAGGCTTCTATTCTTGATTCCCATCTTATATTACCCCATCTCCTGCTGAAGAAGTGTCCTGGCCAAGTGTAGCTCCACCTGGGGACAACAATCCACCTTGGTGGCTGAGAAGTTTGAAGCCACATCTCCCAAGAGAATGAGGGACTTACAACAGAAGTTTCACCTAAAACTAGATGCAGTCAGTGAGTTTTGTATTAAATCCTGTCATGAGCTTCAGAGTCGTGGCCAAAATCTTGCAGAATGAGATAATTGATTAGGTTTTGCTTAAGGTCCCATTTTCCTTTTGACCTTCACCAGGTTAAATCTTTTCTGTGCTCTTCACTGAAGGCCCTAGAGTGATTCCAGGTCACCATATTCACCACATGCTTTTTTGGTGCGTCAGCTAACTTTGGATTGCACAAAATTTCTTTACAGTTTTCCCTGCTATAGCCAGCTTTGCCTGCTTGTGTGGGATTGCTGCTGAAAACTAGGAGGATAGACAAATAAGCTAATATGAGGGGAAAAAAAATTGGAATATGATGAGAAGTAGCATACCAGTTTGATGCTGGCAGCCCAGATTTGTTTCTTCCTCACGCTTCCCCTGCATTTGCCTCCATTTGGCACTCTCTCTGTCCTCATTGCATTTTTGCAAGATCTTCCTCACACATTTGGTAGCTTTCAACAAGAATTAAAAAAAAAAAAATCCAACCAAAGTCGGAGGTCTTTTCTCTACCCTTCTCCTTACAGCTACTTCAATTTTGTTTCTCCTGCAAATTCAGAGGCCAGCTAAATTTTTAAGTGCAGGGTTGGGGATGTTGCAAGAAATCCATAAGAAAGTGATGCTTGGGAACTTATCCATAAACCTTGCTCGGCACAAGAAGAAAAATTTCTCCTGGTGCATTTGAGGTTTTTCAAGGAAACCACATATTTTGTGTCTGAGGTTTACTCATGACCTTTCTCTTTTCCTTAAGCTATGACACATTACCTGACAGTGGCTGTATTTGTCATTTATTAACTTAAAACCCTTTAAAAGTAAGGCACTTCCTATATAACTTTGGGAAACCAGAAATGACCAGAGGAAATGCTAGGCTGAAGGCTAAAACAAAAGACTGCATCTATTAGAGGAGGGATCTTGATCCCAAGCAGAGCCTTGTATCACCTGACTTACTAAGAAAGCGAGGTTTGAACCATTAACCAGGTGGATTTACACCCTCCAGCATACATTACATCAGTCAAACGTGGGGATGCTGTTAGGCTGTGGCCACAGAGACTGAGAAAGCCAGGTCAGGGGCTGAAGGCAGAGGTCATGCTCATGTGAGCAGTTTCTCTGTGCAAGAGCGTAGGGATTGGTTCCTTCATTATTTTGCAAAAAGATGTCAAGAGGTGTGAAAGGGTGAAAAAAAATCAAAGAAGGAGCTGGCAGCACTAGCACATATTTTTCTTTAATGAAGACCAAAACCGAAGAAATTAAGTGAGACACTAAGCTGCTAGTCTCCACTGTGTGCTCAGGTTGGCTTCATGGACTCAAATCAATTGAAAGTATTTGGCAGCCATTAAGTCACAAATAGCCCATACTATTAATAAAAATAACTGCCTGCAGGGTTCTCCATTTTCAAAGCTCTTTACAATTATTATCGTTAATATTAAATATTTATGTTACCATTGGGCCCAGAGGGAGTAGTCGGAATCAACTCCCTAGGGCACCAGGCTCCCCGCAAGTGCGCCAGATGTATGTTCATATATGTATTTACCAGTTGTGCTACATCCCAGCTTGCCTTCCTGACCCCTCCTTGCTGCTTCTACCCAGCCAGTGAAGGCTGTAAGAAATGCCCAGCCAGGGAAGGTTGAGCCCCAGCAGCCTCCTCTATCCGCGCTGTCAGCTGCTGTCCGTCTCCTTTCCTGCTCTCCCGCAGCCCTTCAGCACCGGTGCCACCGTTTTCCAGTCACGCCTCTGCCATTAGGGTCTGCCACACTCTGCGCACCCCCGCCCTCCTCCCCCAGCTGGGGGCTCCGCTGCCATATGCCGCAATTGATTTATTAGTGCGAATTTCCCGAGGGAGCACGGCGTGCCCATCTGATGCTCCGCGCCCGGGCCCTGAGTCACAGGTAGCGGAGCGATATGTGAAAGCCCCGTCGCGTATCCATCCATCCATCCATCCATCCATCCATCCATCCATCCATCCGTCCATCCATCCATCCATCCATCCATCCATCCCTGCTGCCCGCGGAGCGCTCCCTGCCGCGCTCGCCGCGCAAGTTCCTCGCCTGCACCGCTTACCCCGCTCCGTCTGCGGAATAAATTATGCTCCAGAAATTTGCTGTCAGTGGCCTCTCTCAGATAGTGGCAATGAGTAAGATAAAACCTGCCACTTTATGTCAAGTCACACTCGTCGAATACAGATTTAGTAATAGTAATACTTATCTTTTATGTAGCTCTTTACATTTTCCAGTTGCTGCACAGAGATTAATTAATCACTTAGACATATATAAGCCAGGCCTGAAGCACATATTGTAGGATTGGCAGATGCCTGCTCTGCTGTGAAAGCACAAAGGTGACTGTCTGACCTGCACAGGCACAGGTATATTTAGTAAGAGTGAGACACTGTGATCTGCCTGGGTTTAAGTGGAACTAGGGGGACTCTGAAACTTAGTGTTGTCCCCTTTCACTTGCTAAAAATAATGAGTGTAAGCAGACATGAGCCATTTTGCCATACATCCTGCAAACCCCTTCCTGCCACTAGAGCAGTTACTGTCTTCAAGGATGGGAAATGTGAAACAAAGATGGATGGGTTTGTGTCTCACTTTTCATTAGTTCCCACTGCCAGTGGTGCCCAATTGAGAGCTCTCTTTGCCACAGCTTAGCTATCCCCACCCCACGCTGTCCCAACCCTTGCTGGGCGTCTTCCAAAATCCTGGGAGGTGATGTTTCTGGCAGGGATCCTGGAGAAGCACACAGCCACGGTGTGGACTGACAGCACTCCTCCAGCATGGCTGCCCAGCTGCTGCTACTGCTGCTGCTGCAGCACCTTGGACATACCTTCTGAGCTAAGCCAAGCCTGGATAACTGGGAGCTGGAACCAGCTCAAACACGAGCCAGCAGATGAGGGATCATGTTTTTCTCTGAATTGCCCATTGACAGTGAAGAAAAGCATTTGTGGTGGAGCACTGCTGCCATCCAGACAGGAGCATTGGCTGCTGGAGCCCCTCACAGTTTTGACAGAGCATTAGTTTTTGTCTCAAACTGGTTTTGTGAGGCTCTTCTTGCCCCAGATTACCCCTGAGGCAGCACAAAGGCAGACTGGGGACTTGTGGTGAGGACGTGCCCAGTGCTACATCTCAGCTTGTCATAAACTAAAAAAAGCAAAAACCCGAAACAACCAACCCCTATAAGAAACCACTGACATCTTTATACTTAGGGACTTTTTTTTTCTTGACATCCACATTCCTGACATCTTCAGAGAATGTAGGGGTGCATTAATATGTGCATATGGGATTACTCCTACCCTTATGCCTGTCATATACTTGCTATGTGGAGAAATATCTTACACTGAGCATGTGTAAAATGCTCAGTTGAGCTAAAATTGAAGACTGCACAAAATACAATGTGGACCTTTAAAGTGTCAATTGAATTAAGAGTCAAAAGTGTTTTGGAATTAATAAATGTGGAGCTCTTTTTATTTGTCTTTTAGTTTCTGAATCCCTAAGTCATAATTTCAGGGCATTTATACTCAGCCAAAAGGACTAGAAGTCCAAAATTGGTATTTGAAGTAGAAGATGAGATCTTTCCACAATCAAAAGACTCCAGCAACTGAGATTTTTTTAAAGCTCAATTAACCAGAAGTTTGTAAAAAGACCTGACAACACTGCTATGAGACATTAAATTTTCCATTTTTTGACACTGCCTGTTTACCTTTGTATTTATGTAAGTTTTCTTGCATTTAATTTAAGTGGCACTTCTGTCATCCACAAGTATTTTCCCATCTTGCATTTTACTGTCAGCAAAATCACCCCTGTGACAGAGAACACACAGTTGCACCAGGTTCTTAATAGTCCCCAGTGATCCTGCTGGTGGAAATGTGATTTTGCAGTGAAACCAAGGTTGCAGGACCTTAAACTGTGCTCCAAACACCTTGAGGTACCTTGTAATCTCTGTCTCATTGGGCAGCAACTGCAGAGATGTATCTCCTCCTCTTTGCTGAGGCTCAGAGTGACCTGCTGTGCAAGTCAGAGATGTGAGTCACTAAGTTGGCACAACACTCTTGTCTTGGTGTTTCTGAATTCTCGCTCATTTTTGGAGCAAGGAGATGATTGCATGCTGCTGCAACGTTACAAATGAAAAGTTAAGTGCCTGAAAGCCACCAAAAGGAAAATGCTGGTTTGTAAACATGATGCAAAGTCAGCCTTGCCAGGAGTGTCTCTTTGTGTTCCTTTAGCTCTGCTGGGGTGTGATTTAACACTGGGACATGGAGCCTGGCTGTGACCTGACCCATGGGCATCTGCTGGTGCTTCCCAGGGAAGGAAACACTGGGGACTGCATCCAGGATCAGGCCCTGTAATTCTCAGGAAGGCACCTGAGGCACTGCTTTGCCCTGTGAGGGTTGAGCAGCTCCTGAAGCCCCAGGAGGTGATGCAGCAGTGCAAGTTCTACCATGCTTATTCTGTGTATACTGACTCATACTTAGCTCCTGCTGTCTTGGAGGAAGCACAAAGGGCCTGATTCAGGACATGCTGCATTCACAGGAACTGGTCTGTAATATTTTCAAAACTACCAGATAGCCAGTTTTGGTTTTTCACCATGTAACTGATCTGTTGCTGTATCTGGACTTTCAGAGGAAAGGTAATTATTTTTTCTGAACTTGCTTTAATCACAACTGTTGTTGCTGGTGGAGAATTAAAGTGTGCATGAAGGCCTGTGATGTGACATTTTTCCAGAGTCAGAGCTCCAGACTGAAATCTCTTAGGTTATATTCAGAAATGACCGTGTTGTGACCCTTGTTTCATGTACAAAAAATAAACACCTCCCCCCAAAACCAACAAAAACCAAAAGCACAAAACAGAAGAGGGTCACTTTTAAGAATATCTCTCTGTTTCAACTATGCTTAGCAGAAACAAATGTTTCTTCTGTCTTTTTCCCCCCATGATGAATCTCCCCCCAAGACTGGCAGTCAGATTTTGTAAAGTCCTTATTATCACAATTCACTACATATCAGGATGAATGAAGAGAGCTGTGCAAACACTGCAGATATCTTTTCTTTATTACAGCTGCAGCCACTCCCCAGAGACATTATTAATGTCCACAGTTCTTGCAGAGAGGCGGTGTATGCTGGCATCTGATTGCTATTCAGATCAGCATCCTCCTCTGTCTGTCTGTGAACCAGCACATTAGTAGGTACATAAAGGGCTCTTGCTGTGGGCTGGACAAGTTCCTAGGGCCTCCATCATGAAAAGATAATGGCAGCATGATTGCAAAAATTTTGTGGAAACTGTGCTAAGCCAAAGCAAAATAAAACCCAAGGTACAGGATGCATTTTTCCTGGGCAATTTATTATTTATCACTGCTTAGCAAACCCTTTGTTCTTGTGGATGGCAGTTACTCTCTGTTTATAGCTCACTTGGGTGCATAATTCAAAAAAAAAAAAAAAAGAAGAAGAAGAAATACAATGTTTTTTAAGAATGTGGGGGTAAGTCTTGTTCCCTGGCCCAGATCCAGGCTTGACAGGGGGCAGTTATTTGAGAAATGGAGGTGCAAAAAACTGCAACCCACAAAGTGCACATCCGCTGCTGCCCTGAGCTTTCTGCAGGGACAAACCTGATGCATGGAGTCAACAGACAGGAGTATTTCATGGATCAGAGGAGGCTCCTGTCCTGCCAAAACCAGAGCTGCCTACCAGTGGCTCTGAACTACACATTGGCAGGAGCAATTAAGCAGCCAATAAGGGCAGCACCCGAGGACAGGACCAGGGTGAAGTTGTGGGTCTGCTTTGCCTGCAGCCACAGAGCCCCGTGCACTGGAGAACAAGCACCCACCACTCCAGCCTCATGCCAGCTGCTTGAATCCGTGATAAACAAATCTGTAATAAATCTGGCCCCATAAAATCCTACTCACAAGCCTACACTGTTCTGGCATGAAGCAGGCAGCATGCCCACTGAGTGCCCATTCTGGCTGGAAAAACCAAACACCTGTCCTCTTATGATACATCTGTATCCTTGCACAGCCACATGTCAGAGAAGAAAGCAAAAAGGAAGTGAACACCTGAGCTGGGAGGTTTGAGTTCACACAAGACAATCAGGAAGAGACAGCTGCTTAAGGAAAGAGAAGAATGTAAATGCCCTTCTGTCTCTTTCCCAATCACATCCCAGGCAGTGGCAGATCCCTCGCAAGAGCAAACCTCCAAAACAACCTACTTCATGTAGCTCTTGGAAGATAAAAGTAGTGCATGGCTATGTAAATGCATCCCACGGACACTAGGAGATGCTCTTGAAAATGCAAAAAGTGAGCAAAATTGTCTAGCTAGTGACAGCCCACAGGAATCAACCCAGAAAATTGGGTTTTTTAGGGAAATACGTCTCTATATGTGAGACATGCAGAACTGTGATGCCTGTGAGTGTCCAGCTGTGGTCCTCAGAGGATGTGGAAGAAACCCATATCCACATCCCAGCAAGAATGCATTCAAAATTAAACCAGGCACTGCAGCTGGAGCAGCCAGGAGGAAGCATTTCATCCCTTCTAGTGACTGATGCCATGGGCTCATCATTGAATAGCTTTTACAACCGGCCTTCAGTGTGCACATAGATCAAGAATGAGAAAAATACAGAGTACGTCCTCTTGCTTAGAGCCCCCGTGGTAAGTGCTAGCCATGATTATCAGCCTGGTCTGCTCTGTCCCTCTGTATTTTGGAGGAAGCCAGCCTCTGGAACTTGTTGGCAGAGCAGTATCTTTGTCTGGCTTTGAGCATCCCGACACCAGGGCCTTACATGGTGTAAAAATCTCCCTGGCTTAACACAAGCACTGCCTTTCCCCTTGCTGCCAGCTTCCATGGCCTGGAAAGCTCTGCCAGCAGCAGTGGAGGTTACCTGATATGCTGCCAAGGCATCTGCTTTGAGAACTTGTCACTGCCTGAGGCTGTCACCTCCTGAGCCCTGCACAGACATGGCTTGTCCTCTCTCTTGCTTTCCCTCCAAAGGAGGATAGGGAGGCACGTCGCTGTGCAGATTTCCTTCTGGCTGTTCTAGACACTCTGCAGCAAGAGGCACCATCTCCTTCCATTAAAACAAACCTGAAGGTTGTAATGGGCTCAGGCACTGACCTGATTCTCTGTAATGTGGGCTGTCAGGGCAAAGATGTAGAGCACCTGCTTCAGAGAAGGGACTCTTGACTCACAGAATACCTGATACAGATATCTACTTTTCAGAGAAAGCAGATTTTTTTCCATAAACCAAAGCTCTCTCCTATTTTACACCTGTATGAAACTCCCTCTTCTGCTCCTCAGTGTATAGAAATATGCTCCTGAGGGAATCTTATTAAGACATTTAGGAAATCTGAAAAAACTCTTTTGTCTGCTTCATGACAAAGATACAATGCCACTAGATGCTACCAAGAAGTGGACAGATCATTTCCATGTCCACATCATGAAATCACATTACATGAAGAAGAACTTCTTTACTGTGTGGGTGATCAAGCACTGCCACAGATTGCCCAGAGAGATTGTGAAGTTTCCTGTCACTGAAGATATTCAAGAACCATTCGAGGCAATCCTGTGCCATGTGCTCTGGGATGACCCTGTTTGAGCAGGGAGGTTGGATCAGATGACCCACTGTGGTCCCTTCCAACCTTTCCCATTCTGCAATTCTGTGATTCTATGATTCTGTGATTCTATGATTCTGTGATTCTGTGATTCTGTGATTGATTCTGTGATTCTGTGATTCTGTTTAAAGGCCTTGTAAATCTTCTTCCCTCCTGGTAGGAAGCACAAATATGACCTCATACCTGAGGATGTCAGGTTTTGACAGATTTCCTCTTGTTGTAAGTAATGACCTATCCAGGTTTCCTAAGAGCAACAAGCAACACATAGACCAAAGTGTTATTTGCTCTTAATACAAATAACAGAAAAACCCTGCTAAGCCCTCTTGGAAAATGATTTTGCTCAGAGAGTGATGTATTTTCATGGAAAAGTTTTATTTGTTAGGCACTTCAGTACAATTACTTGACCATATAGAGTGTGGCTGAGTTGCACTGAAAATTGATACTTTCCATAATGATGTCTCATTACCAGTGATTCATTGGAGAGGTGCTGCTGTGATAATTAGTGTTTTATGGGTGAATGGGCCACACATTCTTTAAGTAGACCACTTCCCTAACAATGATTTATTTAAGTGGCTGGTCTCTGATAGTCATGTAAATAAATACATGGTAATGGAGCATAGTGACAGTGCTTCTGTTGACAGGTTTCTCTGTCTTACTGTAAAGCAGTTGAAGAACTAAATCTACATATACAAATCCATAATGGTTAGGGGCTTTTATGTGTTTTTGCAGGAGCAGTTTTGACTGAATGCACAAAAAGATGCAAATTTCTCATCCCCTTCAATTTTTACCTCCCAGGCTGGCTTCAAAGCTTACTTTGTAACTCAGATATTTGGAGAGGCTGATGTTGGATGAATGAGCACCAGGATGTGTCTGTTGACAGCCTACTGCTGTTTCAGAGGCTGGCTTCCCCCTCCCATTCCATTAGCAGACTTTGTCTGGGAAGATGCTGTGCTAGACACTTTGAGCAGTGCCTTACCAAAACTTCTCTGTGGTCAATAGAAGCAGGGATTTTTACATTGGTTGTAGTGGGCAGTGGGGCACAGGATGTGACACATCCTGTCCCAGCTGGTTCTGCTCCAGTGGCTAGGGTCACCAGCCCCAACTATGTGCCAGTACAGCTTTGCTGGGAGTTACCCCCCGAATTTACCAGCTGAGCTACCCATGTGAAAATGAGCCAGAAATGGTAGGTTTGTGCTGAGTCAGCTCCTGGGACTGACAGAGGTTAGGTGGTGTGCACCAGAGCAGAGAGCTGGCAGGTCTAATGGCAGCCAAAGCTGGGAATCTTCTTAGTGAAGAACTCCTGCAGTTTTCCTGAGGCAGGAAAAAAATATAAATAAAAATTAAAATAAAATTTAAAATCTGAACCAGCAGTTTGGCAGGTTTTCTTCCTTGGCCTGAGTGCCTTGACTTGGGAGTCCCCCTTGGATCCCTGCAAAACCTCCCTGAGGCCCCCTGTGACCAGGATGCAGTGAGTGAAGCTGGCACAGCTCTTCCACTCTGTCACTCTCTGATCACCATGAGACAGCCACAATAAGGGCTCATAAGGAGTCCTCATTCAATCAGCTCCAGAAGAAAAAAATGCAAATAAGCTCAACAACAACAGTAACAAAAACCCCAGAATTTTTCTGGTGCAATTATGGTGCCTATAAACACAACTTAAGCTTCAGACTCACAGTTTATACTGCCTCTGGAAACTCCTGAGACATGAATAATCTCATTGAGCAAAATCCTAACCTCATATAAGCAATTAGCAAAACTCCTTGCCATTTCGGCAAGCAGAATTTTGTGCACCATGAGCAGTTTTTGCTTAAATCCAGAATTCATGCATGAATATATAAAATTAAGATAGATTATTATAGCTGTAATAAAAATATATACATCTGCATTCATATACTTAGAAAAAGGAAATAAAGGAAGGATTTTTGCTAATGGAATACATAACAGTTTACATCTGCTAGTATAGTTGCAGGGAATTAGACCAGATGTTGAAAGTCTGTCATCTTTTATTTTGAAAGGTATTCTTTCAGTGTATATTATCTAGTGTGTCAATTAAAATATGTTCGAGAGTAAATTTCTTCCTCAGTATTATAAACTTACTGTGACAGGGTGCCTGAGTCATGCTTGTCTGAATCACTTCAGATTTTCTACGTTCCTTCAGCCAGCCTTAATTCCCCGTGGACATGAAGAGAGCCAGTTCCTTGGTTGTGCCAGCTGAGAGGGCATGATACGGCTTTCAAAAGCTGGCAGGCAGAGCACGATGTCCTTCCCCTTAGTTTGTCACAAACCTGTGTTCTCCCCAGGGACAAAAAGCTGTTTCTTCTTGAGGTAAGAATGGTGGCAGACTCTTTTCATTGATTTTCATTTTCATTTCCATTTCATTTCATTTTCTTTTAAAGCCTGAGATGTCTGGTGACTGTGCCATGCCCTTGTACTAGATGGAGGACAGGAAGCAAAGCAAGAGACTGAGACTACCTATTTAAAGAAAGGTTAGATGTTAGTGCCCTGCACTTCAGCTCACCACAAGATACCTACATATCTTTGAGAATTTCAAACCATGGGACTCCACAGAGCCCATGTCTCCCTGGTTTTTCCAGAAGACTCAATACTTTAAATAGCATTTGTAAAATAATGCCTTGTTGTAACTGTGCTGTTTGAGTAACATGCAGATAAATCTCAGAGATGCTGATCCGAGCACAGGTTATTGTCACACTGACCTCAAGGTAAAGGCATGCATACACAGGCACATGCCAGGCAGGCAGCACATCGAGGTCACTTGCACACACTTCCTAGGTTCCAAGAACAACTTTATGCCTTTCAGGAGCATTTTCCATTATCTTTCTCACCATGCAGCAGAGGGAGCGAGTGGAGTTTAAGAGCTAGAAGAAGGGTGACCACCTTGACCACCACTCTCAGCAAAATTATGGGTGTCTAAGCCCATGTGTGGGTGCTGGCAGTCAGAGCTGGGTCACTCCAGCAGAGCTGGCTGCCCTCCCTGAAGGGTCACTGTGTGTCTGCTGCATGGGGGCTGCTCCACAGAGATGTCTGTCCCAGCTCTCCTCTCTCACTGGTAATGAGGCCTGATAAAGTCTCCTGCCTCAGCAAAGGAGGCTTATATTATGTCTAACCTTATCGTCTTTTCTGTAACACTGGTTCAGTTGTCTCCTCCAGGAGAGGCATGAAGGGTGGATTAGCTGTCTCTTCTCAGGCTAAACCAAAGCCGTGTCTTTCAGACTTGGGAAAGGGATCTTGCTTTCTTGGCTCTGCCTTTTCCAGGGGTCTCTTCTGCATTGTTTCCTCTTGGGTCTCACCTTTCGTCAAGTGCAGTACCACAAACCTGACATAGCCCTCCAGCTGAGACCATGCCAGAGCTGAATAGAGCTAAAGCATTATTTTACATGTTCTTATGTACATGTAGGAACATGAAATTTATCTTTTTTACTATGGCACAACACAGTAGACTCACTTTCAACAACCAGTCCACTAGAGTTTTTAATTTTTTTTTAATAGATTTGTTTATTTGCAGAGCTAATCCCTCTCTGGCATTTGGACTTTGGACATTTTCCTTTCAAATTGCATGGTTTCATTTTTCTTTCATTACAAGGATGTATCTTAAATGTTTCAAGCCTTTTGAAGCCTGCCCCCAGCGCCACTGAGGTGCTCACTGCTTGCTGCTGTCTGTAAATGCCAGTCTCATTCTCGAGTCCATCATCCGCCCCGCTGGCTGCGCTGCCCAGACTCTGAGCAATCACAGGGCCACAGCAGCCTCCCACTGAGCCCTTCTTGATCAAAAGTTCCATTTTGATAATGAGTTAATCGCTGTTACTCTCTGAGCAGTGCTCTCCAGGCTGTTTTGTGCCCACCACGCAGCAGATCTGTCTAGACCACACACTCGCTGCACTTGCCTGGGAGCGCTCTGCGGGAGACGCCGTGGCCAGACATGCATTTGCTTCTGTCAGCGAGATCTGTCACCCTGTCACACAAAGAAATAAGACTGGCTTGACAAGCCTGCATTGGCAGCTACTCCTTCCCTGCTCCCTTCCAGGTGTCAGATTATTTGTTTCGGTATTTTTTGCAGGAACCAGTGTTGCGCTGACGGGGGTACACTTCCCCAGAGGGCCTTGCCCTTGCCCTCAGTGCCAGGCACCTTCCTCTCCTGTTACAGTCCTTCAGAAGATGAACAAGAGCTCAGCATTTGTGAATTCTTACAGAAAACCCCCAATGGCTCTGAAATTTTAGCACAGTCCCCCCCTCCCCTGCTCCCCCTCAGTTCTTTTGAGCAACTCAAGATTTAGATCCTGAGGTCTAGACGAACTTGAAAGCACCATATTTATTTAGAAAGTACGTGTTAACCTGGTGCTTTGAACTTGGTTGGAGGGCTTGTTTGTTTTCAGTGTTATATTAGTTACATAAATCTCTTTTTTATGTTTCTGCATGAAAACTTTGCTGTCGACCAAGACTGTATACAAAGACTGAATCACTTCCTTTGAGGCATACTATGTTAAAACAGGGGATGAGTGTCTGAGATCTCCATTTTGTGGTGAAAAGCTAAAATAAAGAAATCTTCCAAGAGCAGCTGGCAGAAAATATTTGTAATGAGAGCTGCCAACTACTAGAGGAAAGTGGCTTATTTATACAGGGGCACCACTGAGACAGACTGAAGAGACAGACTGCGTTGGATTTAGAAAATGAAAATCACCCAAGTGGACAAGGCTGTAAAAACTACATAACATAAAAAATGAATCTTACAATGCAGCAGCACCTGCATCTGGCAATCTCATTCATTCCTTCTGCAGGAGATAAACCTTCTTGCTCTATCAAATAAACCCCATAATTACACTGCTTAAGTAGGATATTAAGTGGCATCATATTAAGCCATTACATGACCCTTGTCATCATCAGCCCTGCCAGGCAGAGAGGAGAGCTGTTGCTCCCTGCTGATTACTCTGGGTATCTATTTAAACATACTGTGGTAATTAGAAACATCTAAATAAAGCCCTGTCCAAGGATTACAAGGGCTGAATGAAGAAACCTTTCTTTCTGGTGGCTACAATGACCTTACCTGCTGTTGTTGTGTGTGCACACACATCCTTACCAACGTCCCTCATTTGATATGATTGAAAGCTCTATGAGTTAAGAAAGCAAAGAGGTTCAAAGGCAGCATCCTTTTCCTCCTCTGATTGATAGAGCCTCTGCCACTGGCAAAGAGGATTTTTCCACAGGGCTTGAAAGCCAAATGGGCTAATTCCTCCTGCTTTACTCCTTTATGCCTTTCTCTGAAGGGAAACCCGCAGGTTTCAGATGCCAGCTTCATTCTAGGCATCCTTCCTAATTACCTGAACTGCCATTGTTATGTGCAGCACGTATATTGATCGCAATCATGAATGTTGCCTTTCTAATATTCAGCAAATGTGAATCAAACTGTGTCACAGATGTGGATTTCAATCACAAGGTACATCTGAGTGCACCCCACAGATTACCTTTCCTTATAGTAACTACAGCTGAATCAGAAAAAAAAAAAAAAAGTCATTCAAGTTTCTGTTCTTTAGTTATCATCTAAGGTAATATGATTAGCTTGGGAACACTACAGGGCACCTACTCCTGGAAAAAAAATTCAGCTTTGGGTGGGAGAAATCCTTTGCTGATCATGAAAGGTGTTTGGGAACATGCTTCCAGACTGGATTGCCTCCTAGATTTAGGAAACAGATGGCCTAGAAAGGTCTACATTCGTTTTTCAAAGCACCAGTTTTAGCATTTGCCTTTCACTTAATTGTGTTTCAAGAGAACTTTTTTCACTTCCCACAGGAAAACCACCACGAAAGGATTTCCAGCTCTGTGCTGTGCTGCCATCCCTGCTTCTCTCTCACTCACAGGATTTACCTCTTCAGTGCCTGGGCTCAGATGCTGCTGTGCTTTCCATCAACTGCAAAAATGGTTCATGAGTAAGCTCACAAACAAGCTGTACTTCATGCCACTGGCAAGTAGTTACAGTGGTAGACACAGTTTGTAATAGTGCTTTATGGAAAGGAAAAAGTCACATATACCAATGATCTTTGTCAAAAGAGAGGTTTAAAGATTTTAAGATACTTGAGGAGAAATTGAAGTTGTCCACCTCAATCACAAAGGCAGCCTTATATTTATAACCAAGGGCCAAATCATCAGGGGTTGAGAAATTACAATAATGCAATTGATTTTGCCTGAATTATTTGACATCATCATGTGAAAAGAGCTTGTCTGATAACTATTTTGGTCTATTTAATACATTGCCTACTAACAACCTATTTAGTTTTTCCCCTCTTCCATGACTATATTGCATCCCAGGTTGAGAGGGTCCAGTTCTAGCCATGAGATTGTCCAAATAATTGCCAGGTCTTGCATTTGGGTGACAACAACCACAGGAAGCACTAGAGGATGAGGGCAGTGGCTGGAAAGCTGCCTGGTGGAAAAGGACCTGGGGGTGCTGGTCCACAGCAGCTGAACATGAGCCAGCTGTGCCCAGGTGGCTGAGAAGGCCAAAGGCATCCTGGCCTGGATCAGCAACAGTGTGGGCAGCAGGAGCAGGGCAGGGATTGTCCCCTGTACTCAGCACTGGGGAGACCTCACCTCAAATCCTGTGTCCAGCTCTGGGCTGCTCAGTTCAGGAGGAATATTGAGGGGTGGAACACATCCAGAGAGGGGCAGTGGATCTGGTGAAGGGTCTGGAGTGCAAGTCCTATGAGAAGCAGCTGAAGGAGCTGGAGCTGTTTAGCCTGGAGAAAAGGAGGCTGGGGGAGACCTCATCAGTCTGTACAACCACCTGAAAGGAGTTTGTGTTGAGGTGGGGGTTGACCTCCCAAGTTACAAGTGACAGGAGGAAACTACCTCAGGTTGTGCCAGTCAAGCTTTATATTGGATATTTGGAAAAATATCTTCACCAGAAGGTTTGCCAGGCATTGGAATGGGCTGCCTAGGGAAGTGGTCAAATCATCATGTCTGGAAAAAAACACGTGGATATGGCACTCAGGGACATGGCTTAGCAATGAACATGGTGGTGCAAGGGTAATGGTTTGCCTTGATGATCTTAAAGGTCTTTTCCAATCTTATGTTTTCCAATTCTGTGTTTCTGTGATATGAAAAACTACATGATTTGTCCAATATTTCCCCTTGCATACAGAACACATCTTCTGTGATCAAGAAGGGCCACGTGCCACTAAGACTTCTCAGTGCCTGGCCATGTAATATACCCACATAATTGTGTAGATAGGTGCACAACTGCAGAGTCCCAGCCAGCTGCAGGGTGTGGGTGTGTGTGAACACCAGGTTACCTGGTAATCCTCTGGCCTTTTTAGACCAGAATAGCTGTTCCAGAACAAACATGCTGCAATAGCTGCTCTAAAATGGCTCACCAGGTGGCTTTGCTTTCCTGAAAAAGATTATTTCTCATGAATAATCACTGTCCTCTGGAAATACAGTGGCTTTCCTTCAACTAGCATGACCTAGTGAGAACTACTCCCAAGCAACTCTTGGGAGCTGATGTATTCTGTAACAGTTATTATAGCAAATTTGCCCAGGTAGAGAAGGTCAGGAGAGGTGTTGACTAGAAATGCTCTTGGACCAACTTGCCCAGAGGTTAAGGAGCAATAAGGGGCAAAACGGAAATTTTATTTAAGCAGGCTCCAAATTGATGCTGAAAAAAAAAGCAAAGTCTATTTTTGTCTCTTGTCATCTGCACCTCAATCACAGTCTAGAATTACTCTGGTCCAGCAACTGCCTGCCCAGAGAAAGGCCCATATTCATCCCAACTCCAGGGTTTCCATTAACACAGCAGTTACACTGTCATTTGGGCAGAAGGCCCGAGTCAGAGCACTGCTTCATTTGATCTGCATCTGCCCTAAAGTAATATCCCTCTGCCCTTTCCATCCTGTTTGTTTCCCTCTGAGGAAGCAGGCTGCTGTCTTTGTGAGGAATGACTGCCTCCATTGGACAGCAGAACCCTTTGGAGCAATCACGCTAAGTAGGCAATGCTGCTGCTATGAATTACTGTCTATAGCACATTATGGTGGCCTCCCTACTTTCTTTTTCCATTTCATGTGGGGACCTAGAAAGGAAAGGCACCTTTGTCTGTGTCGTAATCATTCAAATATGATGCTTTTCAGTGGTTCTTTCAAGGTAACAAAAAGCAATTTTGTTGAAAAAGGAGAATGCTTGAATAACATGGATCCTACTCTTCCCTTGTGTTTGGCATGGTGGAATTTACAGGCAGCCCCTGTGGGATTGAAAATTTGGCACTCTGGAGGTCCCAGTTCAAAATTGTCCCTTTTTTAACCACCAAATTTAACTGTCAGGGTATTGTCACTATTTCATACAACCTAAGGAAATTTATGGATCTTATACTGTAAGATTAAAAGATGGATGCTTTTACTTCTGCTGGCATTTTCACACGTTTTCCCCAGTCTGCATGGCTTTTAAGATAAGAAAAGACCCCAGGCTTTCTCCCCTTTTCCCCTCAAGGGAGATTGCCATCCTTCACCAATCTGAGAAAGACAAAATTTTGAGGCTTATTTATTTATATTTTCTGCTGTAGTGCCCTGGGAAACCATAAACCAAACCGTGTGCACATCCCTGTAAATCCTTCCAATTAAAATATCTTGGTTTGGAAAGGTCATTCTTTGATAAGGAAAATGTTGAACAGTTTTAGTTTCTTTAAAATCGAGGATTCTTAGGACTAATTTAAGAAATAAAGAACTGTTATCTCAATGGTTTTGTCTTGTAAGATAGATGAGAGAGATATTATTGGGGGAATATTTATTCTGAACGACCTTATGTTTCCTCTAAGGGAGAAAGGATGCTCGGCTCTGAATTCTGCTCAGCTATTGCTAATGATAACAGTGACCTCTTGTGGATATTTCTAAAATCTTTTGTAATTCAAGTTATTTCAACTCGCTGGTAGTTTTGGATCTGGGGGGGGAGGTTTTTGGCATTTCTAATACATTTGTAACTTAATAAAAGAAGAAAGAATTTCTTCCTTGACCTACACTGAAATCCTACTAGATTTCAGTGTACCAGATCTTTAAGTTAGAAAGAAAATAGTACCTATATTGAACAGGAAGAGAGTTGGTTTAAAAAATAAATGGATGGGCTTGAGGTTTACTAATTAAGTGTGCTACTGTAACCAGAAGTCTTGGACAGATTTTGGTATTTCCAATTAAAGATGTTACATCTGTTTGAGCAAAACCAGTCAGTAGTAACTTCACCAGGGCTAATAAATTTGTCTTTTGACTTCAGACATAAAATGTAGTTTCAGACTAGTGTCACAGGATGTTCTGCACCATACCTCTCCTTTTGGTTTCCAGCTGCATGTTGTGCCACTTTTTCCTTGGGCTTAGCCCTCGCTGTGGCTTCTCCAAGCCATAAACAGACCCGTGGCAGGCAGTTACCATTCAGCAGGGTTTGAATCCAGGAGCCTGAGCTTTAGGCCAGAGCAGATGAGTCTCACCTGCATCCTGGGAAAGGGCTGGTAGGTTTTTGCAGAAAGACCAGCTGAACAAACACAGGACAGGGATATCTCGTTCACTGAAACACAGAATGGTTTGTGTTGGGAAGGATCACAGAGATCATCTAGGTCCAACCCCCTGCAGTGGGCAGGGACACCTTCCTCTAGACCAGGTTGCTCAGAGCTCCATCCAACCTGGCCTTGAACACTTCAGTGAACACTTCTCTAGGCAACCTGTTTCAGTGTCTCACCACCCCCACAGGAAAGAATTTCTTCCTAATATCTAATCTAAATGCACTCTCTGGGAGTTTGAAGCCATTCCCCCTTGTCCTGTCACTTCATACCCTCGTAAAAATTCCCTCTCCAGCTCTCTTGTAGGCTCCTCCAGGTACTGGAAAGATGCAATTTGTTCACCCCAAAGCCTTTTCTTTTCCAGGTTGAACAAACCCAACTCTCTCAGCCATTCCTCTTAGGACAGGTCATCCATGCCTCAAGTTGAAAAGGAATTATGTGGCTGGAGATGGGGAAAAAATACCTAGTGGTTTTTTTCCCCAAGGACTAGTCTTAGGAGAAATCCTTCCTGTTCAATAACTTCTGGGGTTTACATAACCACAGAAGTGTTTCACAAACCTGAAAGACATTAGCACAGAGGAGGAAAAGGATAATGTGCCTGAACACCCACAGGACTGAACTGAATGGAAATGAAACTCAAAGATGCAAAATACATTTTGGAAGTAGCAACAAAAATTATCTGGATGATAGGAAGAGAAACCTGGAAAAGCTGAAAAGTGAGAGAAAGAAAGAGTGAGCTTCTGATGATCCATCAATGGCACTGGGATCCATTAAGGGGAATATTCAGTCTTGAGAGGGGTGTGTGCCATCCAAGTGGGGAAATATTGGAATATAATACAGTGTGCATCTCTAGGCATGTATATTAAGGACACAGGAACTTGAAAGATGATCTAATGAAGAGATGGGCTTCAGAGAAGAGGACAAAGCTATACTGCTCCTGCCAGCAAAAGGAGAAGAAAGTTAAGATTATTCTGCAGAGTTCCAGTTGGGCTGGAGGACATGGAAGGGGAAATCTGCAGAGCATACAGCAAAAACTGAGCCTAGAAGCTTTTGGAGTTTTTGCTTTGACCAGTCGGTGTCTGCAGCAGGTGAAGGATCAAAGTCCCACCACCACGTGAGGAGCCTGAAGGGACCACAGCCAGAATGATGCGTAGCCAAAGGAAGGATAAACACTCCTTCCATACACATCATGGAAGAGACATAAGCAGCAGCTTACATTTCTGTAAGAAAACAAGCTGTTCCATGAAGAGCAAATAAAAAGGAGCACACTTGGCTGAAACGAGCAGTCATTAGAAATGTGAACCAGGGTTTGTCAATGGACTTTTGGAATGTGCTGCCAGTTGCAGGTATTAGCACAGAATGATGGCTGAATGATGCCAACTTTACACAATAATCTCGTATTCAGAGGACTTACAGCAGAGCATAAGAGACACAGCAGCTTTTGAAAAGTAACACTGTAGTTGCTTTCTTTATCCAGGAACCATTTATGAAAACAAGTAACATCACTCCCCCCCCCAAAAAAAAGATCCCCAAGCTATATCATACTTTAAAAAGGGAAGGAAAAAAACCACAGCAAATTACCTTCCTGACATTGATTGTCCCCTGCAGCTTCTTTTCAGGATCCTGTGAGATTTAATGTACTGGTATCAACTTTTTTCATTTTCTTTACTTATATAGTTAATTCATAGTGAAAACACCACCTTTACAGAAATATATGCTTAGTAAAGCAGGTAGTTGATAAACAGCCTAACCACAATATACTCATATTATTTTTTGTACACATTGTACTGAGCTCTGTGAAACTGGGACACACAGTACTTAGAGTATCACACCAGGAAACCATATTCCATTTCTATTTCACATGGGGGAGGAAGGGAAAAAAAACCCCACTGTTCATTTTGCTTGTTTTTCTTTTTCTGTAATTACTTCTTAAGATTAATCACTTAATATGATTTCCAATTTTCCATAGGTCTTAAAACCTCTTTCTCGAGTTTCAGAAACAGCAGACTGGCAGCAGCACAGCCAGGGGTCAGCATTTCACCTAGGCAGTAACACAATACCCAAAGCTTTTGATTGAGCTCTCTTGCCATTAATCTGGGTCTCTGACCTTCAGATGTTAAATTTCCTTTCTTTGAAGAGATGCATGGTCATTTACAGTAATGTGATTGTCCTCCTGGCCAGTGTCTGAGACATGGGGTTCTCCTTGAAGCTGAGGCACAGCATCCCTGTGATTCCTGGGCTAAAGTGCTCCACCAGCACCAGGGCACTGCACACCAGGCAAGACACATTTGTCAGAGAATGTCCCACAGCACAGCAAAAGGATAAGGGGAAACCCATGGTACTCTGGGTAAGGGGGCAGGAGGGGTACAATGGCAGGATCCCCAGGTTCCTACCTGGGAGCCTACAAAAATAAAAGCAATCCTAAATTAGTCACAAGTCCAGAGGCCAAACAGTGCTCTGGTCACACTTGGGCAGAGCAACAGCCAGACCCCTGCAGTGTACTGCAGGATTAGTCATGCTCTGAGTGAGCAAGACAACACAGCAGATTAATACTAAAACAAGTCATTCCCAGGGCTCTCAGAACCATCTGTCTTATTTTCTCAATATTTGTTTCTTCTGCTTGATCAATAATCTCTAAAAATGCAGGTTTTTATTTAGCAGGAACAGGAATTGGAATTAGTGTCTCTATCCTTGGTGTGGTCACCACTTTTCACTAAAGCTACAAGAACTGAGGCTTCTCTCTCACTGGAAAATCCTGCTGAAACCACCAAGCAGCTTAAAATTTTGTAGAGGGGAGGACTGTTGTTCCAGCCACGAGGCCTTACAGAGTCCCACTGTTGTTGTCCCAGCTGGCAGCAGCACTTGGAGCCCTCTAGAAAGATGGGGAGGATTACTTCATGTTTTACGTGCTCTGGGTGTATTTTAACCACAATAATAAGCAGTGGTTGCAACATAATACTGTCTGTGTCAGTGGTTGTCATGGTTCAGTCCCAGCAGACTGCAGGGGCAGGATAATGTAATTACCTCCCAGTAGCTCCTGGGAGAGGTAGCTGGTTTCAGTCATCTTGCACTGGTGTGGCTGACAGCAGAGGCATAACCTTGCACCCAGGCAGGGTTTTCTATCTAAAAATTTAGCAAGAGAAATGAGGCATTAGAAGGAATCTCAGTGCCTCTTTCCAAAAGCAATCAGGAAACGAGTTTCTCTGAGCAGGATGTGTGGATGCAAACAGGTTGATATGGCTCTTCCTAATCTTCTCCTGGGAACTTGCAGGGAAGTCCTGGCTCCAAGGAGTGAAGATACTAATTTTCCCAAAGTACAAATGTTATACCAAAACTCCCAGAGGGGTGCAGAACACACAAGCAATAACTGCCTGCACAAATGTGCCTAGAAAAAATCCCTGCATCTGTATAGCCCTGAAGGCACACAGTTATTGCCAAGAAGAGAGTTGGTGGGGCATGGCATGGCATGGCACGGAGGATTGCTGCAGGGCCCTTCTCTGTGGTGCCTGGAAGTGGCTCCAGGTTAGGGTCAGGGTGCAGCCCTTGGGCTGGCTCAGCACAGCACAGGCAGCTGCCTTTTTGCCTGAGCAAGAGCCAAGAGGTGAGTGGAGGTGAGAGAAGATAGGGTGACAAGTCACCTGGTGTTCCTGTCATTCGTTATGCAATGAGGGGAGCTGGGTAACCAGTGGTAACCAAAATAAAGGGTTTGTGTACACGCTGTATAACATGGCTCAACCCCAGGCAGCAATGAAGCACCACACAGCCACTCACTGCCTTCTCCCTGGTGGGATGGGGTGAGAATCAGGAGGGTAGAAGTGGGAAAACTCGTGGGTTCAGATAAAGACAGTTTAATAGGTAAAGCAAAAGCCATGCACATCAGCAAAGTGAAGGAAGGAATTCATTCACCCTTCCCACAGACAAGCAGGTGTTCAGTCAGCTCTAGAAAAGCAGGGCCCCATGACACATAATGGTGACTTGGGAAGACAAATGCCATCACTCTGAACTTCCCCCCTTTCTCCTTCTTCCCCCAGCTTTATATGCTGAGTCCACAGAGTGTAGGATATCCCTTTGGTCAGCTGGGGTCAGCTGGTCTGGCTGCATCCCCTTCCAGCCCCTTGTGCACCCCTAGCCTGTTCATGGGGTGAGGGCTCTGTGTAAGCACAGCTCAGCAACAGTTAAAACATCTGTGTTGTCAACACTGCTTCCAGCACAAATCCAAAACTCAGCCCCGAATGAGCTACTGCAAAGAAAACCAACTCTATCCCAGCCAAAACCATAACAACAGCTACACACAACTCCATGACCTCCTGCATCATCCAGGAGGGGCTGGAATGAGTGATGGAGAGCAGTGAGTCAGGCTGGGATGTCAATGAGGTGGCTTAGCAATAATACCCAAGTTCTGGCTTATTTTCAGGTTTCCTCCACTCCCCCCAGTACCCTCAAGCTCCTTTGTATCCCAGTACAGGAAAAAGAAAGACAGAAAAGGTCTAGGCAAAGAAGAACAGGAAAACTCAGCAAAGGACTGCTAGACTTAGAAGATTTCAGAAGGAAAGCATTTGGATGAACCACAGAATAATAGAATCTTTTAGGTTGGAGATTACCACTAAGGTCAACATATTACCCCAGCACTGCCAAGCTCACCACTAAACCATGTCCCCAAGTACCACATCTGCTGGTCTTTCAAACACCTCCAGGGACGGCAACTCTACCACCTCCCTGAGCAGACTGTTTCAATGCTTGACAACCCTGGTGGTGAAGAAATTTTTCCTAACATAAACCTCCCTTGATGTAAAACTGAGACTGTTTATTCTTGTGCTATTGCTTATTACTTGTGAGAAGATGCCAACCCTCACCTCATAACAAGTTCTTTTTGAGTAGTTGCAGAGAGAGAGTAGAGAAAGAGTAGAGCTGAAGAGGCTCCTCTGAGCCTCCCTTTCTCCAGGCTAAACAACACCAGCTTCCTCAGCCACCCCTCGTAGGACTATTCTCTTGATAATGCTGAGTCATTCAGGCTTATACCAGTGAAGGCTGAACCTGAGAAATCACAGAAGGGATCTAAGTGAGACACTAAGCCTGGACTCTCCGGTCGGATAAAGCTCTAGCAGCACAGCAGAAGTGGAAAATAAAAGAGATCACCGGCTTGGTGGAACAATCCTTTTCCTTGTTCAGCTCCTGGTGTCTCCTGTTGGTGCCCCTTAATTTTCTCAATTGGAAGAAATTATGTTAAGGCCATCTGCCCAAGGCTTCTTCCAAAAATCTGCCTTTCCTAGCCCATCCTCACCCACCTGAGCCCCCCAGAGACCAAACCCCTATTGTTTACCTCCAATATTCCAATGCAAGGGCTAGGGAGTGCAAAGGGAAGCTAGTAAGATCCTAGTCCAAAATGAAAAGCAGTCCTTTACAAACCCTCCAGTCAGCCTGTGGACATCCTTGCCAAAAAAGTCTGTGGGTTCAAAATGGTGCCATGAAAAATAAAGGTGCAGGACGTACTGAGGGCTCTGAAACACAGAGACGTCACATTGGCTTAGGAAGTCTCTTCAGTGCTAGAAGCTGAGGGATGAAGTATTAGTATTTCCCTGGAATCCAGATAATGTTACACCCTCTTCCTCCCCAGCTTCTCAGATTTGTACAATTCAGGAACCATTCCCAACGGGTAGTTTGTGTGAAGCTGCGTATTTTGGGTGGGAAAGAGGATTTCACACTGCGGACACACACATCATTTCTGTGCCAAGCAGTGCCTGTGCCAGAGAACAATCTTACACGCAGCTTATGAACAGAGGCTGAGCCAAAATCGTCCCTGCTTTCACCTGGGATGAATGGAGGTGAAGAGACAGTGCCATTGGCTAATCCTGCCCCGTGCTGCCCTTCTCGCTGGGGTTTTGGTCTGCAGTGCCTGTGCCACGCTCCTGCCCAGGCAGAGCATGTGGGACGTGAGCCCTGCGCTCCTGTTCCAGGACCAGCTCCAAAGCAGTACGTGCTTGTGAGCAAACCCACTCCCCACTCGGGGACAGACGACTCAAGCAAGAGCTCAGAAATATTTAACTCCTCTGCGCCAAGAGATTTTCCAGCACCAGACGCAGAAGGAACAGAGTGCTGAGCAAAAGGCAAACTGCAGCAGCTGTCTGTCTAAAGGGGGACAGACACTGCTGCTAAAAAAAGGATGTAAACCCAGGCTTTCTTACAACTGGAAGAACATCAACTCTTACCGATGCTTACTACACTCAACTATAAAATGAAGAAGGCTCTGCACTGTAGAATTAGCACATACTGAAAATATTTGAAAAGATCTGGCCAAAGCCAGCACTTAGGCAGCAAAGTAAACAAGAAATTTAAATTGCTGCAAAGTAAACAAGAAAATTACATTCTTGAAAGCACCATCTGGTAAGGAGGCACCTTTGTGAAGCAAGAAGCTTGTGATTCAGATAAAGAGTTCTGAATACAACCTTGTCACTGTCTACACAGCAAACAAAACACTTCAGTGTGTGAAGAGTGGGAGGCACTTTTTTTTTACAGTTCCTTTATTTAGGAAAGTGTGATCGATTTGGGCCTCTCTAAGCAACACAAAACATACCAGAAATAACAGAAGCTCTGAGTCTAGACAAAACAATGCAAGAATGAGGAAAAATGGAAGATCTTTATGCACAATTAATCTGAGGAATGTGTTGATACACTGTGGTACTAAGGTCACCATATTGCAGAATTATAGAAGGAATAGATTGTTTTTTATTGAATACTATTATGATGCCACATTACTTCCTCAAACTCAGAGCTTCCCTGAAATTCCATATACGAATTTGGAAAAGAAAAGGTTTTCAAGGTTACATAGAAGACTCAAACTGATGGACTTGGGAGAAACATCTTGCCAGATTAATTTTTCCCATTCAAGGAATTTCTTTTACTTTTCAAGTGTCTGCTAGCATTCGATACTGAGCAAAACATTAGACTGCTTGGAAAACCATGCAATTCTTCTGGAGGATTTACTCTGCCTGAATGTGAATGAGCTAAATCTTGAGCTTCATAGGTAGACCTGGTGTGGGGGCAGCGAGTTGATTCATAACAACAGTGAGCAAGGGAGAATAAAAACTTACCCTAAAGTAACCTCCCATCTTCCAAACAGTTTTTCCACAAATACACATAAGGTTTGGGAACACTGCACCTTAAGCAAACAAGGCAGGATACTTCAGCATTCACCTTTCCTCTGGAATTACTGTGGTGCCATCACAGAGCTCAGTGCCTGAGATTTGGATGTTCCCTCATGTGCCCTCCTGCTCTCCACTTCCAGCAGAGACCAAGGAAAGAAAGAACCAGGAGGGGGAAATTACATAGTGATTTCTGATTATGGGTAAGCAACTTTTGTTTTCTCTGAATACCTCTATTTGAATCTTAGTCTCCACTGGCAAATGAGCTTTGGGTCTACAACATAAGGTTTCACAGATTCATTTAAAACATTGATCTGAGAGTGCTCCACATGAAAAAGCACCTCTTAATGTGCCTGTAGACAAGAGTGCCCTTTCCACAGTGTTTCTCTAAGTGTGGGCAGGGCTCCAGGCAGCTGCATGAAGGTATCAGGAATGAAGTCACCCTTTAGCAAAGTCCCTGATGCAGCCCAGGCTCTGGTGACATGTACCTAAGTGCAGAAAGCAAATCTACCTTGACAGTTTTGTTATACCTCTCAATATAAGACCTGTTCTCTCTAACACACATCATCACTGGTGGTTTAACTGGAACTGAAGAAAGATGTTGGCGGCAGGTTCAGATCTCCATGCAGCCTCATGGTGATAGATCTTCTCCGAACACAGAGAGAATGGGGAAATCTCATTGCTGCTGGGCCCTTGCTCAGTGGACTTCCCTTCAAGCAACCAATGATTTTCCTCCTTCTGCCCAAGCCAAATAATTTCAGATAAAAGAAAAAAACAAATAAATAAAATACAAATAAATAAATAAAAAGAAAATAAAGCTGCCACAGAGCAGTTAGGCATTTTCTGATACCACGACAACTTAGCTGCAGCAAGTCTGTGTTCTCTTAGCCAACAAGGGCAACCAGCCAGCACCGTGAGGTACCCCAGCCACTAGCAGAAAACACGAGGTGCTTGCTCCAGGGCAGGGCCGAGCTTGAAGTTGGATATCTCTCCATTTACCATGATCGACACTGTATTTCCTCCCTCCCTCTACTTTAAAAAAAATCTTTCTTTCCCTGCTAGATTTACTCTGAATTAAGAAATCCTGCAGCTTGAACCTGCTTTCTTACTATAGCTTTGGCCAAAGAACTGGCAACTGAAGCCACCAGTCAGCAAAACCTTCCCGGGCTTTTGGTTTATTTACCTTTTCACTCTTTTCTCCCTTGCAAAGAAAGCCAGTGGGTCAGCAAGGGAAGAACAAGATGTTGTGATGATAAGGGGCAGGGAATCACGGGCAAGACTCAGGATGATGGGCACTGGGTCTCCTGAGGGCTCCATGAGCTGAACTGCGAGTAGGAGGATTTTATGACGTTGTGAACAGGAATAGTTGATGGGCTGAAGGGGCTACATTGAGTAAAAGCCCTTTGGCTTTTGCTATGGTTAAAGACAAATTATGCTCTTGCATGCTCTGTCACTTGCTGTATACTATTCTCAACATGCCATGCTGAGGTTTGCATGGACACAGGACTGTAGTTTTAAAAGTTCCAACTCTGCCTCTGGAGCATACTGGGTAGGGAAAACAGAACTAGGGTTGTTTCTCTAACTTTGTCTGTGGTGAGGTTAACTAGCCTCAAACAAAACCCCCAACAAAAGCTTCTGTGTTCAAAATCCAGGTCCTCCCAGGAGCAGGGCTCCATCATGGCTGTTGCACAAAAAGAGCAGCATGATGTTTATGAGAAAAAAAGTAAGAAACATTCACAAGTGAAGACATTTCTTCCATGGATGCATGAAGTCCCAAATTTAGCAGACAAGGCAGAACCCCACATATGGCAAACAGAGCTATAAAAGTTGTCAGCAAGTGATATTCATCTTGATTTAGAAACAACTTGTTCCTACCATGTAACGTAAATGCAATGGAAAACATGCTTCTCTTTTAGCTGCAAGTGTAGTAGGCACAGTCATTAAAGGAGCTAAGCAAAGTGCTGGCAGGAATTCACTTTCTTTTTGCTCTTTTTTGCACGTGGTAGTATCAGATTTTCTCCTGATCTTTCTTATTCTCTTATTCAATAGGTAACAGCTTCAAGCAAGTGCTGTTGGACAGAATTAAGCAGCATTATTCCTGGTTTGATTAGTGATGCAATACAACAGACCACTAAGGCTTCCACACTCTAACAATGGCATTACTCAGGGAAGCAGGCACAGTCTGACATGCTGCCTTTGCAGGGCTTGGTATCTATCTACTAGCAAAGGACATGGAGAATAAGGGGGAAAAAAAGCTATTTACCAACTCCATGCAGTTACTTTACCTCTATTGTTCTCTAGTCTTGAGAAGTACGAGGACCAGGATAATAAAAAGGAAACCTTGATAACCTCCTTTCTTTGGTGAAAGGAGTGTTGTTTCAAAAAGCTGTTGTCCAGGGTATTGAAGCAGCTCAAGCGGCATTTACAGACACTCCCACACACACTTGCAACCCAAAAGAGCAGTCCTGTAACTGATGTTTGTATGCTCAGACATTCAGTGAACACAAAGGTCAGTCAATCTAACACCAAAAGGAAGAAAAAAGGCTAGTATTTACAAAAATGCCTTCATAGCAGTTTTGCTCCACAGCTTAGCTGGCAGGAAGATGTAACTGAGGAATGTGATATGCTTTCCACAATCTGGCTTGGCTTTTGCCTTCACACAACTGTGTTTTAGAAGAGAACACCCTGAGTTGGAAGGAACCCATGAGGATCATCAAAGTTTTGCTACTGACCAGTGTCCCACCCCCCGCTACACTGGTGCTAGCCAGGTCCAGTTGCCTTGTTCTGGAACATTGCCTCCCTCACAGTACCCTGAAGGTATTTTATTTCACTGGGCTTAGACAATAAAGCATTTGTTGTTCTTCACTGTAACCATCTCTTTTTTAGAGCTAGGCTACTCAGGTCATGATTAGGGCTACAAAATAATCCAATAAGCTACAAAAGGAAGAGCCTACTTCATGATCATACCCCATCTTTGTCACAACCCAGTCCTGAGAAAGCTAAAGGTTCACCTCCTCCATCCCAGCCCTTGCTGAGGGCCCCTCAACTCCTCCAGTCTCCCTTATTTTGAGGCCCTCAAACCCTCCTTCAAATCCACCCCTGACAGTCACACCCAGGGCCACAGTCTGCCCCGGGTGCCCAGCAAACCCCACTGTGCCACAACCTCTGCAGACTCCCTGCACCTCCTCACACCGGGGATAAAACAATTGCCACGCAACTTACGAGCCACAACATCTAACCACACCTTCTGGGATGCCATCTGCTTCTTAAAGCCTCATGAGGCCAATTCTCAGCCCTTGGGCTCCTGTCAGGAAACCAAACTACCACCCCTCTTCTGCCAGCAGCACATCAGTGGCTTGTTTCATTCAGACCATATTTACCTCAGCTCTAGCTCTTGGTCCTCACGGTGATAAAGCTTTCCCCATGAACTCACACTCTCATAAATTCAACCTGGTTTATTCCAAATATCACATAAATTAAACACATTTCCCATGAATATTGCAAATACACATGAAATGAACACAGCAATTTTTAAAAAAAGTTTTGGCTTTGTTTATGCAACAAGAAGTGCCAAATGTGGTTAGAACATGAACTCCTGTATTTACTAGATACAAAAAGGTGCAGATTAATAATTTATATTTATACATATGTACACACTCCATTTCATTTCTAGCTTTAAAACAGTAAAAAATGGTTTCAAGTTTATCTACATTAAACATACTCATTTACATCTGGTCAGAAGCCCCAGATAAGAGTTGATACAATCATTTCACAACTGCAAAATTAAGGCGCTACCAAAATACCAGTTCCACTAGTGTAAAATGTAACAGGAATAGAGTGTACAGCTTTCTATTTATCAATTTAAAAGTGGACTGGAGGACAAGGAAAAAGGAGTAGTAAGAAACATGACAAGTTCTACAGGTTAGAAGTACAAAGAGATCTTGATGACTATCAAATGAACATATTAAAATACAGTAGATAAAAGGCCTCAGTGGCAAACAATTAGTATGCTTCTGAAAGACAAAAAAAGGTTAAAATATATATATATAATTTTGTAGCTTGAAATTTTACAGGTGAACAACAGGTGTAGAGGTAGAGGGATTTTTTTTTTTTTTTCTTTTTGGCCTCTTTACGGTGTATAAAGAAGGGCCACATTCACCACAGTGAAAAGACTCATCATATATCCCAGCATCCTTGCTTGGACAGCAAGCAAGAAAAGTGTAATGAGCTAGAAAGGCAACAAATCCTGTCTATCTCTTCCAGGAGCTCAGCTCCAATGCTTCCACATGTACCTTGGCAACAAGTTACACCTAAGCGCAGACTGGTTGTAGCGTGGACACTTCCTCTAGAGAGCAACGAGACAGTTTTTCCTGTGAGGTACTACTGGATGCTGCAGATATTATATGGCAGAGGTGATTTGGTAAAAATGAAACTGGTACTTCCCCTTAAAAAGTAAGTACCACAGGGCAGTGGTGATTTTATCTATTTATTAAAGCTTTGCTATTTGATCAGCATTCAATGTTTTGGAAGAAATGTCAGCTTTGGGCTGCTAATATTATTATTTGCATCCATACACAGACAATTCCTTTGTTGTTATCATTTATCCAAAACATCAGTCACTGAAGTATTCACAAACCACTTTAAACCTTGACTAAAAAAAAATCCCTCTACAGTTCAGCTTTCTTTTCAGTAACAATCACTCTATTAACTATGTAGGCCTTCATGAACACAGTAATGTCACTTCCCATGTAGAATGTCTTTACATATTACAAAACAGCAGTAAACAACCTCTCATTTCATAGGGTTTTCTGTCAGAAGTACCTCAGAAGTAGTTACTTTGAAAAAATCACTTTTGCAGAGAAGAATATTAACATTAACATTTACTGAGGCAAAGCCAAGACACTAACTAGCACCTTGATATTTTTTTTTTCTTAAATGCACTCCTATCTGTAAAATTAAGCACATATAAGATCAGGGACCAGCAATATACAAATACCATCAGCAACCTCTTCCAGCTAAACTAGGAATACTCAAAACTAGGCCAGACACACAAACAAGCAAGATGAATGAGTCTTGAAGAAATACACAGCACGGAAAGGAATGGGAAGAACAGGAAGCTGAACAGAAAGGATTGCGAGATCAAATACAGTCCATCTTCTGGTCCGAGAATTAGTTTATGAAATCATCCTTCAGTAGCTCAGCTGACAGGTGGCTGAAGACCTACTGACTTGTGACATTTCCTCCCCACAAATACAACAATCCCTTTATACTTCAGTGAATTCCTCTTCATCATCTTCAAATCCTGGAGGAAATGCATTCAACTTGAATTTTGAGTATTTTGGTGGTGGTAGCAGAACTTGCAGAAGGCTACTGTAGAGGTTATGACATCATTGGTTGTACTTTATGCACTTCACAATTCAGAGAATATACTTACAAACTACTTAAATAGAAAAGGCGTGTTCAAGGTAGAGGCAGTTACAGTACATTCAGGGTATGTTACAGAAACCATTTGTGGTAGCCATTTGCTGAAAGGAAAAAAACCTGAATTTTTGTTTCCCAGACCACAGAGGTTACAACTACAATACCCAAAGAGAGCAGGTAATATATGCCAATCACTGCATTTTAATGCAGTCTTCTTCCAGAATTCATGTACAAAGTGGAAAAAAAAAAGTTTAAATACCTCTTCATTGACAAATAAGGAAAAAGAACTAAAAAAGAAACCAGGCACTTTGACCATTTAGGTAAGCAGCCATTTCTTCTTACCAGACTTCTGCACATGAACAAGTCTTTACATTGGTCTTGCTATGTTTGCAGCACATCGAGATTCAAGTCAACTTTTTTTCCCTGTTGGTAATATCAGTTCTAGTTATAGGAAACTATGCCAATTGAATTGGTAACACTGAGTTATTTCATTGGCAGTTGAGCATATGTTGATCATTTGACTGACAAGTGATCAATTTAATAGCTATCAAAGTTAGATATTAACAAAACAATACATAAAAAATAATCAAAGACACAAATGAAGATTAACACCTGACTGAAGCTTGCATTGAGACTTGCCTTTATAGGTTCGGTTTGTGACTCCTTTCACGGTGTTACTGTGGACTGATTTCCATCACATACAGCAACGGGTACTAAACTACAATACTTTCGGGTTTGAAACACGTTCAGTAGAGACCACCCCTGCGTAGCGGGAGGTTGGCATGACACTGCAGGAAGGAGGGAGATGGAAACCTCCCCACCCTTCCTCCTCACTGGTTCCACTCGCAGAGCAGGTGCTCAGAGTAAGCTGCAGCATGCCTCCCTCGTACTCGGGGTGAAATCATTATTTCACAGCAGTGTTTATCATACTTTAGTGAGCGGCTTGGTTTGAATTTAGCAGTAAGACTGGCTAGGATTACTTTGGGTTTTCTCTTCAAAGAAACCAAAGTACATCTTTCCAAACATTTTGTATATACTTATTCTGCTACAACACGTAAATCACAAAGGAGGGATTACCTAAGGCTACCAAATAGTGTGCTTATTCAGTAGCTATTATTCTTTCAGATAAATATCCTCAGATGCCTTGACTACAAACGGCTTAACCTGTTTTTTCCTCAGACTGTTATTTGCTGAAGAGAGAGAGAGAGGGAGATGTGGGTATATGACAGACTGCCTTCCAATTCACTAACAGAGAGTACTGTTGGTTATAGTCCTCGTGCATACTTCTGCTGGGCAGCGTAACTCCTCTTCTGTTCACTACCTTCAAGAAAGTCCAGGAAACGCCTCTTCAATCCACTGTCCAGTTTCCTCTTCCTACTGAGTGAAAATCCACATCACATGCAGGCCAATGGCGCTACTCTAGTACTTAACTCTCTTGGCTAGAAACATCAAATTCTATCAAAGTACTTTGAAGCAATTATCCACATCCATCAGCTACATTCTAAATGTAGCACAGCTCTGTAGAGGCTCAGGTTTCACCAGGACAACAGGAGAGTGTGCGAGGTTTGGTGAATATCCAGATAACAAACCGATGCAATTGATGGATGCAGGACGCAGTCAGAAAGGGCTGTTCCTTCTTGAAGGAATCTTTAAAAAAAAAAATGCAAAAAACAACCCCTCCCCCTTTGCCCTCCCCCAGAACAACCTGCCATGAGATGTTCTTGGTGCCCACTCACAACACAAGTCCATGTTATCTGGGTCTTTTGCGAGTTACAAATATCAATACGCGCCTGATGGCGATCAGACGATCTTTCAGGGAGGTCATAGCCAATATAGCCAGCTGAGCTCTGTTTTCCAGAGGCAACACTGCCAAGAGCCACCAGTACCAGGCAGGACCACTGGGGTTGCTCTGCAAAAGGATGGAAAAACATGCAGTTATGTATTCACCAGCCCAGCTCCATGAAGAACATCACTTTCCTTCTCACCTTCTATTTGCTAAGAAAGTCACCACAAAACAAGCAACAACTGAACGCTTAATTGCAGGTGTTCTCTTTATCAGTATACACCATTAAGACTTATCTCTTCAGCTACCAAATTACACAGGTATATAGTTTACCATGCTTCATGACAACAGACACGGGTAAATAAAATTGGGTAAATAAAGAGTCTAGAATGTATAAAAAACCACAGCAAAAATCTCTCAGAAAACAGTCTAGTATTTAAATTCTGTGTAGAATAAGGCTGCATAAATAGGCAGGTTTCTTTACCTGTGGCTCTGGTTCCTTTCCTGGCATAGATCCAAAATGATTGAGAATCTGCACTTTCATATTATCTTTAAGAGAAGTGAACCAGGCAACAGCTTGATCATAGACTGAATCATGAAGGCGGACAAGTTCTTCATATTCTGGTCCTTCAACCTTATTGTTAAAAGAAGGGAGATGGAACAAAATAGGTTTGATACCATGGAATCCATATGCTTCCCCAGAAGCAAATGAAGCAAAATAATGCAGTGACTACAGCCGTTCAAATGTCCTTATCTAAACCAACTGTGCCTAAGTCTCAGATTTCAAACCTGTGATGTTGGAGTCTTTTTACCCACCCCTAGGTGTTCTGAAGTGATATTTCTTGGAGCAGTAACTGCCTCACTAATATCCATTCCTAAACGCTGGCATAATAGAAGAATATGCTCTCTAATCCTGGGACATATTTATCATCTCAAACCCACAACCTCAAGCCCCTGTCACAGAATGACCTCTGGACAGTGGTACATCATCTGGCAGAACAAAGCAAACACTACTGCCACCGAGCACAGAGACGGGAGGGCTACAGCAATTAAGAGACCAGCACTATTATTTAGAAGTGTTAAGGTCATGGTAGGACAGCCAAGGAGAAGGAGGAGGGTAGACACCTGAGCAGGCAGGAAGTAAGGAAAGTGATGCTTCCCCAATACCAGAAACAGCCATGAAGAAACACCCTCATTGAAGGAGAGTGTTTTAGTTGCACAGGCCTACTATTAGCTATTAGGGAAGAAAAAAAAAGGAAAAAAAAAAGGCATAAGCAAAAATCACTACAAATTGGTGATCTGGGGGAGTTTTTGGGAATTTTGATTCTGGATTTTTGTTTGGGGTTGTTTGGGTTTTTTTTCCCTTTAACATGTGCACATCACATAGGTGATTTCATCTAGGCTACTCACTCAGATACACATCCGATCTAGCTGCTCTGGCTGCCCTTCACAATCAAGGAGAAGTACCTGAGAGCAATTAAACTCATCTTAAGGTAAGTATCTAAGAGCATATAAAACAGGTATCTTTGGACTGAGATTTCTGACCATCACACATATCATGGATGTAGGGCACTGAACAGACACCAGCCTCCAATGTGAGACAAGGTAAATCTCACTCTAATTATGAAGAGGTGGATCTCTGGAACCATCTATAAACAATGCCTGTATACCTGAGTTCCATTTTTCTTCACTAGGGATTTTAAGAGAGCACAGCCCTCACTCTGAGCAGACTGCCTATTCCTGCCTTTCACAGGCAGGAGCACCTCCACGAGCTCAGCCTTTTCTGCCCTGGCAAACAAGTGCATCATCCTGCACAGGTTAGAAAAGCACTGCTAAGACTTTACAGAGTTTCACTTCAACTGTGAGAGTGCACTAGAGCTATATGACATAAACTGACTTCATCAGCTGGCCGGAGATTACTACTGAGCTCAATGTTAACAGCTACCAAGGTTTTATAGACATGGTTTGATGATGATCCAGAAAGCATGGCCAAAAATTCAGCCTTTGGCCAACACCCATCACAAACACCTGCCTTGATACAGGTTTGCTAAGAGGACTTGTTTTTAAAAGCTACTCCCTTCTCTGCACTTCTCTGCCCTTAGTCAGCTCTAATGGATGCTTGTACATGGCATGGTTAACTACGTGTCCCTAAGAACTCATTTTAAGAGCAGACTCCCACATTTATTTGAGGACCTGTTCCGTAAATGAGAACTTGGAGGACATGTGAAGTGTGCCAACTGTCTGTTCAGCGCAAGAGAACAGTCAGTTCTCAGCATGTGCTTTTAGAAGGCTTTAAATTCTGTACCAGTTTTAAAATGTTATTCGGACCTCACCTACACATCATGACCTCAGCATCCTAGAAGCTACTTTGAAATCCAGTGTAACACTTTAAGCAGATAATTATAAGGGAAGAAAGGAAGAAAGGGAAAGAAGATACAAAGTTTGTTCCATGGTTTTTAAAACAGAGCTTTAGTGTATTTGTAATGATATTGGCTTAAAAATAATGCACAGCTAGCTTGAAATGCAACAAGGAAAGGCTATTTAAGTGAATCCAGCAATACATGGGTATGAATAACTTTGCACCATAGATCACCTTTTTATCTTCAAGATACTCGATGTTTGCTGTGTTATATCCATCTCGCTGGCCATGGCTTAAGACCCTAAAACGACGGACACCAACTGTATCAACAACTGAGCGTCCATCAGGAAAAAACTTTACGTCCCTGATCTCTAATATACAGCCATGATCTGCAAATCTGAAATGACAGAAGGGCATAAAAGTGGAAGTCATCAACAAGTGTTTATAGACATCAGGACAAATACTGGGCCTAATTCACCATTTCTTATTTGAAAGAGGATTCTGCTTTGGTGACAATACATTTCTGCTTATTCACATATGCCACACGACCCCCACCCTTTCTGCCTTCCCTCAGAGGACCTGGGCAGCAGCATTTTCAGGGCAGGTTTGTGGGGTGGGAGGGTTGGAAAGGGAAAGGAAACTAAATGAAGTATGTTTCATGCTGGGAGTTGCCCAGGTGCTGGTGGCAAATTCATCTGGTTTGCAAAGAAAACAAGATGGGTAAAGATACTGTAAGCAAGTACAGAAACTGAGGAACAAATGCATGGCTGTGAGGGTTACTCTCCCTACTCCAAGGTGTAAGGAGAAGACTGCAGGCTTTATAAGAAAAAGGCTTTCTGTATAGCAGGTCTTTTTGTGCATTTGTTTCCTTTAAAAAAAATCAAACCAAACTCAAATCAAATCCAAAACATTCTCTTCACAAAAGCACATTTATATCCATTATATTTAGAGTAGGCACAGGTTTTAATCACACCCTGGAACCAGGCACGCAATAAACTTTTACTTTATCAAGCTTACTTAACTCTACCTTTGTGGTGCAGTGATTTCACTAGAGAGGCTGATTGCACAATGACTCTTCACCACAATACATTTGCACATCTACACCTCAGCCTGCTGTTAAGCAAGAGAAAGCACTCTGTCTAGTCTCAACTCAGACACCCAAACCCTGCAGGGTCTGATAAATTCTTTATCATGGATATGCTTGTTTTACTAGGGCTTGGCCATTTCTTACAACTGAGTGAAGTAGAAATGACTCCTGTCTCTGCCCTACCAGAAATCATGGGTTTAGGAGGGGTGGGTGGGAAGCTCACCACTGTGAATAACTGTTCACTCCCAGCCAGTGTGCAGAAAAAAATCAGGAAGAGCAGGAGGAGCAGAGCTGCACATAGCTAAGTCCTGGTGCTCTACCAGTAGGACTGATTTTAAAAAGCGAGTCTGTTAGTTTATTATAGCAATAATACACTATACACTATTTAAACAGCTACATAACAATTGTTTTTAATTAATGATTTTAGTGATATCCATACTGAATTTAGAAATTAATACAGAAGTGATGATTTTTTCTTTTTTGTTCTTAGAGGAGTTCCTTTTGGGTAGACAGGGATCTGAATCAGAGAGACAAGAAAGCACCTGGAGACAGGCATGAAATGTGCTGACAACATTAAGAGCTTATATTCTTTTACCAATTATAAGTTAAAATGGAGAAATATTACAGAGGAAGGTAATTAACTAAACATGCTTGGTCACTGTGTTTTCCAAGGGAGGTATGCATCCATGTCTCAGTAGATGAGGCAAAACAAGTTTCCCCACTTCTTGTATTCCCAAGTTGATTTCGCAATTTTGAATAAACGGAAGAACCTCTTTACTTGTCTAAGAAGCTGGAACAGCCTGCCAGGTGTCTGCAGATGAAAGTTTCCTGAGCTTCAGTATTTGATTTAAGTTATCATTCTCAAAAAGCTTAATTCTTTCAGTAACTCAAAACAGACAGGACATAGAAATCTAACCATACTGCTGCATTTTAAAATACCCTTCATGATGTTATCTAACAAACCAATTATTGTGTTCTGGGGATTGCAATCCCTTGGCCCTCTGTATTATTATACCTGATTCCAAATAAGTTTGGCTCTTCCACAAGCCTGCAAGGATAAAAGGAGAGTTGTCACGAAGTCCTAGGGTAATTCTGTCCTCACTCCCACAAGTATTCACTTCCAGAAAATTGCTAATAGGACTGAAAGGGACTGTGGAGTATCAGCTGCTGCTGGAGTCTGAACTCCACTTAGTGCAGTACTGACAGCATGCCAAATGGCATTGCAGCACAGCCACGGTTGACTGGAAACTGCAGCATCTCCTGTATTTGTACAGATACCCTACTGTCCAGTCTGGGAGAAAAATAAAATATCCCCCTTACCCAAGAAGCATGGAGTAGACAAGGAAAGGCTGCCAAGCCTCAGTAACGACTGCCCCCCTCTCAGCTCCAGTGATAATCACATACAAAAATGCTGCTCCTGAGGATGCCTGTCTAATGTGTTCTTAAAAATTCCCATGTTCATCATCCATTTTACAGTCTGCCAATGTAGCTTCTGAAGTCAGCAACTACTGCATGTCATAAGGCAGACCTCCCAAGATCACCTCATGCTTCTCCCATGAGCATGGTCTCAAAACCCCATTATCTGTGAAATACTTAAACTTGAAGGCTTTTGTATAATCAGAGAATAGTTCTGTGTTATAAGGGACATTTAATTTACTCAGTCTCTGCACAGGGAGCTGGAAACATATCAGTGTCAGAATTCACAAAAATGAGTGAAAGGTGTGATCATATAGAAAGACAAACCCATTCACTGCAGATAGTTTAGACATTGCAACACAGCAGTAAAGACAAACACTCAAATTCAACATTCAGCAGCATAACAGACTTCTCAGCCAAGGGTATACTTTGTCTCATTAAAACTATACCACTCTTTCAGAAAAGCTATGGGAGGTCTGGAGGTTTAGCCTTATTTTTGTTTTGTTTTTTTTTTTTTTTTTAACTGAGTAGACAGAGGGGGAATCTTGCCCAGACAGTCAGTTTTCATTGGAACAAACAAGCCAGCAAGCTTTCCAAACACGTAGCCAATTAAATGCTATTTCTGGAGCCTGTAAGAGCAGAATGAGTTGCATTCTTGCCATTATCCAACAGGGGAGTAATAAAATTACATTTTTGTGTAAAAAGGAATGTTTAACGTTCAAAACTAAAAAGTAAGCAACTTTAGTTTGGTTCATACAAGACTGGAAAGAACCACAGTGGTTTGGGGAGACAAGTATACTGTGCTGCAGTATTCCATTAGCTCACAGCAGCCTTTGCAACAACAGGACATTCTCAGCTCATCTCCTTACCCTTTTAATTCATCAGCTAAGCACATGCCAAACTGCTTGGTACCAGTTTCCATGCATCTTCTTATCATTAGGCGATAACGAGGTTCAAAGACATGGAGTGGACAAGGGATGGTAGGAAAGGCCATGGTACATACGAAGATAGGAACATCTTTATTCAAACTGTAAGAAAATTGTTTAAAAAAAAATCACCTTTTTATCTGGGTGCTGCTATATTCAGCATACATCCTTAACACAAGATAAATGGCTTCCTTAGACTCAGTCTCTGTAAATGTGTATCTCTTTGAGGCTTGCCATTTTCACAAGACAAACAGTATTTCAGGACTCTTTTCCTTAATACATTAAGTAAATTATCCCTCTAACCTACTTCCATAAAGGAAAAAAGTCAAGAAACAGCCAATTTCCCAAAAACATACCTAGTGACACATTTTAGACACACATGGCAAGATTTTGGTGACAACTTTTCACAGTAACATAGTACTTAAGAACCAGCCATGTTCAAAGCAAGAGGGCAGAGAACCCCAAACTCAGTAAACCCCTTTGATTTCAAAGCCCATTAATCCACTTAATTTTTTTCAGAATTAACTTCATGTTTTGTTTTACTTTTTAACTGAGTTATAGCACAACATTCACAAGTCACTGGCAAAACTGGATCCTTGAACTTCTCCTGACCTGAAGTATAACCCATTGATAATTTAAATTCTACTCCCAGAAAACCCCCACTGTAACTTCTAAAGCTATTCTGTTGTTTCAGAGGAAAAAGCAATTATCTTTATTTTACGAATATTGCTGTGTCTGTCCACCATCCAAGCACATTATCACTTGTTTATCTGCAACATACACGTCAAAACCACAAAACACTTGGCAGGTTCATTTACAAATTTCGTAAACAAATTAATCTTCTTCAGTAATTTAGATTGAAAAATACACTTTTGTAACAGCTGTCAGTAGTATAAAGAGAGCCTACTTGGACAATTCCTTCATTTCTTCCTCATAAACTTTCTTCCTTTCAGATAATTCCTCTGGCAAGTAACGGACTATCAGCTCTTCTGTAAGGACGGTCTTCTTGTATGTTCTGCTTGCCAGAAACTACAAGGAAGAGTCAACATTTAAGTCTGGTAACAAGAAGACAAGTAACATCTCTTCCTCCCAGCTCACTCCTCCCTGAGGCCAAAGTGCACATTATATAGGACTGTACAGATTCCTCATCCTTTTCAGCCTCCAGGCACCAAAACATCCACTTCAGCCTATGTAGTTCACCCCACTGTTCTTTTAACTCTAATCCCATACCCGATTTTGGTAGAAGTTGTACTATCAGGAAGTAAAGGCAGTCCATCCAAACTTTTGCAAAGATAGATGTATCTTTTTCATCTACAGCTGTCAGGTTACTGGCAAGAAGTACTATGTATGGGATACCTTGTATCTGCTGCTGACAAATGTTGACCAAGGAGCAACCATTCCTCATATGCCACAGTTTCCACACAAGCTGCAAATTTGGTATGAACACAGCTATGGCTCGAGGTCCCTAGGCATGAGCCTGATGTGATACTGGAAGCCTCCATTTCTTTAAGAACCACCAAAACCACTTGTATGGCATTGAAGGCCAAATATATCCTTGAGTAACTGAGGTCTATGCATAGTCTGATGGTGTCAGTACCGTCTTGTTCCAGTTCCCCAGAATCACAGAAGTTTGGGTTGAAAGGGACACTTAAATGTCATCTATTCCAATCCCCTTCAGTGAGCCGAGACATCCTCAAATGGATCAGACTGCTCAGATTCCCCCATCCAACATGACCTTTAATGTTTCCAGAGATGGGAGAATCTGCCAACTGCATGGGCAACTTCTTCCAGTGCTTCATCACCCCCATGGTAAAAAATTTCTTACTTACATCTAATCTCTTTCAACTCTCTTTCACTTTAAAAGAATTACTCCTCTACTAAAATGCCAGTCCCTACCTTTTTATAAACCCCCTTGAAGTACTGTAAGGCTGAGATCAGGCCTCCCCAGAGCCTTCTCCTCACCAGGCTGAACAACCAGCACCCTTGGCTCTTCTTCACAGGAGAGGTGCTCCAGCCCCAGACCCCATTCATGGCCCTTCTCTGGACTTGCTACCCTGTGCTGGTGACCCCAGAGCTGGATGCAACACTCCAGGTGGGGTTTCACCAGAAAGGAGTAGAGGGGCAGAATCACCTCCCTCACCCTGCTGGGCATGCTGCTTTGGATGCAGCTCACAAGTAGAGCACAGAAAATCTCCATATAGATGTTTTCAGAAGATCACAAATTTGTGCAGTTTTGTTAACTGGGATAAGGACAAACTTACTTCTGACAGCTTTTCCTTGCAGAGTGGGCAGAGTGGATTATGGTCAAGGCAACGCTCAAGGCATTTGAGGCAAAAGGTGTGTCCACAGGGTGTGGTAACAGGTTCGTAGAACAACCTTAACACGAAAACAGGGAACAGAAAAGCTAAGCTGCCAACAAAAAAACAATTCCCAATGTGTGGAGAGGAGTGACTAGTCCTAGCTCTTTCCTTCCTTTCTGCTTTTGTATAAAGCACAGGTGACAGCATTGTCCAAGGATACAAAAAAGGTTTTCATTTTTACATGGAGAACCGCATACATAATAGAGAAAACCACATCTGTAAGGATTCATCAGATCTAAGGTTCAGCAAAAAGGAACAGAGTAATGATTTAGACGTTGTCTGGCAGGTTTCTCTTCTTACACCATGGTAACTTTTTTTTCAGAAGCTACAGAGGCTTTGTTATGCTAATGCCAGGTCAACACAGTCATACCTCATGCAGAGGGAACACTCAAAGTCCGATGCATCCACCAGAGTTGTTGGTATTTCACTTGAAGTATCAGTAGTGTTTTCAGGTAAAACATCTCCATCTAAGTAGTCAAGAAGATTAGTATAGTAAAGATGTAAGCATTACTGCATTTTCCAATGTTCTTTACACTGCTGACTTTTCCATAAAGAACCTGATTCATGTCTTTTCTTTTGTGAAGTTTTGTTTCTAATAAACATACTTCTCATCTAAGTTTTAGATTTTTTTGGCAGGAGATTATTTGGAGAGCAGAGGATGATGTCTGTGGCCAGAGAATACACTTTAGAGCTGAATACCCATTATTTGCTTCTCTAAAAATGATTGTGTTGTGGGTTTTTCTAGACTAGTTTTTAAAATATTCTGCTATTGCTTTCCCACCACCACCCCCACATCAGCCAGGCCAGATGTTTTCAAGTACATTAAGTCCAGAATTTAATTTGTTTACACACAGTCAAAATATTTCATCACTGTTTATTATAGATTTCTCAGCAGGGGTAATTTTTCTTACAGATATAAAAAGGCTTACATTTTTCTAGACTAGACTCTTGTAGAAATCCCAAATATCAGACAGCTTAAAAGTTAAAAGAAGTACTGGAGTGGCATTAGCTAACACAGCTTTTAGTAGCTCAACAATCTGCAAACAAAGAGGCAAAACACTTCACTTAAAATTCTACGCAGATTGATTTTTGGGGATGGTTTGTATCTCTGGGTTAAACTCACTTTAAGGGTATGCACTTCAAACCTCACAGCAACATTATTGAGGTTCAAAAGCTATCAGCTCCAGCCTCTGTTGAAATTTACAAAAGCAAATTCTGCAACTTCTTTTACAATTTGCATCTTTGTGATGAGTTGCAACAGAGCTGTGACTGCTGCCCCCACATGTTTTTTATTAACCAAATTTTTGACCATTAAAAAGCTCTGCTTTTTATGTTAAATTAAAACGCTAGGATGCTTTGTTAAAGAGTAACTTATGCTCAGCATCTGGTTTATCTCAAGCACAGACAGGATAGGTGGTGTGTGGCCTACAAAGAAAACAGTACTATCTTTAACCTACATCTCACTAAATGATAGCATTTAGTAATTTCAAGAACCTGGCTCTGTTAATTCTGCAAACAGTAACATGGCACTGAGACCTAGCACAGATCAGAAATTAGTGCTTATGGGTAAAACATGATCTCTGGCCTTCCCTGTGAAGATACAGGTGGGTCAGATTTCACAATCTGTTTACTGAGTCTGCAGTTCACAAGCAGGTACAGGGTTTTTTCCTCCACAGCAATGTGATCAGAAACTGGCCATATATATTGATCTTTTGTAGAGGTCACAGACAGACAACTGTACTTGAAGACTTGGAACATTTTCATGAACATTTCAGGAACATTTTCAGAAGCCAAACTTTTCAAGGTGTGGGCTGTTTTTTTCTTTAAGGGAAAAAAATCACTCCAGCACAGCAACATTTTCAAAGTCTGTGTTAACCAATTATTATATATACTTAGTGAAGTATTGCCTTCAGCATTTTTAGCCCCAAGTACTAAAACTACTCTGGAAGTTTTTGTTAGAAGCTTGAGAAGCATATAAATTGTAAGCACAGCTGTATCAAGTAACAGGAAACCGGGGGGGTGAGGACTTATTACCCTTTAAAAGGCTTCTTTGTTTGTTTGAAAAAATTCATGTAAAGTTGCATGTGACCATTTCTACCGGAGTTAAAGATTAGTTTCCAGGCTTACTTCATCTTTCAATCATATAGAAAGACAATGAAGTTCAGCTATAGCTGAAACCTAGAAAATGGAAACAGCACTACCAACACAAAGACTAAACTGTGACTGGATTACACACGCACATTACATTGGAAATGGCCCATTTGAGAAAGAAAAATTCAGTTTTCATTCAATGAACCTAAACTGCTCTGGAATAAGGTAAATAGGTTGTTAGAGTAGAAACAAACACATCAGAGAAAAAAATATTATCCCAATTCCTGTAGGGAATGTTTTATTGACACCTATAAAAAGGGAGGAGTAAAAACATTTACCATTTTTCAGTACGTGCAAGAAAAATTGCTTTTCTAAGCTACAACACAAACCTTTTTTATGAATTTTACTGGGGACATCCAAGCTCTGCAAATCCCTCATATCACTGGACAGCTTTCTTTTTAAGCCAACTCCAGGTAAACTGGAGAGAATCGCTCCCAAAGACTTTTTGTTGTCATCAAAGTAGAGATCCAGAACATGATGGGTAACAGAAGAATCAGTGCTTCTGAATACATCAGATTCTTGGGACGGGGTTTTTGTTAACCTGAACATAGTATCCTAAAAAAATAAGAACAGTTATATACAGCATGAGACAATTTTGGTTTGTTTTTATCTATTAGTTTTATCAGCAACAGATCAATGCTCCCACAAGAAGCCTAGCAATGGAGAAAGGTCTGTATCAAAGGTCACTTCCCAATTGCATGAAGTAGGGCCATGTCTCTCTCTACAGCTCCTGTCTCTAGAAATTATGTTCCTGTCATACTAAAATCTTCAGTAAAAGAAACCACAAACACAACTGACCCGCACATGAAGGCATCACATTGTTTTCTGACGAAAAAGATTAACTCTTTTGTGTCACCCTGCATTTGCATGTTAAAGCTTGCCTTCTGATATTTTAGCTAAAGCATTATGATGTTTTTAGAACTCAGAGAGAGTTCTCACACTTTTCATGTAAATAAGAAAATGTTTGCATTCTTTTGCTATGAGAGAAGCATTTGAGTGATGGGGAAGTTCACCAACCAGAGTGATGGGGTGACATGCCTCTGACCAGTAATTGGTCACTTTGTACAGTGTATATAAGATGGAATCAGAAATTTGAATAAAGACTTCTTGCATGCTGACCCCGGACCTGTCCTGCCTCGGCCTTTCCAAATACCAGCAACAAATGCTGCACAATAGTGCAACACTCTTGTTTTTCTGAGGAAGTACATCCCAATAAGATGTCCAACAGCAATGGAGAAAATAGGGTTACCATGAAAGTAAAGTGCTTACATGGGTGCAGACAAAGACAATGTCACACAGATCAGAAAGATCCACATGCTATTTTTTGTATTTTTATGTTGAATGCTTTTTGCTTTACCTTTGAGGACCCAGCAACAGAGTTATCTTCCACAGCTGTCTGTGTGTTTATGCTACTCAGAAATGCAGGTTTCAATCTTGTATGGGATGTTCGACTAGAGAAAGGTGCTGTTAGACTATCATGCACATTTTCAAAGGCTGGGAAAAACATCTCACACATTATCTAGTCAATTAGAGAGAAAAAAAAAAAAGTAATAATTACAACATAGATATTTATGTTTACATGAACACAGATGCACAGACTTCAGTTTCTAGATGCCAAGAAGCTTGCAACATCCAAGATATCCTGCATTTCCCAATGCTCATGGGAAACCTGAATGACAGTGCCCATGACAACCAGTCACATTCCAAGGTGCTCTTCTGGTGCCCACCTCCCTTAGTAAAGGCTTCTGCTCCCCAAGAGCATCCAGCAGTTTGTTGCATCCTTCTCCTGATTCTACCCATCTCCATTTTGACACTCAGACCCTGCCTCCAGAAGTCTTCAGACCATGCTCTCCCATCAAAACCAGTTAAGAGAGATGTGTTTAAAAATCCCTTGTGTTCTTTATCCATCTCCTCCATCCTCAAGCAGATTTAATCCCTAGCTTAAAGCTGTGTAGAGACTGTTCCCCCTCTCACCAGTCCCCACCAAGCATCTTGCCAAATCCTCATTCATTTTTATAAGAAGCATGCATGGATGATCACAGAAAATCTGATGATGGGCTGTTAGCACTTAATGTGTCTAACTTCCTATAAGGAACAAAATGCTGGATTTTTCCAGGACAGGGCAGTACACAGCTTCCTCTACTCAATCCTCAGCCACTTCCCACATAGAAGTCATTTTCTGAGGAGTACTAAAATTAGCAGTCTCAAGTCTATGCAGTGGAATTCACAAATATATAATCCCTCTGGCTGAGGCATCAACCAAATCCAAGAGGTGCCTCACACAGCATAATGCTAAAAAGGTTTACTGGAGAATCTACTGAATCAAACTATCCTTTGGGTGTTTACTATCACCTGAAATACCATGAATTTTACTTGGCTGTGGGATTAAAAGCAGCACAATGGTCAAGTAGCCAGTAAATACATTTTATACCTTTTGGGCTTCTTTCTTCATTGAGCTCCATTCAGGATTTAAGGCAACACAATAAAGAAACTCCTTCAATGCTTCCTCAGTCCTTTCCAATCCAGAAAGAGCTTTTGCTTTCACATAATGGCCCTGTTCACACAAAGGAAATGGACAAATCTAGAGATCATTTCTGAAGTGGCAGCAAGACATCTGAAAACAAACCTAAAAGTTCAAGCCATTCTACAGGTGAAGAGCAAGATGCTTTTTAGGTAACAACCTCTTTGACATGTGTGACTGAAAGAAATTCAGTCCCTTCTGATGAAGAAAGATTCCCCAGTAACCCACTGCCACATCGTTCCTTTCAAAGGCATTGCTCATTCCCTGAGAGAAGAGCCGGGAATAAGGAGGGCTGTTTTGTCCCCCACCAGGGACCAAGTCTACTACACATCCCACTGTGCTTGGATACACCAGAGAATAGTTTCACATACCAGGACAAACTTAAAAAGTAATGCACCTGCACAGAAAAGGCAATGGTACAGGGCAGCCTGGAAGTGGCAGCTGAGAGAGTTCATGATAGTCACTTCTCCTGGGTGTCTTACTAGGACAGGGGTGATTTTTCACTTGTTTTATTTGGCCCCAAACCATCCTGAATTTAGGGCAATGTACCAATGCTTAACCTGAAGCATTTTAGCCCACTCTACCTCTCCCATGTTCTGGAGTAATACATCTATGGCAGCCAGCTTGGGAATAAATCCTACTTTACTTGTTACTAGTAGCAAGAGAGGAATGCTTTGCCTCTGAACTTACCTAGATATCAAACTGACTATTTAATTGCTTCCTTTACAACAAAAAGAAAGTAAGTGTACATTTAAGCATTTCCCTCTTGCTTATTAGACAGAAGCGTGCTCTACAGGTCCAGCCCTGACCCACGTGAACATCTCTAGGCTGTACTGAAAGTACAGCTTCATTCAGCTAAGAGACTGGCTAGATAAGCAGATGCACTTTTCTTCCTTCTTCACAACGCTGAGAGATGCAGTATCACATAATCTTCCTGGGCAGGTAACTCCCTCATTCTTTCAATACTGCCATCCAAGCTGAGACCTGTTAAGATCTTTACCATTCCACTGGAATTGGAAGGAGGCTCATGCCAAAAGCAAGTAGCAAGCACTGACTGCACAGGCCAGGTTAACTAACACAGTTATCATCAGGTGACCTGCACAAGACGTCTCAGTACACATTGATTCTCCTCAGGTGAGATACATTTTTCTTCTCCTCAATGCAGTAAGAAGAGAGAGACTGTGAGGCTGACCCTGACCTTACCTGGATGCTTGCACAGCCTCCATATAACCTTTCACACGCCTGCTATCACTGCCAGCATTACTGCACCGCACTGGCGAGCTTACAAGCTCATTTGAACTTGTCCTTTGGGGCCATAAGAGCAATATCCTTATCTGACCTGCAAGGGAGGACTGAGCTGCGCTGTCCATAGACAAAGTACCTAAAGATCCAACACCAGGAGTTAGGCCCAGAGACTAGAGCGCCCTAGACTTCAGAGACTACCACTGCCACCTTCCCTTTCCTACTTTCATATACCCCTGACAAACATCAGACTGAAGGAGAGATCCAAGCAGGACCACAGGCAGCAGGCATGAGGGCACCTCTGTCTACCCTCCATATAAAAACACAACTGGAAACTTTTCCCTGCTTTACAGAGTCCAAGGACCCGGTTTTCATAGCAACTGAAAAGAAACCAACTTATCTATAGCTCCAATGACTATAGCATACCAAGGAATTTCACCAGTAACTCAGCAAGCCACTACATCTGTTACCAATAAACCAAAAGATACCAGTAGGTGAACACTTGCATCCTACGAGCTACTCCCAGAATTAAGTTTATGTTGGGTTGGTTTTTTTTTAACTACACAGCAAATGTTTGAGCTAATCTCTGCCAGAACGAGATACAGCACACAAAACAAAGCAGGTGCCCAGAACTCCTGGAGAACATGGATTCTGGGTCAGCACAGCTTATGTCGGTGTCCTCCCAAACATGAAAGCACAAGTAAAGTACGTCTGAGACACTGCTGGTTATGCCACCATGACAAATTTAATTTTCAATTAACATTGTTCAGAGATATGATTAATGAAACCTTTATCCGCCTACCACTGACATGCATCACGTTTCCATGGATTCAGGCAAACAGAAGACACTTCAAGAAAACATCTGAACGTGTGTAATTAACTTTTCTCCCTCTGCACAGAAACCCAGCCAGCCTGGGTTTGATGAAACCCATCCTGACTTGATGAAAAATTATCTGAAATAGAGAAGCAAACTGGATGCAGGGGAAGATTATGAACTGCCTCCCAACATGACAGGTTTTAATGGGTGACAAGACAGATAGCCTTGAAGACAATTACCTAACTTGCCAGAGATTTGGTGTTTCAGACAGCACCTCTCTGCCTGCCCTGCATCATCCCTGACTGCGAATGGAGCACTAGATGCACAGCCCTGCTTGCTCAGGAAGGAAGGCGAGGCATTTATGCAACACCTCCTTAGTCTCAACAGGAAGACAACGTCTGCCTAAAATCCTTCCCCAATTCCTCATGCTACACTCTCCCCAGAAAGCAGCCAGAGACTTTATCTGCTCAAACCTGTGCTGCAGTTTTGCTACTGATAGGAGAGAGACTGACTGCAGGTGTAATCCTAGGTGGACACTCAGTCCAGCCTCAGGCAACCAGGCGCTTCTTCCATTTCTCTCTCCTAACATCATTTCTGATACTCACTTCAAACTGCCCGCTTCTCCTTGTACCATGTCCTTTGGTTATGAAAAAAATCCCTAGCCTTCTATGAAACACGATGACACAGGTAGATATCCCAGATATGAAATTTTAGGACTAATGAGGGAAGGAAAATAATCTTGAAATACAGTCTGCGTGGCTCCTCAGAAAAACACATTAGCCAGCAGGCTGTAAAAGGCACCCACCCCCTGAGGACACATCATCCCAGAGGGACCTGCAGGGCCATCCTGGGCTGCCAGAGCCTTATGGACTGATTCTACTGCCAAGCTGCAGCACAAGCTATAACAGATAATAGGCACCAGTATGAACAAAACCACACCACCAGCTGCCCATCACCAAAATCCCACAAGCTGGAGAGATTCTTAGGACCTTCCAGACTTGCTCTTTGAGGAACTTAAGACATTTTTGGCTCTGTTAATGCCAGGATGTTCTTCCAACAACACCTCCAGCAGCACTGTCCCTGGCACAGAGAGAAGCCCCAAGAAGAAGCAGTTTTCATCTTGGTCTTTACAAGAGGCAAGCACCGTACCGCGGGCCAGTGGGGTTTGTTCCGGCACAGGATGTCCGCGTCGTGAAGAGCTTGCTGGTAGTTCTTCATCAACGTACAGAGCTCTGCCCGCTGCGCTATTAATGAACACTTGCAAGGAGCTGGAAAACAAAACAGTTGCAAGGAACTTCACTAAAAGAAGTACTAAGACATGTTAAATAGCCTCATATCCAGCCACTGTAACCAAAAAAATCACTACTTCACACCCATTACATTTGTACTCTCCTGTAATGAAAAAAAAAAGGCAATTCCTTCATTCTTTCCTGCTTAAAATATATTCTTCTCACCCTGAAGCAACCTTTGTGCTTTACCTAGCAGGACATACTTCACATCCACAAACAGAATGCCACTGCTCTTTTCCCCGTCTTGCTTACAGGACACTTCAGAAAGCAAAAAGAAAAAGGCTGCAAGTGTTTCTATCTTGAGTGTGGAGAAAGAAATCACCAGTGCAAGACTTCAGCTAAGTCCTGAAGCTTGATCTCAGAAGCCATTAAGTAACAAAAACACATGCAGCCTTTACACTTCATCTCCACTTGCATCTCCCCAAGGCAAGCAAACCTCTCATGATCGCACACCTTGCTTCCACAAATTCATGAATCATTCAGTTCACATGGATTATGAACTCCCCAAGCATTATTATTCTGTCCTTTCTTAAGGTCTCTACAACAAATTTTAATTTCATAGAATCACAGAAACACTGGCTGATCGATGACCTCCAGCTCTTTTCTGCAGATCTGCTGTCTAGTGCAGCCCATCCTGTTGCACAGGGTTATTGTGTCCCATGTGTAGGTTTGAATGGCAGTCCTGCCCTCCAGCACAGGAATCGCTTCTTCCTCTCCCAGTCTGGTGTCAGGAACAAACTGACAGCATGCTCTTGCCTGTGATGGAAGCTATTAATAAGGTGCTAAACTGTGTCAGCCCAATTACCAACACCTGGACAAGGCCACTGACAGCCATCCACCCAACAGCTCTCAAGCCATTAGTGACCACCCCATGCCTCGTGGTCCAGTCAATTCTCCACCACCCTGCCACAACGTCCCCAGCTTGGCAAGGACATTGCAGCAGGCTGTGGCAGCAACCTTGCAAAACACACACTAAGTCCCACATAATGCTCTGCTTTTGTTCACTAGAACAGTTATGTCATCATAAGTGATGAGATTTATGAGAGATTTACTCTTGGTCACTGTTGACCTTCCTGTACTGGGAGAGGCCTCTGGAAGGCTGGAAGCTGGCTGCTGGCAGCTAAGCGCAGTAATCCTTTCTCAAACGTGAACTGGTTAAAACCGTCAAAACTGGCAATAAACTTTACAAAGGCTGCAAGGTGTGCTGAGAGACAGTATCACGTTTCTGCAAATTTTAAACTTCACAAACTTGCTCACATCCAAACTTTTCCACCAAGTGCCACCTTACACATGTTCACACACAGGGCTCCTGTCTCCATACTTCTGCTCTCTTCAGCCTGCTTTGGCTTCACTGGACCTTACTTCAGCATCAGCATCCTAAACACACCGTCAGTAGGAACACATTGCCCATACACAGCCCAGGTACAAACACATATGCATGGACACAGAGCAAGCATAACTGCTGCAGGTGCCACCACTCTAAGTTCAAGGACTTACCAGGAGGGATGGGCCCAACATCACATCCCCCTCCCACCTCCTCCCCTTCTCTTGGGCTGATGCTACTGCTTGTGCAGCAAACCAGGCTTCCGTGGTTGCACTGAGAACCACAGCAAAGAATCAATTGACTGAAAGTTAATTTAGTAGCAACAAATAGAAATGTTTAAGAGGATCGGTTTCCCCTCAACTAGTTCATTGTACAGCCACACGAACGTGAGTGCCAGGACACTGGATAAGAAGGAAAGAAGCAGCAAGGAGTGCTGCCTTTTTTGGCTGAAGCATGGACTGACGCCAGATATACTAACTGCAGCATGACTGATCAGGGCTGATGCTTCTCCACTGGCCTCAGACAATGAGAGCTAGAGACTACACTTAGAGAGATCTGCAAAAGCTCACACGGTGGGGTTCTGTACTGTTTTTTGTTTGTGTGGTTTTGTCACCGTTTGTTGTAGGTTTTTTTTAACTATTACACATGTATACTGCTGCATGCCGTGATCCACATTTCTACCTGTTAGTTTTTAAAAAGATTGCAAGTGAAATTAAATTGAAAAGCAATTAATGGAAGATCTTCCAGTAAGTTTTTTGTTTCTTTTAGCAGATGCTCAAATATGAAATTATTTAACTTAGCTGAATTTGAACAGTAAGGAATTCATACTTTGTATTTCCATCTTTGTACCTGCTCTAGGGTACCCAGGTGCAGGGTATGCTGACGGGGTGGAAGCAGCAAGCAGAGTTAGGCACCTCCACAGGAAAGCAGGGTGCAGGGTGAGGTATTTCTGGCACCATAATGAAAGGAAGGAGTCTGAGATTATGGGTCAAGTCAGCTTGCTGCTTCTGTTCACTACTGCACATTTGGCCACACTGATGCTTTCCAGCACTCCAGAACGGTTCGCACATCCAACAGGCCCAGCGATAGAACAGGTTCCTCAGCTCTTTTTCAGGAACTTGTCTTCACTGAAAAAGTTTTAAGCAAAAAAAAAGCCATTGCAGAGCACAGCAGTGTGGCAAAAGCTGCGGATCCTCCTGAAGCACAGTTCAAAGGGTCTCACAATATGAAAGGAAAATGAACCAACCTGGAGGCAAGCCAGAAAAAGCTACATGTATTCACGGTTTGTACCTCTTGTCCACTGAGACTCAGTCAGAAAGTATAAGGTGTGGTCCATCTTAATGAGTAACTGGCAAAGAATGTTTAGTTAACTGAGAGAAAGGATAAACCAAACAACCAAGCAGCTTTGCTAAAGACAACAGTATTTATGAGGATATAGGGTATAGCTACAGTGGTGCCCAGCCACCTCCATTCAGGCTCACCTCACTCACAGAGCAAGCAGCGCAGCCTGAAATCTTGCTGGCTCTACACCCAACCCACGCATCTCTAATTCCCAGCCAGCTGCTATCAGCAGGACTGTCTCAGGAGGGTCTGCATCTCATCAGGGCAAAGCTAGATGGACTGAAATCTCCTTCTTTGTCAGTGGAACTGAGGTATCAGCTGGCTGACTCCAACTCAGGGTCCATGTGGAAGTAGAATGAAAAAGTATACACCCAGCTGCAGCCTAAGTAACTACAGGGTTTCTTGTGACCACCACAATATTGAGTTATTCCATGCCACAGCAAATGATGTGGTGAAAATAATTAGTCACAGAAGGTGGAAGGAGAGGGCTTGAGGAGGTACAGAGTTTGTGAATGCTGCTGGATGCCAGTATACAAGTAGCCCAGTGTTTAACGCCAGGCTGGACAATGCCTTGAGCACCCCAATCCAGTGGTTTACTGAAAAGTTCTCCTGCCAACGGAATTAGATGATCTTTAAGGTCCCTTCCAACTCTTTAACATTTTGATTCTGCACTATAATAACCATCAAGTTTATTTTTGCAATTAAAAAAAAAACAAACAAAAAAAACCCACAAAAAACCACAAACCCAAAGAAACAACCCTAAAAGAAAAAGCTGCACAGTAGTCAAAAGTTTGTTTTAAAATAATGCACCCTTTCTCTCTCCTGGAGATAAAGAGCAGAGAAAAAAGATTTCTTTTATGAAATGACTTATTATTTCAAGCCAAATTAAAAAAGAAAAGCGTAGAAAATTTTACTGTTTCCACAATACCAGCAGATGGCATTTTGTGAATCCAACTCCTCCTGGGAATCTACAGCTGCACAGCAAAATTTATGCCCTTGTCAGCATCAGGGATGCAGTACTGAGGCTCCCAGGATCCGTGGCTCTGGGCAGCTGGGACACAGGGACTCCCTCCAAGACACAAGTCCTGGAAGTCTTCCCAAGCATCTCCCTTCCCCCCTGCCATAATCCCACTGTACCAGACAAAACCCTGGCCCATACAGGGCCCAGAGCAGAAGTATGTTTGGGTCTTTGCTTCCTGGACCCTCCTTTGGACCACCAAATATCGCCTACCCTGAGTGTGGTTGTCAGCTTGGATTTCTTCAAAACCATGCATTTTCCTCTCACACCATGTTTGTGCTCATATGCACCTTTGTTACACTGTGCTTTTACTTATGCAGAAGCTATCACCCAAAATTACTTTTCTAGATATGCCCAAGCATTCAAGTTTTTTTAAATAACTATTCTGTTGAGTTCAGGAGGCTTGTAGGAGAACAGGGCTCTCCAAAATCTCCTTGTGCCTGAAGGCAGCTAGAGGAATTATGAGAATTTGCCCAACTGACTGTAAATGATGATAGAAGCTTTACTGTAATAAACTACACTGCCATTTCTTCCAGGAACTCAGAACAGAAAGAACAAGTTTGAAGTGGCTGGAACTCTCTAACTCTCCCTATCTGACAATTCTTCCTAGAAAATTGCATCTTATTCACACCTATTTCAATTCTAAGCATATTTCCTGAAGGCATGAACAGAACTGAAACAGTGTCATCACAAAGACCTTTCAGTCTTGCTTGTAAGAGTCAGCCTGCAAAGCATTTCAGCAGAAACTCTCACATTTTAAAGAAATTTCTGCCTTGGAGAGAGAAAAAAACTTGTTTTGCTGAACAATTAGTTCTGAACAATTCAGCATTGAAAGCCTTTTAATAAGTTTGCAAAATAATATGAAACATGTATTTTCATTTCAGTGATAAATTAGCAAGTTTCAGTAATTAACTGAGTAACAAATTAGCTTTTCACCTCCAACTTCATGTACGCATGACAAGACCACGCACAAAAAATGAATGCACAGGGTTGTTTGGCAGGAAGAGAGGGGGTAACAAAGAGAAAGGTGCAGTTTAGATAAAATAATTAGCAGTAGTAAAGACATTCAGGACTTTAAACTCAAACTTCATTTCACAGCAAGGATGAAAACCAAGGTCAGCTTCCTAAACTTGATTAAGGAGGACAATGAACATGACCAGGTACTCACAATCAGCAAGCCTATGTTTTCTGAATCATCAGTCCACCTTAATTGGATTAACAAGTGGACTTGAAAAAGTACACATATGTTCTGAATATGATGGCTTTTCCTCCTTGCATTTTCATCACTGGCATCTTCCTGAAATGAAGTAATCAAAGACCTCAGAGGAAATGTGCAAGAGCTTTTAGTGCACAGAGAGCACAATAAAAGATGGCCCTTCCTGCAGAGGTCTACTCGTGCAACCCAGCATCCTTCCAAAGCACTTAAAAGGCAGGCATTTGTGAATAGAACTCTGCAAGCAAACAGAACACCTATTTCCCCTGGGGGACCAAGGGACCAGCACTGGCAGACAGTAGTGCATGGCCTTAGGTACTCTTGAAACAGGTTGTGGTGAGGATGAGGAGCGCAGGGCACCACCATCCTCCACTTGGAAACTGTGCCACCAATTTTTAGGAAGAAGTAATTTTAAAATTTATAGTAACTTCTTTTGGGCCTCTATATTTTGCTGTTCAAAACCCCAGGCTTAAGAAGAAGCTCCTGCAGTGTGCTGAACAAAATGCCTTAGATTCTCAGCAGTTTTATTTCAGGCTCAGTAAGTCCTCAGCTAGGAAGCCCCATATGTTATTTAAAGCTGGACTGTCATCACTGCTAAGCACAGCTAATTACTATTCCCATCATTACTCAGGAGAAACACCATGAGGGAAGTTGCATGCTACCCACAAGAGCTGCTACAGATGATGCAGCTAACTTTGCACCCTCGCTTTTGTGCTGTAGCTCTGTCCTCATGAGGCAGAAACATGCCAATTACATTACATTATTACAAATTAATGTATTACCAATTGCATTAACATACAGTTTAGTTTACATGTCCACAGCTCCAAAGCCAATGATAACCTTCTTCCCAAACCCGTAAGTCGTGACTTGCGTGCAGCAGCAGCAAAAGTCCCAAATTCAAGAACGTCCCAGCACAGAGCTAAATGTAGTAGATCATTGCTCCCTCCTGTGCAAATCCTGATCTTTCAACACTCTGCACGCTTTCTAGGTAATATAGCATAAAACAACACACCATCCCTGTATTTTCGGTTCCCACTCTAACCTTTGGACATTTGGGCTGCTTCACATGAGGTACCCCAAGTCCATCTATGGCCTTTTAGCACTTGGGTAATAAAAGCAGTAAGTACACAAATATGACTCATTTTTCAATGCTTACCAATTCACCTAGCATTTAGTTCAAGGCTGGAAAAGGTTTCCTACCAAAGTCAGTCAGAGTCAGTACCAAAGGCTTTGTCAGAATGGAACTATCCTCTAAAACAGCAGGTACAGAGACAGCCCCAAATCAAGATATCTACGGACCAAAGTATGATATATCAAGATTCAAAACCAAAACAAAAAACACCAAGGGGTCAACCCCCTGCCAGATCTTCAAAGCACCCAAGGAAAAGTTCTGATCTTCCCAAAGAAACAGTGACCTATGCTAGGTGCAAAAGAACCTGCGACTGCAAGGCGACTCCAAAGACACCATTGTACTTTACAGACAATGCAGGACCAGCCATGTAGGTCCCCCACAATCACAGTTTATTTAACAAGATCAATTTACAGCCCGATATTCTATCATAAAACCACTCTACCAGTGACAACACAGTTGCCTTCTCAGACATGATTAGTACATTGGCTACATTTCTAGAAGCCACCCTTCAGGTCTTTCTCTAAGCTCTTTTTCCAGTTAAAGCCCGTTTCAGAATATCTGACTTCTGCAAAAAAGACTCTCTTGTTTCTTTGTTACTACTTCACTTCTGTCCTCAAATAGAGCAGATCCCTTAATATATTTGCAAAAAAGAAAAGAGTACTGCAATACCCTACTAATTTTAAGATAGGGAAGCGTAAGTCGGTTCTATAAATGTCTTCTTTCAAAAGCAAAAGACATTCTGTTACACTTTAATAAATAAAAAAAGAAGAGTATGCTGTTTGAAGAGATTTCAAAAAATCTTTAGACTTTGATAAGTAGGTATAGTTCATTCTCAAGGATTGCTTAAGTAGTTCAATTATTTATAGGAAATTACATCTGGATTACATACATGAGGGGGAGAGGAAAATACAGTTCAGTACCATTTAAGATGGGGTAAGTTACACGAGCAATGCTAATTACTTTAAAAATAACACCACCAAAAACCCATAGCAAGACTGTCTTCCCTTCGCCAGTGGTGAATAAGCCCTCTGAACACCTAGGCTCTGGTCCTGCAGCTTGGCAAAGCCTCTGCCTTCAGCAGACTCTCTGCAAGCAGCCAAAAACTTCCAGAGACACAATTACAGGACCTGAGCACTCAACCACAAGCTCTGTACAAACCAAGAGTAACAGGAGCTTCTCCTTCAAATGACTTGACATGTTTCCAGTGGTGACATACATGAAGTATTTACTACTATTTTTCAAGCACTACTTCACAGTAAAAGGGGGAGGGAGGGGAGGTGGGGAGGCACTGAGGAGCAGAACTCTGCAAAATACTTCAAGTTTAAAAATAACTCTGGGATTACTGCAACAGTCTCTAGGTAACCTTGACTCCTGCTTTTGCATGTTTTTCTGTCCATGTAGAACAGAGCAAAGAGGTTTTGGAGACACACTTTAAGCGGATTCCAAGACATGATTTTACAGAGGGATCTGAAAGTTCCTTTTTTAGCACAACTCCCCTAAGCAGCAAGCATCTACTATTCTTTGTACAGGTAATTTGAGAAACATTACCTCTCATTCTTATCTTAAAGTCACCTTACTTTAGGAGCTACAAAATTAAATATTCTTGTGATAAATTATTAAAGTGTCTGAACCAGTTGCTGTTGCAGGAGTCATGACAGCTGTCTACCATGGCTTTTTGGTTGTTTTTGCTAAATGGCTGGTGCAACATCAAAGACTTACTTCTCTACTACTGCAAAAAGGAAAGTGTACCCAAGACCCTGTGAGGAAGGCAGATTTGACCAACATCTTTTTTACCATATCAGGAGAAGACAAATGACCTTGTCTTTTAATAGCAGCCTTCTAGAAATGGTGTACAAAAGAAGAGACCATTAAAGTGTTCTAACACATGTACTGCACATACAGGTGCATGTGGATGCTCTCTAGCAGTTTTCCTTGAACGAGACTTTGGTGCAAGTGCACCATTAACTAGGGTACAACCTTAGAAAATGGCAGAATTTAATAAAATGCATACAGTGCATCGGCCATCTCTACAAAATAGCACAGCTGTCTCTAAAGAGAGCTCAGTAGCTTCCCTTTACAGATCAGGACTCTGCTTCTTCTGACCCTGACCCAGGACTAACAGAGAAATCCACCACTGGTCAGGGCTGCCGTAGGAAAGCACCAGAAGGCTGTTCCACCAGTCCACCAAGAAATTCTGATCATCCTTTCTCCCACTTATCTATAACAACTTAGACACACACATAAAGGGAAAATGCCCAAGCAAATAATTTCTGGGGCATGGCAGAATGCTTGCCCACACCTATCTTCTGGCTGTAAGCACTCAGTCTAACTCCAAGAATGCTTGGCTGGAAGTTTACCTATGCCATGCTCTCCAGGAAGGAGAGCAACTCCACAATCTGCATTTACCTAGCAGGAAAATCTACAACAATTGCTCTTGAATCAACTCACATTGACAGTCTGTAGCTTCCTTGAGGTCTTTTTCTTCTTTTTCTTTTTGTCTTTTTTCTTCCTTTGGGTCTTTTACTGCCTCCTGGCCTGCTCCACTCTCCTTAATTCAGTTCTTACAAAGGGAGAATTTGGAAGGCATCAGATAAATTTCCATTAATTGCTTGACCACAAAAGTAATTAGTGTTGACTGGCCACAATAAGCTTTCTTTTGGATCAGACCAATTTATGGTGATCATCCAGTGGGGTGAGGAGGGAGGGTTCTCCAAGGTCTGGCCAAGAGAGGCAGATTCTCCTCTTTCCACCAAAGCTTAGGACAGCTTCCGCATTTTGTTTCTAGTAACACCACAACTCTACCCAGTTGGCCAGAGGTCAGTAAGCAGCTCTCCACTCCGGGAGACTGGAGATGGAGCATCCCCAGCACCCACACAGCAGCACCTCCTTTGCTTGCCCTGCAGCACTGCTACCTCTGACACTGCTTTGGGCTTGGTACAAACTCACCTCCTCTCCTTGGCCTTTCCTACACCATCCTTTATCCACTTGAAACAAAGATCTACATGGACATATATGCAAAGGACCCTTTTCTTCCTAAGTCCTCAATCTTTCACTGTGTTTTGAAAATTCTATGATACGGTTGAGCTTTATCTCCTACGTGCTCATTCTGGAACCCTTGGCAGGGGTGGAACTAAAATCCTGGGCAATGTGAGCAGCTGCATGCATTAGCTATCCCCCCACGCCCCATGACAACCACATTTCTGCTCAGAAAGAGTCCATCACACTAGAAGTAAACACAACCACTTTGAGTGTTTGCTGAGCTCTTACAGTGCTCCAGAAAGAATGATCTTCTCAGGCCTGACAAACTTTGCAGCACTGGGTAACTACACACAGAAGCCAACATGTCTCATGTAGAAACAGGGTGTCCTGGAACGCCAGTGTCCAGATAAGATGTGTGCCACCCTCAGGGCTGGGACCCAACTGTACAGCACACAGCAAGCAAACAAGGAGCTGCTCCATCACACCACTGGTGCCAGGGCAGGGTCACCCCTCCACACTCGAAGCTCATTCAAGAGCAGAGTCAGGTGGGCACAACAGGGTCACAGCCCTTTCCAGCAGAGCCACAGCTCTGTGGGCAGGTTTGAGAGGCCACCCACGACCTGCAACTGCTGACACAGCCCAGGAAACAGAACTGCTACAAAACAGCAGCAACGGGAGCCACAGCACTACACCCCTGGGCTTTGTAGCCCTGAGTGAGGACGACTGATAAAGGAGACGTGGACTCCATGGGTTGCATACATGAAGCCGTTTATTGATATGCCTAGCTGAGCTTATACACCTTTTCATTATATAACAAGTAACACTGCCAAGTCATATTGCTCAAGTCATGCCTTGTACTAACTAACACAGGTACTTTCTTATTTAAGTTCTGCTTGCTAAGCACGTATCGTACCAAGCACATCCCTGTCTTCTGCATTCCTTTCTCAAACTTCTGCTTTCTGTTGCCAAGGCTTGTAGCCTGCTAATGCTAACATATCCACTTCTGTAATGAGCTGAACAGTGCTCCCAGCTCAGCTCTTGAGCTGTATTCCTACACCTGAGCAGACATCTTCAAGTTTATTTACAGGAAAGGCACAGGATGCTAACAGGCTCTCTCAGTACAAAGAAGGGCACAGAGAAATTCTGGCTTAAGGCATCACCCAAGACCATCCCAAACTTCTCATATCTTGCATGCATGTTGTCTAATGAAAGTATTCTCATCCCAACGAGAACTTCATTTCTTTTAGAGCTGTATTTGAGAAAAGCTCTATTCACAATCTTCCCAATGAGGGAACAGCTACATGTTGCCTCTGTAACTGAGAACTGCTTTGGAGAAATAAAAAAACAAAACCAGAAAGCACTCCCACCAAAAGCACATCCTCAAAACACATTAATTGTTCATGGAAAATTATCACTAAAATCACTAAAAAGTACTTTAACTTCAGGCACACAGTTTAAAGAGTCTGTATGCCTGGATATAAGGAAATGACTGTACTCCTCCCAAGCACAGTTTCTTCAGAGAGTATGTCCATCAGAGAGAGAGCAGCAGGTGAAAGGAAAAAGGGTGCAGAAAGTCCACACTGCACAAAAACGCCCCAAATCCAAATAAACAAAAGAAAACAACCCCACAAACAAAGTAATCCTGCATACATATATCATATATTTCATCTTAATTAACCTAGGAGTCCAGACAATCAAAAGACTAGTTAGAAAAGAAGGGAAGTCAGAGAGGAAGCCCACCCCTGATCCACACAAATGAAATTCGGAAAGCTGGGGTAACAGCCATGAGAGCAATATTTGCACAATACTTGATATTATGATGGCTGAACAGCATAAAGCTTGGCACAAAAATTGATCTATCTGGAAACAAATGCTGTCTTTAAAGCAGCTTGGCATCTGCTCGCTTTGAAGCTGTGGTAATTAGATATCTTACAATAATGGAGGATCTATTACAATGTCTATAGCAGAAAAAATAAAAAGGCAGTGACTTTGTATTAAAACAACAGAGATCGCATCTCAAGAGGACTGGAAGGATCAAATAGAAAAGCTCATTTTCTTAACAACGAAAAACCCCACTGAACCACACCTGAATCCATAGCAGACTATGGGAGTGAACATGGGAGCAGCAGTGTTGTTGTAGATGTGATAGTTAAGGACAAAAAATGAACATACTCACTAAGAGTATGAGTCTGTAAGACTAACGAGTAGTTCAGCTGGAAAAATTTGGCAACTTGAAGGCATGTAAACCTCATCCCAGGCCTGAAATATGTACCAGACATTCCAAATTGCACCAGAAATGTAATTCAAGATTTGAAGCACTTTGAGAACTAATGTGTGAATCAGGAGAAGGTCATAATCAGAACAAGCAAGTGATAGGAAAACTTGCTTTAATATCGCATCACACAAAGCTAGTTGTAACAAATGGAGCAGGAAGATACTCCACAAAAACACCAGTAAAATAATCCCACTGAAGTGTGTGTACTGCCAAGAAATGTGGAATTTTACCTAACTTTATACCACAATTGTATAATCAATGTGTTCGTATGCCTTCAGTCGTTAAAAAGAAATTTTAATGATATCCAGGCCCTTGACGCTCAATAGCAATACACGAGCATTTGGAAGTTGTAAAAAGTACTTATCTTCTCCCACATTAGAAGTGTGTTCAGCCAGGAGTAGAGGAAACTGAGGGGACACCTCATCACAATTTACAGCTTCCTCACAAGGGGAAGTGGAGGGCCAGGCACTGATCTCTTTTCTCTGGTGACCAGAGGTAGGACCTCAGGAAACAACATGAAGCTGAGTCTGGGAAGGTTTAGGTTGGATTTTAAGAAAAGATTTTTCACCCAGAGGGTGATTGGGCACTGGAACAGGCTCCCCAGGGAAATGGTCATAGCCACAAGCTTGACAGAGTTCAGGAAGCTTTTGGACAATGCTCTCAGGCACATGGTGTGACTCTTAGGGCTGTCCTGTGCATTTAAGTCACCCATATGCTAACATTTAAATACTGAACAGTTAGAAAAGAGCTGGGATTTTGGTTTTTTCCCTTATTTACTATGATACTTGGCTGGAAAACAAAAAGACAACTCCAGCATGCCGAAAAGCAGTACCTGATGTACATGTGGCAAGAATTTAAGAACATGAGGCTCATACACAGCAGCTCCATTTGTGAGAAACAGCACCGACACGCACAAAACATCAAAAAAGATGATGGGCTGGGGGCATGGGCTGCCCTTCATCAGCAGGATTTTGGATCCACTACCGGGAAGTTATGACATGTAAGCCTATGGCTTGTGGATTTCAAAAGCTAGCAAGACACCTGTTATTATTTCCAATTACAATTTTAATAAAAAAAATTTAAATTTTACTGACAGAGTGAGGACTTTCTGAACGAATTCCCAGGCTGCTTGGGAAATCACCGAAGACAGAAATAAGGACACTGCAAAGGAGTTATCTTGAGACCCTGATGCATAACAGCCATGGCTGGAGATTGTACTCCAGCAACAGGAAGGAAAGACAAGTGCTGTGTGAGAACACCAGCAGCACACTTCTCCTTCCACACCCAAGCAGACACAACAAGATGCAGAAACAAGTGAGAAACAGTTCTCTAAAAAACTCTTCAAACACTAATTTCATTGACGAGATGTTGTTTTCCCCAGCAGTAGGACCCTGAACTCAAAATATTAGGAGGCTTCCCTAATGAAAACTCATTGTATCCACCAGTGACCTACATTAAGCCTCTCCTCTCCCTCTGCTTCACCTTCCTTCTTGGGCTCCATCCTGCCCTACTTTAATAGGGATTACTTCAGCTAAACCACATAATAGTTTTATAGGGACACTCAGCTAGGACTGAAAACTTGTCACATCTAGATGGAAAAGTGAAAGAAATAGCAGAAGTAATGGTTTCCATAGCCAGCATCAGCTGTGAGGAGATAGTATGCTATGCTATCCCATCCCAGACTCTTCTATCTTCAATGCCCATCATGCATCCGCGGCAAAAAATGAAAGTGAGCCAAGGACTGGCATAAGGGTGAAATTGTTTCTCTCCACAGCAAAATAAACTTTAAAAAAAAATCAGAACTATTTATCCCTGCATGTAACAACTAGGACCAAGGAACACGACTTTCAGTCAATGCAGGGAAGGAGCTCATTGTCAGAGGAGCAGCACAAATTTCCCTACATTTGTCTTCCAAAGACATTCATCCGCAGGATTTCGTCAGTGTTAAAACGACGGAGGCTTTCGCCCCCCTTCCTCCTCGATTAAACCGGACATCCATCACGCTGAGACCGGAGGAGCAGCAGATCCCGGGGGATTTGCCGAGATCGCGGCTCTCCCCCACTCCACGCCTCTCCGACATTCACGGTGTTGTACCACCCCCACCGCTCGCAAGGGCAAACAAGCCGGGCGCACGCACGCATACATCCACTACTACAAGGCTACAACCGAGCGAGCAGGATCCACCTACTACTCGGCGCAGAGCCTGAAAACAAGCCAGTTTTGATAAACTAAGGCTGCCATCGGTTTGGCAGAGGAAGAAGGCAGGCATTTTTATTTAAAGCCAAGCTCTTCAGAGAACACCCTGCACACAGAAATCCTTGCGTGTCAACAAAGAGGCTACGCTCAAAACACGGGCGGACCATCTCTCCAAGGCTAAACGTAGATTAATCATAAGTGTTTTGCACAGTGCAAGTTAAAGGAAATTGTCTAAGCCTTTACACCTACTGATATCTCATTAGGTGTTTTCAAAGCTTTTCTCTTGATGAAAGTGCAGCTGCACGTAGCTGAATGAATCCGATCCACATACTCATTTCTTCCACGAAGCCGCGGCGGGGCTCAACACGACCACTACTGTGTATCCTACACTGAATGATGGCTTCCCCATAAATAGGAAAGCGGGTTTTCTAGAAATACTGCATAATGAGTCATCGGCAGCGAACAGCTAAACGCCAGGCACCTTCAAAGCAAGGACAGAAATACCAGTGGAACAAAAATAGCCATTCACTGGAGCGGGGGGCGGGCAGGAGAGGAGACCCGCTGGCAGGATTCCCACTCGTAACCTCCCCCAGGTGCCCTCTCCCACCATTCACCGCAAGCCCTCTCCTCTCCCGGCTGCGGGGGCCAGCCCGGTGCCGACGGGCAGCGCTGCCCCCGCCGCGCCCCCTCCTCCTCGCCGCCGGCGCCACTCACCCATCTCTAGGGCCTGGTTGTACTTCTCCAGGGCGGCCGGCAGCTCCTGGCGCTCCCGCAGCGCGTCGCCCTCGGCGCGGAGCCGCCGCGCCCGACTCTCGGCGCCGAACCACTTGTGCAGCAGGTTGCCCAGCACCACGTTGACCCGCGGGCGGCCGGCGGCCGGCGGCAGCGCGGCGGCGGCAGGGGTCGGCTCGGCGGGCCGGCGCGGGCGGTGGCAGCGGCCGCAGTCGCCGGGCTCGGCGCAGCGGCGACAGTGGGTGTGCCCGCAGTGCAGGGTCACCGGCTCGCACAGCAGCCGCCGGCACAGCGGGCAGGCGAAGAGCTCGGGCGGGCGGCAGCACGCCGGGTCGCCCAGACTCTCGCCCTCC
>VZSR01003803.1:54155213-54185579 GCA_013398615.1 Brachypodius melanocephalos
TTTTTGGGGGGTTGTTTGTTTGTTTGTTTTGCTTGCTTGGTTGGTTGGTTGGTTTTTGGGGGGGAAAGGCAAGGATTGGAGGAAGAGTACAGTGGTTTCTCATATTTTAATTAAAAGCTGGTTTGGGGTCACCATAGAAGAGCAGACTGCTTCAGCAGCCAAAAAGCCAGGCAAGTAGGGCTGAACAAACCTATGGAGGAGTCTGAGGGAGTTTTCTTCTCAGCAAAAGGTGAGGCAGTAAGATAACCTGAAGGAGAGATAAGAGAATAACAAACAGGAAGGGAAGGAGATTTGAACAATTGACTAATAAATGAGCATCATCCAAAAAGAGGCCAGAGAGGGAGAGCAGGCTACTCAGTCATGTGGGAGCAGCGTGGCTGAGACCAGGAAAATAGCACAGGAGCACGAAGAGACATGAGAACTTGTTTGGAAAATGCAGGGCAGGCAGGAATAAAAATATTGAGACAAAACCAGAACATTAGGATCTAACCATAGGAAACCAAGATTACACATCTGATTTATAAGAAGTACAATGATACAGGTGATTGGGACCAAGTGGGCTAGTCAAGATCTGAAGATCTTAAGATCTGAAAGAAAGGGAATCAAGAGGCAATGGTCCCAAGGTTTCCACACAGGACAGGATGTTACTGAAAAACACATAAAAATACTGGAGTGACCTAAAGTAGAATTAGAGTAGCACATTGATGGCATTTGGAGGTGTGTGGCTGCAGGCAGTAAGGGCAGTGCTATGTGGTGTGACAGCTGCAAGAAGTGATGTTTTCCACATAGGCTGGTAAGAAGCTGAGGGGGAGAACAAAGAAAGAGTAAGAGAAGGCAGGAGATGAGAGGTTCCAGTCTCTAGGGAAGGAGAGGGTGAAGAAGGCAAGAAGTTTCAAGCTTCTGCAGCAGCAGTGCTGTGAGGGGGATGAAACATCCATGAAGACCATGAAACAGGCTCTTTCAAAAAACCTGGGATGTCTTCACAAATGTCTTTTAGCCTTGAAGAAGGTAGAGCAAGATCTCTACCAAGTAGAGAGCATTTTGAGCAAAAAAGACTGGATTCAGCCACAGGACCAGAAAGATGGAAAAAGTAGAGGAGGAAAAGAAAAAAATGCTTGCTTTGATTTTTTTTTAACTGATGTCAATGGAATTCATCATTAATTACTGAAGAAAACAAGATCACTTCAGGGAGCTGGCAGCCAAAAATAATATTATGTGTTTGTAGGTTGTCTCAGTTGCATCAAAGATATCCTTTATGCTGCTTTATTCACCATTCAGATTCATTGGGTGTTATTCAGCTAAGAACTGATTAGTTTCAAGACTCATCCAGATCTAAGGAAGCCAACAGTAAAACTTCAAAGGATCAGTCCCTTTAATGAAATGCCTGAACACATCTATCAAAAGAACTGCACAAGCAACATGTAGGTATTGGCTCCATCACAAACAAATGGATATTTTATGAATCATTGTCCAGGAGCTAAAGAACACTGGAAAGTAAGTGCTTGTGCAATAATCACCATCTCTCCAGTTAATACTAATTATTTGGAAAGAAAAAAGACAAGAAGGGAAAAATACTTCTCTGATTAATTGCAATTGCAGTGTGTTAGCTAGCATGCAAGGAAATATTTTGTACATGGAAAATGTACAAAAAAATAGGTGTAGGGAGTTTGTAGCCATTTCAATGCAAAATTATTTTTTAATAAAAGCAGCCATGATTAGAATGAGTAAGAACACATTAAGAATGTCTTCCATCAAGATATTTAGAATGAGGTCTCTGAAAGCTGTTAAGGTTTCCAGTGAAATGTACTCTGAACAGCTAGCAGAATCATACAGAACCAAACATGGCTTTCAAGTGCATGTGAAGCTTATACATGAAGCACATTCTTCTATCCACCTGACATAAACAAAAACATGTAGTTTCTCAGTCACAGAAATACATGGTACTTTTAAGACCTATAGGGAGGTTTATTTTAAATGGTCATCCTTATAAAGTACTGTTATAAGATAGCCACAGCTGACTGCTAAAGCTGACCATTAATTTACTGATTATTACACAAATAATTATTTTTCCAGCTTACTCTCAAGCCATCTGTGCACAATACATAGTCTACACAGTCTACTTAATTCTCTCTGCATACACATCTATTCTCTGGTTTTATTAAACTAGTAATCAGCAGACTACACACCACTCTGATCTCTTCTAGCAGTCTCTTCTTTCCAGACTGCTTGGCTTAGGTCATCTGTAAACCTTGTTTCGATGATGTCTTTCAGCGTCTAGTTTTCCAAGTGGGGCAGCCTGCCCAATCCTTCAATAAAGTCAGCAGATTTCACATACCACGGAGTCAATGCCAGCTAACCAGGTAAAGTAGTACAGGCAGGTGTCACTGATGAATTACAACTATAGTCAAGGCTCATTAGTTCCAAGGTGTGCCATATCTCACCAGGCAGTCAACTGGCTCACTTAAGCCTGAAATTCAAATTGGTCACTAAGAAAAAGACTCATAGTGTCTGGAAACCTAATCCTCTCATCTCTGGTTTGTCAGGTCAAAGAGAACAAACAACAGTGCTGTTAAGTGTGAATAGATGAAGGTGATTTGCAGAAAGACACAGACTGCTGCTATGCAGCTACAAAATTAAATATCTTCTGGATACCATGCCAGGGGTTTAGATTTACACCATGAGGAAATAAACAAGCTCCTAATGCCTCTCTTGTTAATCCCTGGCTCTGTCAGCTTGATTTGATTCTTACAGCACATTTCTCTTGATCCCACATATCATGGGGCTAACATAAAAGATCCAAGAAGTTGAAAAGCTGACTGTGCTTCTGCTGTGCACACCAGGAACACAGCCTTATTCCATGAGGGTTACTGGGGTGGTGACACACATGAGAATACCAGGCTGTAAACCCCACTGCTACAAGTCAGTCCCAGTTCTTCCCACCTCCAATGATTATTCTGGTAAGGTGCAGGATCCTCCACTGGCATCTGTGCCAGAACAGACATCACATTGAATCTCCTGGCTGTAGCAAACTAAAGCATCCCAAGTCTGAACATAGGAAGTTTGAAGAAAGTTTAGAGTAGAAATGAACAATAAACATTTAACTGTGGTGACGATAATAGAGGGAAATTACCTGGGAAGGTAATAAAGACTAAGACCTTTTACCAAGAGCTGTGATGACTTCTAAATTAATGAACCTTTGTAAATTCAAGTCAGAATTCCTTCCTCCTCCTATTTCCTAAACATGCACCTGTGGTCAAAACAGTCAATTCAGGAGCACAGTTTAAGGGCTGTGTAATATAGAAAGTCAGAAAAGATGTCTACAAAGTCTCTGTACAACCTATGAATCAGTCTAAGACACAGGTCCCTAATACAACTTTTTCCAGGCTTCCCTGCACTCAGTCTAGTTCAGAAGTCTCTCTTGGAGTTGTTTGCCCATGTTTGGATGAAGTTTCACTCAGGGCTTGCACAGCAGCATTAATATTGCCCTGTCTTCACCAGAAATCCTCACATACATGCCTAAATAACAAATAGTAGGCACAGGAGTGGTGACAATGCTTGACTTGATGCCAGAGGATCTGCGTAGAACCATTCACAGCAAGGCAGCTTAAGGGTATTCTGATTTAATTTAGAACTCAAGCATAATTTTTCTTAATTACCAAAAAATACTTTCTTTGTTTGTAAAGTCTGAGCCTGGCCTCCTCCCAAACCCTGGTAAAACAACCAAAACCTGTCATGATAGGCCAAATAAGCAGTAATGATGTAAGCTAATCATTACCCATTTACAAGGATTTTCTCCATGCACATTTCACTACCTTCACACAAATATCTTATGGCTTCTGCAGCTGTAAAATAATTACTAACAGTGGTTTCCTTTCCCACCATACACTGAACATCCCAGTTGCTATGTGAGTGTCAGGCTTCAATCAAGGCAATGTATAGCAGCCATCAAACACTTACTGTGTGCCTTTGAAAGGCACAGTCCCTGCACAGAGACATTCAGATGTGCCAGAGGGACTGCCCTTCACTAAAACTGGGCCCCATAGCAGTAGTGCTCCAGGTTAAAAGCCTCCTGGTGAGTCAACAGCATGAGCTGTCAAGCCAGAGGAACTCCATGACAAGTGAAATTGCTGTTTGTGTTCTGCCCAGCACGTCACACCCAGTCTCTCACTTGGAAAACAGCGTGTGAGCAGGAGATCACATTGCCTGGGTACGAAGGTGCTGGCAAGAAAACAAGGTAAGGAGGTCAAGAGTACAGCCAAGCTAACTTTGTGTCTCAAAGACAGGATTTGGAATGCAAGGAATTCCACGAGGTGTCTTGCTTGCATGCCAAGGGGTTGAAGAAAATAATGTTAATCAGATGGACAAAAAAAGTCTAGCAGAAGGCAGGATCACTAAATGGGGATGTTACATCTACACTTGGGTGGTTTCTATTCAGCAGGACTCATTAGGTGTTCAACATTCACGTGAAGAACCCAGTTCTCATGCAGCATGAACAAGACATTTGAACAACAGCATCAAAGGAATGGCCCTGACCCCCACTGATAACTTCTACAAAGGCATGCTCTGGACAGTCTATGATTTCATAGCCAACATTAGTATCAGAAACCCTGGTCTCTAGGGAAACGTGCTTGCTAATCCTGGCTCCCTAACTTGTCCCCTCACATCTATGTGTTGTGCCTGGTTCTCCTCCTTCATGGCTGAGCAGCTTTACTCTTCTTAGTTTTGTCCTTCACGGCATTTTTATATGACACTGCCCAGAGCAAGACTAACTCCCCATGTTTTCTTTTCCTAGCCAGTAATTTCTTTCTCAAGAAATAAGCCTGTGAGACAGAACAATCTGAGTTTATAAGTGGTGAGCTACTGTACAACAGCCTAAAGAAAAAATACAAATCCATTTTGGACTCTCAGCTGAGGTACCTGAACCCAGATGTCCTATTCAGGCTCCAGCCTTTCAGACTTCAGTTGCAGCTGTGAACAAACAGGGCTTGTACAAGTCATAGCTGAAGGTTTGCTGTCAAAGAATGAGGAACCTGTAACCAGTGACAGGATTTGTGAGACTCATGGTTTGGTCACGTAACTTGCATTATGCAAAACTTTTGTGGCAACTGCTTGCAGACTGTAAGATCATTCTTCTTCTTTATGTAGTTCTCCCCTTTCTCAGCACACACCTTCTATTTTCTGCAGGAGGTAAGAAAGCAGAATCACAGGCATTTTACTCATCTTCAAGACCTGCTCAAGCCAGGAGCCTCATTTCTCCAGTACAATGAATGAGACATGAATTCTGTAGAAAAAATAGTATGTGACAATGCCATGAGAATTACTTCAATGCTAAGAAGTGTGGGTGAGAAGAGCATGGGGGAAGTCCCTCATATTGGTATTTCCCAGCCTTTTGTATCAAGTGTTGCAAACTCAGCAATTACTGAAGGTAAATTTCTAGACATTGTCCCCCCCCCCAAAAAAAAAAAAAAAAAAAAAAAAAAAAAAAAAAAAAAAAGGCAGGGAGGCAGGGTGGCAGGGTGAGAGGGAAGCAAAGCAAGCCCCATCAGCCTCAGGATCCTTTCCAAGTTCTTATATTGCAAGACTTCTTGCATAGTTAGTCCTTTGCTTTTACTCCACCTCCCACCTTGTTGGAATTCACCACTATCATCCTTCTCTCCCAAAAGCTTCCTTAAGTGTTCAGTCTCCTTATTCAAGCCTATATGCTGAATTCCCCTGAATTATCCTTGCCCCTCCAGTGGCTCAGTGGGTCTAGCACCTGAAGCTGCAGTAGGCTGCTGAAGTGAGAAGCAGTGATTGATGGAAGAGCCCTCTTCACCACATGCAAGACAGGACATACCCTCTAAGATGGATTTAGCCACCAAGCTCTAGGACTTTACCGGGTTGCATGGCTTGTACTCTCCTAAAGTTTGTCATTTTCCCAGTGGTTCTACCCCACAGACAGGAAGGGGACATTTCAAACATCAGAGTGGCTTCACCTTCTCACTGAGTTTTAAATCCTTTATCCCTTGCAAGAGACCAGTGTAGCACAAGATTTTTTTCTATCAAGGGCACAACACAACTTAAGTAACTTTACTTAAGGATATTCTCAGAAATCACATAACCACTTTAGTGCTTAGATACCGTCAGCAAAATTAGAAGTAATCATAGCCAGAGGTTTATAAAGAAAGCATTTCAGAAACCTAATTGCACCTGCCAGTATCAGCTCTACAACCTGTCAAAGTAACTACCTCAGCCAAATGCCTTAAACTGCTTGTAAGCTCCTCCAAGTTGAAGATGGAGTGATCTGCCCTTGCAGAACTCACCTCAAGTAACAGATGTTAAACAAAGCAAAACTCAGGTAAGTGCATGAAGTCCAGTTTCCCTGATACTCTGCCCTCTCAGGTGGAGCAGAGACTACACTAGATCTTTCTGTGCCTTTAGCTCAAGTGAAATGCCTGGAAGATGTAGTATATTTCAGAATAATACTTTACAAAGAAATCAAGTTCTCAAATACATGTTAAAGTTTCAGATGGCAAAGTATTGCTGGCACTCTGGAGCATTAGGTTGCTCCAGACTGCAAAACACACCCCATATGATTTGTGTGTCAGGGAAAAATTAAAATTATGCATCAAAATAAACTCATGACAGTATTCTGTGTCCCCTGTGTTAGCTGTAAGCACTGGCAGCCTACATGCTAAGTTCACTCTGCATGATGGAACAATTCTCTTTTATGGGTATCTCCTGATAATAAAGCCACAAATATTTTAGTTCTGTTCTGTCTCCTATACAAACTTTTCTAAACATGCTACAAATACCTTCAAGACTTTGCCTCACAGCAGAAGCTTTGTTTATAGGGCTCAGTCATCAATAAAGCTTATTTGGTGTGCTGCCCCCTCCCAGTGATAGCTTCGCATCTGATGATGGCAGATCCCCGCTGCAGAAAAGTGCCCTTTAATCTCCTCTTCAGGGACAGGAAAGAGGAGGTGGATTGAAGATTCATTTTTCATTTTCTAGAGGAGATACCTGTTTGAGTGGGATCAGCAGAGCCTGCAGCAGCAGCAATGCTTTGCAGAGGTCATTCTGAGCAATGACATCTGTGTGCACTCTGCCATGCTGACAGTCAAGTCAATCTGGCCAGGTAGAGATGGGATATCTGGATTTGGAGTCTGGTTGCAGCATGCTGTCCAACCTCTCCCTTGGATTAGGAAGGGAGAGAGGCCAGGGATCTCAAAAACATTAAATGAAGAATTTACTCCATGAGATTCTTTACCTCCCTTCTTGTTTCCTACCAAGTCACTTCTGTTTGCATCAAACATCAACTCAAACATGGACAGGGGAGGCAATGTAAGCTTTCCACAGGAACCATAAACTTTCCACTAAAGAAAATGTCAGGGAATTGACACTATGCTCTTGGCTTCTTTCAAAATTTGACATTTCTTTCACCATCTCCAAATGTGATTAAGAAGTGCAGGAGATGGCAACATCTCCCCAGATATATAACCCCTGCCACAGCATACAAGACTGAGCTGAATGTATGTGGCTGTGCAAGATTGCCCCCACTTGCCTCTGTGGATCCTTCTCCTAATCAGATCACCCAGCATGCAGGCACCAGCCCTGTTTTGCTGTCCTCACAGCCATGGCTCACTGGGCTGAGAGAAGAGATAGGACCTGGAGGATGGCTGGGAGCTGGGGTTGTCAGGGGAGACCATCTTGCTCTCTACATCTACCTGAAAGGAAGTTGTAGCCAGCTGGGCGTTGAACTCTTCTCCCATGTAACGAATGACAGAACGAGAGAGAATGGCCTCAAGTTGTGACAGAGAAGGTTTAGAACGAATTTTAGGAAAAAAAATTCTTCACTGAAATAGTTGTCAAGCACTGGAACAGGCTGCCCAAGGAAACAGTAGAGTCACCATCCCTGAAGTATTTAAAAGCCATGTAGCTGTGGCACTCATAGACACGGTTTAGTGGTGACTTGGCAGTGTTAGGTTAATGGTTGGACTCCATGAACTTGGAACTCTTTTCCAACCTAAACAAGTCTACAAAGTCAAGGCCTCTGCAGCGTGAACAGGCAGTGGCATAGCAGCCTGTTATTATTTTGCTCCCTTTGTATATACCAAAATGACAACACACAGCCTCAGGGTAGGGAACCTCCTCCTATTTTCCAGCCTCAGCTGGCTCCTGGCCAACTCAGACTGGTTTGTCTTCGTGACTGCATTGTCTTCTGGCTCCCTTCCTTCTCTGGATGTGAGATTTTCTTGCTACTTCATTTGTCCCAGTACAGGTTTAGACATCTTATACCCCCTTCTCCTTTCTTAGGCTGAACAAGTTCTGGTCTTTCTGCTCAAAGACCAGCAGCTCTGCAACTCTGCCAGCTCCCCAGAGTCACAGCTGATAAGAACTGGAAATGGGGAAGAAGCAAGGCCTCTCCACAGCCTTAGTCACAATACTCATTTATTGGCCACCACTGGAAATACTTACCTGAACGCATGCAGAATCAGGTGGTAGATTTCTCACTCATATCATACTGCCTGCTTGAAGTTCTTCATGAAAGCCTTCACACTGTCCCTCTGGTGTACCCACAGTGCAATTACACACTTTGCAATGCAAAGTGCTTGAACTTGAAACAGTTTCAACTAGAAGCTGCAGAAAAGAGCTCCTAAAATAACAAGAGGTATGAAATTTCTGCCAGTACTACTTTAGAACAGGAGAGTACACAAGACAAATCTACCATGCTGTATTTTAAGACCCAAATCCATAAGTAAGAGGATTAAAATAAAAAAGCACCGCTATCTAATGAAGTTATTTTCCTTTGACTGGTAAGCAATCATATGACAGATCCTTACAAGGAGACAGAAGCAATACACACACCTAAGTTGTTTTCCATCAGAATGGCATTTCCAATGATCTATTAAGTCAACTCTAAACCCACAAAAACCAATTACAATTTACTGCAGTACCTTGCTGTCACACAGAGATGTATTTAAACAGTGTTCTAAGATTAAAACCTGATAAAAACACTGTTGTTATCACTGGTCATCTTCCAGAAAAGTGAAATCATGTTTATATTCTCTAGTAGTCAAGAGAATTCAGGAACACACTGTTACTACTCGGAAAGGGGAAATAACACCTTTGCTCCATCTTTGCTACACAGTACCACAACACTTGATGGAACGAAGGTCTCACCTATGAGAATGTTTCCTGACTCTCAGAAAAGAGCAAGTGTGTGCAAGCATGCAGCCGAGACATTGAGAAACTGCAGCTACACTACACACCATACTTTCCGTAAGGCCAAGAACCTATGTCCTAAAAGCTGACAAACAAGAATATTCAAGATGGAGCTAAAGGTTTGGAACTGTGAAAGGGGTGTGGGGCCCTTTCTTTCCTGCTGCAACACTGTTCCTAATCGCTTTTCTCTTACACATTTCAAAATCTGTAGCTTCAACCACAAATACATACCCCAATGGGTTTCACAGCAAAGAACTAGACTGAAAGGATAATGAAAGCAGATGCTGTAGATGGAGGCAGCATACAAATAAAGGCCTGCTTTGGAGTCCTGTTCTCTCCAGAGTATTTGTGACTGTTCTTGCTCATTCCCTTTTCACAAGTACAAGTGCTACAGGATTGAAAAGAAGAGTCAGAAATCAAAGAAACTGAGTAAGAACAGACTCAACTCTTATGCTACAAAATACTCACAAGTTTAGTCGTGATTGATAAAAACTTCAAGTATTTTTCTTGGCTTTCTCAAAATTATGGAGAATATTTTGAATTTCCTACAGCATCTTCCACCCTTCTGACAAGAGAAGAACGATGTGTCGTACTGCAGTGTACCATCAAAGACCTCTTGGGACACAGGAAAGAAAACTGGATAAAACAGAAAGGATGCAGAGAAGAGGAAAAAAAGATGTTCAGGAGAAAATGTTCCTATTTCTTAAATAACAGCAGGTGCTTAACACTTGGTTATTGAGAGAGCTAATTATCCCACAAGAGCTTTTTCTACTTTTATGCTTCCACTATAGCTGTGCATTTTCCCTAGATGAGATACACTTACTTAGGCACAACTGGGAGCCTTGGCTACCTTCTCAGTATAAATCACTTTTCAGAGCACATACAGATGCCCTGTGATTGTGGTTTACCCTCCCACTTGCAGATTTGCTTTGGTCCTGCTCAGAAATTATTTGTACACATCCAGGGCAGTTGGCATGTTTCTAGCAGTTCAGAGTGGGCACTGCATTTCCAGGGGTGCAGCCTTCAGGATTATTTTTTCATTACTTCCTTCCCACCTTTTTTTTTTTCTTCTTTCCTCCTTTCTGTGATTTCAACCAGATACCCATAGCAGATGTTTCACACTTTCAGCCTGCCATGTGCATGCTCTCCCATCAGCATCTGCTCCTCTGGCATGCACATACATGCTACAGGGAGCATGCTTGCTCTTCCGACACCTCCCAGGAAGCTTCAGCAACTCTCCTTCAACATGTCCAGCATCTCCAGGGGCATTAGAAAAACTGTCCATGGCTTTTTTCAGCATTGCTCTCCCAGACTTTGCCTTCCCTGGGTTTACCAATCTGCAATTTCTAACAGCATGGCTCCTTCTCGTGACTCAAAGCAAACACACATCTTTGTTCCCTTTCACTCCTGGTTGGATTAAAAGGGAAAATCATGATTTTACAGCAGGAAGCCCCAAACAGCACCATTTTTGTGCTTACACCAGCCAGTTGCCACCAGCTGCAGGCTTAATGCTGCTCTCTTCACAAGGGAAATGTCTCCTGCTGCATAGCAAAACAGGCTGCAGGCCTTTCAAAGCCACTCTGGTGGTGAAGAGATGAGTCACCTCAGGCTACTGCCACACGCAGGAAAGCAAGCTGACAGCTCAGCTGCACACAACTGCATTAAAAGCACAAAAATAGAGATTTATACAAGGCAGCACCAAAGCTGGCTGCACACATCAGTGTCTGCCGAAGTCACTCCTCCTCCAGGAGGGAGGCACTCCATTCACCAGCCCAAGCACTGCAGGCTTTGCTGCTAATAGGATCATTTCCTTCCAAAACCTTCCCCACGGCAGCAGCCCAGGAACACGCACAGCTAACTGAGGCTGAAAGGGAATTTTCCACCACCCACAAGCCTCTTTCTACCTTGCATAAATCTTCTCAAGCGCAGGCCACAAAGAATCCGCACCAGCCTCTGCAGATGACACGTAACAAGAAATTGGACACAATAAATCTCCAGCAACCAACTCCCATGTCAAGTTTCCTTTGCACCCTCACATCTCAAACAAGCACATGTTGATTTTACATCTCCTTCCAGGTCCCTTCATGTTACTATTGCAAAAAATAGGATGGGGGCTTAGCATAAATCACTGCAATGCCATTAAGTAGAAAGATCATTCCCCCTCTCTCTGTCAATTAAGAGATATCAGATACAGGCAGATACACTGACAAGACATCCTTTTTCATCTGAGAAAATAAGCTTAAGCAATCCCTATATAATCACTCTTTTTCTCAGCAAACTTTCTGGAGCACAGCTAAGATCAAAGGCTGCTTTCCCAGCCAACAAAGTTATTAACACCTCAAGAAAAAAATAATGCTGCACAAAAGCCAGAGCTGTTAGATGGCTTCCCTAATCTGAGGATGGAGACACACAGAGCAGGAGGGAGCCTTACCCCCAGTACAAACAGGGCAGCATCTGCGAATGAATCAGAAAACAACAAGCTTTTTTTGGGAAGAATACATATTTTCGAGATGTTTTCTTTGACAGAACAGTTCCCAAAATAAAAAAAAAAAATTGCACATGTATTTTTAACTACAGAAAAACATCTTCATGGCACGCCATCAGAAAGCACAGCAGTGACAATGCACCGTGTGCTGAAGTTAAAAGGAAAGGGGATAGGCATTACCATAAAGTTGTTTCGTAAGCAAATGAATTCTGAATCCATTTTCACAAGACAAGCCCTCTTACTCCCAAGATCTCAAAAAACTCAGTCAGCTCAATTTTATTAGGAACCTGAAGATAACAGACCCATGGAATACATTTTAATTTAATGTTTGATTTTGTTAGCTGAGGTAAGAGTCCAAACTGTAGGGAGCACTAGGGAAGGGAGTCCATTAGAAATGAGGAGCTCCATACAAGCAGATACAGTAAAACTGTTTCCTGTCTGTACTTTTGCTAAATCCCACATATAGCATGAACTGTCTAATGTACAAGGAATGTTTTTCCTCCTATTTAAAAAAAAATACTTCAACTCACTACCCCTTGACTTTCCTTTGCAAAATGTGGTTAAAATGGGCCAAAGGATTCAAAAGCTGCTGAGGAGAGACAACAAAGAGACACAGATGCACCAAGTAAGGATGTGAATTTGTTTTCTGAAGTTGTAACAATAATAAGAAAAAGAATAATCTGGGCCAGCAGTTTCAAAAATATGACATAAGTATCATCTGCAGTTTGAAAGTGGTATGCAAATAACATCTGAGCAGCCAAATGGTGTTTGTGCATGCCACTGAGACTACATAAAAGCCTTGTGCAGAGTACAATCAAGCTAAAACAAACCACAAGCGTTTAATTTATCGTAACAAGCGTGGCAAGAGCCTCCTCCCTAACACAGCACATTCTGATCATCCTGCCTGCACTGCACCAATTTAAGGAGAGCCCTACCACACCCTGCCAAGGAGCATCATGGTATACAAGTTTCCTTAAGAGACATGCCAAAATTGCTCTATTGTTGCTTCAGCCATGTAAGGGGAAAAAAAACCAAAACACAAAAACCCCCATGCTTCTAGAAAGAAAACATAGCTCAGGAACATACAACTGAAGGGAAAAAACTTTGCATTTGAATTGAAGAAATGAAACATGCATTCCAGTTCCAGCCTGAGAAGCATGGGAACACAGAGATGGGAGAGGATTATACACCTCTGCCTAGGTCAGTCAGATGTTCTCTGTTCACAGATGGCTGAGAGAACTCAGTGCAGACAAAGCTATCAGAAAAAAATATTATTACTTAATATTTATGTACCACTTTCCATCTGGCAGTTTTCAAGCAAGCAATACATTAAGTAATTTACCAAGAAAAAGAAAAACATACATTGGCCTTCTGTGTGATCAGTAGCTTATACTTTCAGAGGAAAACAATTCTACTTTATTAAACTTTAAGGCCTGAATTTACTATACATTATTCACTGTTACATTTTAAATTGGCAGCAAGGTAATCAATCAGGTTATTAGCTCCAAAATGCATTTATCAGTGTATTTTGCTATGTTTCCATATTAAGAAAACCACAGAAAAACCTGGAGCTGTTAACATCTTTTTATCACTGGTTAAGAACTAAGAAGTTAGGGCACTGTAATTGTTGTTAAAAAGAACCAAAACAAACCAACCTGAAAAATATTCTCCCTTCCAACTTTGCCATCCTGGATGATTCTCCTTTATTTCAGTTCATCCGTTGAGATCTTTCTGAAATCATTTCCAGCTACAACAGGGCTTCCTGTTAGTGGGTAGCAGCACATGTCAGCTTGGCACGGCTTTCCTATCACACAAGTGCAAGATGCTTCCTTGTATTAATACAGAAAGCTATCAAAAACATAAAGTGGCTAGATTTAAAAGCAGATTCCATAGGACTGGCCATCATTAGCATTTCTAGCCAGCAACATTATGCTGATCTGAAAATAAATCTTTTGGGACTATGATTTTAAAAATACAGTTCACATGCTCACTGCAACAGAGCAATTCCTGTATTTCAGATATTTGGTCTATGTCTCTTCCATGGCCTGTGGGATGAAGTGGCAGCACAGTGCTTTTTATTGGTGGTGAACTCAGAAAAGAGACTGCTCTTTGTAAGACACAATGCAAGCACAAGCAAATATGATGGCTGCATCCACTCAATTCAGTTCTCTTTTTTAATGCATAAAATAGGTGACATTTAAACTTTTGGCAAATAGCCAATTAACCACATCAGTAACATAAATGTTAGTTATTTTTGACTTGGAACACCGTGGCAGTCAATCACCGGAAAAATCAGGGATTCATCTTGGCTCCTTCTCTCCTTTAGCAGTAGGGAGATGAATTTTCAGAGAGAGATAAACTTTCTGTTCTCTGAGGTACTGAATTGAGCAAGGCTGGATATAAGAAAAAGGTGGAACATTAATCCAAGTAAGCAGCTCTTTAATATGACATCTTGCTTTTGTAACTTCTTTATTAATCTTAACTGTTAGAAGAAAAGACAAGTTAAATTGCGGGAGAGCATCTCATGACTATTATATGTGCTCCCACAAATACAACTGATACTTTAAATTAATTTTCCTTAACAGTTTCCTTAGCACTTTCAACTATTTCTTCTATGCTCCACTTCCAGGTGGTGTTCTCACATAACTTACATAGCCAGGAGTTAAATAATCTCTTGAAAATCAGAAGTAGAATTATGAGGCTCAATACATCAGTAGTAAATACAGTAAACACTTGACAAAAATACAGAGACAACTGGGGTGTGGAACCAGTTCATTTTCTACATCTCTAAAAGCTTCTGTCTAATTAGGTTCATTTTTCTGACACACAAGAATGGGATTAGATCGGTGTTATTGTAGCAGTCACAAGACAGAACCTAGATGGTTATATTTGTCAAGCATTTAATTAATTTCTAGTCTTGTACTGGCCTCTCATTTACAAAACTCATGGGAGACAATGTGACTTTTCATGAGCAGTAATCATTATGTTTACCCACATGTCAGGGTTACCTACAGTGAAATTGCCATCTTTATAAATACTTCACAACATTTCAAAAATGGCATTCTGTCTGGGAGGAGAGGAAGATCATGGCCTATTTGTTCTCCCTCTTTTTTCTTGGAGGGAAGAAGGGAGAAGTCAAATTCTGTATTTCAGATAACAGAGACAGTTCCTAACAGATTGCAATGTCATGTACTGAAAACATCGTCAGGAAACAAGAACTATAAGCCCTGACTTTTTCACATGACAAATATTTCACCGAAAAGTGGAGCAACCAAAAAGCTAGAAAACAAATGGTCATTCCCAGCTCTGCCAGTGTCGCAGCTGGTATTCACACAGGTTTAGATTAATCCATGAGACTTTTTTTCAGATCTTATCCCAGGTGTCAGTTAAGCAAGAAATCAGGCTCCCGATAACCAAAGAGTTTAAAATCGCCTTCAAAGCGTGCATAGAGGCGTCTGATGTCTCTCTTGCTAATTCCTGAAAAGTACCGCTCTACTTTTGTTCTGTTGTACACTGTTATGCCTGGTGGGATTGTGGGATATGATACCAAGTGGTCTATGCCAGCTGCTTTCAGGATATACGGAGCATCATCCTCCAGGGTTTCGTGGTGTCCAATCACACTGTACGTGATTTCACAGGGAGCACAAAGTTCCACATAAGTTACCCAGTGAATGATGTGGTCACCGAACTGAACATCCAGCCATCGGTGATTAGGGTCCCCCAGGTAGCGCACAAAATCTTCAAACTGCAGCCCTTTGGTCTCTGTGCGATTCTTTCTGTATTTACGGATGATGCCGGGAGCAATTTCATGCCGGTACCAAGGTTCAAACCGAGGATTGTGCACAAACTTGTCTTTAAACGCAGAAATAAGTCTTTCAAATGGATCTCTAACAATGAAAAACTTGAAGTATAAATTCAGTCTAAACATAGGAAGAAAAAAAATTAAAGAATTAAGGGAAGTGTTTAGCATATATTTACAAAATGTACATAAACTGACCACAGACAGAGCAACGTGAATCTTAGAGCACTTGCATCAATATTATAATCAACAGGACTAAACACAATTTCTGTCTTCTTACTAGCAGTTTTTACATATGCAACAAAGAAGAAATAGTTTATCCTAGTTGTCACATTTTATTCAAACTGGAAGAGTTTAGCTTATCTCAATCCATAATAAACAGGAGACAAAAGACACTGAGAGCTCCAAGTTAAAAGATATTTGTAATGTCATGTGATCAGGCTCAAAAAGCAAAATACATAAGGACATGGGGAAAAGTGCATTGGTACAGCTGGCAGTTAGATAAATTGCTGCTTAAGTACAAAAAAATTAAGAATGGTAATTTATTTTGATGTTTTGTCATGCTTTCAATAATGTCTGAGAGCACCACTGAAACATGAGACCACAGTTTTCAACAGAATTTCATGTATTACTGTGATATTGTAATATGTATTATTCTGTAGTCAGATCATCTGTAGGAGGGATAAATTGAAAACAAAGTTTTTTTCAATAAATAGCTAAAAAAAGCGACTGAGAGCCCAGTCCTTATTGAAATAAGGATGAATGGACTGAATGTGGATGGACTCTTCAGCCTGCGCAGCACCTGAATCATACTTCAGATACTCCTGACTTACTCCTAGCCAGGCAGGGCTAAATAGAGGTCAGCAAACTAAACCAACAGATCCATATCATCTTGCTTTCCACACCTAAAACTCTGGTAATTTCAGATCCCAACCAAACCCATGGTACCACACCTCCACCATAGCTTCCATGCTGAGCAGAATGGAGCAACCCAAGCAATAATGGATTCAACTTCACATATCCTAACTAGGGCTCACCCAGGTGAGCCTTTCCTTTCTGCAGGGCTGCTCACAGGAATAGAGAACAGATCCACGTTCTCAAGAATGCAGTGACAATCTTTTCCTTCACACAATACCAACACAATCAAGTGACCCCAATTCTACAGGCACAGCTGTGATAAATGTCTTTGTGCCACTGCATCAACAAAAAACCCTGGGCTGAGCTGTACTGACAGGTGACACATGTATAAAGGGCTGACTTTTCAGAATGGTGTAATGTACACAAACCCATGCAAGCACACGCTTCCAAGTGTCCACTTGTCATCCTATGTCCTGTTCTCTCCCTGTTGCCACCCCTTATAGGGATTATATATGGCACAGGCTCTAGTAGAGATGAGAACAGGCACAGTTAAAAATCTAGCCAAAGTAATGTAGAAGTACTATTGCAGAGTATTTTTTGGCTCTGAAAATAACCAGAAGCACTTAAACAGGAAGACAAAGTGGTTCGGCTGAAAGGAAAATATTCTGGGGCTAAAAGGCACTAACAATTTAAACCTAACCAGTTCAATCCCAGTAAGTACATCCGCTGCAACGACAATCTTACCTGTAGGCAATAAGGTTTACCACACAAGACATCAGGATGGGCTATCTAATTAAACCTTCAGTTCTGAAGATCAATTATCTAACAACTAAGTATGCACTGAATTACAGAACCCTAATATCCCAGGGAGTTAGTTGGCTCACCTAACTATATCACAAATTACACTGGTGTTCTCCTTCAAAGCCAGGAGGAAGGCAGACACAGCAACATCTGTGAGGATAGCAGAATAGTGCCATAATACAAGTGGTGGAGCAGAAACTCTCAGTTTCAGATGCAGACTTCTGCTGTACCCTTGATTGCTCATAACACCACTGACCTCAAACCCCTCCCACACTCACTGGCAGGGCCCTTACCGTTTTTTAATTTCAGAGTCACTGAAAGAGGACAGGCGTGGAAGGCCATTCTTCTCATGATCATGTACAATGTTTTCTGGGATCTCTTCTATGGAAGAAAATGCTCCTAGACAAATCAAAATGAGAGAGCAAGTGATTCATTCAAGGGAAAAAAACCAGTGAGTATAAGCAAGCATGTGTGCCTTTGGCTGACAATTTTATGTCTTTCTCTTTTCTTCATTTTTATCATTTGATGTTACTATGTTTAAAACTGTTAAATTATGAGAGATTCTGACTGCGAAGCTGAAAACTGTTAAAATTCTTTAGGGTATGTGACACCAAGGTCCAAGACCAAATGGCCTCAAAATTCTCAGAAAAGCATATTATGCAAATTTCATCAGTAATTATGTCTAAGCCTGTAACTCCTCATATGTCAGTGTCCCCATTCTCTTTCCCTCTGCCTGCACATACAAATGGAGGAAGACTTTAAGGATTAACTCAGAAGAAGGAACCAGCTTTTTGGCTGAGCTTCAACCACCAACAAAAATAAATGCTATGAGCTGCTTTTGGAACTGCTTCAATGCAAAACTACTTTGCTTTCAGGATCCATAAAGTTTTTTTAACAAGTATGCTGTGCTGAAATAAAAACTCTAATCAGAGAATACTCCACAGATTAAAAGGCACTAAAATTAACAGCATAAGTCTCCAGATATCCATTTCTGCAGGCACATGAGCTGACAAGAAAAATAACATCACTTAACTCTGCTGCATTCATTTTAGTATCCTGATCCTGGAAGGTTTTATGACCTTGAGAAATATCTCATGTGGCCCCTTGGGCTTTAGGCATAAGCCTTTACACAACAGCATCGTTTCAGAATATCAACCTGCAACAAGCACAGGGTGCTAGAAAACAAGACTGTTTGGTGAAAGCCTCTATAGCCTTCTCGTTTCCAGAACTGAAGTAAATAATGCACACCACTCAGCTGTTCAGCTTTCCAATTTTTCCTGGAGGGGGCAGGGGTCAGGGGTATGGACTGGAGTTGTATTTTATCTGTTTCAGGTTTTCAATTGTATTTTTTGGTAACATAGGTGAATCACATGTGGGCAGCAGATGTCAGATTAGACAGCCTCAGAAACTGATACTTTGTGTTCATGCAGAGAACACATTCAGTACAAGCAGTAGCAGAGTTAGGCCCCCACAGGGCCACAGCTGCATTTCCTCATCCTGGACCTCCAAACACCACTTAGATATTTGGACAAAAATCATTCTCCCTCAAGTATCAGCCCTGCCTTCTGAGACTACCCAAAGAGGAGCAAGTTAGGTCAACCACAGCAGCAGCCTTCATCAGCAGATACCAGTGCACTGGCAGCTTAAGGCAAAAGAGGCCAGTGTTTACGTGGAAGCAATTTTGTATCATTATCCAACATGACCGAACAAGGAAACTCAAGGTGAAAAGTTCCCTGCTGTTACGATGCGAATTATCCTCCACTCAGCATAGAAAATACATCCCTGCCCATCCTAAGGAATTCTTTGCATATTATCGCTCAAATGCTGGTAAGAGCAAGTACTTTCAATGCCCTCATATAGTTCCATAATTAGTATTTTGATTGTGGCTTTCATAGGTATTAGGAAACATGCACACACATGGGTGTATCTCTGCTGGATTTTTAGCTCACATTCATAGATCAAGGATGAAATTAACATTAAAGTTTTTAAAGTGAGTACTGCTTGCTAGAAAAGCATTGCTGAGGGACACAGCTAATTTCCTAATTTTTCAAACACACTAGTCCCTTTATTTCTTCTTTCACCATTTTTATTGTGTTAAGCACCTCAGAATCTTCATAACTGATAGAACACCCACAAGATTTCAGCAATATAGAGCAACAGCAGCTGCCAAGTTTTATCTGGCTTTCTTCATGGCTAAAATCTCTAGTTAAAAATCACTGTCCTTTAGCTAGAAATTTCATATTATTGTTACTTAGGAATTGTAATACCTTGTCATATACTTTCAAATTCTATAAACTAGTGTGCACCCCTTCAAAGATAAGAAACCTACCTACCACATGCATATGGGTACTCTGTCATGACTCAAATAACTTTTGAGCCAAGTAATAACAATATTTACTTTTACAGAAAGAACAGATCTCATTTTAAGGGGATGTTTTGAAAGGACTAGATAACTGTGATAAATGAAAAGCAAAAACTAAGTATCAGTGTACGGAAATGCAGGAAAAATTCATTTTAGTTGCCCCAGTTAGAGCAATTCCGTTTCCTCCTCCTCCTCCTCCAAGAAACCCACACACCCACAGAAAAGCAGATACCATTTAAAACGATCAAGACTTTTTTCCACTGAGTGTTGCCCACTTTTGGTGTCTGACAAAACAGGATCTTGTGCTTGTCACACACAAATATTCGGTCCAAGACGAATTTGGAAACTGCGGTATGAGAGAGATCTCTCAATGCAGTGTCTCTGCAGACATTCCTGAGAAGCTCAAGTCTTTCCACATGAACCAGGGGTTGGCGGATCAGATTTCCCGAAAAAGCTTTTCCAGTTGGCTTTATGAAATGCAGTGGAGAAAGAAAAAACAGAAGTTAAAGACTTTAGTTTTCAGATCAAATTCTAAAGCATAAAAATCCCCAAACTATGCACCCTAATGACTCCCAGATTCATGATTACAACATTGCTATCTATGTACTAACTGAAGGAGTAGCCCACAGTTTGCTTCCTGTGCTGCTGTGTACATTGGTTCAACTCTTTAGACATTACATGGAACTATACAGTACTAGGAGCTTTTCCATACAACAATTTAGGTCTGCTACACAGCAGCAGGGTCTTATCTTTGGATGAAACATGCCTTGATCAAATACTGGAATTCCCATAGTGTTTCAACAGCCTGTAAGAAAGCTTCTGAGAGGTTAGGACAGAAATTTCAACATAAATTATACTTTAAGCTCTGAGAAGATGGTGCTGACTAATCTTGGGTCAGCAAGTGTGATTCTTGGGGATTTCCTGTGCAGGCTAAAAGCTGGACTCGATGATCCTTGTGGGTCCCTTCCAACTCAGAATATTTTGTGACCCATCTGATTGGGAAAAAACAATAGGACAAAAGTTCTGTGTTGTTGTGTTGTTTTCTAGCACCTGTAGGTATCCAGTGTTTCCATTTCTCCAAGTTGAAATAAAATGAGGTGAATAAAAAATGTGAACAATGAGCATCAGTGTGACAAATAAAAGAAGCAGCAGGATCCCTATCCTCTCCCCAAAAATGGATGAGCTGTTTCATGCGTCTCATTTTTCTGTGACTAAGACAGGAACCACAACCACCTCTTTCCTCACAACTAGTGGAGTGAGAGGAAAAAGGAGCTTCTCTAATTAAGAGGTGATGGGAAAGTTTAAATTTCTACTGACATATTTTCATTTTTCCACTAACTGAACAGCAATCCCCAATATCAATACAGACTAGGGAATGAAGTGATTGAGACCAACCCTGCCAAGGACTTGGGGATACTGATGAGTGAAAAATTGGATGTGTGCCAGCAGTGTGTTCTTGCAGCCCAGAAAACCAACCACACCTGGGCTGCATAAAAAAGCACTGTGGCCAGCAGGTCAAAGGAGGTGATTCTCCCTCTGTTCTCTGCTCTACTGCCACCTGGAGTTCTGCATGCAGCCCTTGGGCCCCAGCACAGGAAAGACATGGACCTGTTAAAGGAAGGTCCACAGGAGGCCACGAAGATGGTCCAAGATGGAGCACCTCTCCTATGAAGACAGGCTGAGACAGCTGTGACTGTTCAGCCCAGACAAGAAAAGGCTCCAGGAAAACCTCACTGCAGCCCTTCAACGCTTACAAGGGGTTTGTAAGAAAGACAGACTTTTTACCAGGACCTGTAGTGACAAGGCAGAGGTAATGGTTTCCAACTGAAAAAAAAATAGGTTTAGGAACCTTTAGGAAGGAATTTTTTCATATGAGGGTCAGGCATTGGAACAGATTACCCAGAGCAGCTATGGGGATGGCCCACCCCAAAATGTTTAAGGCCAGGCTGGATGGGGCTCTGAGCAACCTGGCCTAATGAAAGGTGTCCCTGTCCATGGCAGAGGGCTTGGAACTAGATGGTCTTCAAAGGTCCCTTCCAACTTGAACTATTCTGCGATTCTATGATTTTAGGTACAGTGCCCAAGTTACAGACAAAAAAGGAATTATTTTACTTTTTGTCCCAATCTTCCATAAGGAAAAAAAAAAACCACTCTACTTTTTCTGTTTGTTACTCTTCTCCAATACCCCCTGCTCAGAATGTAATCTGAACAGATTATTTTATCCGTCCAAACAATTCTTTCCGCATGCAACCAAGATTAATGTTGTTATTCTACATTTCATGCTGTCAAGAAGTCAAGACAGAACGTTCTTAGATCCAGAAACCTTATTATCCTCTTCCATACTAGTAAAGAAAGCTATTAAAGCCCATTATACACATCTGCCAGCCTTCCACTGAACAAAGGGTTTTTCCCAAGTATTTTGAAGGTAACTTGAATTTCATGTTTTTGAAAAACGAAAACAGAAAGAGTCATGTTTATACAGCTAACTTACCTTCCATGCTGCATCACAAAGATACTATAAACATATGATGACGTATGTATTAATGCAAAAAAAAACCCAACCCTATTTAACCCACTCTGCAACTGGTCTCAAATTTACATTTGTATAAAGGATTTTCAGAGTTTCATTGTCAACTTGCTGAAAGCACAGAACTATGCATCTAAAAGATCAGCTGATATTGACTACTGTTGCATTCATGTTCTACTTTGGAAAAATGCTGAAATGCTAAATACAAAGAGCACAAAACATGAAAAATAAATTGACACTAATAAAAAGAAACAGAGAGATTGGGCAGAAATCTAAGAGAACAGAGAAGACACAGCCTTGTCCTCAACGACAACAAACTTGATTGCTATGGCAAGACAGAATGCAAGTAATCCAAAACTGGGCCATTATATTAAAAAGGCTAACAAAAACAACTGTCCTGACTTGATAAAGGAGTACTGTTAACAATTTTCTCCTGGAAATGGAAACACATTAAGTTGAATCACTCAGATGAAACAAGACAGCAGGTTACCGTAACAAACCAGCTTTGTGAAGTTAAAATGAATTCTGTCGGCTCTATCTAAATAGAACAGTCTGAATAAATAATTCCTGTCTAGCAATTCATCTTAACAACAGGAAGGCCTTCCTTAAGCTCTTATTTTCTTCTACTCTTTAATACACATAACCCTTATCTCAACAGTGTGCACCTGGAATTCTTCAGGCCAATGTTTTTCCTCTGGCACATGTACCTCCTCCACTTTTGTCACAGCTGTCAGTATCAATGGCTCTTGCTTGGCACTGTAGCCTAAAGAAGGAAGAGAAATAACAGCATTACAGAAGGTGAGGGGAAGGAAACTATTTCTGCTTTACAACTAAAACATATGCACTTTACTTTCTTTGTATTCCTTTGTATTAAGCTTACAAAACACTAGGATTTGTTCCTGCATGGAAGGGCACCAGACAAAATAGACACAGACTATGAATATTTTAAAGTATATACTCTGGGAATTTTGGATGCAATTTCATTTCAGTTTTATCAAAGAAACATACTCATTATATTTTATTTGGGTTTTTTTGTTGTTTGCTTTGCTTTTTTTAGAAAAAGTGTGCAGAGATACATCAAAGTCTTGAGTCCAAATACTGCAATTGATAGACAATTTGGTATAACTATATGGACTTGTGCATAGGAGATTTTTATTTTTCAATGAACTTGCCAAAGCATGTCCAAATAAAAAACTTAAATCTGTCGGGTTCCTCTCTCCCCTTACACTAGTAGAAATGTTTCTTCTTTTGTAGACTATGAAACTTACAAGAAGAAAGTGTTGTTATGGACACCCTTTTATTTCTGTGGTGCTCTAAGTAAGCACCTATAACCAACAATAAATAAAGATCCTCTCTTCCTTCATTACTGGCCCGATGGCCTTCCTTAGAGATTCTCACAACAACAACAAACTCAGCTGATACTCTTGTTCTTTTTTAGTGATTTTAGGGCAGCTGATAGCTTCAGACCAAATTAAAGCATGTAAGGAAGACCCTTTTCCTCTTTTGCATTTAGTATGGTTCATAAAAACCAAAAAATAGCACTATAGCTTCAGTCTACACAGTGCAGAAAGATCAAAAATAATCTGAAGCAGCTTTCCCTTAATACAAAGCAAAAAGAACATGATTTCTCCCCGAAAATTTATTCCCATCCATATTGGATTACTTTCCCCTTCATATAGATTCTTCTATGAATAATGTTTCCTCATCTGCATCCACAGGGGCTTACTGTTTCACGGTTGAGAAAATGTGTGCACTGCCTAAGTCCTTTTCTTCAGGGAGTACTCTACTCTGCCTACACGGGATTTTAACAAAGGGCACGCATGGAAAAGCAAGTTAAAACTGAAAGCAATGTAAGCATTCAAGCATTCAGAAACTGTAATTACGGCTGTGCACAGACTTACTTCATGGTGTTCTTCTGTAAAATACAAGTAATCTGATTCAGTGAAAGAGCAGGTAAACTATTTTTCACTATCATTGTGGAAAAGCATGCCTGTAGATGCTATTAGGAAGGATGGACAGAAGCTTGCTCCTTAAGAAGTTTCTATTGCTCACGAACCCAAGACATCAGTAAAAGGCTTAAAAGAACATTGATTCATTGAGCATCTGCTGGATTTATTCTATCTGCTAAGAAGACACATCCAAATAAGAAAAATTTCTGACAAGTCATATTTTATTAAGTCTAGAAGAGCTTCTCAAGGATTTGCCATCCTGTTTGGACCCCCTCCAAAATTCTGCTGGTATATTCGAAGTATTTCCCTTCATTAGTTTTATTACAAACACTCCAACACACACATATACTTAACCACAGTCATGCCTTTGGAGGGCAAACTTAAGAATTTATGTATCATCTGCTCAGAGAACTATTCAAAAGGAATGGAAGATTCAGCATAGGAAAAAAAAAAGATAAAAAACTTGGCAAGACAAGATAATAAAAAGCAAGCAAATGCAGAGGCTATGCTCTAGTAATTATTTTTTTAAACTACATTTTAATTTTCCCGACAAATTCCGATGCAGAGAACCACTCAAAAAATATCTGAGCTGGGAAACAAGAGTTGGCATAGACTGAAATACTGGAAGATGTAACTACCTAAAAAGAGTAGCTGATTTGCAGATGTACCAGGAGAGAACAGCTGGGTCCAAGGAAAGCTAAGTCAGTCTACAGTTCTCCTCTGTAAGACTTGCTGAATAAGTCTTCACATAGATGCACACTATTTATAAAGGTACACCTAAGGTATTTATCCATTATCAAGTTATTGAAAAATATGGCACAAGTGTCAATGCTTCAAAAGTTACATTTTTTTGGCATATCTTAGGAAGATGCAGAAACACAGATCTCTTGAGACTTGAAGTCATATCATCACCTTCACACAAAACTCTCAGTAGGATGGCTTTGTAAGAGCAGCTCCCCAGCAGACACAAAACTAACATGCTGTGTGGTGTCATCAAATGGCTTAAATTCCTCTTCATCTGAGTAACATCTCATCTACTTAAGCTAAGCAAAAGCCTATAAGCTGTTTACAAGTCAAACAGCAGGGGATAAAACTGAATGCAAGAAGAAGGCCAGAGGTGGCTAGGTAAAATGCATTGCAAACGAAATAAAACTTTCCCCAAGTTTTATACGATGACTCAGCCAAGACAAGCTTGGCTTGTTTTGTCAAGACAAGCAGTGACAAAAAGACAGAAACTAGTATCATGTGAAATGAACTCTTCAGTACCTTCTGAGTCTCTTCTGATTTTAAACAGGTAACAGTACTATGTTGTTTTTGCACATAACTTCTACCCCTAGTAGATCACGATACTCAAACTCAATGTATTGGAAAAAGCAGACCTACCAAGACAGTACTGCTAAATATGATCCCTTCTGTTCTTAACCACCAAAACAATCTCCTGTGATGTTAGATTTGCAGACTTCTAGCAAGAAAGGAGCTGAAGATCAGCACTGTCACTTCCAGAAATTTAGTTGTTCTGTTCTCAGTCCTACTGAAGAAGTGATAACATGCCAAGAACTACTTCTCATAGAAAAGAGTGATTTTGTGATGCACTATTCAATTTTCTGTTTCACATCAAACATCAAAGTTAAACTTACCATCTGCGTCTTTAAAAGTCAATGTGATAAACTTGCTAGCAACCATGAACATGAATATCACCCAAAAGCATGCAGCTAGCAGCAGCCACTGGTGGTGCATGTTGTCAGATGCGAGCCATATAAAGCTGGCACTCCCTGTTTGAAAGAGAAAAGATTGATAATTAATTATTTTTGTTACAGTTTAGGAAAATATTTTCCATAACCAAAAAGAAAAAAAAATATGTGTGTCATAAAACATAGCAGTAGATTTCACTTTTTACTTTTTGTCCATTCAGCCATATTTTTAACCAATGTTAAGGCTAAGGCAATGTAACCACTGGCTGCTATCAAAAGGAGGCTTCATTCCTTCACCCCTGTGTACACATTCCCAGCACCCTGCTTGTCCTGGAAATAGCACTGTCTGACTGCCTGGGGAGATAGATCAGCAAAAACCCCAATGTTTTCAAAGAAGAGTTAAGTTTTTGATTCAGCTTAGCAAGACAGCCCATTGTAGGGAAGGAAGGGAGAATGAAGAAAGCTGTGCTCTCAGTGGTAGATATAACATTACCACTATACTTGTTATCCCAAGTCTGCTAATGACATGTAACATGGACTCTTCCCCTGTTTTTTACAGAAGTTAACAGGCTGGAAGCTACCAAGCAGAAACAACAAGCTTAAGATGGCCAAATATTTTTCAGTTTCCTTGCAGCAGTGCCTACTACCTGTAGCTGTATCCCTGCAGGTAAGCCTCAAAGACAGAACTTCCTCTGGAGTGCAGGAAGGGTTACTCAAACAATCAAGACTGCAGTTTTAATGTGCAAAGAAACCACCCACAGGAACTGACCGAATACATGCAGTTCTATCCTGATTTTTGAAACTGCTACCTTAATAAATTATTTTCTGTGACTGTAATATTAAATATAAGGAAATCAATGCTAAAAAAGATTGATGTTCCCAGCCACTAAGAGAAATGGAAAATTTTAAGCTGTATCTTTAGCTGAATTTCCAACTTCTGATGGCCAATACACATGGCGGTGGACACCAGGTATCTGTAAAAGCCCCACTGCAAATAAGAAAACAACCCACATCCAAAACCTACAAATACACAGCACTATTGTCTCTCCTGTTGTTGGAGAGATAAGACACCTGAGGGGCTGAATTCAGGTACTGAAAAGAGTGAATGCTTCCTTTTGAGGACACATGCAATACAACATCTGAACATTTAACCTAAGAGGATCTAAGACAAAAATCTCATGCAATGACATCCTCACAACAATCCTATAACTAGCAGTAGGATCAAACTCAGTACTAAAGTAGCCACATGCAACTTCAATGAGAGTCACATCTGCATGATTTGTGATCACAATTTCTATACAGACATTTAAGTGAATTGCCAAGGAATACAAGAAATGCCCTCATTCTGAGTCATGATGCAAAAACCGTTAGTTAATACTTCTAAAGAAGTGTTTACCAAGTTTTTCAGTCATATACCAGTATTCCACCTTCTTCATTCCCATAAAGCTTTAATAAAAGAAGTAAGCCTGGTTTTGATGTTGTTTCAGCATGTCCACCTGCAACATCACTACAACTATTACAAGTGCCAATTGCTTTTCCAACTAGCTTTTGCCTTCCAGCAATGCAAATGTTTCCAGGAAGAATCCTCTCCATAGCTGACAGCAGTGAACCATCTTCAGGATATGCTGAAAGCCTGTGCAGGCAGTCAAGCACTTCAAAACAGACTTGGGACCCAAATGATGTAGACAAAATGGGTAAGAGGAGGAAAAGAACTGAATATCTCCAGTTAAAGGGGAAAAAAATAGCTAGGATGGTAGTGTTCAGGCCTACTTTTATCTTCTCAGTGCAACATTTTTCAGCTTGGCTTCTGAAAGCTCCTTTCTTTCCCCCTTCTTCTTTCCTGAGTCCATTTTTAAATACTTCTAAAAACACCACACCTAGGTATCAACTGTCTTTTGGACAATTACAATTACCTCCATTAAGAGGTCACAAACCTCCAATGTTTGTCATCTCCTGGTTTTGGTTGCAATTCCCTGGCTGACAACTGATCATGCAACATCCAAAACATGTTTATTCTTCATGATCTGGAAAACTGTTGACCAGGAAAGGCAAATATCATAGGAATTCCATCAGACTGGACTCTTTTCAGCTAAGTAGTTCAAAAGTTATTCCCATCCCATGCAAACATGCCCTAAGATTCATGCTGAAAACCACCAGGTCTCAAAGGTCCTCATTTTCCAGTCTGCCATGAAATGCACTTTCTTCCACTTAAGCACTGAGATTTGTTACCTTTAAGGTATCACATTCATTCCCAGCTCTCACAGAAGGCAAAAATTCAGATCAGCTATCAAGACAAAGAACTGTAGCAATGACATTTTTTACTTTTTAGGTAGCTCTACTAAAACCATGAGAACCGTTCAACATTCAAAACACTGACAGAAGCTCGCAAAGAACACTCTGCAGGAGGAAAACCTCTAACCATCAGCTAGGGTCTTTTTAGAGGTATAATGAAAAGTCTGGGCCAAACCTCTCTGCCCAGCTCAGTATATTTGTTCTACACAAAGGAGGGTAGGAACTGCCTCCAACATTCATAGCATCACTGCTAGTCTGCCCGCTTCTATAATGGTGATGGATGCACACCATTCAGTAAGAACTATTGATCTATATCCCCTTATGTAATTTATGTATTGGATTTCTATAAGAAATCGTGTTAAATCACAGGGGAAATGCAGTTCCTGTGTGCTCTGACCTGAAATGCAATTAGTGGAGAGAAGACTCTGCTGCCAGGTCCTGTGCTGTAGGACAGGAGAGCATTTTAGCCAGTTGCCTACAAGCAGTACAATTTTCACCTTAAGGACAGGGCTTAGCGAGCAGGAAGGGGTCAGAACTGCAGCCACATCCATAAGAACCACCACTTTTACCCTTCAAGACGTGGAAACTGAGAGGAAAACATTAAGCAGTTTTGTCTAATTTTTTTTTTAATATGCACAGGATATCTGCAACCATACTCATGGATGTAAGTGTCTTGTCAGAGGATCTGTCGTAATGTAATTACGATGTTACTACACTGTTACTCACTTCTAGCATCCTAAAGTATACCTGTATCAGCAGCTCATCACTGATCTCAAGAAGCAGAACTATTCAAAGTTACAGACAGGAGTACCTCAACCATTATACTCACTTAAGTGCAATGATCAGTACTTTTAAAATAAATATATGTTTTTTGTTTCTCTGCCTCTACCTTATTTTTTTTTGTTGTTTTCACACAGGGTAATTGCATTTCCTATTTTTTTCTATTTTATCTTTAATCTTACTGCATTTCTGTTGCCTCTCCTGCACTTATTTTCTAGTAAATACATGTACTAGCTTTTGTTTTTTCTTTTTGAAAGGCTCCTTCAGCTTCCAAAACAGTCTTCTATTTCTGGTTGTCTAAAACACAATTTTTCTTTACAAGTAGACAAAAGCAAGAAATATGATGAAGGTTTAGTCCATTTTCCCACAATGAAATACACAACTTTTTGGTTACTTTCTCCCTCTTATTGCAATTCTACACTTCTTAGGAGCATAAGATCTCAAAACTCCTGTCCCCACCCATTCCTCTGTCCTCCCCTCTCAGGGCTACCACAAAGACAAACTGCCACATAACTCTCAGATTAGCCAGATGAAGGGTTTTGCATGAGAAAAAACGGGATCACCAATCTCACACACCAACACAAAACACAAACATGAACCAAAGATCAAGACACAGAGTTGCAGGCTTGACGTGTGGCCCGCAAGTAACCTGCTACCGCAAATAAAGACTCATTCTTTGCAGAAGACTGCTGTCTTCGAGTCAATGATGAGATAAAGTGCAAAAGATGTAAGCAGCATTAAAACTCAGTGCACAGTCTCTGCTCTGCAGCCTATGCTGCTTGCACAGGGGCTCCTTGGCAGGACAGTCCCAACACACATCGTCAATGACAGGGACGTGCCAGGAGGCTCAAACTCCCAACTACTTGCCCATCAGCATAATGACTGATGTCACTGGAAATGGAACTGCTAAGGAAGGCCAAGCAACAGCTAACTGGGACAACCTAATCCATTTTCATAAGTGCTTCCATTGTGTTATCTTACAAGTAAGAAAATCTGGCGGATTTGTTATAAAAATTTTCAGACTAACATACAACACAGACGCTCCTTTGGCAAGTTGCGTGATGTTATTAAACGCTGCAAAATCCATCGTAACAGGCTGGTTCTTTCCTAAGGCTCTCCTCCTCCCGAGGGCACAAACAGGCCTGTGTGTCTTTCCAGCTCCTGCTGGGGCCCGGAGCGCTCCCTGCACACGCAGTTCACCTGTCAGCGGGATGTGAACCAAGGGCTAGGGTGGCAGCGCCGGCACCAGCTGCGTGACCCACCCGGCCGGGGCCGTCCCTGCCTCCCCTCCCGCCTGCCGTGCGCTGCCTGACAGACACCAGCTCCCACTCCAGCAGGCACCCCACGCTCCTCACAGCTGGGAACGGCAGCGGCTCCTCTCTCCCCTGCGTCCAGGCTTCAGGGGTGCTCCATCCATTCCATCAGACCGGAGCTGTCCCCGCTAAGAAGAGGGGACAGCGCCGTGCTCCGACCGGCAGGGGACGAGCCGAGGCAATGCCCAGCGTCAGTCCCAGCCCGGCTCCGGGCGCAAGGACCTGGGATGAACAGACATAAACTTTTCCCATTCTGGACGAGGAGGACGAAGCTGGGCGGGTTTCCCCTCACCCGGCAAAGACGG
>VZSR01003803.1:54193023-54245502 GCA_013398615.1 Brachypodius melanocephalos
TTTTTTTTTTGTTTTAATCATCACTCTGTAGTCATTCTGAGATTATCCTTAAGCCATTGCACAGACATTTCTTCTTATCCAACTCCTTCACACAGGAAAAATCTCCTTTCTTCACTGGGATTTTACAATTGGATAAGTGAAGTACATTAATGATTCTATGGCAAAAACAAGGCTCTTTTTTAAAAAAGTGCTTGATAATGGTTGTTTGATGCAGAAGTTACTTCAAGAGTGCCTTACAGAGTTGAAAGGAAGACCAGGAACTCCAGTAGCATCGCTGTTGTATGCCAAAAAAACTCAGCAAAATGTTAGAACCTGCCAGACTACACTGTAAAGTGAATGTGCATTTTTTTTAATGTAAAACCAGCAGAAACTGGATACACAAATATGTTTCTCATGTAGAGCAGTGGACAATTAAAATATTTTTCAAACATAGCTTGGATTTTGGAAATATATTTAATATACTGTCTAGAAATTGATTTTGTAGTTGCACTATGCCTCGTGAAGCTTTATCATGGTCTTTATTGGCTTCAATAGTGTTATACTCATATATCTTACTGTAAATCATCACAGATTAATTGATTTTAACTTTGCATCATTCCTCCTATTCCATTAAACACCATCTTCTTTAGATAGTCTATTGCCAACTGGGAATATGATAACTCTGTCAACAGAAAGAAAAAGGAAATTGGAATTGCATGCAATTAATTCTCCTGTCTCAGGACTATTCATCCAGTGAAATAAACATAACATAATCTCCAGTTTCATATGACTTCATGATAGTCACATACCTCAGGCCATCATAAATCTCTGAGCTTTACAGTAATACAGGAATTGCCAGTTACTGCACTGCATCTTTTTATATTAACAAATTATGAGATGCAGTCCCAATGTGTCATCTCTGCTAAATCTCCCCCCAGTGACATGTACTTAAGAGAAAGGTACCTGATATAACCATTGATGTGGCTGCCTGGTTTGGCTTTTCCTCCTTCTTTAACAATTAAGTCAGGTAAAAACTCTAAGTTCTCTGCTCACTTTTGAGTGGGGTGCCTTATGGCAAATTATACTGCAGAAAAAGGTCTGTCTTCTCCACTTATATCCTAGTGGCTCCAGGAAAAATGTAGAGGCTCCAGCCTCCACATTTTTGTGTAGTAGGGCTGAGAGAGGCAGGGGCTGCATTTGACAAAACATGAGGGATAAGTGGTCCTTTGCCAAATCAAAAAGTAGTTTTCTAGATGGATAAGCTCTCTGCTCTGTTCATTGTCATTATTTCCCTCAAATTCTCTCTCAATTTTTCCCCTGTCTTTTTTGGCTTTGGAGTAATTCCTTCTTTATCTTGGAGCCTTCGGAGCCAGCAGATAGTGCAGCAGTTGCCATAGACAAGATGCATTCTCAAGATGTGTTACTATAATGGGGAAAAGCAAGCTGGCTTTACTACATTTCATGCACAATGTTGAGGGATGCTCAAGTGCATAATTATCGCAGGAAAAAATTGCTTATAGTTTAAAGCAGCTCAAGACTGAAGTAGTTTATTGAATTATTAACAGCACATAATTGATCCATAATTGGTGAAAAATATATCCAAGAGCTACACCAACAGATAAACCTGAACATTAGACACTCATAAACTGTTACTGAACTAGAAATTTTTGAACACTCTTGTATAACTAATCCCCAAATGCTTAAATTCTGCACAGGGAGGGACAAGTACCTACCTCTCCCTCCAGGGTAAGGGGCTCCCCTTCTCCCCACTTCTCCTTTGGGAGATGTGTGGGCTCAGGCCATGTGTGATCCCACACTGCTCCCAACACTCCCTGAAGCCTCATGCCACCAAGTAAACTCTGTTGGAGCACAGATGCAGAATCTACACTACATCCACTGGGTCACCCCTCCTTGGTGCCTTCTGTGTCCCCCAATCCACATGGGTGTTGGTGCTCAGCAGGGCTCCTGTCACTGTTAAGCCCTTCTCTGTTACCATCACCAGGGCCCTACCCTCTGCTGAAAATTTTGGTGCATCTTTTGCACTTCTTTTCACGTTCAGTTTGTTTCAAAATACTTGAATTTCCTGGTTACTGTTAAACCCTGATGATGGTCTTCTTCCTCTGTAAGCATCACCAGTTTGGGCAAACATCTTCTCAGACAGTTTCTGGTGTTCCACTCATGTGCGTTGTTGACACTCGATTTCCTGTCTTACCAGGCTATTTTGGTGAGGATGGTCCACAAAAGCATTCCCTCACACAATATTTTGCCGTCAAGAAATACTTACTAAGAAGAGAAAGTAAATACAGATGTGGGATAGGAACTCCAAAATGTCTGTATTCCTGCCACCACACTATCATTCTAACTCATTTGTCTTGTCTTGTCTTGTCTTGTCTTGTCTTGTCTAGCTGGTGCATCATATTATGGGAGGTCCTTTTCTATACATTTATGTCTGATGGTGTGTCTACATCTTGGACTGGAACTTTGGCCCCTGGTGGGCCTGGAAAGAGCTGAGCAACACACAGTTCCCAGAGCAGAGATCAGGAAAGCAGAATGGCTCATTCATGGAGTCTTTCCCCAAGCAGGGGGAGCTTTCTCAATTCAAAGTTTGGCCCACATGGAACAACTAAACTCAAGAAGATAATATGTAAATAGCATGTTAATGGATACGAATTAATTCTGCATCTATAACAAATGCCTCCGTGCTTCTGCAAACAGACCTTTGGGAAAGGATAACAATTAACAAAAAAACCTCACTCAAATTTATTTGAGAGGGAATTTAAAGGCTTTTAAAAGACATGCAACTGTAAAATGGTTACTTCAAAGGAAAACCTGCCTTTTGTTTGCCTGTGATTCTTCTGGACAGTTGCTTACAGGCAGACAAGGCAGATCTTTTGCCATAGAGAAAAGATGTATTTGTTCTGTGCACAAAGAGCTCTGGAACTCAGGTGAGGAGAGAAACAGCTTCTGAACAATTCTCAGTAGAGGCTATGGACAAGCCATAACTACTGACAGGCAGGTTTGGACTGTAATCCAAGTAGAATTAGTATTAATGACTCTTAGATTATTGTTGATTTACAGTCTGATCTGACTGCTAGACCCAGGAGTGGTCATTTGCATGAAAGTTACAATTCCAGTATTTTCAGGCCAATAAAATGTTTAAAGAGCTGAAATTTTTTGCATTTTGCTACAGTAAAGCTTTTGTGGAGTGATATAATCTAATGAGATTTAAAAAAAAAATAGACCAGTGAGCATCGAGGCATAACTGCTTTGGCCAAAGGACAGCATAAAAGTTAGCTTAAACTCCTGACAGCTTAAGTCAGGAGCCAGAAGGCATACAACAGTTCATACAGATGACATTTTATATGTCAAAGAAGCCATCACTTCATTTTCAATACCAGAAATATTCTGTAAAGATATAGTTGACTTGAAACAGAATGAGAAAAATTAATTGCTTTCCTATTAAGTAAGTCAAATTACTTAAGAAGAAAAGCACAGATGTCTTCAGCAATAACTGTAAGTGACAATGTTTGAGTACTTACTCATTTTGAATGGCACTCAACTCAGATGTCTGACAGGATGAAGTGCTGGCAAGTATGGCTAAGGGAAGCAGAGCTTTGGGTTAAACTAGTTGCTCCTCACTCAATGATAACTGACACATAAGTTGGACTGTCTGGAGGCCTGAGCTCCAGTTATTTAAGCACTCAGCTTCCCAGATGAGTTGGTTTTTGTTTATAATGTTAAAGTCAGGTAGATGATGGGTCGTATCACCAGCACAGGGTTGATGGGTCACATGATACTGAAATGGATTAACACAGTCTGGTGATTTCTTCTCTCTGGCCAATGGGTTTAGAGTGAGTGATCTTTGAGGAAACACGGTCAGGTAGTAAAAATGGTCCGGGATTGGCTTACCCTGTAGTCAGTCCTTGGTGAGACAAACATTTATTTTCAGCTACTCTCTTCTTGTATAGTAATGGAGTTGTAGGATTTGGGTATTTGCCAGAAATCTGAGATGTATGGTACACATGTTAATCTAAATCCTTCACTCCAGTAATCAGTGTAATGTGTCCATAGACTATGGTGATCCCTCTGTAAATGCAAAATTATGATTTACATATAGCTATACCCAAAGAAAATTAAAGCTACAGATTAAATCATTCAGATTTAGGAGGCGTGGATGAATGAGTGTCAGCATTATAATTCAGCTATTAAAATCAAATTTGTTCAGCTGGTGGTGTGAAGTATGTGTCAGCCACTCCAGCATTTGACTCAGAGACCACCTGGAAATTTATGGCAGGCCTAAGATGCCAGGAATGAATCATTCTGGACAAATCCTTGATGAAAGCTCAACTGCAGATATCAATTGAGTTAGCCCACCAGTTGCCTAAGCAGAAGAACATCCCTGTCCAGCTGGGCAACACCAAATAAAATTAAACCAAGTCAGAGCTCCAGGTTAAAGATCATTTCAGATGTCTCAAAATCTAGAAATTATACTAGTTCCTTTATTCCACTATAGCCAAATACAGCCCACTGCTACAGCACTGTTTCCATACACACAATGTGGTAGGGCAAATTACTCCATTTCAGAGGCATTTATACCTCTCTGGCTGAATGTATCAGACATAAAATGACATTTCCCCAAAAATCAGCCAATAAACAATCCAAAAGAATGCAAATATTCAGATTCCTGGTCTAGTTTCCTAACTTCACCATTAGCATCTGTCCTCTGTTTCGATGTTCTTGGTTAACTCTTGTCTTTGAACTCCTGCCCAGTGGGACATCCTTTTAACTGATTCCCTTGAAATATTTACTTGCTGGCCTAATTGACTTTATGACTGTGGCTTTATAGCTGTAAAGTATAGCAAGCCAACCACAAGCAAAAGCATAAGCCTGACTATTTTGTACATACTTGACATTCTGACAACCAAATCAGCACCTATAGCAGATGTCAGTTTTACCAAAGTGTGATATGTGCTGGTAAAGCAAAGTTTGGGCACACATCTCTGAGTGCTGAGTAGAGCCTTGCCCATGTAAAAATAAAAATGAGACAAACTCCCAGTGTTTGGACCACTTGTTTGTGCTGGAAAGGTAAACGAATGTTAACTAAACCCACATTAAACACAGCCTTGTATTCAACATAAGTAGGCACTGTCATATGTAATAGAAGATGAGTAATGAGAGCTGTCTGCAGGCTCTGTGGCAGGTTTGCCTAATAAATACCCTCCATTTTCTGCAGCTCTCCCCATCTTCCCAAACAGGCCATGGGTGAGGTATTGAAATCCGTCAGAGCAGGGTAAGGCTTTGCACGAAGTACTGCTGAGCTGCAGAGGGGGAGAGGCATGAGCAAGCAGAAGCTGCTTGGATGAGTTGGGATGCACTCAGGAACTGCTCAATGGTGACACTTTGCACTCTGTCCTTGCTGTCTGCAATAACTACTGATTTCATTGCAGAAATCCTTTACAAAAAGGAAACCAGCCCTTCACCCTTTTTGCCCGTTGACACAAAATTTCCTTCTTATTCATTTCTCAATTACAGCATGTTTTGTTCTAAAATTATGGGTGTCATAATATTGCTAAATATATGCCAAGTCTCCTTACTCACAATAAAAATCCTCTTGTTTCTCATCGATCCCCCACTAAAGCTTCATTTTTAACTCCCTTCTCAATCACTGAAAGTCACCCTGTTTTACTCTGTTCCTGCAGAGAGCCCAGGACCTTAAAACAGGAATTTTATTTATGCAGTAAAAGTATGGCTCATTAATGTGGCTTGATGTTGATGGATCAATTGGTGGCACCTCCGCTAACACTTTTGAAATGAAACATCCAGCAGCAAAGAAAGTTCTGATTTAAGGAAGCTGAATGTGTTCACAATATAACACCCTCCTAGATTTGAAATTTTAGTTTTCCAACACTTTCCCCGTTCTTCTCTCATACTGCACAGCTGTGATAAAATACTATTTTCAGTTAGGAGATAAGTTGTGAATTTTTTTAGTGGAGCTTGAATGAGTTAATTTTTTCTCATCTTCAAGTATTAAGCCTCACTTGATGCAAATTAATAGCTCCATGGGCTTCACTGTAGGCAAAATTTGCTGAAAGAAAGCACAGAGTACACTTAGGGTACTCCTTGGCAAAGGGTGAAATAAAGCAGCAGAAGGTTTATTGTGCATGAGAAGGAGGAAGGAAAGTTTCAGGTAGCATCTAGTATTTTATGTAAGGTAGAAGTAGATTTTGCCCACCCACCATGATGGCATGCTATTACAAAAAAGAAATGCCACTCCTAAATTCAAATGTGTTTTAAAAAGTTGAAAGAGGCTACCATATATCAGGCAGAAAGCAGAAGACTCTGCTTTTCTCACCAAATAGGGAAAGCCAGAGAACCACATCCTGTTACAGTGAACTATCACTAGCAATCTGGTAATAATTTAATAATATTTTCTTGTAAAAAGATAGCAAACTGTTAGGATTTAAAAGGATTGGTGTCTCATATGTAAATATTAAAAAAATTAATAGCAAATAGTGAATCTATAGTGGCCCTCTAAGATCCCATGTTTCTGCAGCATGGTAGTCATTTGGATGCAAGATCTGTGATAAGCAGGGCAAGAGAAACACTGCTGGTGCACAATAATTTTCAGTTTGGTTAAAGTGTTGAAAGACAGAAATAAGATAGTTAATATGAAAATGTGCAATCTTTCAGGATATCTTTACCTTCTCTCATTTTACTACCTCTGATAAGCCCAGCTCACACTTAGTGGGGCTCTGCTTTCACATTTCTGTGACTACACTGGCTTAAATAAATTACATCAAACACAAACTTGCTTCTTGCTGCCATCAAAAATAAAACACCATCCTCCTTTGATGAGCAAATTTAACAAGCACAGAGAATCTTTTCACTCCAGGATTTCATGGGCTTGAGTAGAAAGCAAGGCCTCTGAAAGAAGGAGCTATGGGCTTCCTGGAACGCTGTATCTTCTTGTTAATGGAAGTCTGGGTGGATTTGCTGTAAGAAACCATCATTACAAAACTTGCAATCTGCTTTAGCTCCCACAGAGGATAAAAATTATACAGTCAGAAGGACTAATCTCTTTGAATTCTATCCTGTCATGAAACTCCCATTCCACTTAAGATAGTGAGAATCTGACAACTGAGTGTCTGCTCCAGCAATGTCTGACCTCCCCTGACATCTCCCCACTCAGATTATTGCCCCCAAGGGCTGTGATGAGGCAGACAGCCATCTTTCCCAGAGGAAGGAACAAAGGGTGAACTAATGGTGCTGCGGTCACTCGGCTGCTCCAGTGCCTCTTTACGTGTTCAGGACACACAGCTGTGTAGCTGACAAAGTCGATGAAGTCTGGCTCCCCTTTTCTTTGTGAGAAAGCAGGTGTGTCTCCTCCCTGACTGTTCTGAGGTGCTCCCACCAGGAACAGTCCTGCCATCAGCCTTTTAGTGTGCAGTGCAGCCATTGAGGGACATTATGAGATGAGGTGGGATGCTGTGACAATAATACCTTCTGCAGCTTTTTGTGTCTCACATCCCACACTGGAGCCATTGCCTCCCAAGCACATCTAATACATGGAATCATAGAATAGTTAGGATTGGAAGTGATCATGTAGTTCCAACCCTGCTGTGTTAGAAGTTGGACAACTGAATATGTATTTGATTCAGCAGGCCCAAAGTCTATTAAATAAAATAGTTTGGGATGACTCCCTTTCTAAGTCTGAGATCTGATTAGAAAGTGTTCCTCTTAGAACTTGGACAGAGAAAACCAGGAAGAGTTTTCCATAGTCAAACCCAATGATTAAATCAGGAAGAAAGAAGAATCACTTTTTTATTGAGAGCAGATCTGTATCTTTTCTACAGCCATACCCACTATGTAATGAATTAAGAGGTGGATGGCTTTCTTTATTTCATGTGAAGGTAAATGTAGTAAAACGGGACTTGTTCAATATGAAAGTTCACAACCCTTCTAATTAGAAGGCAAACTTTATTTCCCAAGCTGCCACGAGGAGAAATAATTTCCAAACACTCAGCAAGCCCTACTACAAAACTGAATTTTCTGTTGCTCCGTCACTTGACCAGGCACAGCATCTTCTCATCTCTCTCTTTCCTCTCGGTCATCCCTCTAGAGAAGCAGCTTTGACGGAGGGTTCTAGGGGGTGGAGAACGGGGTCCCTAATGCAGGGGTGGGGGTTTCTCGTCACGGCGGGCCGAGCCGCGGGGCGGCGGGGGCGGCAGCGTCTGTCCGGCGGCGGGAGCGACACCGGCAGCGACAGTGGGAGCGGTGCTTGGGACCGCCCCGGCGCCCATTGGCTCGGCGGCTCCATATGGGGTTCGGCGGGGCCCCATAAAGGCGCCCGTCCCCTCGCCCATCCGCCCATCCCATCCCATCCCCGCCCCGCCATGCCCTCGCCGCCGCCCGCCCTGCCCTGGCTCCTGGCCGCCTGCTGCCTCTGCGCCCTCCCGCGGGGCTCAGGTACGTCCGGGCACCGGGCGGCGGCGGGAACGCGACAGGACCCCTGGAAAGGGTCGGCTCCTCTAGAGGAGCCACGTCCTGGCTGGGCTCCGTGGCATCCCAACATCCCCGTGTCCCGTCCCGCAGGGTTCCCGCAGCCTTTCTCGCGCCACCGGGACGGTGTGGAGCTGCCCCCGAACGAGGTACGTCTGTCATTGTCGTCTGACAGCGGTGCGAGGTGGACAGGTAGGGCAGAGACGGGGAAGGTGGGAAACGAGGCTCGTCTGTGGCAGGGAAATGAGGCAGGAAATCGGCTACGGGCTGCCAATACCTTATTAAATACCCGGGGGGGTGGTAAAGAGAGGAGGGAGGCTGGCGCCCTTTGCCGCCCGCAGCGGCAGGAGGAACAGGTATGGGCAAGGGTGCGGAGTGCAGCAGGATGAAGAATAGGACACCTGGGTCAGCAAAAGATGGGCAGGCTAATAACAAGCCAGTCCCGACTTCCCCAGCAAAAACACAGGTCCGAAGGTACGACAGACGCACTGTTAATGTATATTCTTTACTTTTAAAAGCAACTGGCACTGTGTTTCAGTGAGTGGATGGAAATGTCCGATCAACCCCAGGTAACTTGACTCCTGTAATGTGTTTGATCTGCTGAGACTCTCTCTCCCAGACATACTAATTGTCCTGTATAACCTGGAGCATTGATGTCTGGTGTATGTGCTCTCCTCCTTGTGAAGCTAACGCAGACCTAAAGAATAGCACTTTTTTTCCTTTCTTGCCATGCCAGTAGTAGCTAACACTGAAGCAAGAAGTGCCGGACAGTTCTGCTGGATTTAAAGGTCCTGTTTGGTCCTGGCTCGGTGCTTGGTGGGTGGATGGGTTTTTCTGGGATGTTAGAGGAGAAGGGAGCAAGGGGAAATTTTCACAGATCATTTCTGCTGGCTTACAAACACTTTAAAAGAAGAAGTCAAGTATGTGAAAGATCAGCTGCACTGCATTCAATATCGAGCCCAAGGGTCATTTTCAAAGCAGGGAGAAAAATATTTGCAGGATCAGGAAATTTGGAACATTTTGTGGTTTTTTTTTTTTTTTTTTCTTTCTGATATGTTACAGTTTTGTGAACCAAAACTTGTAGAAAACAGTTCCCGGAGCCTGTTTTTCAGGTGTCTTACCCCTCACTTCCTTTGAAGCTGTAGTTCTCATCTAGTGTGATTCCATGCATAAGGAAATCCCTATCCTGTGGCAATGAGTATGGGACAGTGTATTTCAGTATCTGATGAAAGATTATAGTACTAATTGACAGAAAGACTTGCAGGTGAAAATGAGCACACATTAAACATGCCTATCTCTAGAACAATTAGCATAGGAAAATGTATTTTAAATCCAAGAGGTTGATTTCAATCTCTTTATAGCACCAGACTATATTGACAACAGTTGTATTGTGTGTAGTCTCCTCTCTCAAACAAAAGAGTAATTTTTCAGCTCATAATAGCATCAGTAAGTTTTCCCCTGCTCTGAGTGTTTTCAGTGAGCTGTGCTCAATCTAAATTGATCTGGGATCAGAATCAAGCCTGTTTTCTATCAAACCATGTACACCACGTTCTCCCAGTAAATGTATTAAAGCATTGTTTGGTTTCTTTCAGATCTCCAGCACTGTTTTGGATCTCTGTTATTCCATATTCAGCATCATCCATAAAAATGAGGTAGGGTGTAATTGGTTGTTTTGTTTCAAAGCACCCCCTTCTTAAACTTGGAAAGCAACCACTCCATGACAATTTTTAGATATTTCTCTCCAAACAATAATGTATAATCTAATACTGTAATGGTTTAAGAGATGTAGGAGGGTATACAAAATATTTTCTTCTTGTTAGTAGTTGGCATGCAATTCTTAGTTACTTTAAATTATTTATATGAAACTGCTGTTTTTCAGCAATTCAGAGATCACGAACCAAAATATTCACTTACAGAGTCATTATTTTCACCTGACTCTCAGTTTTGAATAACACGGGCTTAAATACACTAAAAATATACATAGCATACCTTAGATTATGATGAACATGGAGGTGTATGAGCTGCTTTACTGATTTTAATACTCTATTTGCATTTGGGGTTTTTTTTGTATTTCTGACTCAAAGTAAAGAGATTAAGTTGAGGAGTTATGGACTATAGCTCTTTTTTTGTTGGTGCAGTCATATAAGGACCCACCTCAATGTCAGTTCTGCTTTATTTCACTTTTTTATTATCACCATTTCATTAAGAACCTTTTCTATAAAATTCATTTAGCCCCTGGGTATATGCTAAAAAGGCCAATTTACTTGTGGAGGCTGAGTCCTCTGTTGTTTCAAAACAGGAGTAGATCCTTCAAGAGAATAATAGAAAGTATTTTGAAATGCATTTCAATATCTCTTCTTGCCAGTGTCTTTAGCTTATTATAATTCCAAACATGCTTTTCTGAAGCAGTCACAAAACTCCACAATACTGAAGCTGATTGTATAAAAAATTCTAGCATTTCAGTCATAAATGTCTAATAAATGTTTTTGAATTCACTATTGACTCTTAAGCTTCCCCAGCTTAGCCAATGAGGGAACATCCAGGATCATCTGGTAACTTTGAACAGAGTTCTATTCCTGGTTACTAATTTAGTTACTAACTTTGCAAAAAATTATGTGCCCTCAAGACTGGAAGCTGAATCTCATGCAATATCCTTTCAAAAATGTGAGATACACATCTGCAATATGATTTCTAAATGTGGTCTGAGTAAAGCAGCAGATAAAATAAATATGTGAAATATGAGAAAAGAACTATGTGAAGTTTTACCCAGCTGATCAAATCTCATATTACATGAAGTCCTACTTTCTTAGCCCACAAGGAATCTTGAGAAGACACTACAAACATGAGCCTGTATGTACTGAATGAATGAAAGCTGTACCAATGAAACAGCTACCCTACTAATAGAAATCCTACTAATGTCAGTAGAATTTAACTTTCTACATTATCCTATATTTCTGTAAATACAAAAAAAAAATATTCAGTCGGAGTTACAGATGCTATAGAGAAGGTAGATGGTGTTTTAAGAGAAGGAATGAGGCCTCACCACTGTGAAAGGCAAAGTCCAAGGCAATTTGGGCTTGAATGGGACTTGAACCCCACCCAGGGAATTGAAAATATTTTTATGTGAGAACTAAGAACATTTAACATCAATGTCCAATCACTTCACTGTGTGTTTAAAATTTCCACTCCAAAGGTATTTAGAAGCTCAGTTTTACCATATTTCTTCCACATAGGAATTTCTCACCTGTTATAAATTAATTAGAATAGTTGAAACTGCAGGCTGAGTCATGACCCAATCTCTATCTTTGCTTGGTGTATAATAATCATATCAGAAAAAAGATAGCATTCATATTGTCTCTTTGTAATAGTCTCCTTTGCATCTTTTAAAGCTACTTGGTTGAGCAAGCATTTTTTTCTTCCCTAGTATTTCATAGCCCTGTAAGCTGATGTCAGTTGCTCTATAAGTTGTTGTCTTGCAGCTTGAGCCAAAGAAATCCTCTTCTCACACTCTGAACCATGATTCCCTTATTTCTTGCTTGTGTCTTTTAAAATTCCTTCTCTGCAGTTTCCCATCCACATGCTTTCCTGCGTTCTCACCCCATTTTCACATTCTTGCCCATTACATGTGTTTGTTTTTCATGCCCACTCCAGGTAAATAAACCCACTCACTGATAGAACTGTGGCTGTGGCACACAGTCATCCCATTCCCAGGTGGATGGGAGCATACAGCCTGGCAGCTGTGGCATGGGCAGGAGGGCTCCCAAAGCAGGCAGCAGGTTCAGGGCTGCATCATATGCTGAACTTAGTCTCCTCACACAAAGTCATGGGGAAAATTTCTATTCCTTGCAGTAAGGCTGAGTAGAAAAATGAGCCATTTTCTGAAGAATAAAGAGTGCAGGGGAAGGCTTAAACCCAGCAATCTTTCCTGGGCTAAAACCAAGGGCAGTCTGAAAGGTGAAGAGCAGCCCCATTTTAACAAGGTAAGAGCTATCAGTACAATTCAAGCCCGAGGAGTGGAGCTCCAGGCTGAGCTCTGCTTCACCCCCCAGCGCACGGCTGCTCTTTGCTGTACAGCGGGGGAAGCCTGTATTGAATGATGGTAATGAGCAGAGTAACTTCCAGGCAAGGCTTCACATCAACCTTTAAAAAAATCGATTTGCTGCTGTTCGTACATCTGTCTGTGATAAGTGTAAGGTTATCTCTCTTCTCACATGGAGTGTACCGACCTCATCAGTAATAGAGGGTCACCGTAACAAACCAAAACATGCTGGCATCCTGATTAACTTACAGTGTCCACTTGCAGGAATCACAGATTGCTTCTGCAAAGTTTGCAAAGAAGGTATGTAAATGTGAAGACAAGCAGTGGCAGCAGCAGTGGATAGGGAAGTATGTCCCTTTCCTTGTTTCTTTTAAAGTCAGCTTGGGTTTTTTCAGTGGTTGGGAAGTGATCTGTGCTGACCCTGCTTACACCCTATGTGTAAAGCTTTCTTTTATATCTCTTCTAAACCCTGTGAATCTTTAATTATGGTAATCTAGTTTATTTACACTAGACACAATGTCCTTCAGGCATTAATTTTTAATCAGCATTCCAGATGAATTGGCAATGGGGACTATCAACAACCTGTTTGCATGCTGCTGAAAAAGGCCCTAAATTACCAATATTGTGACAGAATGGTAAAATTTGGCAAAAGATCTATGGAACTGATTTTAAAGTATTTTGTTATTGTTTGTGTTTGATTTTATAGGACAGTCACGGAACTCTGGGGCGGCCTTTCTTCCTTTTCAGGGTATCCGAATCTTTGTTTTAAAGATTCTGAATCTCAGACATTGTTATATGTTCATAGATGAGCAGCTGTTTCACAAATTCTTGCTGCAGTTGTTTTGAACAGAGGCCAAATATCCCTTGCTTGGAAGCTTAGGGAGCCATTTGCTCAAAAAGATCTGGTTTGCCTAAAAGATAATAAGATAATGAGATCTGGGGTACTAGTGGATTAAACACTTACTTCTGTTTGAAGACATGCTGCTGCAAATGTTTTATCTTGAGCCAAATCATCCATGTGGCTTATATCTCTGAGACTGTCAAGGTGCACTGCTAAATAAATTAGATCAAACATGTGCCTGAGCTGAGTGTCCACCTGGGCTGAAAGGTCTGCCCAGGAAGCAAAGTCACACTGCATAATGGTGAAAAGCCAAAGCAAAATGATCGTAATTTCTCTCACATTTTTCACCCACTGGCTTGCTGAGCTATGACATGGTCTAATGCCCAGTGTGCTGGTTTAGACACACTCCGATTAACACCAAACAAATTTTTAGGAATATCTTCAACACGTTAAAAAAAATTAAAAACACTGTAAAGTAGGTTATGTCAGGTAACCAGAGTACTAATTCAGCTGTCATTTATGCCTAATTTCAAATTATTTGTTATTTCAAGTGTGTCCATCTAGGTTCTTTCAGGGCTGGTATTTACATGTTATTTCTTAGGCATGTGCCTATATTACCCCTATGAATTTAGGCCCAAATCATGAATGAGAATAATTGAAGCCAGAATGTCTAGCTTTTTGGGCAGAGGCTGAATGAAAATTTCTCATAATCAAAAGTATAACCAACCCTGCATGGATTCCCTTGCTATTTGACATGTTGCTTTAAAGAAAATCTCACTGCAGTTTTACACAGTACCCTGTCTGCATGGTGGGGATGTATTTTGGTGTGCTTATAAGTCTGTAATCCATTGCTTCTTTACAATCATCCCATATTATGTTTTTCAGCCTCGAAATGGAAGAACTATTGAAGGCAGTGGTAAGTAGACAACTAAAAGTGTCAAGAATTTCTTCTGCCTTTTCACTAAAGATGAGCCTCATGACAAAAGAAGGTACTGAGAAGTGTTACAAACCTAGTACAAACCTAGATACACACATCTCATATGGCCACTAAGAGTTGTCTTGACAGAAATGTAGGGTTTTTTTCATGCTCAGAACTTAGAGTGCACACCCTTGACAGAGGGATGGTTTTCTTTGTCATGCTTCCATATTGTAAAATAAGGTCAGCAGGGTTACCACATGGTAGAAAGAGAACTGTGTGAGAAGAAAGGATTCATGTTTGAATACAAATAACAGATTTGGGTGCTTTTCTAAACTTTGAAATATCTGGTTTTAGAATGTGAAGCTATTTTGTTTCTAACTTTGAAAAGAACCACATGTACAGAACTGAATACTAAGTCATATTCAGATCAACATCTCAACATAAAATATGATACTGTGTTAATTTGTTTCAGAATACCGTGGAATGTGAAGTTCATGGATTCATTTACCAGCTCGGTGACTTGGTTTACATACAGGAAAGAGACTTCCCATTGAACTGGTTGTCTATTATGTGACTCAATTGTCTGGAATTTGCTGTTCCATGTAATAAATTTGCAATCAGTAATTCTTTTTGTTGTCCTTTTTTTTATTGAAGCCCACACTAGGCTTCCTTGGGCTATAGTGTAGCATTGCCTGGTGCCAGCTGTAATGAAAGGAAATCAATCATCTCAATATCAACAATTTTCAAATGCAACAGTGATTTTTATAACATCTTCTTTAATAGGGTCATAAATGATAAGCTTGTCCTTTTGACTAGATAATCTATTTCCCCAGAATTTCAGAATAGGCATCCTGAACAACACTATACTAAAATCATCACGGACATTTTAATGATTTATTTTGAGCAACTAAGTGCTTGAGTATGATAATTGATGAATCCAGAGCACTTTGAAAGAAGAGGAACAAGTACTGCTGCTACATACAGATATAATTTGATCAGATGATGTATTTTTTTCAGCCTTGCCTTACTGGCTATCATAAAGCATAAATGAGGCACTTTTGAGAAATATTCTGAACATCTGCCCCTTTTTTTCTGAAATCATGCATTTGAAAATGTAGTGCAGCTAATTGTGCTTGCACTGTATGGAGTGTTTTGGTATGTGGAGACATTTATGGGCACAAAACTTCAAGTACTAAGCAGTTACTTCCTTAGGAAGAAAAGAGCACAATAAAATTGAGGGTCTGGGGATACCAATTAGGCTGCAATTCCTGAACATAGCATTGATTTCCTCAAGCCCTTTATTATCCCTCCTCTTTGGCTACTCTGGCACAGTACTGTTTTGGTTATGCTGGCACAGCCACATGTGAACCAGATTTGGAGACACCTTTGTCTTTAAAAACAAACCCCAAGATACCTGTGTTTTGTTTTTTTTTGTGGGGTTTTATCTGGATAAGTTCCCAGTTTGGGCTGTGTTAGCAGAAGTTTGGCTGGCAGTTAGAGGGAAGGGATGAGTTGTTTGTCAATTGTTGACTGCATCTAAGGCAGAATATTCAGTCTGGAGCCTCAGAATACAGGAAGGCTGTGGAAAAAGGGGAGAAGGCCTCCAAGGTGGTGGGAACTCTATCACTTGTCCCTGAGGAGATGCAAGGGAACTGGGATGGTCCAGCCTGGAGGAGGGATGCCTTCAGGGGAATCCAATAGACCCTCCAGTGCATATGAGGGTCATCAAGGAGACAGCTGTTGTTCAGTGTGTTGTCAAATCCTGTAGGAAATTATTAGCCCTTGGAAAGACTACCAAAGGGATGGTAACTCCTCTGGCTTCTCAGGTATCTGGAACCAGTTAAGATGTCCCTCTGGAAAGAACAACTAAGCCAAATACAAGTGGTATGGATGCACTCTGGCAATACAAACAAATAAGAGATAATGATTACAAGAGCACGGTGATGGCACTTCTGGCTTGTTTCATTTCAGAGGCCAAAGCTGAAATGTATCAAATTTTGCTCAGTTCTACATCAGTATTTGTACTGGTATTGGTTGGGATAGAGTTAATTGTCTTCATAGCAGCTTTTGTGGTGCTGTGTTTTAGATCTGTGACCAAAAGAGTGTAGATAACACAGGGATATTTTAGCTATTGCTGAGCAGGGCTTACACAATCTCAAGACTTGTTTTCCACCCCATCAATGAGGTGGCTGGGGGTGCACAAGTACTAGGGAGGTGACACAGCGGGGACAGCTGACAACTGCTGAAGGGACATCCCACACTATATGCTGTCATGCTCTGCAATAAAAGTTGGGGAGGAAAAAGGGACAGACACACACACGCTTCTCTTCAGAGTGATGGTGTTTGTCTTCCCAAGTCACAGTTAGGCGTGATGGAGCCTGACTTTCCTGGAGACGGCTGAACACCTCCTGCTGATGTAAAGAAGTGAATGAATTCCTTGTTCTGCTTTTCTTTACCTATTAAACTGTCTTTATCTCAGTACACAGCTTTGCTCACTTTTACCCTTTCAATTATCTCCCCATCCTGCTGGGGGAATAAACAAGATGGCTGAGGTTAAACTGAAGCAGTACTGTACCATAGGCAACTCATGCTGTGCTCTCACAGTCAGTAAAGGTTTCCTTCACCCACAACAGTTTTCAAAAATAACATCTATTTGGGCTTTGAAACTTAAATAAGGTTGATAAACAGGTGGTAATTTGCAGGTGAGAACCTATCTTAAGTACCTCAGTCATATATTTGTAGTAACTGTGGCTCCTCTGTAAGAAGTACAGAAGGGCTTGTTCATTGCTCGCTGGAAATCTTTGCTCTCTGGAGCAATTCAAATGTCACCTGGGAAACAGGAGAAATTAATAATATAGAAATGCAAAGGTCATCTCTGGCCTGAAACTCTTTCTGAATATCCCACTGCAAAACTTGGAGCAGAAATTCAGGATTGCAGACACAGATGACAACAACAATTAGAAGCACAGAAATATTTTTGCAAGAAAAAGAGGTGAAAGCGCAGTTCTCACTGTCAGGCAGAGAAGAGACAAATCAAGAGTTTCGTGACAAGGTGTACAAAGTACTGAGTGTTTTTAGAACAGTAAATTTGGTATTTATCCATCCTCTTATCATAAAAATCAGCAAGAAGGGACACTCAATTACTGAGAAGCAACATGTTTCAGCTGCAAAGGGGAAATTTTTTTGTAGCACTACTGAAACTAGTTGCCAGGGCTTAGAGCATGTGGTTAAGAACAGCTCGGTGGACTCTTGGAAAGGCAGGAATGTTCAGGAGTGCACACCTTCGTGCCACCTAACTTGACTCAAAATTCACTTCAGGCTGGCCTAGGACCTTAAAAGCCTGGCCTGCTGGAGCTGGGCTCAGCAAGGCAGTGCTCAGCAGAGCGCACAGCGAGGGACCTGGAAATGCACTCATCTGCAGGGGAGCAAGGGCTGCCCCGCCTCATGACATGCTGCTGCTCACCAAAGAGAGCACGAAGCACAAGAGGAAAACCTTCTTGGTGTTTTACTTCCCTCTCTCTGGTCCCTTCGTGATCTTATGCCTTGGAAAGCCTCACTCCCTTCTCAGCCCCCACAGGGAAGAGCTCACTCACTAAATCTTCAGGTGACAGCAAGCTGGGAGGGATGGCAATGCTGCGGGACAGTCAGCATTCAGAACGACCTTGCCAAAGATACATCTGGAAAAAGATATGTACAGCTCACTGAGGATGAAAGGAAGTGATTGCACATAGTGGAGAATAATCAATTCCAGCTTTGCAGTGAAGGGGATGGGTAACTGTAGACAGTCAAATACAGTGTTGAGGGGAACACAAAATACAATGTGGAATGAATAAGAAACTATAGAGACTGTTACATGGGAGGTGCTGCATTGCTGAATGTAGGTAAGGCTTCACGTACAGAGCAATACAGGAAAAGAGAGAGGGGAAAAACCAGCAAAGAGGAAAGGCAGAGGTCAAGGAAAGTTGGAACTCTGAACAAAGTGGGGTTGATTTGCAAGAAGGAAAGTGTGAGGAGAGGAATGATAAAATGCTTCATTTTAAAGCCACCATTCCTGTCAGCATTCATCAATGCCTGTGTTTACTTATTTGCTGGGATTTTAGAGTTGAGCAGTGATCTCAGGATACCTACTGGTTGCTTATGTGAAGATCACTCTTAAGACTTACTTACCTGTTCCAGACAACTCCTACATTGCAATTGCCATTCCTCTACCTTATTAAACAGGGTAGAAACATATCTTTCACTGAGCTCGACTGCATAAACTGTCTTTATTGCTCTGATAGATCTCTGCACTGAACAACTAGCAGGAGCTACTAAGTCTCCTTCAAACATTTCTGGATCAACTTTTTCCAGTGTACAAAAACAAAAATGTGACTGGTCTTATACCAGGTTATGATTCATCACCTAAAATTTTGACATCTCTCTGGTGCAAAGAACCTTGTATACCAAACACCATCTCCCTATTAGCCTTCAACCTGCTGGAAGCTCAGTAGAGGAAGTCTTAATGACAACGTAAGGCAAAGTTGCAGAAAAATATTCTGAATATATTTACTACAAAGCTTCTGCTCTCAGGGATTACTACAGCCATTCAGATAGTACCTGCTGGACTATGGCACTGAAAGACACGTACATATAAATACAGGCTTCTGGAGTACAGCTGTTTAAACATCAACCAGAAAAATACCTAAACATGGACTAGAACTTCCAGCAGAAAATGCAAAAATGTAGAACGTGTGCGAACTGACCTCAGAGCACCCAGAGGCAATAATGTGTGATCCATCTGAAAAGAAGCAAAATTCAGGAGCCTCATTCAGCATAGCACCAAGGTCGTCCTCCCTCTCACGACCCTGGTGTGAACTGATGTGCCACAGCCACCTACCCTGCTGGGCAGCATGGCCTCTCCAGAAACTACATCAGAGACTCTGCTACATGAAAAAAACCACCAAAAATAGCCTTTGATTATCAGTAGTCTTATACAACATACTTCCCTTCATTTTCACAGCTCTGTATAGTCTGCATAGTTCCACAGACTATGTATAATCTCAGATTATAACCCAAATTCACGACTCGGTGACTTTCAGAAGAGCACCACTTGCCTTCCAAGAGGGTAAGGGTGTTTAGGAATTGCAATATGGGAACCCGTCAGCAGAGGGCAAGGCCAGCAGCAAATTCGGGCTGTTCAAAGCAGAGGCACTCCGGGTCCTACCCCTCCCCACCGTGCGCTGGGCTGGACCAGCTCGGGTGGTGAATGAGTTCTGACCTTGTGCATCCATTGTGCTCACCAAAACAAGACTCTCCGAGGCCATAACTTGGGATGTTTCCTCTCCTTACAGAGAAAGTGAATGTGACAAGAAGATATCAAACTTATAAATCTCAGTGCAGGGTGAACTACAAGCACTCTGCACAACTGAAACATCCATCAACAGTATCCAGTCCTCTAGACGGATAAAAGAAGAAGATGATGCCTTTTCCCAGGCATCATTTCACCCCCAAGCTTCCATCTGCCCACCACTTCATTGAATTGTGGAGTACCATGTACACACATTCTCTAATGGGTGTTATTGAAGACATCTATTTTCCCTGACACCCTGGTGCCATGGCATAACTGAGTTAGAAAAGTAACACCACATCAAGATAAATCTGTTTTGCAGCATCGGTAACGAGAGATGCCAGAGGAGCTGTGTTTTGAATGGGGTTTTTTTACTTTGATTTGTAACTAGAGTCACATACCAGCCTCAGCTACAGGTGACTGAGCTAAGTTGAAACCTATAGCATGAGATACGAGAACTAGTCATGTGCAAAAGTACCATGCAATTAATGTCATTTCATCAAAGTAAATGAGCACTTTAGTGACCAAGAGAACAAGCAAAATTATTTCTATTGTAGTTGTAGTTTGAAGAGGCTTTCCTATACTATACTACATGAAAGAAAGTTTTTAATCACAATTTCATTAGAATGGCCTACGGGTATGATTTCCATACTTACCAAGCATTTCATTGAACAGGGGCACACCTGTGGGTATGAAGTGAAGCATCTTCACTACTAAGATGACACCTTTCTAACCTCCCCCTTTGTGAAAAAGGGGTATGGTCACTTAGCCTCAATATTTGGCTACGATAGTCTGTGCATTTCTGTTCAAAATCATCCAGAGTGTCTATTAATCAACCTGGATAAAACCCCAACATTCCAAGGAAGCCAAGTTTTCATTGTCTGGGTATTTGTCTGAACTTGTTCCCACTGCCTACGTGTAGAACAAATAATGACATGAATGACCATAATAGACCAGTAATAGTTGTTTAGAGTTTACCTTATAACCAAATAAGAGATTTTATCCTTTATAAAAACTTGTCTTCTGACTACATGAAAGCATCATTATTTATCAGTGTAATTAGTGCTACTCCAGTAAATGTTTAAGTATTCCTCAGCATGTTTTGCAAAACAAGGTGCCAAAACCAAATTCTGCATTTTTCCCCTATCAGAGTAGAAAAACCTCTAAGACAAAGAAAGAAAAAAAAAAAACCAAAAAAACCCCAAAACAAAACAAACAAACAAAAAAAACCAAACCAAAAAACAACCAAAAAAACCCCAAATCCCAAAAAAACACCCCCACAATAAACCAATGTTTCTGATTGTTCTAGCCCCAGGTCTCCGAGGATCTATAATTTCACTGCTGATGAGTTGTAAGGCAGCAGTGAAGTGCCATAACTGTGTTTATTTCTTCTTCAGCAGCAGAATATTTGATCTGTTGGTGGCCCCTGCCAGGGCTGGTTCAAAGCTTGATGAGCTGCATTAACTTTTAACACTTGTTGTGGAAGAAAGACTATGTCTAGAAAATACCAGTAGTGCTGTTGTGTAAGTAAAATGGGACAGCAAGTATAAATGCAGAGCCAGAAGAGCCAGAAAGTATTCTGACATGCCTCCTGCTTGACAAGCTTTATAGTGTAAGCAGAAGAGGATCACCCAGTTCTTCCTGACACAAAGGGAATTATTCTTTGCTTTATTCTATTGTGAAATGCTACCTCACACAAATTTTACATTTGCTTCCTGCTGACATTTATGCTGCTCTTTCCCTCATGGTCTTCATTCTATTTTTACAGCATTTTCATCTCCATTCACACATTTCACAGTTTCTCACCATTTCAGACCTCTTTCTCTCAACAAGAACTTCTGCTTGACCCTTTCCTCCTCCTGTTGTCCCAGCACAGTGTCCTGATACAGAGGAAAAAGGCAGTGAATATGCTCTAAGGAAGAACATACTATAAAGCAGATACCAGAGCAAGTTTCCTTTGAGAGACCTGTTGTTTGTTACAAAGTTAAATGGCCCAGAATATGCAAGAGGTTTTGGGGTTTTTTAAATACAAAAATGGCTATTTAAAAAAAAAAAAAAAAAATTGATCCATAGAGGAAAACCAACAGACTCTAGAGGGGAGAAGGGGGGTAGGCACCTTCTTAAGTTCTTGAGAACTTTGTACAATGAAAAAAACACTGAATTTGTCATCTGTGTTAAGAGAGAAGACATGGCTCCACCAGTCTCTGTGTGCTTTGTCCTAAAAGAGACTTAGTCTAATGTTGGAGCAGTCTAAAGAGATGTTCACTACAGTTTCACCAGAAACTGTGTTTAAAAGACACAGGGTTACTAACATCTAAAACAGAGTTAACCTGAGGCACTTAGCTAATTGCACCATGAATCTGTGCTAGATGGAAGAAATGCCCACAAAAATAGCAGTGTGTGTCTTGACTCCTCTTCCTTCTTCACAATACTTACCTGCAACATTTTCAAAAGTAAGCATGTACCGGACTTTTTAAAAAGTTATTCAGGTGCTATGCTAGGCTATTTTTTTTAAAAAAATTATTTTCTCTGTTCTTCCACCCATGAGAAAAAAGATCAGTGTTGTATTCTAGAAACTTTATTACACACTCTAAAAACAGCAGGCAAAAATGCTTGACAAAGAACACATACAAATTAGTGGTACTGAGTCCCATCATCCATAAGTGCAGACTCAGAAAAGCAAGTTTCACTGGCTACCACCATATTCTTGAGAAGCAGCAACATTTGCACTAATTTTCTTCGGAAGGAGCTGAGAATGGATATTTGGCATAACCCCACCTTGAGCAATGGTCACACAGGCAAAGAACTTGTTCAGCTCATCATCATTGCTCACGGCCAGCTGAATGTGCCTGGGTATGATCCTTGTCTTCTTGTTTTCCCGTGCAGCATTCCCTGCCAGCTCCAGGAGCTCTGCTGCCATGTACTCCAGCACTGCAGCCAGGTAGATGGCAGCACCAGAACCAATCCTGTGAGCGTACTTCCCTCTGCGGAGCAGTCTATAGATACGGCCCACAGGGAACTGCAGACCTGCCCTGGCTGATCTGCTTTTCTTGGATGCACTTCCAGGGCTGGCAGCCGCTGCTTGTTTCTTTCCACGTCCAGACATTCTGACAGGCAAGGAGACACTGAGGGCTGGAGGTCTTCAAAATACTTGGGTGCTTGGGCTACAGCTAATGGACAGCAAGAGGGGAAACAGCAAGGTCAGTTCTGCTCTTCCACCTCAAGGAGAAAGGCCATTCTTCTCTTGAGAAGAGAGCTCACCACACACCACAGTTCATCAAGAGCAGAGCTAAAATTTTATTACCCTTTTACAGCCTGCCTTTTAGGAGAAGGATCTCATTGCAAAACCTGTCAAGGATTATTGAAGTTAGATATGAAGGGCTCAAAAGAAGAGAGGCTTTCCCCTGCTACTTAGAACATATTTGGGATTGAGGCACATTGGGTCTTCAGCAAGATTTCTTTTTTTAAACACCACAACTGTTACCTCAAAGCTAACTTGAAGCCTACCTCTTCTCCCAAGAGCAATCTGCAATACAACTTCTACTATCAGGTTACAACATTCCTCCATTTTAGATCTAAAAATGGAAAAATTCTTGCAGCCCACAGCTTGTTGTACCCAAAATACTCCAGGACATTTTCATAGAGAGCTTTAAATTAATTCCTCAAGTGGTATTCTCTGGCTTCTATGAGAATACTACTAGAGGTCTTCTGAATCAGGAAAAGGACGAGTTGATTTGGACAGCACAATACAGACTAAAGAACAGAAATTACTATCTACTTCCTCTTGATGAAGGAAATTCAGCCCAGCTAGAATACTCTTGCAATTGAAGTAGCAAAACTACTCAATTAAATAACATTTCTAGTCTATAAGTAAATAGGACAGTTAACTTCCAGCACAGTTGTTTGCAACATACAAGAACACACGTTGCTATATTAATACGTAGGGGTTTTACAAAGAGGTTTAACTATTTAAGAAAAATCTGAATAAGCCTTGAGAAGGTAAAAAAAGTAAACATTAAAAAAATCCCAGCTCTAATAAAATCCAAGTAAACCAAGCCCTTATAACTCCTTATCCCTATTACCAGACAACACTTTTTCTAAATTACTCACAGCACAGTCATGCAATACATGAAGCCCACAACCCCAAATCTCCCACAATACATTAAAAATATATCACATTACCTTCAAAACTTCTTACTTTATCCTAGTCTACACCTTGCTGCAACCTGCACTCAACCACAGCCAATACACAGAACACCTCTACCCCAGGCCCAGAACCTTTTTATTAGCAAATTTTCACCTCATCAGCGAGTCACCTGGATAATTAATCAGTCATTTACACACGTGCTTCATCTTCCTTCACCTAATCCCTGATTTGGGCCCCAATGAAGAAATACATTACAGCTGTTCAGAAACAAATTCGCAGGGGTGAGGGGGAAGAAGGCAGACTGTTTCCAAGGGTAGAGCCACAGCTACATTTCAGTCTTACTAGGACACTGCCAGTTCTTACCCCCTCTGGCTGGAATATTTCTGACAGTATGCTAAAAACAGTCTGATAGTCTGGAATATTTCTGACAGTCCTTTCATTCCTGCTGAAGCTTGATAAAAAGGTACATAGGGAAAATGGAGTTTGTAAATATATTTTTAGTTGGGTGAAAGGAGGAAACTGTGTTTTGCTTTAGATGTGTCCTGGGCAGAGGAGTGCTTGGTTCATATTGTGTCTGAGCCCCACCAAGTGATGTGATGGGGCTGCTCCTAAGATTTAGGCTTCTGCCCCCTCTTCTGGTAACTGTCTCAGATGAGGCTCAGGGTTTACTGCTGTTTTGGTGCTGAGTGCTTGGCTAGCTCCTCTTAGTTCACCTGGGCAAAAATCTCACCTCAGGCAAAGGAATATTTTTGAGCACCCTTTAAAGAAATGAGTGCTCGCTTCCTGTTCATACTCTTTCTGTTTGTTTTCTGGCATTCAAAGCAGTTTCCAAGCAGCAACATACAAGAACCGTGAGTGTGAACAGTATTTCAGCCAGAGGATGAGTATTTAAACCAGAGGGTACTCCCGGAAGCCCAGGCTCTGGCAAAATACTCAGACAACAACACTATCATGAACAGTTCAGCCTTTGGTCCTGCCTCAGACACTAGCTGTGGGTCAGAGCCTCACTGCACCTGTACTTGTGGCACTCACCCATTTTTCCTAGCATCTTTTTCTAGATGCTAAGGATGAGCGTCTAGACAAAGCTGAGTGAGACTGAGTTTCCTGCCACCTTAGGGCATTGAACAAGTATGGGGTACCCTCTGCACATTCAAATGCTCACCATAAGGACTGATGTCCTCTCAAAGCACAGCTGTCTGTTTCTTCTAATTCGGAGGCTGAAAAGGTGGCTGTGCCTTCCCTTCAGTAACCCGGACTTAGCAGAGGGAAAGTGGCCAGCCCACTTCAGAATAACTGGCTCTTTATGGGATTCCCATGATCTTATAACATGTAGAAGTGGGGCTTCTAAATTTTCATTTCAGGCCCTTGCCAGAGCTGAGACAGCCCTTCCTCCACATGCCCAAACACATTCTTAAGGCCTGCTGGCAGGTTCTTTAGGGCTCTTGTACGGGGACTGAGATCTAGGTGGGTATGCTGTCCATTGGGATAGAGCACAAAAGGCAGGGGCAGGTCTCTTTCCTCTGCTGTGTGTCTTTGAGAAGCAAGCTGGAAAGATCTGCTCAGTTCTTTGAAAGCGCAGGCCTAGGGACCTGTTTGAATGGAAAAGGGTGTGATCCTGTAAGAAATAAAAGTTCCTGAATTCAGTTGTGATACTTTAGAAGTGCCTTCTCAGTTAAATACTATTTACCCCGTACCTATCGTAAGGCCTTCTCTGTTAAATACCGTTTACCACATACCTATTGGTATTGTAATTGGAAGTGCCTTTCCTAAATGTTTTCTCTGTTAAATGCTAATTACCTTGGACCCCTTTCTTTGTACCTGTCGGGTATCGCCGCTGCTGCTGCTGCTGCCCGCATGGCATGCAGACGAGGAGAATTCCCATGGCCCTTAGCCCCCAGCGGAAGTGGGATTGACACCTAAAAAAACCCTAAAACCAACGAGCCCTAGCATTAATAAAGAACTAAACAATACCTTTGGATGGGCAAAACGGTAAGGAACATCAGACCACCCAACAGAGCTTCTCGCCTCGTCGCCATGCCCTAACAGCACTCGATCAGAGCAGGACACCCCTGACGTACAAAGGGTGGCTGTATCCCGGGGACTCTTGCGAAGGACGGGGCGCTGGCTCTGCCGTCTGGCGAAGCTGGACGTTTCCTTCTCTGTGTTGTCCATCGGGAGCAGCGGCGATGTGCTCGGCTTCCATCAAGAGCTGAGCTTAACAAACGCATTAAAATGGACCTGGTGTCCTTGCCCTATTCATTTCAATCCCAAATGCACTTGAGTTCCCATGTTCGACATACTTTTCAGTGTTATTTGAGTGATACTTTAACACAGACTCAAAACTGAAATAAAAGTATCAAGAGACAAATTCCTGGTAATATCAGTTGTCTGTGATCCAATCATAACAATACTACAAGTACAGCTGATTATGCCTAATAAGAATAGATATTATCGGCTTGATTGGGGATTTTTGTCGTTGTTGTTTATGGGGAGTTTGTGGTTGTTTTGGGGTTTTTTTGGCAGATCAGGTGAAGAAAATAAGAAGATAAACCAGTACGGAAATAAAGCAGGGTATGAAATGCAAACAGATTTGCTAAAGGCTCAGTGAAGTGGAAAGAAAAGTTACAGGGAATGCCCAGAAAAAGACTGGAAGGGACCACAGTGAGTCATCTGTCCAACCTCCCTGCTCAAGCACGGTTACCCTTATGTTAGGTTGGATGGGGCTTGGAGCAGCCTGGTTTACTGGAAGGTGTCCCTGCCCACGGCAGGGGGATTTGCGAACTTTAGGCTGCTTTTCAACTCAAACAGCTCTGCGATCCCTTCCCCCGGCCCATAAGGGCCCGACACCGCCCAGCCACCGGTACCATCCATATTAGGCGCTGCGGGCACCGGCGGCGGCGCTGAGCCCGCCCCGTCGGGAGCGCCGCCTCCTCCGGCCGCGCCGCGCACGCCGGGACCGGCCCTGCTCGGCCTTGCCCAGCGCCGCTGCCCGGGCACGGCCCCGGCCCCGCCGGCACCATGCAGGTGAGCAGCCGCCGTGCCCCCGTGTCCCCGCACCCGGCCGTGTGCGGGCCGTGCTGCGGGGCGAGCCCGGCCGGGCCGAGGGCTGGGGCCGCGCCCTGGGCTGGGGCTCCGGGCCGCCCTCCCCGGCCGAGTGCCCGGGGCAGCCGGGGTGTGAGCGGCCCGGCTTCGTGCCGCTCTCTCGGGGCGGCGGTGGCTGTTACGCGGCGATGTTGTTCGGCAGCTCCGTGGCTGGGTTTGTGGCAGTTTGTTGCTTTTTTGTTTGCAATTACGGGACTTATTTCACTACTGTAGTGAGCGGGTGGGCCTTTTAGGCAGTGCATCAGTGTGTTAGTAAGTGATGGTAACTTTGTTCAGTTTCCGAAGTGGACCTAGGCCAAGATAGCAAGGAAGCATAATCAGCCTGTGAGTGCTTATCACCGAGATTTCTTGTATTTAAACAAAAAAAAAAAAAAATGCCTGCTAAACAGGAAAATCTTGTACTGAGCTATTTAACAATATGCAGGAATGTATTGGCCTTGTTTTGTAGGATTATTGCAACTATTTTACAGTAAAATCTCAGGAATAGTCTGGCTATAGACTTAGATCTGAATCCTTAGTAATGGGCTTGTTTGACAGTGATGGCTTGCTTTTCTCTGAGCACTTACATAGTCACTCTGACCTGAATCTAACAAGGAGACTTCCCGTGTACTGAGAGCTAGGTCTGTAAAGTTTATGCCTCTGTGTGTCTTGTCATTAGTGCTTCCTGATGCAGTGATCTTTGATTTGGTGGCCTGTCGTGCTGAGGGTCGATAAGGAAGCCCTCTGGCTAACATGCTTCCCTGTCACCCAGCTAATACCCTCTCCTTTTGTTGCATTTTGTGAGAGATGCAGCAGTGGTTACAGTGCTTCATGCTTTGGTACCCAGCCAAGACCTCCTGTATGTGCTGTCAGTGGGATGCAATAAAACAAAGTCAGTCTTCAGGGTCCTGCGGGTCTGGGCCTGGAAAGGAGCCTCGGTGTCAGGAGGATTTACACTGTGACTTTCTGGCACCATCCATCCAGTTACCAGTTTAGCAACTGTGTTAAATTCTGGAAGTGGTAAAGTTCACCTTGAAGAAATATCATCTATTTGTTGTTCTCTTCTAGGATCCAGATAAAGACACGGAGTGGAATGACATTCTGCGCAAGAAAGGCATCCTTCCTCCAAAGGAAAACCTGGAGGAAAAGGAACGGGCAAAGGAAGAGGAGCAGTTTGCCATCCTTCAGAAATCTCTGGGTGAGTGACCAGCCAACTCAGGGAGCAGCAGAACAAGCCTTGGAATGCCTCCTGGGGGAAGCTTTTTCAAAGAAATGGCCAGCAGCAATGTTTAGATGTCTGTAAAGCAATGCGTCATTTTACGGGTCTGTAGGGATACCAAAATTTCATCTGTTCAGGCTGATCAGGTGTTAATGATATCAAACAAATATATTCCTGAACACATGAATTCTTCCAGCACAGGAAAGCTTTGTTCTTTGTGTCAGCTCTGTATCTTTATGGAAGTAAATGTTTGAAAACTGCAACAAGAACAGTGCAAAGGGAGTCTGCCAGGTGAATGTGCATGTCTGTGCTGCAGCTGCTGAAAGCTCATGCAGGTAGTTGGGTGCTAGTCTAGGCAGCCTTCAGCTCAGAGGCCTTTTCCATCATATTCTTTCCATCTGTATATCTAAAGCACGTAACACTTCCTAAAAATCCAGTAGGAATAATGACAGGTTGAGAAAGCTGAGGCTTGGGGGAGAACTGTAGCACCTTCCAGTGCCAAAGGGACTGACAAAAGAGCTGGGGAGGGACTTCTTAGAACCATAGAACATCCTGAGTTGGAAGGGACCCACAAGGATCACTGAAGTCTCAACTCCTAAAGGCAATTGCAACTTTATGAGGCTGTGTAGTGATAGATAGGACAAGGGGGAATGGCTTTAAGGTGAAGAAGGGTAAGCTTAGATTAGACACTAAGAGGAAATTCTTTACCGTGAGGATTGCGAAGCACTAGAACAGGTTGCTCAGAGAAGTTGTGGATGTCCCATTGCTGGAAGTGTTCAAGGCCATGTTTCATGGACCTTTCAGTAACCTGCTCTAGTGGAAGGTGTCCCTGCCCTTGGCAGGAAGGGTTGGAACTAGATGATCTTTAAAGTCCCTTTCAACCCAAGCCATTCTATTATTCTAAGATAATATTTTAAAAAGTCCACCCCATCCTTCCTATTGATCTGTCTTTAGAGTAAATAAATTCTGTTAGACTGATAGAAGTTGATAGGTTTTAATCCTGGAATGAGGTTTTTGCTGAGTTAATGTTTCTTCCATTCTAGTGAAAACTTACGAGGACATGACTCTGGAAGAACTAGAAGAGAATGAAGATGAATTTAATGAGGAAGATGAGAGAGCTATTGAAATGTACAGGTCAGAGCAGCTTGCAGAATTTGGCTTTAATGATAATTGGAGGGTCTTCCTTTTATATGCCTTTAGATATTGTTAAAGAGGATGTTTTTAAGATGATGGAAAAAGGGGGTTGTATTTCTGCTCTCTTGTGGAGCTTCTAAGTGTCTTTAAAAGGATAACAGTGTTTGAATTCAGTATATTTTTTTCTACAACCTAGCTTTGCAGAGATAATGTGCACCTGCTGAGTGTATGGCTGGAGATCCTGACAGATTTGAAAATCACCTCCAGTATTTCCTAATTTTTGTGTGAATGAGATTAAGGTGCTGCAGATTTGCATAATTAGTGTTGGTTTCCCTCTATCTTGTAACCTCTCTCATGGCTTTTGCCATTTAGTTTGGTATTGTATGATCTGCAGAAGAAATGTCTCGTGAGGCCAGAAGTGAGAAAGAAAGCATTTCAGGAAACAGCTGTACTTCTTGCATGTTGGTGGTTTTAGCCTATGATGTAAATACAAGAGCATCTACTGTGCCATTTTGCTTTTATTGCTCTGGGGTTAGAAGAAGTTTGTAATTTGTCTCTGAATTCTAGGTTTCAACCAGCTCCTTCAAGTGGTGTTCTGTCAAAAAAATGTATCTATTCACAAGATGTCTTTTTCATTCCTGGCTATTCAGGCAGCAAAGGTTAGCAGAAATGAAGGCAGCTCAAATGAAGAATAAATTTGGGGAAGTTCTGGAGATTTCGGGCAAAGATTATGTTCAAGAGGTTACAAAAGCTGGAAAAGGTATATGGGTGGTCTTACATCTCTACAAACAAGGGTAAGAATTTGTTTTTAACCATTAAACCTTGCACTGTCAATAGCTGAAAATGCTTCAAGGTAGATGTGTAGTTGTTGTGGAACTAAGGACTGATTCTGGAGTTCTAAGAAATAAAAACAAATTAGTAATTTCAGTGCTGTTGAGTCAAGACTGCTGAACTTCATTCTAGAATGATGTTACCATGAAGTGGCTTTTTAATGTACCTATACAACACAGCAAGGTGTGTACAATATGGTGTCCATAGAGTTAGCTGCTGCCACTGAAATGTCCAAGCTTTGAAGATTATTCTGGTAAAATGCAAGGGGCTGTGGATAGGAAGGATAAATGTGTATTTAGCTTGGTTTCTAGTGGCATACAAATAGAGTGAGCAAGGTTTCCAGTCCTGTAACTACGATAGAAAACCTTGTAAAAAAGGTCTGTTATGCTGCTAGAATTTTTTTTTGAAGGGTTATAAATACTTGCTGTTGTTCTTTGTCTCTAATTGCCTCACAAGTGTTAATCATCATTTGCATACCTTCTTCCAGGAGCAGCTTTGCTTTTTATTTTGCCCTAGCTTATACAATTTCTAAGTATCTTAAATTCATAAACCAGTTTCCCTGAACATAAAGGAGGTAGAGGGGAAGATTGCATTACTGGTATATTAAGACAAAAACCCACCACACCCCAAAATCTCCAGTGGTGCTGATCTCCTTTGAGTGCTGGAATACTGAACAATAAAAACATTCAGAAGTTGCTTCTGGTACTTTTGTCTTTCCAGAAATTCATCCATCTGATATTTCTGACCTTTCTTTTGGAGCTGTTTACTTTTAAAATTGTCTCTTGTTTTCTCCTTATGTGTCTGTTGCTTTTCTTTGCAGGATTCCACTCTGTGCCTTAATAAATCAACATATGAGTGGGCTTGCAAAGAAGTTCAGAGACGTGAAATTCATCAAAGCGATCTCTACCACCTGCATTCCCAACTACCCCGACAAGAACCTGCCCACGATATTTGTGTACCTGGAGGGAGACATCAAAGCTCAGTTCATTGGGCCTTTGGTGTTTGGTGGCATGAACCTGACAAGGGATGGTGAGTGTCTGCATCTCTGCTCTTCCAAAGGAAAAGCAAAACTGTTTTGCTGGGAATAAGAGAAATGAGGCTTAGGAGAGCAAGGGAGGTACTGAAACTGATACTAGATTTTTTTTTTTTCCACCCCTATGTCTCAACCACGTGGCTATCTTGTAAAAGCAGTGATAGGTGAACAAACAGATATTTGTCTTGTGTGTGCAAGTATTTATGCCCTGTGTTTGGTGGGACAGATTTTGCTGGATGTATTAAAGGGAAAACAGTACCCATGTGTGTTCTTAGGGTGTCTTGGACATGAATGACTGCCCTTGCCTGCAGTGACGTGAGAATCTCTGCACTTGCCTACTGGATTGTAGGGCTCCTTGTTTCATTTTTAACATGATGGCATGTGTTTGTCTGTTGTCCCTGACTGAGTCAGCTTAATTCAATCATCACAGAAAGCTGTGTACTGAAATTTCTGCGCTTTGCTTTTGTGTCTTCCTTCCTTCTCCCCTAAGCACACGTGCCTTCCACTGTAGATTAAAGAAAGTGTGAGGTTGTGTTCATTATTCTGTAACATCTGAAAGAAATTAGATTTGATGATAGGATTGTCAGCAGGAGTAGGAAAAAAGTTTCAACTGAATGTGTTGTATTGACTTTCTACCACTTTTGGGAAGTGATTCAGTCCAATTTGGGCTTACTGCTGGTGGTGAAGTCTCTTTACTGTAAGGAACTAACACTTAGTGTGTGATATAGAGGCAAAGGGTGAATTCTATTTACAAGGTACCTCCCTGGAAAATACTTATAATTTAGATGTGTAAATGAAATTTCCACGATTTTTTACCCTTTATTAAATTTATTCCCTGCCTCTTGTGCTTGTGATGAATTCAGTATATGATGGGAACAGCTGTAATGTATGAGCAGTATTCCTTCACTGGCAATAGATGTGCAAACATGTCTTCTGCCTTTGTGTGGTTAGAAGGAGGTAGAATTCACTTTTGAAAGTTGCCTCTAAAGCTGCTGCTCTGTATCCATCACCTGTTTTGCACTCTTGGTTGTAAGGTGAGCAGCGTGGCACTGGGGATGTCACTGGTGGGTGCAGAGCAGTACCCTGACCTTTGTGCCCTGAGCTGAGACCTGGGCCAGCACTAGGGACTGGGAAAGGAGGGCTTGGCTGGAGCAGGTGTGGTAGATGGGTCAGGAGCTTGGATCTGGGTATGGAACAAGAAGGGAAGGAGGGCCCTGATCTGGTGGTGGTGGTAGTAGGATGGTAAGGGAAATCACCTGGGGAGCCAGGGGTGGGCTTTCTCCAGTTTGCTGCCCTACATTCATGGCTCTTGTTTTGAACTGCACAGAATTGGAGTGGAAGATTTCTGAGTCGGGTGCCATCAAGACAGACCTCGAAGAGAACCCCAGGAAGCAGATCCAGGACCAGCTCATGTCCTCAATCAGGGCTTGTGTCCCAGCCAGAGGGGAGAGTGACTCAGAGGATGACTAATTCCTGCGCCTGCATCCGGATTGATGCAGTGCACTTGCAGCCAGTATTCCCACCTCAAGCACTGGAGACACTCCTCAAGGCCTTGCTGAGCCCCAGAAGGGTAGCCTTTCAAGACATTCATTCTAGAAACCTCTAGAAGCTAAAAACATTTCTGTTTTATAAAAATTGCAGCTTCACTTAAGATGCTGAAAGACATTTTGTATAGTGAAGCCTGAGTAAATCTTATTCAGAAGTTTTAAAATATAGACATGAGTAAAAACAGGTCTCTTGTTATTATTTTTGTAGTAAATTGCTACTTCTTAAAAATGAAATATGAAGTGGTCTTAAGTGCACTGTTTTTAACAAGCTTAAATTGTACAAATCAAATCTAAATAGCTGGTCTTAAATAATTACTTATGGCACTTTAAATGGGCCATCTCAGCCCACTGTGCTCAGATCTCTGACAGCCTGGACTTCACAGAGAGCTGGGGGAGGGTACCCACCATGCAGGTGCTTCTGAAGGTGGTATGTGGTCCTCTGCAGAGATGTGCTGGCACCAGAGGCACAACATGAGGCTGTGAGCTGGGATTCCAAGCATCTTGAGAGAGGCCTTGGGGATGGCCAGCCACTCCAGGGGCATGCTGAGCCCAGAACTCCACTTTTGAGTTGGCAGCACTATTTTGCCTTTCACCAGGGCTGAACTTTCTGCACCATCTTGCCTGCTAATTGCAGAGTAAAATTCTGGATGGTGGTGCTCAAGTGTGAAGCTGCTGATTTCTTCAACCACATCAGACATCAGGTGTTCCTACAGTGGTGCCATTGCCAAATGGGAGGGAGGATGATATTTGAGGAACTGTCATCTTGCTATATTAAAGACTTCAAATTTCTAGCTACAGTGATAATAACTGAAGCATTAGAAGGGCATAAACTTAAATACCACCTTGATTATAGATCTGCTGACACTTGGAGTTGCTTGATTGTTTTAGGTTGGATTTAATGTCCACCTACACTTTCACTTGGTCTACACTCAGGCTAACAGTCTCCAAGAGCTTATGCTAACAAGGCTGTCCCAATGACATTTTGTTTTATTGCTGATGGATTCTGTGGGTGGATGGTACAGAATGCAATACTCAATAAGCAGTGATTTTTTTTTTTTTTTAAATATTAGTTTGTAGTGACTTTCAAGCATGATTCCTGCACTCTGAGAAAAATCAGTGTGTAGTCCAAAGAACAACTACCTGTTCCTTCAGGTGAGGTGGTAAGATCCTGGTGGAGAGCTTCCTCTTCAAGATGTCAATGGTGATTTGAGTCTCACCTGTCTCCTTTTCTCTTTTGTGTTTTTTGGCAGAATAGCTAAAATATTAATCCTGTACAAGCGAGCCAAATGCAGCACAATAGAAGCTGATAAATCCTATTACATAGCAGCACTGTTCTCGTGGCACGAGACTATCCCAAATGCTATCAGACTTGATGCTTCACTGTGCTCACCTACAACTTTGTACAGCCTAGGAAGAGGACAACTCTTCCTCCCTATAGACACCTACACTGCATATTTTGCTTATGTTTTGCTTGTTCTCATTGAATTGTGCTTTTGAGTGACCTCTGATCACATGGACGTCATTCCTTTTGGAGGAAACTTGAGAAACTAGGTGGGGGTGAATAAAAAGGAGAGGTGGGACTTCAGATGGTTTCCTTCCCAGTCTCTTCTTCCAGCAGGATCTTAAAACCATAGCTGCCTTCCCGTTTTGTATGTGGTCTAATGGAGTTTGTGAGCTCTTGAACCACCGAGAGGACTGAGATCCTGAGGAGGAGCAGGGCTGTGTATGGGTTGTCCCAGGCTGCGTGGCTGTGGGGAGCCAGCTATCTAGTGCCTGGGAATGGTAGCTGGCACCCCCAGGCAGTAGTTTTGTCTTTCCTCAGAAAGAAGAGGACCTGGTCTGCCTGGAGGTTCATGAAGGAGACTACCTAGGAGATGGGGGGAGTGCCTGCTCCCTGCTGTCAGGCCTACAGCAGGGGCTGCCTTGCAGTTTCTTAGGCAGCTGTATTTTGGAACAGCGATTCTGGACAAATGGGAGACATTTTGACCTCCATCTTTTACCCTCAAGTGCTTAATCTGCTGAAATATTGGGGGTTGCCACTGGTGGATGCCATGCTGAAAGGGGGCAGATGTGAGAATCATCACAAACCAGAAGAGGCTGGAACATCCTGCCCAGGTGATGAGACCCACATGGAGCATCATCGCAAACGTTATCTATGCTTTCTCACTCTTTGGCTAGGTGTGAAGACAGCTTTTTGTAATGTTATTATTTTTCCTGCCAATCCTATTGCCGTGCTCGAGGCCTTTTGTAGAAGTTAGGTCTCTGCAGGAAACAGATAATGAGGTCTGTTTAACCTTTTGGCAGAGCAGGAGCTGTGGAGACACAGCTAAGGGAATGAGCTTTAGCTTAAAAGGAAACTGGCTGCTAAATAGCAAACCAAACCAGCCAACTAATATACATTGCAGAAAGGGGCAATATAATGGAAAAAATTACTGGGGAGCATGCGCTCTCATTTGCCAAGGCTTGGGGCACTGTTGCTAAATGCACTACCAATATTTTTGCAGCCTGTCAACGGTTGGTGTCAGATCAATGCTCACTGTTCATCGGCTTGAGAAGGGTCTTTCTGTCAGCTATCATGGGAGAAATCAGAGGCAGTGATCGTGGAAACAGTGCTGAGGCTCGTGTGAGTTACTGTCAGCATGCTGCTGTGAGAGCATCCCTGACTCATCCCACACTGCAGCCCACTGTGCCAGAGGGCGGTGGGAGGGGGAAAAGTCACGCTGGGTCAGAGACAGGGGCAGATGATTTGCCATTAGTGGACAGTCACTCTGGAGTTTTTTGTGTGCAATGTGAGTGCACCACTAGTAACAAAAAGAGTTCTCTTCGTGGTCCAAGTCTGGAGCCTGCTGCTTAGTCAGGCCATGTGAGCAGTTGCATGAGGTTCATGGCAGGCTGCCCTGATCTGGGTAAGTTACCAGTTTGACTTTTTTTCCCCCCAAATCTCTTACTCACAATAGGGACTCACCAAACCTGCAGGGCAGTGTTTTACATCAATTTCACATGCAGAGGGAGAGCCAGGTGTTGTGCAAGCAGGGCAAAGCCGTAGTTAAGCTGCCCGTTCTCCAGGTACTGAATCCAGCCAGGTCCCACAGTCAGGGACCTGTACACAGGTAGAAGCATCTGCAGGACTGTGGCTGCAGAAGGTGAAATGATGGAGGGTCCTTTGAATGACTGTGCTGTCCTGTACCTGTTTTGGCCAGGTGCTACTTTTACAGGGCTCAGCTCAGCCTCTCCTGCCTCCTCCTTGTGGCTGTCCTATCACCTGCTTTCCCAAATATGCTCAGGTGGATATTTGGCCTTGTTGCTGGGAGTAATTTGACTTAGGTGAGATGGGTGTGTGCATCCAGCTCTGTTGGATCAGTGCACAGGATGGGCACACAATGCTAAGCCACAACTTAGCCTGACATCTGAACACTAGAATTTGTCTTTGTAGATTTCATGAAGAAAGAAGTCATTCTGATGTTCAGCAATTCTCATGAAAGTTAAGGTGCACTTTTTATTCCTGTTTTAAAAACTCAAGTTTTGAATAATTTGTTTTTATCGTCTGGAAATTTGGGGAAGTTAATCTACTTCACAGGCAATGAGAAAGGAAACTTCTAACAGAAATGTCAGTGACTTGGGTTGGAGTAGTTCTTTTGAGAAGGGATAAAATCCCTCACTATGATATGAACATTTTGCTGCATATTTGTTGGGATTGGATCATGTCTAAAGACACTTTACTCTCACTGAGATCAAAGGAGAATGCTTCCCTAAAACTAACATATTCCCTGTCAATTGTTTGGAAGGCAGTTGAACTCATTTCTCATTTCTTATTACAGCCCATTATAAATCAGTCCTCATTTCAATCTCATTTAGTTAATTCAGTCATCAAAGGGTTGTAGGAGGCATAAAGTATTTTATTGATGTATTTAACTCTTCACAGAATTAAAAAAGAAGTATTGAACTTCTTAGGTCTCTTTGTTTGCAGATGGCTCTTGTGATGCAGGAAAAATCTTCATTCCCTCCTGTAGAAGGCAGAACCATGAAAAATGAAAACCAAGCAGCAAGAGATTCTCAGCAAGAGACTCTCTCCAGGCTTCTGTGGGAGACTGATGAACAATATGACTTGTTTTCATATACCATGTTAAAAATTTAATCTCTTGACAACATGCCAAATTTTTCAGGACTTTATCATATTAATTTGAATTTACAGAGCTGACTGAGGAAAATTGAGGTCTGATAAAAATGTCAGGAAAAATATCAAGTAATTCTGAAGTTTTTTCTATTTAACACTTCAAATGTTAAATAAGGAAGAAGCTATGTGATCTAAGGCAGAACAGTCCATATAAAAGTTATTAATGGACAATGAGATATATGTAATTATGCATATTTGTAAACCACTGCTGCAATATGTCTCCTATAATAAGTCATTCCAGTAACACAAAGCTGATTCTTTTAAAGGTAAAAGTTACAACATTTGCTAGTGAGAGCAAGTGTTGGATTTTCAGACAGGCATTGCCTACCCCCACAGAAACAGACTCATGGTATAGCATGTGTGTCATCCTGATCCCCCTCCCCTCAATATCCATGGGAATACTTTCATTTATTTACAAGGAGGGCAGCAGAGACAGGTACTGAACTCCTGCTTGCATGACTGCAGCTTATCCTTCTGTGAAGCAGTGCAGACCATTTGGGGGAGCTGGGAAGCCTCATTAATTGTCTGTCCATATGCAGATGGTTTCTGTTAAGCTGAAAGTAGGGGTATCCTGGATCCTCCGAGCTGACTATCACTTCCTGTGCTTTAGTTGTTGGCCTCAGGTGATTACAAGAGGCATTGTGAGGGCAGAGAAGCCCAGTAACAGACACTTGCAAAGATTAAGGCATCAACTAGAGCCTTTAACAAGAAAGTGCTGGTGATAAAAGGGTGGAAAGTTCTGCGGGATGTAGCAAAACCAGGAGAGTATGCAAAATGCGGAGTTGGGTTCCTGTCTGGTAAACATCCCCAAACCTCTCCAGCTGAGGTGCATTCACTCTGATTATGTCTGCCTAGAAAATTTAATAGTCCTGAGGAATGGGATGTGAACCAGATCTTGTGAGGTGAACCAAGTCCGGATCAAAGGTCTCCTCCTGGAAGAGATTGAAGAAGTTTTTTCTTATTTTCCTTCTCCCCCTAAGACAAAAGTGAAGGTGAGAGCCCTTGAGACAGTGGAAGAGATGAAGGGCAAGAGACACAGGCAGGATAAAACAAGCTCAGATGGGAAGCTTGAAAGAGAAGTCTGACCATTGCTAGAAAAGAAGGGTAAAGGTGAAGAACAAAATAAAGAAAAATTTTAGAGCTTGCACTATGATGAAGATTCAGGAATATTTGGTTTTGGGGTAGACTGAGAGAAGCACTGTTCTCAGAAAATGGACTTTGTGTATGTAGCTGGAAACTGCAGGGTAGCAGAGTGGATGGCAGCATTAAATCACAGAGGAAATTTCATGGAGATCCATGAAAACGCCTTCCCATGCTTCAGTGTATAGGAATAAAAAAGGTAAAGATGCACACTCTGATCCACAGAGAAGTGTTGGGGTGTGAGCAAGTGAGCACCACTAAGAGCAGAAGTCAGGCAGGTTTTCAGTAAGTAAAATCGATTGGTAAAAATACAATCATGTGCAATTCAAGCCAGGAACAGAGATGACTGTATTATTTGCCTGCTAATAAGCTGTCTTTAGCACAAGCTCAGGAAAAGCTACGAATCTTTCAGGTGAGAGGCACTGTCTATAAACAGTTTTACAAGATACAGTAAGCAGTAGCAGCATCGTGGCATCTGGCATATGTTACAAATCCAGCTCGGTGGGTAATTCAGGCTTTTTCTCTACATTATGATGTCAAATGGCACTTTCAGTTCAAAAACACTACTACACTGTCATTTTCAAAGTTAGCTGCGGCCCTATGCATTTGTGTTGTATTATAAAAGAGATATCAGTTTCATTTTAAATACAGTTGAGTAATAATCCCATCACTGGCTTAGCAGTAGCAGTCCCCTGTTGAATGCAGCTAGAAAAGGGAGAAGGAGAAAAAACCCCATCTCTTTGTCCTTTTATTGATGAGTAGCTGATACTTCAGGCTTTAAAACCTCAGGCATCTCCTGGTGACAAAATGGTGACCAAGGGTTTTGGTGGCCTCTCTGCAAAACACACAAACCCCTGTCCTCTTCCTCTCCTTGGTGGTGGGATAACCAGCGAGCACGTGGACATCCTCCCAGCTAAAATACTGGCATGCTTCTGTCACTCTGGGCTTCGATCAGGGAAAATCTTTATCATCAAAGCCACACCAGCTGTAACTGTCACTCAGATCTGTGTAAAACACGTGGGATTTCCTTACAGAGTTATCCAAGAAACAGGACCCTGGGTTGTGCATCATGCACCTTGCTCTGAAATGCAGATAGTGCCCTGGAGATCCAGGTGCTCATCTTGATACAGGCAGGAGGAAAGAGAGAGTTTTTTGCAGTCTCAACTTTCCTCCACAGAGGTCTCCTCAAAAGGCCCAAGCAGTTTTCCCTGGTACAAAGGACCCCTTGGAATGGGGCACCTCCATGCAGTGACAGAGGAGTTGCATTGTTCCCATCCAGTGTTGGTGCATTTCACTCCATTACCCCGTCAAAAGGGGAGCAGATGCAAACCAGAGTGAGGGAGAATGGGACCCTGGCTGAGAGCAAGCAGCTGGTGGGGTACTCAGGTCCACCAAGATCCAGGAAATGCTTGGAGACACTGGTTCACCCTTCAGCTTTGTTGGCAGGGAGACAAGAACTTACCTGAAGCAGATCTTCCTGCATGAAGGAGATGATTAAGACCGTGGATGGCAACGTAATGTGGAAATCCTGAGAATGATGGGGGGCCTGATATGTCATATCCCTCCGCAGAAGGACTCCCAGGCTGTTGTGATACACATTGGTCTGTGTTTTAGGGGGGACATATTAATAGATGAGGCATGGAAATGGGATTGGCTTCTCCTATTGGAGCTGTAGCAGCTCCTCCTTACATAAAATACATAGCTTCTCTGGGTCTCATATTCCTCATCAGGGGGATGTTTCTGTTTACTGACCATATATTGGTATTTCAAGTTTTTCTGTAATTTATATCTGCAGTCAACTATGAAGCACTGTGTGAGGGCAATTGCTAAACTAGAGTAGCTGTTGGTTTGTCTATTTGTCCATCTGTGCCAGGTTTTCCTGCGCAGGAGTTCTCTACTGTTGCTGTACTTATTGCGAGTCTGTATGGTTTCCAGCACATGCAGATAGTCTGTGAATAAATGCTGCTATTCCACTTGTTAAAGAACAAAAACCTCTGTACAACTTTGTCAGTCTTGGTTTTCCATTTTGTTGATTTCATTGTGATACAGCTGGCTTTCTCCATTAAATATACTTAATGAAGGTCCTGGCAGACAAAAAGAAAAAAAAATGTGCTATCCCAGAAAGAAGTTCAGATCTTGTTATCATTGCTTGAGGACTGGAACAGCTGATGCTGTTTAGGGATGCTTCTCCATTTAAGGGCTTGAACTCTGCTGGAGTTTTCGTGAGAGGCAAGAGGGGTGAGCAAGTCCTGCAGCATCATCTCTCACAAGCATGCCAGGCACTAAGTAAATGCAAGTGTGCACAAGATGGCAGTGTTCTCCACGAAAAATACCTTTCCTTCCTTCCTTGCTAAGATCTGCCTGTGTACCTTGAGACATAATCTGGCTTCAGTAAAATTCAGTAAATCTGGCAGTACTTGAGGTGTTCAGTTCTACTCTGTGAATACAGAGAGTGAGGTATGCATGCCATTTGCGTGTTCAAATGTGTCTTACTGCAAGCATGTGTAAACTTGTCCCACAGATTTCTAACAGCTCCAGTGAATGCACCTGACAGCAGCTTGTTTTTTCTGCTTTCTGACTTGACTATTAGTGCACTTAAACCTAGTGTCTAGATGATTGACTTTGTAAGACTGTTCTTTGGGAAGAATAAATCTGCACCATGCTGTTCACAATAGCTGACTGCGAACACTTCTGATTCACCTGTCACCATAGATCCAGACATCTTGTCCACAAAGACATCACATCTCATCAGTCTCCAGCAAGAACCTGGATCTGAATCCAGAAGACTGAAGATATGAACTTAACCTGTCTGTAGCAAGGCAGGCACATCCCAATGTATGAGACATGTAAGTCTTCACAGGACTGCAAGTTCCTTGTCACTGTTCCTATCTGAGGTAAGATCATTTCCATGCCTTTCTCTAGTCTCATCTACACTCCTCTGGAGAAACACCTGCATAAATAGATTACTTTCACTGCGTGAGCTACATGGATTATGTGTTAGGATTCACATGATTTACAGAGCAGAGAGCACCATGGAGCAGGAGTGGACACCTCTGGACTCTAGACTGAGAAAACTGTTCTTGAGAATCTGAGGGCTAGTGGTGTTAAGAAAGACCCAGAAACTTAAAAACAACAAGAAAAATTGTATTGAATGATGGTTTTGATTGTAAAGAATATTCATAAATAGCAATCCAAATTGATCAGGCAAATATGTGACGGTCCCTTCAGGGACCTTTGATTTTCTGATCAGACTCAGAAGAGCCCCTGGCTTGGCATTGCAGGTACCAGTCGGGGTGGGTGGCTGCCACCCGGTGGAGAGACACCCTGGCAGGAGGCATGAGAACGCCTTCCTGGTGCCTGCAGACATCAGCCCCCTCAGCAGGCACTGCTGTGGAGCAGCAGCTCTCCCTCAGCCTCCCGACAGCGGAGCCACCTGCGAGGATGTTGGCACACAGCAGCCACCTCTGCCTACCCCACTGCAGCTCTGCTCCCTGGGGGAGCTCTATGGAGGCACTGGAGAGGACTCTGCAAGAGAGCAGCAGAATCTGCCATCTCCTCCAGCAGAAAATAATTTCTAGACTTGGTGAGGGCACATCAAGGTGCAGTTCTGTGCATTGCTCGGTAACTGAGGGTTAAGGACCCTCCATCTGCGTGAACAGTGGTGCATAATGGTTTGAGGAGCTTTTCAGGGTCTATCCCTCATGAACAGACCAGGAGCAATTTTAGCCCTATTGTGATACCTGTTATAATGTTTTTGTCCCAACTCTCTGCTACAAGTGGTGATGCAGCTTCTCTTCGTGGATTCACTTTCCTTTCATATTTCTGAAGACACATTTTTTCATAACTATTGCTTTGAAACTTTGTTTACAGAGGAAGTCAAACTCGATTTATGGCTAAAGACCATCAAATATGATGATGAGGGTAGAAATAAAACCTCAGTCTAGAAATGAGAGCTGGACTCTGGCTGGGCACACTGAGAAATGGCCAAAGGCGACTCAACTGGAACTCCTGGAGCACATAGCATCCCATTAATAATGACAGTGACAGGGCAGACCTCATATCTTACAGTCAAGGGAGGATGTGTGGTCTCTCAAGTCTTAGGAACTAATGCTTTGCAGAGCTGTAGTGTTCTGTGAGATTTCGGGATTCGGTGTCTCGGTGTTTGTTTATTGCTTGGATTGTGGATAGTCACTCAGAACAGAATTTTTAAAAAAACAAAACATTTTACCAAGGTGTAACTGAAGTTCCTTGAAATGGACTGTCCACTTCTCCTTCAGAGCCCTGCCCAAGTGGGATTCTGCAGTTAAGGTTTCTAAGTTTAGTTTTCTACCTGCAGTAGGCACAATCCACAGTTTATGCTGTTCACACGGAGCAGAAGGGCTCTCCAAGGGCATATGCATGGCATGGGTATCCACAGTGGGTCAGGAAATTTCTGGGTTTGGGTGTGCAGTGCCCATACAAGCCTATGGCCTGTGCCCACAGGCAAAGCACCCCATACATCTTTATTCCTGTGTGTGATTGACATTCAGTTATTAGAACCTCCATAGAGCTTTTCAAACCTTAAATAACCCAGCCTCATAATCACTCTGGGAGGTAATTAAGCTGCCTGGTTATCAACAGTAGAACTGAAATATGGAGTTGGGATCTAAATTTTGGATGAGATATCCTTTTTTTTTTTTTGCAGGTCAGGTCACAAAACATTAATACAAGTGGTGTGGAGCAGGATTTCTGCTTCTATCATGTCTCAACATCAATACTTGAGTTAGATATTTAGGAAGCTCCAATATCCCAGCCCTGTTTTCAGAACATCTTCCCATAAGGCAGAATCCCAACGTATCTTGTTAGAAAAATGAACAGAACAGGATGTTTTATAAAATCTAAAGTGTACCAAGATCATGGTAATTTGGAGAACATCACAGGAATGTTTCCATGTCTCAATGCACTGTTAGTTTCTCTCTCTGTGTCAGGTTTTAGCATAATCTGTGATGGAGTGAACTTTTTTTTTTTTTTTTTTGCCATGGCAACCTCACTATGGTGATTTCAGGGTTAGGGAGCTTTATATTTATCTTGACCAGCATGAAGAAGTCTGAGCCTCATTAACTGAGGGAGGTGGATGGATAGCATATGGAACACACCGCACACGAGACGGCGCTTCCCTTCCCAGGGCAACTGGGTCATTCGTATTATCTACATGAGCTGTGGTTTTCCTTTTGGAAATACTGAGTTGCTAACTGTTCTCTTTGTCCCAAGGGAAGAAAATCCAGACAGATGGTTTCAGAGAAACCTTGCATCTTTAAGGGAAGGTATCCTCCTGGAAAAATAATTAATGTTGGTGGGACTTTTTTTTTTAGAAACTTGGAAAGAATTTAGTATTACCAGAGGGCATTAATACAGAGCCTTGCAGAGGACAGAAAAAGATAAAGAGGGGGAAAAATAGCTAGCACAAAGCAGTGATCCTATTAAAATGACATTGAAGTATTCTATTAGTGCTCTTTGCCCCCTCGCCTGCTGCCTTCGAAGATTCGAGGCAAAACACAAGAGCTTACCAGTCAGACAAAGCCTGCTAATAATCTCTGCTAAAAGGTGACATTCACAAACTGCAGAGGGACACACAGGGCTCCAGGCTCTGGGCTGACCACGTCAGGAGGTGCTGGCAGAAACCCCTATCTGGCTGTGGGTGCCAGCAGCCCAGGCTGGAGGCAGGGGATGGTGGGGCAGGCGTGGGTTTGCCCCTCACTGCCCTGAGGCTCAGCAGCTCTGCCTGAATCAGCACCACTGACACTGTGCCAGTATTGCCTCCACAGGAAAGGACACTGGCCTTAGGCAGGCTTTATGTGAGGGCCCTGGAGCCCTGGGCGAGTGGGGTGGGTTTGGTCCTCATTTTACCATAGCTGAAACACCTTCCTATGCTGCTATGCAAGGGTCTCTGGTAAAACCTCATCCCTATTGAAATGGCACTGGTTCGGGCTTTGGATGTGTCAGCTCTTAACGTTGATGAGGGTCATTAGAAGTACATAAGTATAAGGGAAGAAAAGCTAGATCCTAAGATAGTCTTTTCAAACAGAAGGAACAACTACCTTGGATGCGTGCTTAGTTTGACATTGTGTGCTACATCCCAGGGTTCTTCAAAACTGTGGTGACTTTGGGAACTGTGAAAACTGAGACTAAGGGTTACTCTCTACCAAAGATCACTGGCAAAACACAAGACCTCATTCCTCACTAGCAGCTAAACCTCCTTACTTTAACTTCCTGAACCTGTTCTGTTGGTACATTTCAGCAAATATTTGTTTATGTGTGAGAATCTTGTGCACCGTGCACAGCATTAAGAATATTTTCTTTTCCTAGACATATTCAAAGTAATTTTTGATTTCTATTAATTTCTCTCTCTCCTAGTTTTTTTAATAAGAAAGTCTGCTTGGATCAGGATCAAAGGGATAGTTTATTGCTCTTTGTGGAAAAGTAGATTCTCTGGAAATTACTAAATGTAGCACAGAAAACTCATACACCATCTTGTCTGTTTTACTCAGCAGAGATAATGTCTCAGCTGGAGTACTTTGTGTAACACTGGGCACTGCATCCCAGAGAGACATGGCCTAGCTGGAGTGAATCCAGAAGGGAGCTGCAGGAAGGATCAGAGGGCTTGAAATCGTGACCTACCAGAAAGAATTACTCCATTTGGGTTGCTTTTCTTAAAGGAAAGAAGATTAAGGATGGGGGAAGGGAGAATGATAATATTCCTCAAATATGCAAAAGACTGCTGCTGAGAGAAGAGGAAAAATTTCTTCTCCCTTGTGAAAAGCAAGAGAAATAATGGGTCCATATTGCAGCAAGAATAACTTAAGTTAGGCATTACGTAAAAGCTTTCTAACAGGATGGAAAATGAAGCACTGGGCAGGATCATCTGGGGAGACATGCCACAGACCCCACTGGGAGTCTTGAAAACCAAATTAAGTAACTGTTCCTCTTGGACAAAGAAAAGGAACAGATGACTTTGGGAGTTATAGGCATTATTATTAATATGACATTTTATAAGAAAGTAATTCACCTGGAAATTCAGCTACTGGTAAAAGTGGCAAGTTTAAAAACAAAATAATAAAGTTTTTATTAATGCTTTTCTATATCTTAGAAACTTTAAACACCATCCACTCAAGATCTACTAGGCATATCATATTAAAACATTAGAAGGTAACACAGAAACAACAGCATATAAAGGGGAGAGATTGTGTGTTTCAGTACTGGACTTCACTTGGCATCTCTGAGCCACTGCCATACCCAGGGGCACTTGGAGCAGTATTGCTCTCCAGAAAAAGCATCTCTTTCCAGATCATCCAAGTGAGGAAGGCAGACATCCTGCCTCCTTCAGGGAGCCTGGCACTGCCAAAGGTGGTTTGGAGAGTATTATCGAGGCAGTCCAGAAAGGAGAGTTACACCTGCTCTAAATGGTGGATAAGCAGTGAGCTGGAATGTCAGAGGATGGAAATGGAAAGAGATGATAAGAAGATTGCCAAGTTGGCCCCTGCAGCTGAAAACACCCTGGCAAAAGTCCTCTCCTGCTTCTCTGCTATGACCTCTCAATCACTCTTGGTACAGCCCTTGTAATGCTCTGCCAAATAGGATTAAACTCCAGCAGGGGGAGAATTTATACATTCCATAGGACTTCATGACATAGCAATTGATAAGGGCATGCCACTGTATTAACTGGGAAAAAAATCCATATCTATTAGGGACTGGCTGGGTGAGAAAAGAAGAGTTGCATCCCCCTGCTTGGTTTCAAGCCCAAGCAACCTTTGTCTGTGTGCAGGGAGAGTCTTCTTGCAAGCCTTGTGCTTGTTAGAATTTAATTGCTTGCTGGTCGTGCTGCTGGCGAACTGGTGCAAATAGAGATGATCCCTCATTAATGCAGAAGCTTACATGACGCCAGCTCCAAGGAATAATTGCAATCGTGTCTAAACACTCTCTGGTCCAAGTTTCCTTAAACCAGAATGGCATTTTATTAACATGTCTGAACAGAAGGAAAACTCAGCAATAAATCTGTCTGGTAACTATTTCTTCACCCTCTAGATACTTTTCAAAGTAGAGGGTATTTGTGTCCTGGAACTGCATAGAAATGCGTTTGGAAACACATCACCAGACAAGAGGTCAAGGGGCCAACAGCCACTATTAATTGCCTTGCAGCCAGGCAGGAGAAGAAACGCTGCCCTTCTGCCTCGCTTGGATGGAGAGAGAGTAGCACGGCTGTAAACAGCTGTAAAGATCTGTCAGGGAAGGAGAAAGCTACACCTACCTTTTGCATTTTTAGCCCTGTGTGGGGAAAAAATGTAAAAAGTGAATGAAAAACCCCACTTGCAGGAAGATACAGACGTGGATTTCTTCTCTTCCTCTTCTGAAGCTGAACACGTCAGTCTCCTTTCGCACGCGACGCGAGCTGCATGTTGAGACACCTTGTGATTATAAACTCTCCTCAGCAAAATTACCGAGGGTCAAAGAATCTGGGGACTCGTGGGATGATGTGATTGGCAGGACAATTAGGTCCAGAGTGTGTTCTTTCATTTCTACTGGAAACTTGGTGTAATTACAGCTCCTGCCTCTGGCCTGTGTGATGCTGGAGGTTGGATGAGGTGATCAGAATACTCCCCCTGGCCATAAAATCTATTAACCTTGCTTTGCACTGCACATGGCTCAGGCACACAGAAATTCAATACCTGTCCACCATCTGAAAGCTCTCTTGTCAACAAGGGAAAAATAGAAGTACTGAGGTGAGCAGGGTTTCTCTCCAGTTTTTTTCCATTGAAATTGCTGGAAAGAAGCTCTCAGGTGAGGGAAGCAGGGCTGTGTTTTGGAAGCTCTATGACAAGACTTGGGAAGAGTGGGCCCCTGAGCTGGGGTGCACTGCAGACCTGCTTGGTAAGTAATGGACAGCCAAGGGAGACCTGGGCCATAGGGATCCCCATTCTCACTGAAGGTGCTGCTTCCTTATTTAAAGGGGATGCAAAAGGAAAATCCCATGGGGGCTTGCTACCCTTATAAAAGGAATGCTCTTGAGTACAGGAAAATAGGGCTGTCCCAAAACCAGGCCAGGAAATCACCACACTCCAGTGACTCTAATCTTTATTATTGCACATATAGAGCAGAAGGATTTTTTTGAGTGAGGATCTTACTTATTTACCAGCTTTCTGAGAGGGTAGTTTTTGGAGAAAGGGGATAGTGAGACTTTCTAGCTAATTATCTGTCTTAATGAGTGGGAGATTCATCTGCCTTAAATTTGATATCTAAAGGCTAAAGCATTCAAGCCTGAGCCAGCCAGACTTTTACTCCCTTTGTAAGAGAAACAGAAGAAGAGATGGGAAAGAGAAATAAAAGTACTGACCCTCTGGAGATGCCCATTTCCCTGCATCAGCTATACAGGGAGCCTTGAGTGACCACATCAAGCTGCAACGCCTAACTTGCAGGAATCTGAGGTTAGGTGAGATACACGGTAACCATCAGAGTAAAACTGTCATGATTTCCACAGATGATATTAATGTCATTAGAGAAAAAACTGCCACCAAGTAATCAATCCTTAGCCTAACTAGCTCCAAGCTATGAAGTCAGACAGCTCCAGCTGGAGGCCAAATCCAGCCTGTGGGCTGACTCCATCTGTCTTATTTGTGCCTCTGCCGTGACTGTGTGGTGGGATGGGAGGTGATGGGGAGCAGCTGTTTGCACCTTGGGGGAAGTCCAGCAGTTCCTCATGTTTCTACTGTGCTTAAGTGCAGCCAAACCTCAGCTCAGGGAGGTGCTGTGTCCACATGGCTCACAAGGGGAGTCTCCAAATGGGCATCTGGGCTCCAGGAACACAAAACAAAGCTTGGACCACCCCGTGAATTAAGTCATTCTTCTTGGCCAGAAAGAGACTTAGGAAAATAAACATCTTGAAGCTTTGTATTGCACAGACCTTCTTTCAAAAGTCCAAATTAAGTGCTTGGATGTGCAGCCTGTGCTGAGAGGTAGCGTTTGTGTGGTGCAGTCCTTGCTATTTCCTTTGGAGGAATTTTCACAAAGAAAAGAGGAGTTTGTGTTTTCTGACATTTGCTTTAACTAAAAGGCATTGTGAGGACTTTTACAGAATACCAATTAGACTCCCAGGTTAGTGAGCCAGAGCTGTGCGCTTCGTGTTGACTGAGGTCACTGCACAGCAGGAAAAAGAATCAGAGCTATTCACAAACAGCCTATCCCAGAGCGGCAAATCTGATTTCTCCACTTTAGCTAGATGAGGGTTGTTAGCAGAAGTAGCATCTCTCCTTACATTCACTGATTCAGTTAGAAAAGAGTAGATTAGTTGTTGGGCTTTGATCAAGGTCTGAAACAGAACCTGGCAACCAGAAGAAGGGCTTCTGCTCCCTGGGGCTCATCTGGGCTACTTTTTTTTTTGGTTGTTTTTTTTTTTCCTTCTTTCCCAGCTACAACAGCCAATCTAGGAAGAAATATTACCTCGCTATTAATGATGGCTTACACTTATCTCTGAAAATCACAGATATTGCAACATTGCTCTTAATTCCTGTTATTATTCAACAATTTCAAGGATCAGCAGCCTCTAAAAATACTCTTTGTGTCTTTGTGTTTGTCAACAGGTTTATGTTCTTATGTTTGGCAGGCGATGCCTGTTCATGCCAGGGCCACTGATGCCATGAGACAGGTTGTGCTCTTGGGTCACCAGAGAAAGCATATTTGCCCCGTGCTGGGCTCAGGGAGAGCTGGGTGCTCCAACAGGTCCAAGTATGGCTCATAGGTGAAGTTTTATATCTGTAAATCTATATCTCAGAGAATCCTTCCCCTAATATTCCTCTGCCTTGAGAAAGCTGTAGAGCAAAACCAACCTTTTCCTCCATAGGTACCACACAAGCACACCTGCCTGGCAGTAGGTGGACACTCACAGCACAAAGCAAGAGGACAAGAGGGATTTCCTGAGGCAAATCCAGGACTTGCTGAGAGACAGACACCACCACTCTGAGCTATAGGAGGGACAGACCATTTCCTATGACTGTTTTCTGAGTGGACCACTGAAAGAATGAAAGAGCAAGAGCTCATTGTAATGTTATAGCACACCTTTTCAGTGGTGTGGAGCATGAAAAACCTATTCTCATATAGAAGTAATATGCAGTGTTTAACAAAAATATATAAAGAAATTCAAGGTAAATTGGAGTGATTTACTGTCAATTTTTATTCATGTTACCTCTAATTCCGCTTAAAGGTTTCCTTGCCCTCTCTCCGATACGAAACAAAGGGTATACCTCTAATAGTGATAGAGCTGTACAGAGCAGAATTTAGCCACCTACACAGCTTTAATCAAACATCTTTCACTACTTGAAAGGGGAATTTATCCAAGTAACAGCTTTTAAATTGACCACGCTAGTGTTTCTGGGACAAGTTCTCCATCATTTCTTAGTATTTGTCTCCATCTGTCACATTAACCTTCCTCTGATTTCTCTCCTAAATGTCAGTTCACCAGGGTCAGAGGCAGCCTCAATGTGGCCAGGAGGGCCCTGAGGTGGTGCAGCTCTTTCCTCATTACCTGATTTGGCACACATTCACGTGGCAGCTGAGACTGATGCCCCCTGAAATTCCCCCAGTTAGTTTGTCCCTTGAACAAAAGAACAGTGAAAAATGTCACTCTTCTTGATGGATATAGTTCTCTCACAGATTGTCTAAGTCCCAATCCTGTAACTCCTCACTAGTGTGTGTCATCACTCTCTTTAACATTTCTGTTGGTCTACACCATAAACATGTAGGCAATACATGTGCTGCAAACAAAAGAGGATTAGGTACCATGGTTCTGGTACCTTTAGATGCCTGGTGCTAAAGCCAAGTGGCTTATTGGGTACAGCTCCTGTATAAATATATAGTTCCCATGCTGAAACACTACTTACTTCAGCTTACAGAAGCTGGAGGAGAGAGTAGCTGCTGTCTTTTCTAAATTTCAGTCTGTGCAGTCCTTATCTCTAGTAAATTATTTGAAGATGTAGTTGATGAGAAGTTTCATTCTATATGCTACATCTATACACTATGCTTCATATCAACCTCAATAGAGCAAACTCATTATTAAAAGAGCAAATTTTAATGCTAGGAAGAGTTCATCCTCAATTAATGGTAGTGTTGTCTCAAAACAGTGTTTGGAAAGTACACACAGACACGTGCATGTTCACGCACACACCACCTTGTTCACGACCTGCTCCTCTTTCTTAAGCTCTCTGGTCACTACATGCAAAGTGGAATCCTTATTTCTTTAAATAACTCATTTCTTCCTCTTTCAATGAACTTACTCATGCTCTTTGAACTTCAAGGTAGAAAAATCAAAAGCAGTCACTGTGTCTCTTAGGAGTTCTTGACCTACTTTGTACTGATCAGTTCTCATCTCCTACAGAATGTGGAAACTGTGTCAGAAGGATTTACACAATAAGATGTTGAGAATGTTTCTTCTTTTAACTTTATGCATTTCGAGGAAGGGAACCTGAATGCAATATGCACAGTCTTTAGATACAATTGTAGGAAAAATGTCCATGCCAACAGATAATGTAAAAGATCCTTTGTGGGCTCAATGAGTTGTCTTGTGTAATTCAAAAATAGTCTCTGAATTCTTTCGTGTTGGCAGTAAAATCAGAACCATTGTAGAGTGATTTTGTTGGCAGGAAAAGGGGAAATTTGAAAACTTAAGAGAAGGAGGTAAAGCAAAATGTTTTCACACTTGAATATAAAGTTCCACTAATCAGTCACTGATCAATGGTGTGAGCTAAAGGCTCATAATATAAAGCAATTATCCATTATGAACAGAGGACTTAATATTTTTTAAATATTGCTAAATAATCAAAGATCTGGTTAGACCACCCACCCCTCAACCTGTCAAATGCCCATTAATTAAATCAGCAGCCCAGAACGCTACTATGCAGAGATCAGGACAAATCAGTTTTCATTGTGAGATAGCCCTTGAATTCTTCCCAAAACAACAAAGGAAAACTAGTTACCTTCATAGCCTCGTTCTGACCCCTTTCCTCATCCTCTGCCTGGGACTTCTTTAGCAATAGGGATTTCTCCCCCTGGCAGGCTCTGAGGACAACACCTAGGAATGCAACACACTAGGAAATGACAGTCATACAAAACTTTGGCATGGTCAATATACGAGCTGCTGAAGAAGTGTCATCCTGCAAGCATTAGAAAGAGTTTTGGTTAATGTCTTCAAGGGCTTTTCTTCATTAGGGGTCAGCCACATGGTTGTCACTGTAAGGCCCATTGGATTCTGTGCTAAACGTACAACAAACAACATATAGTCCACTTGTTGCTTGGAAATGCCTTTGTTTCTGGCAGCAAACACTCCTCTACACGGATAAGTGTAGTGAGTGTGTTGAACACTGCCGTTAAAACACCACAAATTTTTTGAATGGAAAGGATTTTGTTTTTGAGATGTCCATTAAGAGGTTCAGTGCCTTTTTGTGCCAGTATCTCTGTGACCACGTGTGTGTTGCATTCATGTATGCACACGCAGGTGTGCCTTTTCACAAGCCTTTACTGTGGAAACTGAACATCCTTATCTCTGTGTTCAGCACTTCGTGGGGACAAAAGCAAGGCAAGCCTGCATCATTGTTGTAATGCCTCCAGTTCAAGGGCAGAGCTCTTCTCAAACCATGTTGGAGAAAGTCTGAATGTAAGAGAAAAACTGATTTAATGGATGTTGGATCCTTCAGTGACAATTGATTTAAAGCTACAGTGGCATCAGCATTGTCAGACAAGTGAGTGGCACCAAATGCTCTCCTCAGCCCCACACCTTCTGTTCCCAGAGCTGCTGCTGAGGCTTCATTTGGATCTTGCTCCTTTCTGCAATGTTTTTCTCCAATTTGGACATGAAATGCAGGGATGAGAGGGTCTATGCCATGCTTACCATGTTATTTGCCTTGAGTTCCTTCAGGCTGGTGGAGGTGGGTGCCATGCTAGGAATGGAGGTGTGTGGCCCAGGTTGACCTTCCTCCCAGCTGGCATGATGCCCCCTCCTGCCCTTCAGGCAGCCTGCTCAGCTGCCTCCTGGAAAGACCATGAGCTTCTCAGGAAGAAAAAAAGGATGTGATAGGCAACTTCCATTCAAACCAGGCTTGCGGGAATGATTCTTGTCACCATGATGTTCCAAACACAGATGAACATATTCCCATGCATGCAGATGGGTACATCATACATCTGTGTTGTTCTGAGCACAGGTATTAAAGTAAGGGGAGTCTGATAGATACTGAACACCATATATTAAAGCTACAGACTGCTAGAGCCATCTCCTCTCCATTTTGTGCATGTACCAGCAGTAACCAGGTAACAGTAAACTGATTTACATTCCAGAGAGATTATCCACGGTGATGTGCTCCATTAAATGGGCAGACGGTGGCTTACATTTCATAATCCATAGTGACATACTGGAAATGAAAGTGACAAAAATTATAGATAGCTCTTTGGCTGAAGATGTGAAAGAAAAGGCATGGAGAAGAGAGGCCCAAGGGCTTGCTTCTGCAAAATGCCAAGCCAGGCTGTGACATGCCAGCTCATGGGTCAGGTGCAAA
>VZSR01003803.1:54245602-54276758 GCA_013398615.1 Brachypodius melanocephalos
GGATGCAAGGCTGTAAGAGAGTGTCAAAGGAGGGCTGTGGAGGTGGTGAAGGGCCTTGAGGGGAAGCCACGGGAGGAGTGGCTGAAGTCATTTGGCTTGCTCAGCCTGGAGAAGGGGAAACTGAGGGGAGACTTCATTACAGTCCTAAGAGGTGAAAGGGGGATGGGGAAGTACAGGCATTGATCTCTTCTCTGTGGTGACCAGGGAGAGGACCCAAAGGAATGCCCTGAAGTTGTGTCACAGGAGGTTCAGGATATTAGAAGATGATTTTTCTCCCAGAGGTTGGCTGGGCACTGGAACAGACTCCCCAGGGAAGTGGTCATGGCACCAAGCCCGGCAGAATTAAAAAAAAAAAAAACATTTGGACAATGCTCTCAGGCACAGGGTGTAACTCTTGGGGATGGGTCTGCTCAGGGCCAGGAGTTGGACACTAATGATCCTTGTGGGTTCCTCCCAACTCAGGATGTTCTATGATTCTGTGAGTTCTCCCATTTCCACTCAAGGGCTCTGAAAGGAGGGCACTGAGCCCCTCAGAGGAGTGCAGGATGGAGCTCCCATTTGGAAAGGAAATATTTATTTCTTTACAAATATAATCTTTGGTGACTCAAAGGACATTAAATCAAGCGCAAACTTTGAATTTGCTACTTTTCTATTTTTTATGAAGGAACATCTATGAATGTGTGTATGTAGGTGTCTATTTGAGGATTTAGCTCAACACAGGCTTAGTTTGGAAAACAAGCCATTACTGACCCCGAAGATCATGAATGCAATCAATGAAGACTAAAATGGATGGAACAAATAGAAATTGTGAAAAGAATCTCAGATGCCTGAAATTTTTGTTAGACTGCATGTTTCGAAGACACAGAACCCTTGAATACAGATAAATACTCAAACTGGGTCAGCTCACAAGCATTCAACAATTCCATATCATTCCTTGATGACTGCTCCTTGGGTCACACATTCTAACACTCCACAGTTAAATAAATAAATAGGACCATCATTTGTGTCTGCATGTTTCTAATGCCATGAGTGGGGACCCTGGGGCCTTAGGGGTTTCTGCAAGAGCCATGGTTGATTCCAGGGACACCTGTAAAATTGTTTTATTCAACACTAGCATCCTAAAAAGAGACTTAAATCAGCCACATGTCAAGACAGCCTTTAAAATCAGAAACATAAAAATAAACCCCTACAGACTTGCCTTAAAAGATAGCTCTGAACTCAACAGCTCTGAAGTCTAATAAGTGCGATATAAACATCTTTTGAGCAAAACATACTGCTGAAAAGAATGTTTATTGTGTTACAAAAATCAATGCAATCTGCAGGGACTGAATCAAATAGCTGTACAGTCTACCCTCTGATTCATTTTGCTTTCATGAGTAAGAGATGCTAGGATGAAATGGAATATGCATGTAGCTGGAATGGTTTGGATATACATGGTGAGAAATATAATCATTTTTTTCCTGCTTGGAATCAGACAGTGACATATGCTTTACATTGCTTTCATTAATATATTGAGATGTTTTCATCACGTGGTAAAAACCACTAATTCATGAAAATGCAGATTGGATGCCACAACCCCTAAACTAGCAGAGAACCTTTCACTTAGGTATAATTATGAAATACTACCATCACCCTCTCTTCTGCTGGCATGCAGGATTTGCTATCATCATTCACACATATATTTTTGTGTGAGTTAGACTTGCAGCTCATATTTTCAATGCATTCGTGTCAGTCTCTGAGCTCTTTTGCTTTAAAGTAAATATATAACTGCGTGAAAAAGATTGGCAGTGTCACCAGAAGCATCTCTTTATTCTAAAGTGGAGATGAGTCAAGCAAAAATTAAATTATAATGGAGTAAAGCCCATCTTTCATGCAGCTATCAGCGCCTTACTTGCTAGGACTGAGGTAGATTGCTACTTTTTACAGTGTTTTGAATATTAATTTTTTGAGTTTGTCATATGAGAAATGAGTAAACTGAGTATGGTAAGACCAGTCTTTGCCCCATGAGAGATATCCTTACTAGGGGATATGTCTGCAGGAGAAATCAGGCAAGTCCTGAGAGGGCTCTGATCATCCTTGGAGCTGCTTGACTTCAGTGCTTAGTTCAGGGCAGTCTGAGCACAGCAAGCTGAAAGGTTCATACTTGGTGCCAGGTTCACTATGGCCACTTCTGTTCTCATTCACAACACCACACACCTGGCTGCTCTAGGGCACAGGCAAAGCAAGGCTGCTTCTGCCTACAAAGTGTTGTGGGCATATTCTAGCCACTGTTTCACAGCTGTTAAACAAATGAAATGCACATGCACGGAGAAGAGGAGATGGGAGGGTTGTGGTCATGGCACTGGACTGAATCTGCATTTTTCTGTGCAGCCTTGGTATTCCCTAGTAATTCCTTTAACTCCTGTCTTAAGTCCTCTTCTGACAAGCTGGAATAAGGATTCTGACTTTTAGATTGTACAAGGTTGGCGTTCTATATGGTCGTGACAGGTTTGCATAGTAAACCGGTGTTGAGGGACCATACAAGTACCAAGCCAGAGGGAGAGAGAGCAAACCACAAAGGCTGAAATGCTAAACAATGTATTGCAACACAAGAGGTGCTTGTTTGGTTGGGTCGTTTTTGGATTTTTTTTTTTTTTTGGTTTGTTGGTTTTTTTCCTAGCCTGGAGAATTTATAAAAGGACAGCAAAGCAATGTCAATCTGCTTGTCACATCACAGCCCATCGCAGCCCTCCCTCTCTCCTGCGCTGTCACCGTGCACCCACCGAATGAATAGGCAAACCCAACTTCATTTCAGCTTCGGACAAGCACTGTCAGTCACTTCTGACAACAAGCATTTGGTGCCCGTTTTTAGCAAGATTTTAACAGATCAATCCTTATCTGGTGGTTCAAAGAGGCAGTTCCATCTGCGTGCTGCTTCGTACTTGCAAATGCTGTGCTTGATCTTTAAACGTATCATTGTTCTGAGTCACCAGCTGCTTCTGTTTCAATGTAGGTGATCTGATTCACCAAAGTAAGTTAATAATATAAATGGGGAAAATTAAGTTCCTATTTCTATGAAAGCATAAATGTTATCTGAGATGGTGACATTTACGAATCACTGAAAAATATGATTTGCTTTATATGCAGTTGTTGAGCTGCCAAGGAGATGTTTTTTTTTTATTTCTAGCAATTTAAGATTCTCTGTAAAGTAGATGATTTAAGACAAGCAGAAGATGCCTTTTCCTCACTGATCCATTATGCCTGACTTTTCACTTACTCTTGCTCTACAGCAGGTGAAGAAGCAGCACTGGTTAGAAATCACTGGATAAATGTACACAGCTCATTTTTCCTCTGTAGTATGAGGGAGAGAGAAGAAAACCTTATAAAACACAGAGCCATTATAAAAAAAAAAAAAAGGAGCAGACAATTCTATCATGATGGATAACATCTACACAATTAAATAAAAATACGCGTGCGATACCAAAGAGCAGAGCACATTTCATTTTTATCTGCAGTGTCACTTTCCTAATGGTTTCTGTCATAAAACCTAACCAAAACAAATCTTTGAAGCATACAAAGTCTGAGATTTCAGGGATGCAGAGTTCTGCCAGGTGGATCAGAAAAGTAGGTCAGTGGGTCATTAATGCAAACCTGACAGGAAATAAACCCCGACCTGCTGAAAAGGAAGAGGTTTAGCACAGTCGTCCATTTAATACACTCCACACACATCATTTTTTCTAAATAGGCATTGCAGTTCAAGTACTGCGAGCCAAAATGCAGATCTGAAACATCTCAGAGACTGAAATGCCTTCATCCTCCCATATTGTGTGGACCTCAAAAATCACATTACATAGATGTGGACTTTTCACACTCAAAGAGCCACATTTATTGCAATTTCTGTTTGCTTGAGTCTACTGCAAATAATTTTCAGAAACTCTTATGGTCTTATTCTATTACTGACCAAGTCACTTATCACTTAAAATGTTTTCCATTTCTCTATCTCCTACTAAAAGCTTGGAGTTTTTTTGACATTTCATTTTCCAAGAAGACATGATGCAATGCTGGGAGTTTCCTCTTGTAGCCTTGCATGCACTGTTAGCTGCTTTGTGGTTTTCCCTTTATACATGGTGAGGAACATGGGATGGGGAGGGAAAATGAGTCCTGTTCCCTTGGGCATGTGGGGAAGATGTCATCCTGAGCGCCTCAGTGCCCTGCAGGCAAACCTTCTGCATCCCTGAATCCCTGTCTGCTGCTTGTCCAGGTCCTTTTGCCTCCCCCAGCCACCCCAAAGGAGACACACCAGTGGCAGCCTTTGCCTTCAGGCTTTCTGACTCTGTTTCCTTTTACTTCATTAACCTTTCTTTGTACAGACCCAAGGGTTTTTTTCTCAAACAAATTTGGATGTTTTACTCATTTTTCTCTTCTGATCGAGGAATCAAGCACTTGGGTATTTTTGGTTTATTCTTTGTTTGGGGTTTTCTTCACATTGTTAACTTAATCAGAATTTCTTGCTTTGTGCTATTTTACTTTGGCACCAAGTTTTTCCATCTCTCTTACCGTTCTTCTGGCATCAGTTTTGTCTTTCCCCAACCTTGAAAAGTCCATTTCAGGAAATTCAGTGGTTAAGAAATCTGCTGCAACTTGGAAATCCTTCATTAGTTCTCAGAAACATCTGACAAACAAAAGTCCTTTGGTGGCTGGAGGTATCAAAAAATACATATAGGCAAGCACAGAAATTTGGAGTTAAGACTTCTTATTTATCTTTCATACAATAATTTCCTTGCACTTATTCAACTCTCCTTTTGGCTGGCATTGTATCTTTTCTGAGCAACTTGAAAACCTAAATGCAGATATGGCATAATTAAAAAAAACCCACACCAAGACAGACACATCCTATATATTGTCCTGCCTGGTTAAGCTTAAACTTTTCTGAAATGACAAGTGAGATAATAGACAATAGGTGCATGCAGCAACAGCAGGTCACTGTATACATTAAAGCAGTTTAGGACATCTCTGCTCAGTGTCAAGGTGGCTCTGGGTGCCTACTGACATCATAGACATGAAATTGTTGTGCTGGCCAGGGCAGCTGGTGATCCTTTGCAGAATTAAATAATCCACCTGGCACTGAGAGCACATCTACAGCAGGAGGAGGAAGGGAGGCCAAGCCTCCTGGTTCCATGCATGGTCCTCAGAGCTGGATTTCCTAGCAGGTAATTGCTTTTGTATATCTTGAAAGAATTGTATAATAAATCAGTCATAGTCATATAATAAACATGTCATAGGTATTTGTTGGAATCCAAGTAAAGAAAACAATTGTTTCCAATTATGATCTCAATCATTAGCAGAAAATGGCTAATCCATTTTTGCTGCTTATTTTAACTTAATATTTTCAGAATATTTCCCCACACAAAAGCCAGTAATCAATAATTGATGAGTTTGGGTTTTTTTGTTTTGTTTTGGTTTTTGTTTTTTTTTTTTTGCAATACTAGAAGTTGAGAAAATCAACATCAAATTATCTGTGCAGCTATGGTTTACAAACAGTCATTCAGATCCTTAATTTGTAAGTTACTTAATTTGGAAATGCCAAACAAAGCATCTCTTATTTATTGTGTGATTATTCTTTCTTACTTACAATTTAAATGAAAATGGAATCAATTAAAAGATGTGAAATCAATGCTTCATTATTCTTTGAATGATCTCAGCAAAGCTAACTTAGATGCACTGTCTGTGTTCCCCAAAGTGAACATTTTAAGCAACTAAACACCTTTAATAAACAGAGGAGGTAACATTTCTGTTTGTCTAATTATTTATGGCCACCTGCCTTTTGATTATCTTAGAACTAGTAATTTTTATCCTTTTGCATTAGTTTTTATTCACTAGGAGTGTGTTTGTTTTTTTAAGTGAGTACTTAGCTCTCAATTTAAATGACCTAGTCCTTGACCAGAGCTACTTGAAAAAAATGTAAAGCAGAAAATGTTCTATTTGTACTTATAGTAGAAGTTATCTCTGATTAAAAAATTATTTGTGACTGTAGCAAACCCTATTTCCAAGTGTTTACTAAATAGCATTTCCTAACTGAAGGGTGTCTTTTTTTAAAGCCACGACTGCAATCATATAGTTTGTTACTTTTATTGTAATTTATGTTATTCTAATATATGATAATAAATTTAGATTTTCCCTTATGTTGTTATATTTTACATTTTAGTTTTAAGCAATTATTGTTTTAAAGACAAAAATAATATTTCAACTGTAATGTACAGAATTTAATGAAAATATCAATGTATTCAAATCAGTAGAGCAAGTTGATTACACCAACAAAACATATTTAGCAACATTTCTGTTGCCATATATGTCAACTTATTTTATGCAGTAATAACTTGGAAATATAGTTATATTGACAACCTCTCTAGCAGTTGAAAGTACTTCAGACACATTCTGTTGATGAAGGGACATACTGTGAGTGCAGTCTAATTCCTACTCAAACCTAGAGTTTAAGTCCTGCTAGAAACTGGATAAAACAAAGAATTTGCTGGATGTTTTGTTAAATTGAGAGCCAGAAGACAGGCACCCAACAATTTAAGGAGATTAAGGATCATTCCAGAAAGTCTGACTTTACATTTATTTGACATCTCCAAGCAACTATGAAACTAGTTACATAAAAGTAAAAAGTAAGTATAAAGTAATTATAGTATAAAGTAATTATGAAAAATAAAAGTTGGAGGAGTGGTCAAACAAAAATTAAGCCTTTGTTTTAACTACTGAGTCAGAGTGCAAAGCAATAATGATGGCAGGATGATGTGCATTTAGGTGCTGCAGTTAAAGTGGTTGTCTTGGCTTTAGCAGCCATCCCAGGCTGCAGGTGCCACCTCGCTCTTCCAGTGCCATGCACAGATAGGCAGGGCTGTGAGGGGACTCTTCCAGTGCCATGCACAGATAGGCAGGGCTATGAGGGGACTCTTCCAGTGCCATGCACAGATAGGCAGGGCTATGAGGGGCTTTCCCAGTGCTCAAGCTCCAGGTTGTCACTCTGCCCCCAAGTACCCACCCAGATCACCTCCCCTATTGCCCCCCCTTTGGGGACTCTTGAGGACAGACCCTCATGAGTTGAAATGGCCCCATCTCAATGGAGCTGACAATGATTTACATCACCTGAGGACCTGTCCTCAGCACATACCCTGCTCGTACGTGTTAGTCATTGTGGGTTATACAGCGGGAATTATCTTTGAAATGAATTTCTAAAACAATGCATTTAACATATGAAAGCCTGGGAATCCAAAATGGAAGTTTTTACATACTTGGCATTCAATTGTAAGCTGGCAGTGACAGCTTTCATCCTACAGAAAACATTTTTTATCTCATGAAAGTTGAAAATAGCTTTGTGCTATACCGGTGCCTCTTGCTGAGATGGGGCTTTTCATCCGTGACCTACTTTGCTTTCTGCACAATATACCTAATGAGTAATAATGACTTCGGAAAGGGCAGCGCTGGAGGAGAAGTCAAAGTAACGCCTTAAGATGCTGTCTGTGAAAACATCAAACAGAATATTTCTCATCAGGCTGAATAAAAGACTCTGGTTAAAGTAGGCATGAGTTTAAGAATTAAACAGCGCTCGGGTGCTGGTTGCGGGCTCCGGGCAGGGCTGTGGTGGCGTGGGGCCCGTGGTCGTGCTGTGACAGCCCGGCCCTGGCGCGTCCCCCGCTCCCTGCGGGCCCCGGGACACGGCTGGCACCGCACCGAGGGAACCTGCCCCTGCCTGCAGGGCACCCCGGGACCCTGCAGCATTTCGGGTGGGGGGAGACCTGCACGGAGCGAGGGCTGCGGCTGAGCAGGTGGGAGAAGCATTGGGAGCCGCAGAAGATTGGGATACCGAGCTCCACTCTCACCTGCTGAGCTGCTCCATCTTCTGCGGGCCAGTCACCCATCAGCGTGGCCCAGTCCCCAGATAAATTTGTCCATCAGCTCTTCTGCAGCTCTCCTTTGCCCTTCCCCACCCTCCAGCTGAGAGCCAGAGCTGTATGACAGCCACCTCCACAGGTCCCGCCTCTCCAGCCCTCCTTGGATCTCTGCGTTCCCTTCCCTTTGCAAGCTCCCAGCCCACACACCACCCCTCCACTCGCAGAGAGTAAAGCTCTGTCTCTTCTTACCCTCCCTGCCCCGTTTGCACTCCAACTTCCTAGGTGATGTTCATTTTCATTACAGAAACTTGGTTAGACAAAGAAGGTAAAAATATTACTTTTACTATTATTATTACTACTAAAATTCTCCTTGATTTTTGGACTGAAGTACTTTGATTTTGCAGGAGTAGAAAAAATAAGCTTTTTTCTTCTTAGGTGACTGAAAATGTTGGATTGCAAAGGTCATTAATTTTGTTCCTCTCAGGTGAGCTGAGAATATTCTTAACAGTAAGAACATTCCTCGTGAAACTGTGTAGAAGGAAAAGGATTTTATATATCAAAAATGTATGCAAGTCTCCATTTCAAAAATCCATGCAAGCCACAACACTGTATCATTTTTCTTTCTTTCTGTCAGCAGATGCCTTTGAGTTTTCTCACCAGGCTGACTTTGAATTGTATTTTGCTTCTTTGCCTGTGGAGCATAATCAGAAGCCTGGGAAGACCGCATGAAAAGCACAAAATGCCTCTCTGAACAATGAAGAGTAAATAAAGCAGGCCAAATGCTAGGCAGCAGAGAGGAGAAATAAAGTGCAGAAGGAAGATGAGCTGTGAGTCTGCTGCTGCAGGCAAGGAGAGGACACAGAGGCTCCTCAGCCTCTGACCCTGCCTCAAGAAAGTTTCCTGCTTCAGGCACAGCTCAAGATGAAGGTTGATCTGAGGGATTCAACTTAGAGGTGATCAGCAGATCCAGATTTGAGAATAAATTCAATTTCATAGCAATTAGCATAAACTGGTCCTGAGGAACAACACTGAAAGCCATGAAAGCCATGAGAAGCAAAGAAGGACAGCTGACTTCCCTCACAATATGTCTTGGAGTGTAAAGGAGTATTAAGATGCTGATATTCCCAATGCTCACAGTTGCTGCAAGACCCCTTTATAATACTGACATGATCTGAAGGGGCATTTGTTTAAGTGAAAACCATATCCAGTGCCTTAAGTAGGTCAAGTTCAAAGCCTAGTCAATATTTGAAAAATCTGTGCAAGTTAAAGAGGCAATGAGAAAAATTAGCATGTGAGCCCACTAGAGCTTTTCTTCCCAACTGCACTTTGCATGGGGAAAATGAGGACAGTACACAATGAATTGGTATTTGTGTCCCAAATACTCAACTCCTTCTCCAGTTTTCCATAGGAAAAAAAAAAAAAAAAAGAAATAATTCAGACACTCTTTTTCTGAGCTCTTACTTGATCTTTTTTTCTAAATTGGGAAATGGAAATTTTGATTTCTCATCGTAACTTTGCCAGAAAAATCAAGAGCTAAAAGTGAGTTTTGTGTAATTTAATTCCCAAACTTTTACCGTGCAACCTAATTACAATATTTCACTGAAACTTGGAAAAGCTGGATACCAGATACACGCACCACAAAATATAGACTGTGGATGACAGGAGAAGCCTTTCAAAACAATAACTGAAGCTGCTTCTTCACTTACAAAAAGCTGAAATGGAAGAGTGATCTAAAGGATGTGGGGGATGCCAGGGCAGTGAAGGAAAGGAAAAGTGGAAGGACAGCTCATGCCAGCTTGGGCCAGTGACATTTAAGCATAGTTTCTCTTATGTTCCTCTTTAGCCAATGCACTTCCAGAGAGCAGCTCAGAGCAGATGTTGTGAGTCATTTTTTGGCAGAGACTTTGGATGAGCTACACTGGTATTTCAGTTCAGATCAGGAGTGCACTTCAGGAGGGACTATCCCAATTGTCTCCACTTAAAACACTGCTTTTCATAGCAGAGCAACTCTTAGCTTCCAGATGAAACCCAACTGGGAGAGGCACTCCAGGAGGGCACTCATAGTACAGGTACAGCCACAAGAGCATCTGTGCTTGGCACACAGGACTGACCAGGCCTAATCTGAGATAAAATTGTTAAATTTGGAGAAGTGGCCTCCAAACTGACTGTTTTACTCTGAAGGCCCATATTTGTGGGTCCATGGAACTTTTTACTGTAGGTGCAACTCCTGTCTTTGCCATGCACAGAGGCTCCAGGAGCACCTCTCTCAAGCAGCAGAGTTCAGCACCCAAAGGTGGCTGGTGCAAACATCCCTCAGTGAAACTTGCAGCTGCAGGTGATCCAAGAGCCAGCACCATCCCTGCCGTGCCTGCCAGGATGCTCTTGGAAGGACATGCTGCTGCAGGGACAGGTCTGAGCATGCAAGCTGAAATTGTGTGTGAACTCTGACACGTTCAAAAGGGGCTCGAGGAGCCACAAACAGTTCCCCAATTTGGTCACCATTTGAACTTCCCGGTTTGCTGAAAATTAATTTATGGAGTCAATGCAAAAACTTGTGGGTTAGTCTCCCAGTCATAGCAAGCATGTTTCCATGATTCATCAGAGTAAAAAATTCTGCCTGAGAGGGGGTAACCAGGAGCCTTAGTCATGGAGGGTTTCGGAAGCAGGTTCATGATTTTGAGACCAGCTAACAGAGAGCAAGATGGAAAGCAAGCAAGATACCACGTGGAAAGAAAGCATAGCTATTTAATGGGGGCTGTTTTGCAAAGCTACACAAAATCTGGATTCAGTGAGGCTAAATGACAAAATTCCCACTGCTGTTAGAGAGCCCAGAATCTGATCTTTGTGAGTCTGGGATTGTTAGCCCGGGGATTTTCACGAGTGTTTGATCCCAATAAACCAGCAGACTGAAAAATAAAACCAGACTGAAGTAGAGTTCTGCATTTGTGCAAGCAGAGACTCAATAAAGTTATCATAAAATTCAAACAACATTACAGAATTTATTTATTTCAGGTTTATTTTATTCTTACGGGCTTAGCTATGCATTTCTGCATTCAGTTGTAATTCTAGCTGTAACACCAATTTCATACCTGAGTTTAGCCAAGAAAATTAACCAACCACAAATTATAACAACAGTTTTAAGTTAATGGTCTTGCTTATGTTTCTAAAAATACTTTGGATATGAGACATGGCAAATAGCATTTTGCTAAGCTAAAGAGAAGAGAGAGAGAAATACAAAAACATACATTATTTTTCATAATTTTACATTAACTTTAAAAATATAACGATTTTGTCAATGCAATGGCATGGACAGTTATAGTAAAAGGGACACGAGTGACAGTCTTTATGTAAGTTTGAAACATACTTCCTTCTTTGGAAACATGGTGTCAGTACAGTTAAATAATTGTATAGTTTTTAAATGGTCACTGTACTTTTCCATACACAAATACATTCAAGTGCTGTAAGAGAAAAAAGTGCATACTAACAAATTGTCTTAGCTGCCTCATACTGATTCCTAGGCAACACTGATGTGCTTCAGTTTTACACTTCACTAAGGATAAACAGTATGGCAAAAATATTAAAAGCTATGCAAACATAGTTTCAGAATCTCATCTATGACATCCCTCTGAAAACAATTTTTTTCCTTACCTAATGCCCTCACAAGAGTACATTTCTCATTACATTTCTGCCAACTGGAGAATTCCAGTGAAGTGAGAAGAAATAATGAGCAACATTACAGCGACCAGAGAAAAGGATACGTGAGAAATGAAAAGTGTTCTCCACTACACCCATTGCATAAATATGCACCTTCGAGAGAGAAGAGAGAAAAGGTAGCAAGGATATTACTGGGCCCACACTGACCCTGACCCAACAGCCAAGATGTAAAAGCTTGTTTATATTTACAGCTGCCTGTTGCTTGCCAGCCACTCTGGGATGGTGATCCTGTCTCTTCACTGCTTGTTAAATGGAAAAAAGCAACTGAAAAGAACAAGAACCCTTGGCCCTCCTTCTTTGGAGGTGGTAGTGTCTTGAGAGCAATTCTTACCTTTGGACCTATAAACCAGCCCCAAACACCTGAGGGCCATGGGTTGCAAGCATGGAATCACCTGTTCCACTATTTTCCCTTGCAGGCAATATTTCTGCATTTATTTTTGCACATACATACATACATACTACTACTACTACTACTACTACTACTACTACTACTACTACTACTACTACTACTACTACTACTACTATTTAAAAAGAACTCTGCAAATCAGTTGGTTCTTCCCATATTCTTCCTGTCCAATTTGCCTTTAGAGATCCACTCCCAGTGCCCCAGGCTGAAATGCTTCTATGCTTGATCCATTTAGGCTCCAATACTTTGGGTGAAGGCTGAATCAGACACAAATTTGAAGCTGTTGTAGCTGTTTAAGTTGTTCATACAGTATAGGCAGTGTGTACCTTTCACTGCAAGATTCCTTGATTCTTAGTGTCATTACTAAAGGGGAATATTTGGTCTAGGTTTACTAAAAGAGCCCTTGGGTCTTGAGAAACTTTAGCATTCATCTGAGTTTGTATCATCAGGATGAAATAATAAAATTATATAGGTTGGATAAGACCTCTAAGATTATCCAATCCAACCAAAATGTATTTTCTCAGGGAGTTTTGACTAAAGAGTGACCCAAGAAACCAGTCAGATCATGACTTTGCTTGAGTTTTGAGTAGTTCAGAGAAGGGCTGGTAGACAGGGAGCCCGAAAAGCACATTGAGCAGTTATCAGTTGGACTCAGATTAGCAGTCAGGTCAAATGCAAGTGCTGCAGTAAGATTTTGGTTTCAAAACTCACATGTGGGAAAAGAGGACATTTAAATGGAGTTAAATAGTTGCATAAAAACCCAAATCAGGATGTTATTTTCACTTAGCAGATGGGTTTTCTTTCACAATGCTTCTTGCAGCCAGTTTGACAGTGTACCAGTGCAAAACTAATGCTGTCAGAGCCAACTACGTGTACTGCAGCATACAACAAAGTAAGGCACTACTGTGAGAAAGTTTGCCTCAAGGCTGTATTTCTAATAGACACTAAAACCATAAGATGGAAACAAAAATCTATGAAACAAGCACTGAAGAGATACATTCACACAATGAAGAAAGTAAACCGAGGGCAGCATTTTTGGTGCAAGCAAGGCAGAACCCCAAATACACTGCACCGAGCCAAGTTTCTGGTGATCACTAGCTTTAGCAAGTTGTGTGAGTTAGCTCTGAACTCTGAGTTCATTTTGCTAGATCCACCCATCTCTTCTCTCCCCACTGCAGGGCAGAACTAAGAACTTCTTTATTTGATGTTGCCTCCCTTCCCTTCTCACCTCCTCCTCATGTCCATAGGAGACCAGGCTTCGTTGCTCTGACTGTTTGCAGAATGGCTGGTTTATGGTGGTGACAATAAACCATTATGTTTTTTGGTTTATAGGACAGTGTCCCTGTCCCAAGGAGCTGTCTCCCAAGGAGCTGTGGGAACACAATACAAGCAGTCACGGGAGAGATAAGGAAAGCAGTGTGACTGTGTGTGAAGAGGAAAGGAGGGAAGGAAAACTCCCCAGGGCACAGCAAATAAGGTCGTATACTGGTAGGACAGATGTTTATTTCTTCCCTCTCCTCTTCTTTCTCTCACATGCACACAGACATGCTCATTTAATGATTGCAGGCAAACACAAGCATCGGCTTTCTTGTAGCACCAAATAGAAAGAGGAGGCTGATTATGAGGGTGATATTGCTATACCTTCAGCTATAGCAAAGGGAATACTGAGAGCTGCTGGAAAAAATAAATTGCTTTTTTACATCAAAGTTCTGTTATATTGAAAATATCCCACTGTGAGAATTCCTCTGTGAAAAGAAGGCAAGGAGGACTGAGGCTGGTATTAGCTCTGGTAAAGTGTAAAAAACTGAGGCCCTCCAGAATCCAAGTGCTGAGATGGATTGTAGAGTGAGAAGGATTACATTTGGAAAAAAAAAAAAGGCAAAGAAACCCACTTTCAATCTAGCACATTTCAATTACTGAAATTATTTAGTATTGGACCTTAATTTCTTTAAGCTTCTTACTTTGACAAGAAGTTACTGCACACCAAAAGATTTAGAGCATATAACATTCCTCCTGCAATGACTTTATGTTCCCCAGTATGTAATACAGGGAGGGAGCTTTCCATGCAACCTTATCACAGGGAAATCCACTGGAAAGGAATAATTTTTCAGATCTAACTCTCCACAGCAGAAGTGAGATCAGCCTCTGTGTATGTATTTTGAGTCTGTAGTTAATGAGCAGAATTAATTGCATTAGTCTTGTAAAGGCCTCGTCTTTCCCAACCTTGAATTCACACTTCAATGATATTTTATGATGTGAAGTCTTCTGATCTTGAATAGCACCATACTTAGGAAAAAATCCTTCTATTATCACTCTCACTGTCAGTGAATAACTAGATGCTCAAGACAGTTTTGCCAGGGAAAAAAAATTAGGGAAGTGATGATAAAAATAAATTATCAGTATGGGTGTCCTACTTTGCCTCCTCGATTATGTCCCTGTAATGAACAAGATGTTGGGATTCTGTTGAGAGCTCATAGGATTCTGTGCTCATACAAACTCAGGCAACTTAATGCTTCCTTAGGAACCAGAGCTGAGTATCAGGGGTCAAAATAAACTGTATGGACCCAGGAGACGAGCCCGATAAGGAGACTGTTCACCCATGGCTGGGCCACCAGGTGTGAGGATTTTCCCTGTGACAGTGGACTGGGGCTGAGCAGCAGGCTGACATCCAGCTGATGGGATCCCCACTTCACGTGAGCCTTTCCTCTGCCATTCCCCTCATCCTGCTTACAAGGAGACAGCAACACTGCTGAGATCTGGGGAAACAACCGGCATGGCAGATCCATCCTGATTGCTCCCAGATTTCTGCCTAAGAGGAAGATGTTTGGTATTATCATACAGTAATTCAGCCTTTTGAAATTGCATTTCTTTGAGTCTAAATTGCTTTCAGCTCAAACCCTTGCTCTGAGCCTCTTTTGGAAGTTCCCCATCTAAGGAGCCCTGTCAGGCTAGATGATTATTAGACCAGAGCTGAGTGCAGTATTCTGAAACCCAGCATGTGCTTTATTAAATCAGGGTACTTTTGCACAGCTCTCCCATCCAAAGCAAGCTGAGCCCCAGAGCTCCAGGTGAAAACCCAGGAGAAAAACAAGTTCATGACAAGTCCAGGTTGGATGGGGCTTTGAGCAACCTGATGTAGTAGAAGGTGTCCCTGCCCATAGGAGGGAGGCTGGAATTTGGTGGTCTTTAAAGTACCTTCCAACTCAAACCATTCTGTGATTCTGTGCTTCTATGACAAAGCAGAGCTCCTTGCTTTCACTGGTGGTCTTGCAGGACTGCTAAACACCTTCTTTGTTCCAAGGAAAAGGTGTGCAGTGTTTTCAGCCAGCTGGTGATCTGTTAGAGAGTGGCAGCCCCTCTGTCTCAGGGCTGCCTAGTGGCCTGCATTCTTGGTAGGTCTCATCAGCCATCTTCTGAAGATGGGATGACCCCCACATCCATTTTTTAATTATTATTAGTTGCTGATTTACTCAGTGAAAGGATATTTCAGGCTTGAGTTACAGTCAAGACAAAACACAATTTGCTGGGCATTATGATTTAAGGTCAGGAATACCCAGAGCATAGAAGAGCAGGGATGCAGTGAAAGAGGAATGCTGGCAGGGAGCAAGGAGGAGAGTCAAACAGCAGCTTGAGCAAAAGGGAAGAAAAAAGAATGGCAGGCTGCTGTCATCCAGGCCTGCAGAGCTCCCACTTCTAGCAGAGCCAGCAAGGACAAGAGCATGTTTCACAGCTGTGAAAAGCCATGTCACTTCCATCTGGAAATATCACTGCATCATTTCCTTGCTGCAGCACAGAGATTGGTTTCAGAGAGACATCCCAGTGTTTCACAGAACCAAATATTTTGTTGAGATATTTTTGCATTTTATGGATTACTGGAGCAATTAAAATCTTCACCTGAGCTCAAAACCATCTGGAAAGAGAGGGGGAAAAAAAACCAAAGCAAAGTTCCAGCTGCATTTTATCATGTATCTGCAAGCAAAATGTTCTGAAGAAATTGAAGATGTGAGAAAAGTTCATCTCACTATTGACAGTGGAAGCCTCTGAGGCATTTCAGGTGCTTTATAGCTTTCAATTAACTCAAGCAGGAAAAGTTAACAATAAAACTGTAGCATGGAAATGTTAAAAGTGCCAAACTCCACATAAAAATGAGCAGGAGAGAAATCAACACAGCAAGGCATATGGGGAACTCACATAAGCTCGCTGGTCCTGCTGCAACACTTGTTCTAACCAGATGAAGATGAGACACAAACATGCCTGGAAAACTGGAGAGCTGAAATTTATTCACAGTTTAATCCCCTAAATCACTAATTTTCATAGAAATGTCCAGTGAACCTACTGTCAAAAGCAATTCAAGATACCAAAGGCATCAATGACAGCATTGGCTGCTCTGAGGTATCAGTGAGAGCCAAGCTGGACTCGCCAGGGACAGGCTATGGCTGAACTCCTGGTGCAGGCTGGAGCACAGCTTTGCAGTGGTGAAGGCAGTGATTTGGTGAGTATGCAGCTTACAGGCCACTGGGGTGCCATGAAAGGGGAGATTTCTGGTCTCCACAAACATCTGCTGCTTTCTTTTGCCTTGATAGGGCCCTTGCATAGTTCAGGAATGCTTCATTATGCATGTGAAATAAAGTGATGAATGAGGCACCTCTAACAAGTGGATAGAACTCTTCCCCAAGAGTAATACATTCAATTTCATGGGGAGAAACAGGGGCACAAAACACTTCCTGCCTCTATTTATGAGATGAATTAGCTCAAAATGGGTACTGATATACCATGCAAAACCAAGTCCAGAATGAAGAGGACTTTTTTTCCAACACAAGCGCAGGATTTGGAGATTAGATACAAACTTGGAATAAAGAGGGTAGCTGCAAATACACTCTCTAGAAAGGTGTTCTCCACACTTTCAGATGTGCTTCATACAAATTTGTACATTGCCTTTCCTACCCACCTAGAAACGACCCTTGAGAACAACCCTTGAAGGAACTTGGTGCTGTTTGACAGCAGCTGAACATGATCCAGCTGTGCCCAGGTGGCTGAGAAGGCCAAAGGCATCCTGGCCTGGATCAGCAACAGTGTGGGCAGCAGGAGCAGGGCAGGGATTGTCCCCTGTACTCAGCACTGATGACACCTCCTGTGTCCAGTTTTGGGCACCTATCTTCATGACGAACATTGAGACACTGGAGCATGTCCAGAGAAGGACAACAGAGGTGGTGAAGGGTCTAGAAAACGTCTTATGAGGAGCGGCTGAGGGAGCTGGGGTTGTTCAGTCTGGAGGAGAGAAGGCTCAAAGGGGACCTCGTTGCTCTCTAAAACTCCCTGAAAAGAGCTTGTAGTCAGGTGGTGGTCAGTCTCTTCTGCCATGTTTCAGGTGGAAGGAGAAGAGGAAATGGTCTTAAATTGAGGCAAAGCAGGTTCAGATTGGAAATTAGAAAAAACGTTTCACTGAAAGAGTGGTTAAGCATCAGAAAACAAATCTTCAGAGAAGTGGTGGATCATTTCTGGAAGTGTTCAAGAGATGGATGTGGTACTTGGGGATATGGTTTAGGGTGATCTGGTGATGCTGGGTTGACAGTTGAACAAGAAAATCGCTTGCAACTTTAATGGTTCTGTGGCTTGTGACCCTGTTGGAGCAGGCTGTTCCTGAAGGATTGCACACTGTGGAAAGGAGCCACACTGGAGCAGTTTGTGAAGAGCTGCAGCCTGTGGGAAGGACTGAGGTTGGAAAAATTCATGGAGAACTGTCCCCTGTGGGAGGAACTTCATGCTCAAGAGAGGGAAAAGTGTGAGGAGTCCTTCCCCTGAGGAAAAAAGAACATCGGAGGCAATGTGTGATGTACTGGCTGTAACCTCTTCTCCCCACTGCACTGCACCACTGATGGGAAGGAGGCAGAGAATTCTGGATCAAGTCAAGTCCAGGAAAAAGAGAGGGGTAGTGGGGGAAGTATTTTTTAAAATTTAACTTTATTTCTCATTATCTTATTCTTATTTAATTGGTAATAAATGAAGTTAATTTTCCCCCAGGTTAAGTCTGTTTTGCCTGTGAAAGCAATTAATGAGTGATCCCTCTCTGTCCTTATTGATCACAAGCCTTTTATTATATTTTCTCTCCCCTGTCCAGCTGAAGAGAGGAAGATATTTAATGGCCTTGGTGGGTACCTGGCATCCACCACAACTCTTTTATTTGGCATGGGAGCAGGTGGGTTGAGCGAAATCTGGACAGGAACCAAAGGGTCTGGTCCGTCTTCTCTCTGGGACTAGAGTTGCTAGCACTGGTGTTCTGGGCATACTGCACAAGTCAGAAGCCTGTTTCTGCTTTCAGACACTTAAAATCTTTACAACAGTATTCATTTCCTTGGGTTTCCCAATAAGATAAAATACCAAGGACAAGTCAAACAGCAAAGCATGAACTATTTTATTTCTCCCCACTTTCTATTACTAAAAGAGCATGAGAAACACTTGAGGGCAGTTTGCAGAGTGCATCTACCATCCAATATGACAAGTAGGTTAATTGGAATGAAGGAAAATGTGACCCTTGACTACAACTGCCCCTTCAGGGTATTGAGTTTAATGTTGTTGTTATTGTGTTCTGTAGCATTGTGAAGCAAAACACAGTGACGGGCTCTTCTCAAGCACAGGAGCTGTTCTTAACAAATGGAGCTGCACCGAGTGACTTGGATTAAATTTGACTAAATCTTGCCTCAAGGAATCTTTCCCTAGAAAATCCTGTAGCACTCACAAATATTTTAGGAGTGACAATGCTGGGTGTCCAGCTCAGTGGAAAAGCTCATGGGCTATAAGGGTGCAATACAATAGACATCTGGCAAGTAGGAGAATGTGAGGATCACCTGCCACTTCTGTTGCTGGCTGTGCATATAAAGGAATCAGCTCAGTGACTTTGTGTGAATGTTGAGATGGGGAAATAGTTATCTTTGAGTTTGGGTTTGTTTGGTTTTTTCCAAAGAGGGAGGAGGCAGCAAGAAAATATGTTCAAATTAATGTTAAAGAATGGTGATTTTTAGTCTAATTCACTTGGCTGTTCTGCTCTGTTGAAGTCTCTATGGAAATTCAGGAAGAGCTGTGGTTACACACAGCTACAGCTCAGCTTAAAAGCTATTGCTAACATGGACAGGGCTTATTGTCCTAAACTGGTCCAACAGTTTCTATGAGAGTCTTTCATGGAATCAGGTTTTGAAGAGGGAATTGAGTTGTACTCACAGCACTGGGATTTCCTGCGTGCTGATCTGGGAAGCATGTGGAGATGCCAGCAAGCACGGGGCAGATTTTGCTCCCTGGCTGATGTCCTGTCCTGTCCTCCCCTCTTCCTCCATGCAGCACCAGCCAGAGGAGGGCTGAGCTGGCAGAGGAGCACACAGAGTTGTGGGATCCTGTGACCCTTGCCCCAAGAGCTGAGCAAGACCAACCAGTTCATGTCACTGTGGCCTGTTCTTGGCTGTGCCTGGAGGACCACCAGGAACCAGGTCCCAGGGAGCACCTGCCTGAAAACCTCTTCCTGAGGCAAAGGGGGAACAGAAGGGTCACATAACACTCCCAAGGAAAGCTCAGAGTGTGGGAAATGGTAAGAAAGGCAGTGTTAGCAGGAGAAATAGAGAAAAACGTGGTCTGAGGAGATCCTGAAGTCAGCTGGGATGTATATACCATCTAGATCTGGAACTGCTAGCAGGATTTTTTTTTTCTAGGTAAAGGCTATTTTTAGCTGGGGGATGTGAAAGGTAGTAGGGTATGAAATAAAGAAGTAAGGTCTCAAGAGTAAGCCATAGGCAAGGATGAAAAATATGTTGCAAATAGACATCAATCTACCTTACACCTTTTTTCCATATTATACCTGCTATAGCAATCCTCAGCTAAAACTGGAAAAACCAATTGCTCATCCCTGCATAGGAGATGCCAGGAAAAAAAGTCTCTGAAATAAGCATGCTCTGAGATCTGAACTTTAAGAGTGGAACATTGTCCCTTCTCCTCTCTCCTTGTCCCAAAACAGGATTAACCCAAACCACAAGTTTTTATACATGCATACATGTATTAGTTGTGTTATTTCACCTTTTATCAAATTTGTTCCATCACTTCAGTTTTACTTGTGTCACTGACTTCACTGGGAGCAGAATTGGTACATTGCTTTGTACTATCTGAACAATAAGCAATAAAAACATAAATGTTCCTTAGAGCCAAATCTGTTCTCTGGAAGAAGAGAAAGGTTTCAAAACGCTTCACAAGATGAGTTATTAAAGAGATGAAAGTATATTTCAAACTGTGGAAGAGGTTGAACCTGTGACCTAGTGAACAGTGGTTTGAATATTTTGAATTTTCTGAACACTTTTTACACTTTTTTGCATTTCTCTGGGATTCATAAGCACTCCACTGAAGGATGCAATTATAGGGGAATTTTAGCAGAAGCACCAAGGGCTTCTAGACACTTGCTGCTTCTTGGAATCCTCTCAGACATGCCTGTCTTACATCAGTGTAGGTCTTGGGAAAACAGGCGTTTGGGTTTGACACCTCCACAGAGGACAGTGGGTTCGAAACCACGGTCTGAGAAGCTGTTCCTATTGCTGGTGTGGGTTACCTGTTCTGCTCTATTGTAGCTGCTGGTTACTCCTTTCCTGCCTGCTGCTCCCCCTGGGCCCACCATTTCAGCTCTGCCAGTGTGGCTTTGCCAGGTCACCCTCTGCACAAAGGATCTGTTGAGTGATCCCATTTGCCTTTATGAAGAACAAACCAAAAAGAAGATCCAAGCCCTCTACAGTAGGATCATATTTTTAAATTTTAATGACATCAGAAGAAGGATTAAACCAGAAGAACCAGCTTGGCAACAGCGTTGGAAGGTGACTGGAATAAAATACTGAATTTGGGTTGGCAGTACTCCCCTCAGCTTTTCTGTCTGGGATCCTATATGTTGTGGATACTACTTGTGAGCTAGGTCTTGAACCAGGTTCTGCATATGCCTCAGCACTGGTTTGCCAATACATCTCTGGAAGCTTTCCTACCTCACTCTTCCAAGAAGCAGGGGGGGTTTTGCACTGATATTTGCAGTACACAGAGTGACTGGAAAAAAAATGGATCAAAATAAGCTGACTTTCTGCTAGTATGTGAAGAAAGTAGAAAGGAAAAAAAAATGTTATTGTTCTTAGATAGACCTGAAAGTCATAGCATTATACAGATAAAGAAATTCTTGGAAACACATTAGGACTATGATATTCCGGCTGAGACATGGAAATAACTTGTCTTGTTGGTGCTCATTTTCAGACAACAGGAATGAAATCATGTCTCCAGCATGGAAAGGTCAGCCAACAAGATTTTGTTAAATTCATCACACTGTGCTCCCCACCGAGTAGCTGTCACTGGTGTGCACTAAAGTAACACAGGGGCTGAGGGTGTTTTCACCCAAACAGCACAACGTGGAAAGAATAAAAGCTGAAAAAAAAATGCATTGATCTTTTTATTTCCTGTGTACTGAGAAGTAGGATTCCCTAGATGAAACTTAGCACATATCTTTCTTTCCTTCCCCATCTTTTATCTGGCAAAATAACACTTAATGACTTTAGAAAGAAACCAGTGTTCCAGCCAGCATCACCTGGCAGTAACAAGATGCAAGAAAGTTCTCCAAGTTTTGAGTTCAATATTTTTACTGAGCAATAAAATATAAGTCAATTTAACTGTTCTCCTGAAACCAAGAAGAAAAAAATATTCTGTAGAAAATTGAGTAAGGAGATCCTTATACATTTTGAAACTGGTTCAAAGCTACAACCATAATTTTCGCAGCATCCACAGATTAGATGACATTTACAACAGTTTTTAATTAAATTTACTTAATTTAGATATTTATCAGCCAGAATCCATTGGCACAGTTTCTTCCATCTTTTTTAAAGGTTAAATGAGCAATATGTGTAATGAGGTCTTTAAGGGAATACAAATTGTGTCAGCCTCGAATTATCCCAAAAGCCAATCCTGTGCTGGAGGATTTGTCGAGCACTGGCAGAGGGGAAGGTGCCTCCTGCTCACTCTGCTGACACCAGAGTGCAGTGTACGACCTTCACACTGGCTGCTCCTGCCCAGGTTGCAGCCTGTGGTGTGAGCACAGCACAGTTATCTGGCTACAGGATGTGTTCACAGTCCCAGCCTCTCACAAATACCACTCTTATGGCTGCTTCCAGGGGTCTTAAAGATACCATGAGGTAATGGCTGAGGACGGTTTTTTTAAAAGGCTCCTCAGGAGGCACAGAGCTGGGACAAGACCTTCTGAAATGTGGCAAAGTGTGGGGAATGAAGGACTAATGCAAGCCCAGCTGCCTGAGTACACCCTTTGCATCACTGGGACAGCTGAAATTCTTTGCTGAGGATTGAGGGGAAGGAGAGCAAGGAAAGAAATGTCTCTCTTCACCCCCAAGATGAGCACCCACACCCTTCTTTTACATCAGAGCTGCACTCTGCACCTGCATCGACCCTGCCATTCAGCACGGCACTACTGCACCTTTCAAAAAGTGTTTAGTGAAGCATGTCTTGGAAAGAACATTATCACAAGCCAGCACGAAGCAGAACGAAATGCACTATGAAAAGGGCAATTACAGTGAAACTACATATGAGAGTTGCAGATGGACGCAATATGCAGTTGAATGACTAACAAGGAAACACAGTAGATGGCCTCCCAACAGCACATGGACCATATGGTACAGCAAAACTTGGGGAATCGTTCTCATCAACGTGGCAGTTTCATAAACGCCAAGGTAAAAAAACACATAAGATCTTTTGAAAATCTCAGCGAGTATCTCATCTCAAACTGACAGATTTCTTCAAAGCCTAGCCTTATGGGTTCAGATAATTCAGTGCTGAATGTGCTGACAATAAGATAAGAGAGAATAGAAGACTCCAATGAAAGTCCACACAAGATGGTAGAACTCTCTTAAATTCAGCATCACTGAATTCACTAAACCCAGTATCAACACTGGTTAGATGTTGGTCAAGCTATCTTCACATTAGTTTTTACTTCTTCAAACAATTTGGTGGTAATAAATTGCATCTAATAACATGGAATAGTTAATTACCCCACATGCTAGAAATAATCAGCCCTGATTGCTCCTGTCCAATTATGCATTGTAATTGTGTAGGAGTGGTCTTCACCCAAGGTAACTCATGTACCAGTTGTTGTAAACAAATACTCAGAGAATCTGGACTGTCAGATACTGGGGGAAATGGACCTGAACATGGGGAAATTAGAGGCAGAGAAGGACTGGGGGGAAAGGAGCTCAGTTGTGAACTTCCTTTGGCATTATCCCATTAGCATTATCATCGTTATTACTAGTAGTAGTAGGAGGAGTAGTAGTAGTATTAAATATCAACTGGTGGTTGATCAGCTTTATTTGGGTCCTCCAGCACAAAACATCTTCAGGGATGCTCAGCTGACCGTCTGATTCAGATGCCTGTACTTAGGCTTGCCAAATAATTACTTTTGGTTCTGACCAAATGCCTGCCAGAGTCTTTGAGAATTACTATATGATGGTGGAGAGTTACTATAGGATGGAGGTTGTATTGGTAGCTTCTTGTCAAAAAATGTAATTAAAAGACAAAAACCGTATCCTTGTGGTGGGCTAAGCAACAGTACCAAGCATTTAGTCTTTGCTTGGTTTGTCGCTTGTCTTTGGCAGTGTCAAAACCAATGCTCTCAAGTCTGAGGTCCAGAGCTCATTGTGTTTGTCTTATTTGATCTTGATTATCTTAAACAATCTGACAAGACACTGGGAAACGGAAACATGACATTTATTATTCTGCAGAATGAAGGATTTTATGTTCTAGTGTATTTTTGGCAAAATAGAGCAAGGATTTAGCAGACAGCTCTTAAGCAATATGCTAACTTATTTCTTTCTGTCCAAACAGTAAGCTATATGACAGCTGCCTTTCTAATGAGAAAAATGCAGTGATCATCACTTGCATGTAGTGGTTGGCAACAGTTGTTTGAATTTCTGGTGAGCATAACTCTCTGATCTGTTTTTCTTGCGGTAGTTTACATACAGTTTCTAAAGTTTGCATTGTTAGTCATACCTATATTTAGAGCTTTCATTAGCGATGACTCAAGAGAAGCAGAAAAAAAGTAAAGAGAAAAGATATGACTGTAAAGCTCAGTAGTGATGAGGAAAAAGTGATGTCCTGAATTTCATTCTGTGGCAATGTGCGTCTTGAATTCAAATTGGAATAATTTAAGCAGTCAAAAATGTTTTTAAAATAATTGACAGTGCAGAGAAACTAATTTATAAGCTGATTTTTACACATTGACTTTTGCTTTAATTGCTGGAAGTGCTTTCTTTCCCTGATTAAAAAGGTGCTAAGGGTAGCTTAAGGCAAATGTATTCAGTTATTTACTTGAAGTAAAGAGTTCTGATTGCATTTGCCAGGTAGATGGGGCAGATGGGGAATATTGGTTTAACTTTTCATCAAAGAAGGGACAGTAAGTCAAAGAATCATAGAATAAAATCATAGAATCATGTTGGCATAGGAAGACCAGAAAACTTTGTGCTGGCTGGGACCTTTGCCATTGCAGTCCCAATGGCATAGGGACTGCATAACGAGGTTTCAGTTTGAATGATCCGATGAATACGGATTTGCACGGTGGTGGCAAAGAAACTGCAGGCAGCATGGCATGGCCAGGTTTGGTTGGCCTGAGCCCCAATTCATTGGGTGAAATCAGGTGCCCTCATAGAAAGCTTTCTGTGTTCATTTCTGCCTTCCCTTGCCTGGGTAGAGCAGCACCATGGCCCTCCAGCATGATGTCTCCCTGCAGTAACACTGGCTGTCCTGTCAACAGCTGTGACCCTGCACAAATAAGAAAAGCATGGGTGGCTTAAGAAGAAGGTGCAAAGATCTCTCTTAAAGATTCACAGTCTTCGTGCAGCCGTCTGGAACTCTCATCTTCTGTGATATTTCACATTAATAAAGTGTACAGAGTAGCCTTTTGTGCAGAAACGAGAATTAAAAACACCGTGAAATGACAGGAACAAGCAAGGAGAAGAAAGAAAAATTATGTGGAAAATACTACGTTTTCATCATCTGTATCATAGATAAATGTAGTTGGTATGTGGATTGTGTAAGAGATTGGCCTAATTCTGCTGTCATCTTTCTTACAGTGCTGCCCTTTGACCTTTAAAGGTGAAAATGCAAAGTTTTGGCTAATTTCCTAAAAAGGACTTCTACATTATTTTAAGGGTGAGATGCTGCCCAAAATTAATTCAGTCAGTTGGATACTGCAAGGTCAGTCGTAGACATATTTCACAAGTAAAAATTAATTTATAGTTGGTGTAAATTAGTGCAGCTTGAGTAGAGTCAATTGAATTACTCTTGCTCAGTTCAGGCCTTGTAGTGAGATTGCCTCTGGAATATGAAGTATATCTTGTCTACTGTCAGCTGAGAAGCTAATTTAATCTTTCTAAGTGATAAAAAAGAGGGGCCAAGCTTTCCTTTCATAAGGTAAGACAAATGAATATGCATTTTAGAAGAACACCAAGGAACATTTAAATGAAAAAGCCAATCCTGCAGAAAATGTCATGTCACTGACATAAGAGCAAAAAGGCATCTGCTCAGAGAGCTGACACCCAGGAGCAGGTAAGGAGGGAGTGTCTAGCTGAAGGGCAGCAATATTTGCCACTGGACTTCAGTCACAGACGAGAGATGCAACAGGGGCCATTGACTCCTCTCAACAGAGAACTTCCAAGAGTGGGAAGAAGGAGCTCAGCAGATCCCTGACACGCTTCCAATGTGCTGCTGCACAGCAGTGCCAGACCCAGTTGCCTTGTTTTGAACCAGGAAAGTGTTTTTAGACGGACGTGCTCCCAGCCTCATTGGTGATTTGTCCGTGCAGCTGGTTCAGCTTTCAACCACTCTTCTCACAGCCCAGGATGCTGAGTAGACTTGCAAAAATTCACAGTTTGTGTGAGGTGTTTGGACATTAGCCCCTGCTAAATTACTGAAATATCTCTGTAGCACATGTATCAAAGCACCTGGAGACAGGAGTAGTCATTGTCCATCTACCCCTCAGGAAATTCAGCATTAAAGGGGAACCAAAAGCCTACATTCATGTATGCCAACAAATCCAGACACGTGCCAATGATGCATAGCTGGAAACTCCCAGCTTTGGATGTATTTTGCTATTCTAGTAGAAAAATTAATATTCTGGGGTACATGACTATACTTTCCAGGATATTTTCCTGATCATCTCAGATTTCCTGAAAGTTAGGCTTTACTGTAATCAGAGTTACACAGCAAGTGCTGTTTGGGAGGACTGTGTGGTAGTAACATAGATGGAAAATATTTTCCCTCATATTAAGTATAACATTGTTGTCTGGAGATTATGAATTACTTCTGATTTTTAAATGTTTATTTCTCTGAGACAAATGAGTGGAAAGTGAAATAGCTCCTCATCATAATTTAGTATGCATCTTCAGGAAGAAAAGGAGCATTTGCCTGTATTTTGAAAAGGCTTAAACACTACCCTGTGTGGTGCCTTGGCCAGAAGATGGTACACAAAATAAAAATGCAAAGAGAGGAAGATGCTAGAAATTATTTCCTAACAACTAACCCATGTGCAGGACCCACAGCATGGGCCAAAGTGATTCCCTGTTTTCCTCATGAAGAAAAATCTTGCTTTTGTTAATTAGATCCAAATGCCTGTGTTTTGATATGTTACACTGCTATTTAACAAAGGAAGGAGTTTTGTGAAATCTCCTCCCAAATAAATAATTCTGAACAGAAACTTAATGCCAATATCAAAGTCACTTCAAAATGCTTATGGTCAGAAGTTTTCATTTCTTGGGAAGACACTGTAGGGTGTTGCCAACGTTGATGAATTTCAGATTTTGATTCTGAGATCCAAGCACTGACTAATAAAATAGGTAACAGCTGTCTGTGTGAGTATGTAGACTACTACCACCATTCATTTGTTTCTTCAAGGTGGAAGTATTTTTCTAGTAAGTTTCAAAAATCTCTTTAAAATACAGTTCTACAGAGAAAAAAAAATTACTTCTGTGCTGACATTCTGGGGTTTCTGCCATGGCAATGACAAGTAGCTCAAATGTGCTCTGTGTACTGGCAGAAGAACAAGGTTTCTGACTGCCAGCCTGGACAGGAAGGAAGCTGGTGGCAGTGGGAGGTTACATGGGCCACCCCTGGGGTTGGTGGCACATGTGACAGATGTGAAATGTACTTTTGCCCCAGCATAAAGAAACAAGAAACATTTCTCCATTCATTTTTAAGCAACTTCTCTGATTTCTGTGCTTGTGTTTCTGTTTCATGCTGTTTCCATGCAACATAGGACTCAACCTAGCAAGACGTTGCTATTGAAAACCCAGCCCCTTTTTCTGCAACACCACCAGGTCAAAGCCTTTGTTCAGCTATCAGTGACTGGCTTTTTTTCTCACAGACATTAAGAAAGAGACCTTTCTTTTGAAGGACCTCCTTCTCATCTAGTGATTTGCTAAAAAATTTCCCTGTGCTTACCTCTGTTTCCCATTCATATAATCTGATTTAAGCATACATCATGCCAAAATGCCGTAACTTTCACTGCCCTGCTGGAATAAAGGGTGAAAACCCAACCCCTGCTTAGGTTGTCTGAGCGTATTCTTCTCAGTAACATGGAGAAGACCCCCACCAAAGCAAATCATGTGAAACACCAGCAGTGCTACCCCTGCTAGTCTTGCAGAGTCCATTTTACCTCCAACTGACAAGATCCCCTCAGAGTACACACCAATATGTGACAGAATACCAAAAATGGACTTAAAAGCCAGAAGAGTAAAGTGTCCCTCAGGAAAAAAAAGGCACAAATTAATAGTCTCCCAGGAGACAGAAAAACATATCACACCTCAAGAGAAATTAAATATTTAAAGAGGCTGCATCAACCTGCAGCAGCTCCTGAGCGCCTGCTCCTCCTGAAGATGCCTCTAGGACTAGAGATTCTTTTCTCATTTCTTTAAAAAAGAAGAAATTAAATCCTGGCTTGGCTATGAAGTCGAAGCCTGGGATGCCTTGGCGTGACTCCTGCCCTTCCTGCATTCCTTGCAGCCCTGTGGTGTAGCCCCCTTGCAGGGCTGTGCTGGGTGCCAGGTGCCAGGAGGGGCGCTGGGGTGAGCTGGACACCCACGAGGGGTGGCAGTGGCCAGGGCCACCACACAGAGGTACACAACAGACATGCTGGCTCATGGGGCTCTGTGCACCTCAGCAGGCAGGGGCTGAGGTGGCACCTCCTTCTCCTGCCATCGAGAGTGTCATTTAGCAGGGCAGTGTGGGAGGGAAGTGTCAGGGTTTGGCACCATGGCCATGAACACATGTACAAATCTCACCCTCAGCTTCCTAGCTCTGGGGTCCCCAGCATAAGAAGGAGGTGCATCTCTTGGAGACAGTCAAGAGGAGGGTCACAAAGATGATCAGAGGGCTGGAGCACCTCTTGTACAAAGAAAAGGCTGAGAGATTTGGAGCTGTTTATCCTGGAGAAGGGTTCAGGGAGACCTTCCAGCACCTAAAGGGGCCTGCAAGAGAGCTGGAGAAGTACTTTGTAGTGATAGAACAAGGCAGAATGGCTTTAAACTGAAAGAGGGAAGGTTTGGAGTAGATAGTAGGAAGACATTTTTTACTGTGAGGGTGATAAGACACTGGCACAGATTGCCCAGAGAAGCTGTGGATACCTCATCACTGAAATTGTTCAAGGCCATTTTGGATGGGGCTTTGAGCACACTTGTCTAGTGGAAGGTGTCCCTGCCCATGGCAGGGAAGTTGTCACTAAATAACCTGTAAATTTTCTTCCAACCCACACAGGTCTGTGATTCTATGATTCTATCACATCCCCTCAACTGGGAAGTTGTGGGGTGGGAGACCCAGAAACAGCACTGCAGGGCACCATTAAAGTAACCCTGCATCTGCTTTCCATTAACCACATCAGATATAAGCTGGCAAGCAGGGGGATAAGAAACTGGAGCTTATATGTTAGCCAGCTCCAGCATGAAGTTACCTTGTGTTGCAATTAGCGTTTCTCTTTAAAATCCTTCCAGGCTCTGCTGGGGCAGAAGGCAAGCCACTGTGCTGCAGCATGCAGTTGCTGGGGTGGTTTTGGCATATATCATGTCCCAGAGATGAGGTTTGTGAGAAACTCCCTCAAAACTCCCTCTGTTTTTCAACTCATCAGAGCTGACAATTCAAACCACGAAAGAAAGGCTCTCCTGCCACTGCTCACACGCTGGCATGACCATGCTCTGTGCAGTTAGGATGGTGTTCTGCACTTGTGCTCTGAGACAGGGTGCCTGTCTGAGTGCATAATCTTTACTCAGTGCCTGGCACAGCTGAATCAAACTGCAATCATGTCTTCCCACTGTGTCTCCACAGGTTGATAGCCACAGACCCTGATTTCTAATGCAATGAGGCATTGCTAATAAGGATGACTTTCTTCTCTTTAGCTTAATAAAAAATGTGCTCCATCCACAAATGGGACTGAAAGAAGCCAAATTCTAGGGAAGAGGAAAGAATTCACAGACTGGGTTTTAGTATCTTCAGTAGAAAAAGACCAAACAAAATCCAACCAAAAAAAATTTATCTAAAATCCAGGTAATTAAAAACTACAATTAAAATATTTTGGAGGGTGCTCATTTCTTCTGGAGTTGAACCCTCCGTACTAAACCAAGAGGATAGTATCTCCCATTCTTCCAAATTACTATCCTTTTGGCATGTGTTACCACAGATCCAGGACCAGGCTAATTAAAATTGTTTTGTTGCTAATGACAGTGCATCTTCTTTCACTAAAGAATTCAAACTGCAGCCTTCCTCTTGATCTGCTATGAGATTTTTTTAATCTCTAAATTAGAAGAAAAGCATATGCCCTTTTAATGCCTATAAGAATTTGAGCTCATTAATGCAAAAAAAAAAAAAAAAAAAGAAAAGAAAGAAGAAGAAGCAGGATTTCTATTATAGCTGTTCTTTAATTATGGAACAGCATGTGTGAGAAGACTCTTTACTCACAACCGTGTCCTCAATTCTATTACACATTTTAGCAGTGAATTCATGTAAAAGAAAAACAGCAATAGACTATGGAAAATGTCCAGAGCCCTGCTCTCCTAGGGAAAAGATGCCAATGGTATTTTTGTACTGCTACTCCTCAGCAGCCTCTTTGCACTTTCCTCCGGGTTACATGCACAGCGTGACTCACTGCCTGGTGGTTTCATTGAAACAGAAAAATATAGACACAGTAATGATTACATTCAATCATAAACTACAATCAATACAGCAGAGTTTAAATGTTCTGCACCCTAGCAAGCCACTACAGGGTCCCTCCCACCCCACCCCATGCTATTCCCTGGAGAAATGACTTTTCATTTCTAAAAGATAACAGTTGTTCCAAGTGTTCTAGCAGATGTAGTTGAGTCTCTCAGAATGAAATATGTAGGTCAGAGCAGGAGGCATTCATTGTTTTCTTTGATGTACCTTCACGTCAGCCCCTCTTTGGATGGAAAAGCCACTTCATGATCCTGACTGCCTGCCTGCCTGGCGGGAGTCTCACTGGAGACAGCAATCCCCCAGGTTCATCCGGGGCCACGGGCACCGTGTCCACACCATAGGCTTTGTGGCCTTTGATTTATGGACATCGGGGTGTAAATCTCAAATTACTCCTTGAATGAAGACAATTATCTCGAAGAAATCTTTGTTTGTGTACATCACACCACCAATGCAGAGGTTGGCAAACTCAGAGGTTCTGATGAGAAACAGCTCTCAGGAGATCCAGGCAAGACTGAAAGTAGGATGGGGAGGGGAAAGGGCGAGGGGAACACAGGCAGGTTAGGATACAGGGAGCGTCTCCAGGAAAGGTAATAAACATGACTTGTAATCTTTAGAAACACTGTGTGTCCCTGTGCTAATCACAGTTCTCTAAGCAAAATACTCTATCTTCAACAACAGTAAAAAATCTGGTTTGGTGTTAAACATTACTTTCTCTTCTGCAGTATCTTCAAAGGAGAAATGCCCAAAGGAGTCACTTCTGCCCTGTAGCTCCAATCCTCTAAAAAACCCAAACTGCAGTATCTCCCACCACAGGTCAGGGGACATCCCAGCACACACTCCAGCAAACTCAAATTCCTATTTGCTTAGTAACTACTTTGCACTAGGAGCTAGGGAGAAAAAAAAAAAA
>VZSR01003803.1:54276768-54292409 GCA_013398615.1 Brachypodius melanocephalos
AAAAAAAAGAAGAGAGAGAAAATCTCTTTTCCTCTTAGCAGTGATAACTGCCTAAAGATGAAAAATAACTCCCAGAAGGCCAGTAAAAAATTGAATCATGCTAACAAACCCTAAATAAAGGTTGCAAATCCAATATGTCCTCTGCTACGTCTGGGATGAACAGTAAGTGACAGCTGAATAAATCAAACCCCTGGAGTTTCATCATAAGTATCAGGTTAAAAGTGATATCATCTCACTTTAGCTATTCATACTCTTTTTTTCTTCCTCAAATCTTGGAGATGTTGGATTCTATGCCATTCACATTAGAGTTGGGAAAAGACTAGTAGAAGGAGTAGTGCAACTTTCTAAAAAACAGCCTCTCTTTTTTTTTTTTTTTTTTTTTGGTCATGTATCAGTCTTCCTAGTTTCATCTCACTGCCTGTCTCCCTTTCTTCCTCTCCCCATCACCCTGTTTCCTCCTCCCACTCGTTAGTCTGTTCAGCACCTTCAGTGAGTCACTCAGAGCAGGCTGACAAGGGAAGTGAAGTTCAACTTCATGTAAAGTTCCTGCAGGTCCTTTTTGCTGTGTGATTTTGCTGGGCACTGCTTTGGTTCCTTCTCCCTCCTCTGAACCTGGGCTGGGATGGACCTTCACTTCTGAGGGTGTGCATTTGAGACTACGAGTCCTCTGCTGCGCCTGAAAATATGTGTTGTAGGCATTCCTGTCAGTCACAGAGCTCACACAGGAGACTGCAGGTGAAAAATCCAGAATTTACACCCCTCGCTAAAAGGCTGCAAGCCCAGACTTTAAAATATGTCATGCTAATTTAAGCCCAAGGGAAGGAAGCAGTAGTCCCAGTATTGGCTAACTCTGTCTCCAGTCTCTCTCCTCCACTGAATATGTCACCCTTAAAATTTCTAAAATGGATTTTGCCTTATCACATGAAGTGTCAGCAGAGGCCACAATATATAGGTCACAATAACTTACTGTACAACAATTCCTGAAGCAAGGAGTGAGAGCTGTATTCTTTGACCCCATTTCAGCAACATCTATAAGTATGTGTCTAACCTTAAGCACACAGCATTTTTATTAGTTAAAAAGCACATTCCTCAATTAGATTTTAGTGTGTGACGCAGATCTGTACTTTAACTGTTGCGTTGAGACCTTGTGATGTCTTTGCCCCAGGAAAGGTACTGTTACCAGTCTGATAGCGAGGCACTCAACTCGGGCAGTGGGAATGGAAACTGAGGCATAAAGGCTCTCCAGAAAACTTCTTTGTTAAAGACAGAGTTGCTGAGACACTAATGATGATCTAGAGACACCTCCTCTATAGCTCAGGGGCCGGACTCTTAACTGATAACCCACCCCCTTCACCTTGCAGAACCCGGATTATGCAGTTCCCCCTTACCTGAGAGGCACTGACAGGTCCTGGTGCTGCCCTGTGCCTCAGAGCAGGACCATGATGAGTCTGTGTTCATGCAAACCCCAGGACTTAATGCTTTTTCCAGTCAGAGGAGCTGCTGGGGTGAACTGAACAGGTGACCAGGGACTGGGCATTGCAGGCACAGCTGCTCTCCATCATCTCCTAGGAGCGGGAGGTGCAATTGGTTATGACTCTCAGCTGGGAGGTTCTTGATCTTTGCAGCCTTCATGCTTCCTTCATGCAACAGTTACCAAGAAAAATCAGAAACATTCTTAAAGTGGATCTGGGACTTTCTGCTCTTTTTTAGTACAGCAGCTCTTACACAAGAGTCACCCAGCACAGCACTTTCCTACTGTGTTTGCTCTGCTTCCTCTTCAGCATGGTGGTAAGCCCATCTACTGGAGTTGGTGGATTCAAACTTTTTTCCTTGAGATTTTTTATTGGGGATTTTCTCTGGATATTTATGCAAGGGTGTGCCTCACTGCTACAGCTCTTCAAGCTGAACTTTGTGTACCTGCTGTGGGCTTGGGCACCTACTGGACCCCTTGGGTACCAGGGGGTGTCCTATGCAAGGAACAGAGCCAGATCACAGCAGCAGCTGCCCAGAGGGGTCCAAGGCCAGCCAGGAGCGTCTGCTGGGATTTGGGTGTTTTCTGAACAGATGCCTGAATTGTGCCTCAGTCTCAACACAGACAGTAAGGAAGTGATTTGGATCTTGCCCTTAGCACTTAACTCTTAAATAAATCCAACTCTACTCTGGCTATTGCAGAAATGGCAGTAAATCCTCCTCACACTTTTAGCACTTTTTACAAGTCCTACAGATGTAGCTATTAACAAGGCTTAGAAAACTCTTAAATATGCTCCATTTTCTTAAACTTGAGAACAGCCTGGCTTGTTATGAGAAGAAGTCTGGGACTGATTACTGTTTGCTCTTTTATGTACATTTAAGTATTAGGTCAATTCTGAAAGATGCATAAATTACTGAAACCAAAGTGTTGAGTTAATAAGGTTGATATTTTCAAACCCTTATGGTTCCATTTTAAGTTCCCATGGTATTGACGCCAGCAGAATAACTTAGTGCAACTGAAATGCACCACATTCGGGGCTAAATTATGCTAAAATAGGTCAAGCAGCAGTGAAGGCAGTTATTTTGACTGAACTAGGGTTAACAAGATGCATGTAACAAATGCCTCAGGAGAACAATCACATGCGCTCGCTGCACATGATACCACAGCAGGATACCCATAGCTTCAGGTTCCAGCTAAATGGCATCATGGTGTGCTCTTTCGGGCAAGAAAATAGTTTTACAATTGTTTGAATATGATCCCTTCAGTTTATGTGATGTAACCTGACAGTTTAAAGGGTCCCACAAGTGCGTTTTCGCTGAAGCCGACGCAGCTTCTACCTGCTCAACTGGGCTGTTTTTAACATAAAGCACAGGGAGAGCAAAGAAGTAATTAATGAAAGAGCTGATACCTTCTGAGACTCCTTGGCATGACAGCATGCCCAGCTGCCTTTCCGCTTGTTTTTGAAGAAAGAAAGAAAAAAAGAAGTCAGGAGGCACAAATTACCCTGAGGTGTTAAAATTGGACTGAAGTTGAAATAGAGCATCCGAACATCCTTGGAATTTTAGGTAAAAGTAAAGAAATATGCTTCCAGATTTAGCCTTCTTTGTAACATCAACAAAACAAAACCAAAAACTTTTCCCTCAATTTCTTCGATTTTTCAGCAGCTCCATCCATCCCTTGTGAAATAATATGTACTTTTTATCTCCCCTGTCTTGCCTTGGCTTGTTTTCCTTTCCCTTTTCCTCTCTCTTTTTCCTTTCTTTTCAAAAAGCCTCTGTCATGAATTACAGCACTTGACTTTTGAACACTTCCATCACAGCTGTATGCTAGGGAACAGAAACCTTTCAGTGAAAAAATGAAGCAGAGGAAAACATGTAGACATATTGACTGAGCCAGCTCTCACCCAGCACCTGGGTCCAAACACCTACACACAAACACTTCGTGCATAAACCATTTCCACATCTAGTATTCCAGACCCATGTCATTTTTCAGAAATACGGAACACACAGCATAGTAAATTTAGGAATATTTATGAATATGTGTTGCATTTTGCTTATTCAAGAGCACAGGATATCTTCTGTAAAGCTACTTGATCATATCGAGTTCTAAAATTGCCATAAAATTCCCAGTCATTACAGCTGTGCACATTTTTGTGAGGGATTTAAACTTTATCATTTAGCTGAACAGAGAGGAAAAAAGGAGATAGAGAGGGAACAAACATGTACTCTAGAAAAGTCACTTAAAGAAACCAATTCTGTACAGAAATAAACTTCCTACTGGAACAAACCCACCATTTTAATCTATTTTATTCATTGAAAGTTTCTATATTATTTTCACATCTGGCTGGGCTGCATTTAAGACAATGTAGAGAGAGTGTAAAAGAGACATTGATGAACAGTGATCTCACCTCCAACTTCGTATACATATATATAGAACTTGTAAAATACAGCACAAATCTTTTCCAAACAGAAATGCTGATTTAATAAAACCAATAATGTTCTCTGGGGTTGTATTACTTTATCAAATCTGTTTAGATGTGTCAACTAATTTATTTTTTCCCTTCACAATACAGGAAGCTCAATTTCAGTGCTACTGTTTTAACTTTTGTTTCGAAATTGAACATTGAAATGTTTTGATTACTTGTAATATACTAGATTACATGTAAAAATTACCTCTTGTCAATGTTTTAATCTTGTCTAACTGAAGGCTACATCCAAGTGGGATAGATGATTAAATTTCTAAGGAAAAAAATCCTGTATTATTGTCTTGCACAAAATGTAAGAAATCCCCATTTCATCTTCAGCTGTGATGCATGTTGAATTTTCAGCATTTCAGACAAGAGGGGAACTCCAGGTTTTGGACACTGGAAATTCAGGGGGATTTACTGTCTGTCACAGCTTTGATTAATTTTATTGCTGAAATTGGTTTGGAATGAAGGTTTTAATATTGTCTTCTCATTTCAGTAATTGGGTCTAGCAGAAAGATCTTTTTCTTTCTGTTTAGAAGCTATTTTAGTCTGCCTTTGTCAAACCAAACTGGATTCACCTACCTTGAGACACATTTCCCTTTACCATAAATGAAATGTGCAAATTATCTATGATAATTAGATTTGACCCAGTTACTGGATTTGGGAACATCCTTCTATATCTTGCCTGGAGCTGAGCATCCCTACAGAAAGCAAATCTCATGGTTAAGACAGGGTATAATCAGGGTTAAAAACCTTTCATCAGAGGCACAGAATGAGATGTAAGCGAACTATTCCATTGCCTGACATCGTTTGTTATTTTCTTCTGCACAGTGAATTATTCATTGCTAATGATTTGGAGTCCTCTGGCTTATCTACATGATGACAGCTCCTCTCCCCTCCTGCCATGTACACGCCCTACCACAACAAGAACACTTATGACAAATAGTGATGTCACATCCTTGAACTTATTTAAAAACTATCAGCTATGAATCAAACGCCTCAACTAATCCTTCCTCATCCATCTTACAACTTCAATAAGCCGTGGGGTATCAATGGCTGAGCATGACCACCTTTGCTTGGAGATAAGCCCTCTGCACACAGCAGTGTAACAACACCCGATGGGAAACACACGCCCGAGAAAACCCTCACAGCAAGATTACATTGTGCTGAGAAATTCCATTTGTTGGCTGGCTGGCTCCAGAAATGTTATTTATCCCTTTTGAGCTCCCAAGTTAAAATGCAGGGGCTTATCTGCTCGAAGCATAATCTTGTACCAAACCAGCAAGACATTTAGATTCTGTTGAACTCTCCGTGAGTTGCCATCGTGTTCTTAGCACAGACTTTGGGATTAGCTGACATCTGCTCCCTGAACTTGTTTTTTTGGCGAGTTTCTGGTCAATAGAGGAAAGAAGTGAGACATTTCTATGCAACACTGAATAAGGAACAAAATACATTTTCTTTTGGTGATGTGTTCTCCTGGAGTTGCTGCAAAATAGAAGGATTCTGTCCAAAGCTTGCAACAGGAATGGCTATTAGTATAAATTCCTGGTTAGGGACAGCCTTGTGATGTGATATAATATAAATAACAATAAAAATCATAAATATTTATTTCCCAGTTGGGAACTCAATCCTGCACTCCTCTGAGGGGCTCATTGCCCACCTTTCACAACCCTCAAATGGAAATGGGAGCATTCATAGAATCAGAGAACATCCTGAGTTGGAAGGAGCCCACAAGGATCATCAGTGTCCAACTCCTGGTCCTGAGCAGAACTGTCCCCAAGATGTGTCTGAGAGCACTGCCCAAACATGTCTCAAATTCTGTCAGGCTTGGTGCTGTGACCACTTCCTTGGGGAGCCCATTCCAATGTTCAACCCCCCTCTGGGTGAAAAACCTTTTTTTAACATCTGATCCAAACCTCCAAACCTCCCCTGACACAGCTTCATGCTGTTCGCTCATGTTCTGCCACTGATCACCAGAGAGATCAGTGCTTGGGTCTGTAGACCCTGGTGCGGTCTCCCCTCAGTTTCCCCTTCTCCAGGCTGAGAAAGCCAAGTGACCTCAGCCACTCCTCCTGTGGCTTCCCCTCAAGGCCCTTCACCATCTCCACAGCCCTCCTTTGACACTCTCTTACAGCCTTGCATCCTTCTTGTGTTGAGGCACCCAAAACTGCCCCCAGCACTCGAGGAGAGGCTGCCCCAGCTCAGAGCAGAGCAGGACAATCGCATCCCTTGCCCAGCTGTGATGCTGTCCCTGATGTCCCCAGGACAGGGTTGTCCCTCCTGGCTGCCAGGGCACTGCTGGCTCGTGTCCAACTCGCCACTGACCAGGAACCCCAGGGGCCTTTCCACAGGGCTGCTCTCCAGCCTCCTGTCCCCCAGTCTGGCTGTGCATCAGGCTTGCCTCACCCTGGGAGCAGGACCCAGGGTTAAATTTCATGTGGTGGGTGATTGCCCAGCCCTCTAATTTGTCGAGGTCTCTCTGCAGGGCCTCTCTGCCTTGGAGGGGACTCAGCTTCTCCACCCAATTTAGTATCACAGGAACGCTTGCTTGGTATCCCCTCCAGTCCTGCACGCAAGTCCTTTATGGAGATGTTGGAGAGCAGAGGGTGCAAGACGGAGCCCTGTGGAACCCCACTAGTGACAGGTCACCAGCCAGATGTCACCCCATTCACTGTAACCCTTTGCACCTGACCAATGAGCCAGTTGACACAACTCGTCTCCATCTACAGCTCCCAGGGGTAAAAATGTGGGTTTGTCAATAGACTTTGTATTAAAAGTTTGTGTAAAGACAAACCACCCTGGCAACCCCTCTCTGGTGTGGACTAGACCTGACTCCAATACAGACTAAAGCAAGTGGTTACCCATTTACACAATTTTACAATCAAAAGAGTGGAGTAACTGATCTGGGTTGAAAAAGTAGTGGTTAGCCTGAAGAAGGGAAAAAACCAGCTCCTCCAGGCTGGGGAGGATGGGACAGATGCTGGTAAACTAAGACCATCCCATTTGTTCAGCCACCTTTTACACCAGATGCTTTGAATTTGTGTATTCTCAAAAGCACCTTTTCAGGCTAAAATTCCATTCTGAGCCTCTTGAATTAAATAAGCCTCTCAAAACTTTTGCATTTATGATTTAGGAGGGCAGTTAAACCCTTGTAAAACTAAAGACTGGATGAGAGAATCTGTAAAGAGGCACGACCAATGAACTGAGGTTATGATTAAGTGGCAGAAACCTCCTGAAGACTAATTCCATTTCTGAATTAACATGCCACTTGACCTGGGGCGAGCTTTTTACCTTATTAAACTTCCCTTCATCTGCTGATAAAATTTGTAAGACTAACTACGCCAGGAATTAAGGACACATTCACATCTGTGTTTAAAATATTTTGAAAAGCTAGGCCAGATTTTATACATATCATATAAACATTTCAGCTCTTTAGACAGAATTTGAAGAATCACAGATTTGGTATGACTTAACCAGCCACAATACCAGCCTACCACAAATGAGGCTGAGATGGCAGAATGGAACTCCTTTTTGGTTACCTGACATCTTTACAATCAAATGAAAATACCACAAGCTGATTCATCTACCATCTGGAAGGATTAATGCAGGAATGTCTTTATGTATTAAATCAGATTTGAGTTTGTAGGGTCTGCAAACTCTGTGGTCACTGATTCCATTCCTGGTTCTAGGAAGCTGGAAAAATCTACATTAATTAACCAGATTTTTGCCTTTAAAACTTCCTTTGAGGATGGATTCGTGGAAACTAAGTAAATGGAGCAAGAATGCTGGAGATGTGTGTTTTTTCCATGACCAATTAGACGGTAAGCCACAAATGAGGCCGACTCTCCAACTAGCCGAGGCTTGTCTTGGGGACTCCTATTTTTCCCTAATCCCCCAGAATGGTGACAAGCCATGCCACCCAGGTGCTGATTAGTAGTGTTGGAGTCAGCCCCAGCTCACTTCTAGCCAGCTGTCTGAAATGCTTGGGCTGTTCCCCTGAACTGCTGGCTGCTGCAAAACATAACCAGGACTAAGCAATAGCCCAAGCCCCTGTCCCACTGCATGCCTTCATGTTAGAAATGCAACTGCTTGGACTTTTCAGCTTCTGGCTCTTCCCTTCGCTGAAGCAATCAAAGCACCTCAACACTCCTTATACTGGTGTTGGTTTGTATTTATTTCCCCAACCATTCTGAACATTCTGAGCAGTATCTACTGTTTCAACCTGCAGAAGGTATTTTGCTGGGATAGGGAGGGCATGTGACTGCCAGGCAAGAATAGTCAGCAGAAACACCAGTCCTCACCTTGCAAAGTATCATACCCTTAACTCTGTCCCTCCTGTGAGGCAAGGCTCCTGCCATGACCCTCTCTGCAATCCTCATCCCCTTCTCTCCCTGACGAGGGCCATTCAGGAGTGTACTCCTCCATCTCTGAGACCTTTTTGGTGAAGTGTCACTCCACTGACTACTCAGGAATGATAAAAAATGGGATGTTCTTAAAAGCAATAGAAGAAAAAGTATTTTTTTAAAGGATCATTTGCTTTTTCATTCAACACAACTTTTAAAAAAAACCTCATAGAAAACATCCAGCAGTCAATTGCACAAAAGCAGTTGTCCTGCCTTTAATTTTTTAAAAAACCCATGGCAAACAAAACCCTCTTTGATTTTAAACTCCTATTACTAGCAGACAGAAAAGGATCAGTTATATAATCTTTATTCTACTATTTAACAGATACTAAATATAGTGCCGTTACTGAGAACAATACAACACATCACAATATGAGAAACAGTGCTGAAGAGGAGAATGCAGCCATTCTAGATAGATGCATTTTTAGTATTATGTTTCTCAGGAAGAGCATCAAATTTTTTTCTGAGTGACCTAATTTTCTTTGTCTGATCAAATGTGCCAGATGCTTCCTTATTCAGAGTTGCCACTCCAAGTGAAAAACTGTTTTCTGGCAGCCACTTGAAATCTCGTCTTCAGTTTTCTGTTAGGGATTATTACACAATCATTGCCTGGGCAGACTGAAAGCATATGGTGACTAGGCTGACATTATCTCTGCTATTTCAAAGTTCCCCAAGGATGTGTGGGCATAGACTGAGGTACAAGATGACCTCCCTGATACATACAAAATGCCACCCAAGCTTGGCAGTGACCAAGCAAACTGGGGCTAGAGAGCTTGGCATCTGGTTTCCATCTTTCTCTCAGGGTTGGCAGGTTGGGGTTTTTTTTTTTCCTTTTGCAGGTATTTCCATCACTCAGTCAGGAGAAAATTATAGAGATGGCTCATGTGCACAGGTAAAATTGTATCCTTGCAACCTGACTGAAGCTTGAAACACTATATTTTGGTTATATCTATCCAAATTCTCACATACTTGATTTAATTCCTACTGACTAACATTTCTTGTCTGCTCTCTTGAGGATTGGGAAGATAATAAAGATTTGATTTAGCCTTTCCCAGTACTCCTGTTGCTGGCGACAGGAAGTCAGTACTTGTGGGAATCAACAGCAAACTGCTGTAGGTGAGCCTTGCACATCCCAGCCCATGCTTGTATGTTTTCCTGGCACCAGGAACACGGTGATCCCCAGGGTGCTGTGGACCTTCTGAGCCCTTGTGGTACTCAGAAGTGGTGTCTGGACATCTGAGTAAGAGGGACATGGACTGAGTGCAGGCACTGAACCCCTGCCTCACTGTGCAGGCTGCATTAATTCTATCTTGTTCCCTCAAACCTGCAAGGCAATGTGAGACCAAGGGGGACAACTGTCACCCCAGGCCAGAGGTGACTGTCTGCACCTGCTCTTTTCTAGTACAAAGACAAGAGCGTGTTGTGCTTTGAAAGCAAAACAAGTGAGAGGCTCCAAGTCAGAAATACAATTTAAGAAGAAGAAAGGAAAAGAGAGTAAAATAAAATAAATGCAATAATACCAAAAGACCACTGACGAGGTCAGAATACAACCTGAGCAGAGTGATGGAAACAGTCCAGATGAGGTGGTCTTCCTGAAGCAGTGATCCCGTAGAAAAAGGTCTGGTAGCTCTGGTCCTCTGGAAAGCCAGCGGGCAAGGGCTGCTGTACTGTCCCAAATTCCGGATTATATCCAGGTGAAAATGCTTGGCTCCTCCCCCTGGGCGGAGCATCTCACAATGGGAAGATGAGTCATACAGAAGCTTCGGTCCTGGACAGTGCACATTAACTCCCGGAGGGAGTTAACAGAAAATAAGGAGACGGTGGTGTTTGATAAGCCATTAACAGAAGATGGTCCAGAGGGAGGAGTGGTGTTTGATAAGCCATTAACAGAAGATAGCCCAGAGGGAGGGGGCCTGGAAAAACACTGCTCCAACAATTGGATTCAATAATTCATGAAGATGGTGATAGAATACTTTGTGCTAATCCTATACTACAACCCAGGACAGAGCAATGCTGTTTTCATTTGTTAAAAGCATGGAAGAAAAGTTCATTTCATAAGAAATTCTTTTACTACTAGGTGGTAGGCAACAGACATTGAGTAACCAGGGCAATTAAGTGCTCAGTGCAGATGCTCAGCAAATGTAATCAGATTTTTCTAACCTACAAAAAGAAAAGATTACTGTGCACACTTGAGTGATGGGCAGTAGGATGGGGTGGGTGCGAGGCCTGAAGAGGTCTGTGTAGGGTAGAGGAGTCAAAACCTGGTTCTTTCTTATCTCTGTTGATTTTGGGAAGAAATTCTGAGGCTGACCTGTTTCCCAGTTGTAACAGCTCAGGATCAGACCATGGAGCAAGCCAGCAATCAAGCAGTGTTCATGACTGAGTCATGCTCAGTCCCTGTCCCTTTTAGTTATCAGCACACACTGCCCCAGACTCACCTCCCTGCACTCCTGCACATATCTTTGGGACAGTTTAACTAAAGGTCTCAATTTAAATCACTGCAGCCAAATGAGTAGGAATGTGGATGTTCAATAAACACTTAAACACTTAAACCTAGTTTATTTCTGCTGGGCTAAGTTGATTAGAAATTGATTTAAGATAAAAGAAAATGAGTTGCTCTTAAATTGTAGTACCCACATAGCCAATACATTCTTGCACGAAAATCAGTAACAGGTTGTACATTGACAAAGCTGTCACGAAAATGGAAATTATGTTTTCAAGCCATTTAGATTTTAGTTTCTTTAACTTAATTTGATGTATCAACTATTAGCAGTATCTACTGTTTCAACAAAACAAGTGTATCAAAATCCTGTCTCATTTTGCAAATTCTAAGTCCAAATATAACACAATATACTTTTTTCCCCCTTTCTGATTTAAACTAGTGCCTATAGACAGCTTAGGGATTCACACAGAATTTTAAACAGGCAATATTAAAATAAATAAATCTATGAGATAATGTATTCTGCAATATTCAGAGCTGAGATAGCTCATTTTTTTCTAGACGGTCTGTTATTTTACTGTAACTTAATCATGATCCAGACTATAATATGATCCCTTAACACATTGCTACAGGCAAGTTGTCCTAGTCACATCCCAAATGAAGAGAAAAACACAGCTAAAATAGCAGCCACCTGGAGCAGACATGTCAGCTCAGGCAGAACTGGCCAGGACCTAGGAGACAGACAGAGAAGGTACAAGAAGAAATTGCAGAGGTAAGAAGCAGTGGTAGTGCTGGCTTCAGCAAACTCTATACCAGGGCAGAAACACTGTAAGTGCATTGATTTTAATTCTTAAAAATACATTAGAAGACTTTTATTAATAACTCTTCCCAGCCTGTCAAGTGTAATAGGAAAGCCCTAATAAGTGCTTCCCAACTGTGAATTTGCCATTTTGCTATCTCAAATTTCCTTGTTGGTGGAAGGAATTGGTTTCCCCTTCTCACCTCAAAGCCATCACCTATTCCTGATACCTTGGAGCCCTTTTCAGTGCCTGAAGCATCCTCCTTCGGAAACAAGCAAGCAAACAAAAAGAAGAAAATTACTCCCAAATGTCCCTGTTAAACATTGCTCCAGAACTTTACAAAATCATTTTCCTTCAGATATCAGTCATTAATAAATATCTGTCAAGGGTTATCATGGTTAGGCAGCTGTGCTGCAGAGGGCCCGCATTCTCCAGCCCAATTCAGCTGCCTGTTACCCAAGATAACATTATCTACATGAAAGCCTCAGACAGACTTTCAGTACTACCAATGATTTAAATTGTTATTTTCCATTCTGTGTTTGTCTGCACAGAGCAACTCAAGGGGGTCTTGGAAGCCTTTTTACCCAGCACGTCTTCTTGGATCATTTATTTGTCCAAGTTCAAGTCCCTGGACAGTAGTTTGATGTGACTTATTTTCCTTGGTGTGTAAAATACAATTTTAGAGAGGAGGCTAGGATATATTTGGGTCCTTCTCTCCTTGCTCAGTAGTCTTTCACATTTTTTAGACTTTCTCTGTAAAATATAGTATCTTATTGCTATGTGCTCTGCCCTGCATTTCATCCCCACTACCTGCTCTTTCCAGCTCCCCTATCAGCTGTGAATCCTCTGTCATCAATAATCCAGTACTTTAACTGGCTTAGAGTTTCCTTCTCTCTCTCTGTCCCGGTCAGATGCCAGATTAGACCCAGCAGAAGCCTGCTACTATCCCTGTTGTGTGTATTAATCTTCTTACAAGTATGGTCTGTTCTGTATTTAACCTCTCCTCCCTGTGTAGCCAGGTGATACTGAGAGCTCCAGCAAAGTTATTTGCCTTTGCACGTTAATGAGTGAAGCATTAGTAACACACAACTGTAATTTTGTATAATAGAATTAGCTAAAATTGCTCAAGGCTCTAATCCCAGGCAAATAATTTGGGCTACAACGCAGTCTCCTCCCTTCATGATGGGCATTGATGTTGTAGGGATTTAAGTTATTCGGTATAGAGAAGACAAAAATCCATCAGGTGAGCAACTCCTTTGGAATCAGTGGGTTACACTGCTTACCTAGGGCAGTAAGATTTGTTTCTATGTCTGTGCTGCAGAGCTGTCTACAGCTGTGCTAGGAAGTGAGATAAATCTTTGATTTTGGATTTTTGTCCATGTGAATTACACTGTACAACTGGGGATGTGCCTGGTTGGTAAAAGAAAAAGAACAGAAGCTGGGAGCCCTCTCTTCTATTCCTGGCTCAACCCCAATTCACTGCGTGACTGTAGGCAAATCACTTAAGCTGTCTCTGAGATAATAATCAACACAGCAGTTTCAGGAGGCTTAATTTTTAAAGTGTCAACTCATATATTTTCTCCGATGTGCCTCAGGAGATGTCCCCTTCCCTTCACTGGGAGCAGGAGCAAGGCCTTACAACTGACAGCAAGATTTGCAACCCCTGACCCACTCTTCCCCAGTCTGCCATAACTATTTCGTATAGAATGTTTAATAATGATGCCAGAAATGCTGTCCCAGAGCTCTGAAAGCCTCTTATCAACTCTGATTCCTAAAGTACAGTGTACAGAATCCTGTGTAATGGTTTTTCTTTTCACTACTTTCAGCATTAATTCTTCTCTCTTGCTATGCCAGCAGATGCATAAACCTGCTGCCAGTGCTTTTTATCTTTGGTTTCACTGGTTGCCTGATTTAACTGTGGAGCAGTTTCTTCCAGTGGGTTTTTGTGTGCCTGAAATCCTAAACTTTCAGAAATGCCTAGGGATGGTCTGTATCTTTGTTGGGATAGAGACTGAAGTTTAAATGTTCTTCATTTGGGAAGAGCTATAAACTGCATGCCCATTTTTCTGAAAATCCACTGTCTCAAAGTGGAAGTATAGGAAAAACCAATCAGCTATGAACATCCAGCACATAGAAGACCCCCTCCAAACATTTTCACAGGGCAGATCACATTTAAAGCAAGATACGTAGCAGACCACGTCTTCCCACGAGGACTCCCCTTCTAGTTTCAGTGGCATCTGATCCTTGTAGCAACTACAATAAAACCACTACTTTCATGGGTATTTTATTTCATGCGTAAATATTATTAGGAACCTATTTGGTGTGTTTCTCTTACTGAAATTTAGCAGCTGGAGGCAACAGAAGGACTAAGACTATGGGCCAGCAGAGCTCTCTGCAGCTCACAGCGGTGACCTGGTGGGACACTGCTTGGAAGTTGCCCTTCCAGGTACTTGGAGTAGGACAGACATCACCAAGGTCAGTGGGAAAGCAGTCATTCAAACCTCATCAAGGTTTGAGTTGGATGCCTTGCCTGAATGCTGAAGACTTGTATTTGTGTAATTTGCTGGATCACAACATGGTGTTTCAAAATGTCTGCTACCACTCATATTTAAAGCATGTGTATAGCACATATAGTCTTGTCACAGCTGACACCTTTTTTAGACTTTGCTACATGAGAGTACTCTGTTGCTGATGAATCAAGCCATTTTTAGGACTGGCTTACAAAGTAGAAAGTCAACTATTTTTCAATGAAACATCCCTATCCCTATCTTTTGAGCAATTCTTAAATCAGAACCTTCGTTTTCTCCTTCATTATAAATGAAGAAAAATTCATCATCATTATTAAGTGTGGTGAAACTAACCGTTCTTCAGAGGTCTTGTAGAGTAAAAAAACATTACAGCCAAAAATCTTGGCTTGGGAAAGCGTCGTCCTTCATTAGGATAACATTTAACACGTGTCAAGTCCACCAGGTCCCAGCTCAAGGGCAGAAAAGATGCAACAATTTATCACAGACTGAATTGCAATGAATAACAAGAGATCATGGAGCCCGTGTCCTTGCCCCAAGGCAGCCCCAGACACCTCTGTAATCCCATCAGAAGCAGGTGGAGCCTGTTGGTACAGACTCCAGCAGGCTGGTCTGCCAGAGACACACCTTGCAGGCAATTCACCGCCCTTCTGCTGACAGGGGTGCAGGACTTGTCTGCAAAGACATCAGCTGTAGCCACTGGAAGAATTACAGTTTCAATCATTATGAAAAAGGAAGGAAAAATGCAGCAAGAAAAATACAGCAGGTGGTTTGGGTGCTAAACAATTTAGGTCTGCACTCCTCTATTGTTGGCAGCAGCGAGCGTAGCATGGGCATTGCAGAAAGAGGGCCAAATTCTGCCCTCAGAGGCATGTGCACACAATTTCCGATGACATCCATGGGAATTGGGCATGTGGATTGAGGGCACAATCTGGTTCTTTATTTTCAGCTCCTCTATTACGATCATGGCATGCTAATTTCTAATTCCTTTAGCAAAAATAACACAGGAAGGCTTAAATATTAATGTTGCCAAATGTCAGAAACACCTCTGCAATACACTCTTGAGCAAATTCATGCACACACATTTCAGGAACTACAGCCATGCTCATTATTGGAACCTGACATCCTCAATCAGTTAAAATTCTCCTTATCTTCATTGGTGTTTTGCCAAGCTAAGAACTGAATAAGAGCTGCTGGATTTAGCTCCTTGGTAGCTGATTTAGATATGGATCTCCTGACAGCCATGGTCACAGCTTCTCACTTAGAGATGGATGCAGAAGCACAGATGTCATCTTGGATTTGCTGGATGATAAACTTTCAAGTAAGTTCACCATCTCCTCAACAAAATGAGGATTGAAGTCAAACAAATGCAAACCCATAGGTAAAAAGAAAAGTGCAGGTGGAGATTTACTAGAAAAAGGAAAATATCCAGGAAATTGTCCCCCCACCAGTCCCCAATACCACATTCCTTGCCACTGCTCACATTCACAGGGTAATTGTCCTGGGTTGTAGTATAGGATTAGCACAAAGTATTC